>RSEF01000014.1:17526313-17563031 GCA_003993805.1 Himantopus leucocephalus | reverse complement strand
AAAAAAAAAAAACCAAACCCAAAACCCCAAACCAAACTCAGGAATGGTACAAGTGTTGGAGAGCAGCTACAGACTAGTGTTGACATCGGATGCAAGAATCTTTTCCTTTTAAATTAAAAAAAAAACAAAAAACACAAACCAGTAACAAAAGAGTTCTTTTGCTGAGCGAACGCACCAGGTAAATCTTTCATCCTCACTCCGCACAGGGTCTGTGGAGACCTTACTTATAGGGTGAAAATAATAAAAAAAAAAAAAAAAAAAAAAANAGGTGTCGCACGTGGCAAAGCCGAACCAAGCAGAGGTACATCAAGTTTTTCGAGCCATGCAGCAGCTTTGTGATTTCGGGAAGGAAACCTTCGGCCCTCTCTTCGCCCCACACGCCGGTGCCCGGGAGCAGCCGGCACGGGGCCCCCCGCGGTGCCCGGGGTGGTGTTTTCCAGGAGAAGTCTCCTTTGGGGTGCCGGGGCGCATCACCTGTTGGCCGTATATCCCCCAGGCTGCTGAGCCAGCGATTGTCTTCTGCTGTGCGTTAAGTGATGGGAAACAGGTGCCAGCCATCCCAGACAGGTTCTCGAAATCCCCCCGGCCTCCGTGCCACCGCGCCGAGCTCGGCTGCGGCTTTGCTCTTGAGCCAAACCACCACTACAAAGGATTCTTCTCCCCCCTTCCATCTGCCCGGGGTTTAATTCTCTCCTCGCTCATTTGAGCTGGGCGATAAAGCGTGCTAGAGACAAGCCAAGAGAGCGAGCCCCGCGGTGTAGTTTGTTCCGCGGAGCGGGGAGGGGGAAAGCTCCTTCACCTCTCCCAGGTGGGCTCAGAAGCAAGGGGAAGGAGATGTCCCCCGCGGAGGGATGCGCCCCTGCCTGCTGCCGGGTCCGTCAGCCGCGCAGGAGTCGCTGCGGCTTCATCCTGCCCATGCGATGCAACAAGCTGCTCGGGGTGGGGGGAGGGAAGAGAAGAACGAGCCCTCGGGGAGCTGCTAACAGCAGGAGGAGGATGGCAGCCCTGTATGGGCTGGTCTCCTCGCCCAGGAGGCCGGCGCAGCACCAGGAAAAGCAGTTCACTTTCTACCGCGCTACTGACAATCTACACGTCCTGGGCGCCTACGAGAATCTGTCGACATAGCTTAAGTCCCACTGCCAAGCGACGCTTAGCTTCTGCAGTAAGGGCTAGGTGTTATTTCTAAGTTTCCGGGTGAATTTCCAGCATAGATCAGCCATGGGACGAAGGCAGGGAAGCACATGCCCTTGCTTGACACAAAGATCATCTCCCACAGCACGTGCACATCTTGCCGCTGAGCACGCACGCCCCGCTGAAATCCAGGAGCGGTCCTACGGAGCAAAGCAGTTCGTTTTCCCGATCTCCTGGGGCTGCCACGAGAGCCGAGCACCTTCGCCACGACGGGACCTGGGCGGGGGGAATCGCTGTCTTCCCCACACAAACCCTTCGCCTTCCCAGTCCCTGCTCCTTCATGCTCCAGTGGGAAAAGCTGCTCCTGTCCTTTCCCCACTTTCATCCAGGAGGAGCCGCGGCAGCACTCGGCTCAGGCAGAACGTCTTTGGAAAAGCAAAGCAAGAAGCAGCCAGGATTCAGGGGCTGTCGCACGGGGTGGCGTCGTGGGTGGAGGGATCCAGAAGCGACAGCCGAGGTTTTGCAGTAAAATTCAGCGGTTTTCCTCTGCTTTAGGCACGATGCTTCCACTCTCTGCTCCTCAGTCCCTGGGCAGTCGCGCACCAGAAGGTGCGAAGCATCAGTCCGGCCTCAGAGCTGCCTCCTCGTCCTGCCTGCCGAAAACAAACCCCGAGACCCCGGCCTCTCCGCTCTGCCCCTCGATCCGCTCACCTCCCAACCCTGCCTTCGGCACTCACAAGTTTTAGGGAATGATCGGAATAAAGCAGCTTGGGGTACGTTACACACAAATCCTTCTTTCTGTCTGCATATGTAGTATTTAAAAAAAAACCCAACAGACCCAGCACAAGCCCAGGTGGCGATTGAAATTCTCTTAAAGCATTTGTGTATTTTCATCGGAAAATCCTCCACTTCTCCCCCTTCGCTGACACTGGGAAAGTTCATCCAGTGCTTGTATTTACATGGCTGCATAAAATTTTCCCTGACTGCTTCTTAAAAAAAAACCAAACCTTTAAAAACAGGTGATATATATATAATATTTACATAAATAAACGAAGAAGGCAAGCAGAACGCTTCCTTCCCCTTTCCAATCGGCCAACGCTTGCCTTGTTTTCTTTGCTTTTGGCAACAGCAGGTTAACATCCTGGCGAAAACTGTCATTAGTCCCCTGTCCTCATTTCTTTTTTTTCTTTTTTTTTTTTTTTTTTTCCTCCCCTACATCCAACGATCACTATTGCACCAGCAATCTGTTCAGGAGTCCAAGAGTTAAAGTTGCAGCACAGACTCTCCTTGCCTACTCCCTTAAGCCTCTCAATCTTCCATTAAATCCATTTCTCCATTCAGACTGGATGAGCTTTTTTTTTCCCCCCTTCCCCCCTCCCCAACCCGGCAGCTGCTGAATTTTCCACCCCAGGCCGAGAGGCAAAGCCCAAAGCATTCTTGGAGGGTCACTTGGCAGAGTCCTCTCCCCGCCAGCGCTGTGAGATCCAGCCGGCACCACGCTTCGTATGCGAAGCCAAAACGTGAGCAACATTCCCAACGCTTGCGCGCGCCATCGGGGGGAAAAAAAAAAGCGACCGCGGCCCATCCGAAAGGATCCAGTCGAAAAGGGTTAAGTGTGCAAACAACTGTACATCGGTGGGTGGGTGTGGATACGTTAGAAGCTCACGGCGCGTCCATCCTGCTAAGAGATCTTGCAGTTGTTGCGTGAGCAGTTCTGTGGGGGGCTCTGGGGCGGACGAATTGATTTGGATCTCTTCAAGCTGTTACCTTTGCTGCTGCTCCCACCCCCGCTGCTGGCCAAGGAATACGACCGGCCGTGCATCATCACTGCGTTCATCCCGTTGGCCATCGAGAAGGATTTCAGGTGACTCTTGATGGTGACGGGCAACGGCAGCTTGTCGATGAGGTGGACGGGGGTGCAGGAAACGATGGCTCGGCAGCACAGGTCCTGTAAGCTGAACACTGGTGGGAGAAAAGACCAGACCGGTCAAGGGCCAAGAGATCTCAAGGGCTGCCTTCTCCCTACGACTATTCCTTATGCTGTGCAGTTCCTGCTCCTCTGGGGAGAGAAGCTAGTAACGATGGCATAGAAGTTTCCCAAGCCCAAAAGCTTGGGAAACTCCAGGTAAGCTCTGTCTTGGAGGTTAGTGCTTTGAGAGACACCAGCTTTGGTGTCAACACGGGGCTTCGACACTGCCACCCCTCTCCGCACGGTGCCCGGGGCAGCCAGCGCCTTGCTCATGTTCCTGCCAGACACTCGGCTTCTCAGGCCATTGTTCAATGTGCCTGGGGAAGGAGGCAACAGGGTCAGCAAGCCCTGGAGCAGGACAGTCTCGCTCGGGACCTGCTCGGGGAGCAGCAGCCACGGGGCCAGCTCTCTGCAGAGCACCTGCAGCAACAGATCCCACCAAGCCCGAAGAAGACTCTGCCCTTTCAGGCTTCCCAGCGTCCTCTTAGCTCAGCATACATCATGTGAGCCTGCTTGGGGAAGTCTGCTTGGAGAGGATTTCCCAGCAAGCAGCCACACGAGGGCACGCTTTCACCTCCGGCCTGCTGCAAAAGCCACGCTGCTATTCCCAAGCAGGCAGCCCCTATTCCCAAGCAGTTACAAGTCCTGCCTCTGGAAGAGGTTCAGGAGAGGTCTGTGAATGCAGCCCAGTTCCTGCTCGCCATTCCTCCGCGAGCCGGAGACGGTGGCATGGCAGCCAGGTCGGGGGCAGGAGCCCACCCAGGCAGGCAATTTGGCAACTGGGGCCGGCAAAGAGGATTTTCCCTTCCTCGTGAGCAGAGGCTGAGGATCCACACGAAGGCAGGTCACCCCAGGAGCGCAAACGTCCTGCCGCTCAGCCTGCCAGCGGGGCACATCGCTATGGGATCTAACACTATTTTGCTTCAAACGCAACGAGCTGAGACGTAATGTGGAGTCCGCTCGCGGTTTGCCACACTGCAGCACACGTACCTGGACACACGGAGTACCCCAGCCCGCTGCTGCATGCCGACAGCAGGGATGTGATTTAGCCCCTTTCAGCTCCCTGGGCTCACTCTGCTTCCACATCCCTCCAAAACAGGAGACACAGGCTCCAGCAAGGGTAAGGACAGAGGTGCTTACGCTTGGATTCATCCCACACAGCCATTTGACTGAAGTACTTTCAAGTTGTGAGCTTAATTGCCCTCAGCCTCATCCAGAATTTAGCGGAGAGGTGGAGGATGCCCCGGAGCAATTCAGATCCTAGACATGCTGAACTGCCCTCTGGAGCTGCCCATCCCTCCCCGCTGCCTGCCGGGTTCCTGCGCTAGTACAGGCAGCTTGTTGTAGCTCGGCTTCAACTTGTCTGACCCACGGCATTTCTCCGTGTCAGGCGCTTTCAGATCCCACAGTTGCTAATAAGCACACCTCCCACCTAGGCAGGCAGTCCTGTCCCTCCCTTTCAGCCCAGCCAGCTCTCACGCCTTCCCCACGTGGAGCATCTTTCTCGCTACTGACCTCTGTTCGGTCTCCAGATCTTCTCCATGCCGTGCCGCATGAGGACAATCCGGGATAACTCTGTGAAGGACTCTATGACGTTGAAGTTGCACAGGGGGCTGACCTCAAAAAAGGTCATGCAGTTCTTCTCCGCGTAAGCCCGGGCCTGCTCCGTCGGCACCTGCCGCTTGAAGGCGAGGTGAAGCCTGTTTCCCACCAGGATCCGAGGGACACCGGGGGCATGCTTCAAAAAAGGAAAGAAGTGGAGAAATCATGGCTTGTCCTTAATAAGGGCAGCCTACACCCAGCATTCTGCTTAGCTGCAGCAGCAGTGAAGGGCAAAGAAATAGAAACGCCTCTGTGACGGAGGGACTGCCAAGCAGTAAGGAAGACTAATTTATCCCCTCCACAATCCGTTTTACAAGGAACCTTCCTATCTTTCTTGGCCATTCCCAAGCCCTTTCCTCCTGCTCTGGATTTATACAGAGGTGGAGGGCAGACACTTATCCCCTTGCTTTGCTTATTAGCGGACTGCCATCGTTTCCTCTCCGTTCTTGTCCCCATATCAGAGGTGGCACCTCCTCAGATTTTTGCTATAGACCACTGCACGTGTTCTTCCATTCAACTTACCTCATCTATTTCCTTTATCCATCGGTCTATCCCATCGAAGGACCAGCGATTAGTGATGTCGTACACCAAGAGGATTCCCTGGTGGAAGAAAACGAGCAATCAGGAGGTTTCACATTAGGCAAAATGAAAGGGAGACACACTTGAAAGAGCACTCCATACGCAGAATCCAAAAGGCTAAGGGACAGAACATCGCTCCAGATGCATTATTTGCGTGCTCGCTAGGGCTACCATCGAGACAAAAGGTCTGTACTAACTCAGTTCCGGACTATTAGGGAAGGTTTTACTCCCATTTTGGCTTGAAAAATCCCTTAAATCATTTCCAAAGCAGCAGTCTCTACAAAGGGGGAGGAACTGCCTCGGTGACTGTGTAGCTGGAAGAGCAAGGCTCTGCAAAACACACTCTCCTCCTGTCATGCATCTGATACAAACTCACCGAGGCAGAATCAGTCTTTTCCCCTTATGCAGAGGAGCTGCATTCAGTGGCAGGATAGTAGCAGAACATGACGAAGTTAATAAAGCACACCCATCTTCAGCACGGCAGCGGGGTTGGAATTAGATAATCTTTAAGGTCCCTTCCAACCCAAACCATTCTGTGATTCGATGATTTCCCTCTCCAGAACCTGTCTCGTTCCGTCACCCCTTTGCTGGCATGGAAAAAGTTGAGTGATGCCAATGAGCAACACAGCATCTCGGCAGGATTGAGATCTCACAACCGGGATCCACGCTGGGCTTTGCTGAAGGCAGCCAGTGCTGCTAATTGTCACTGCTGCACAGGCAGAGAATGAACATAATACAGCGATTCTGGCAAACCCCAGAGGGTCCAACCAAAGGTCTCGCTGTAGGACCTTCCCCCCTGCCCTTTCTTCTGGAAGAAGAGGTACCTACCGCGCCTTCAAGCCCACATACATCTTCCCTGGACACCACCCACATCCACGACTCGCTTCCCTGTCACCTCTCGAGGTGCAACACAACGATGCTGGCAACCAGGACAGGCACAACTCAAGGCAGGGAAGTTTACGCCTGCAGCCACGACGACACTGAGCAGCACCTCAGAGGGTCTCTCTGCCCCTGCCCCGAGCCCGGCTAGCAGGACTCAGGACCACAACCAGACTGCTAGCCACCACTCAGGTCCACAGCAACTCTTAACAAGTGAGCTTTTCTTGAACCAAAGTATTTCTGAGGACAGACACAAGGAAAGTAGGCTATGCACGGCCCTGCAGGCACACAAGTCAGCGCATCAGGAGCTGCCTCTCGGTACCAGTTGGGCACACACAGCTTTTACAGAATTGTCTTTAGCAGCAGCCTTTCTGCAACTCTCCCGTGATTTTTCTGACTTCTTGTCACTCTTCTTCGCAATCAGGGACATTTCAAGTGACAACAGGCACTCGAAGATGCCCTGAAACGGGAACTACGGAGGAACAGATGATCTTGCGCTGCGAGAGGAGGCAGCGCAGCTGGGAACGCAGCGCCGGATGAAAGGTAACCCAGCAGCAACAGGTCTAAGCTAAGGGCAAAACAAACCAGCCTGAGCTAGACGCCAGGATAACAGATCACGTAGCAGCAAGCTCGGCAGAACCAGTCTTCTCTGAATCAGGGGTATCCTCCAGGAACAGCCATCCCTACAGCAAGTCCCCAGCGCAAGCAAAAGAGATGTTAAGGTGGCAAAGGAAAGTCTCAGCTGGCAGCCTAGTCCTCCCTAGGAGATGCTTAGATGCAGCACAGGGAAGGAGGCAGCTGACAAACTGCCTAGCATCTGTCCTGGTACAAGTCAGAGATCATCAAGCACCCTCACGTACCAGGGGAGTTGCTGCTTTATTCATTAAAATGGAAAATTCACTACCCAGATGGGAAACGCAAACTACCCAGTCCTCCTGAAACGCGGCTTTACAGTATTTACTGCTGCCAAAGCCCGCGATGGACTGGGGGAAGCCTGTACAGAATCCATGTACAAAGGCGTGACGTATCTCAAGTTTATATAAAAAAAAAAAATAAACGGCAGCATGAGATCTGGAGCACATGGGAACGATAAAACACCACGGTATCTGAATCACAAAGGCACTTTAATCCTCATAAATAAAGTTATGCCTTGAGCTGGCACTTGAAGCGTTCCCCGCACTGGGAAAAGCAGCCTTTCCCCGAGTATGCTGGGTGTGCCGCGACGTTGTTTGCCTTTCTCTCAAAGCTCTCTCAGAATAAGCAGCCCTCACAAAGCCTGCCCAATTTTATCGTTTTCAAAAGTCGCGGTCAGAACAATTCCGATTCTTGAGCTTTACCCCAACCTCACTGCACAGTTCTTCCACCCTGGGCGGTCGCTCTCCAGGCGAAGCTTGCTTTTTCTGTCCTTGCCGGCCCTCCAACGTCTACGCATCTGCGTTTGTACCATTTGCAGAAAGGCTCAAACGTACCAAAAAAAAAAAAAAAAAAAAAAANAAAAAAAAAAAAAAAAAAAAAAGAAAGGGAGAGGGTACAAAAGGCAAGTCATGCATGACGGGTTGGTTTTCATGTCCGATAGTCCAACACGAAAAAGCGAGCCCTTCAAAGCTTGGGTTTGAGGTTGTTCAGAGGGACCGGACGATGAGTTTTTATAATTGCAGAAGTATTTGTGGGGTGGGGGGAGCAGACGCATCTTCAGTTTCCTCCGAGGAAAGCCTGGAGCTCGTGCCCAGAGTCATTTGCAGTGTCATTTCTAGAACAGCCAAAAAAATTTCATACTCAAAAAGAATTGGAGGCTCTTTTTGTTTTGGAGGAGAAGAGAATCAGTTTCTCCTGCGTTTAGATCGGAAAAAAATAAGAATGAAGTAATGATTGTCCATAATTAAAGAACTCTACAAACCCAAAGATACTGCTTTTCAAGAACCCAATCAAGAATTATTCACATTAAGTGCATTTTTTTTTTTTAAAAAAAAGAGGAGTCTGAGCTTTCTTTTAATTTTTGTTATATTTGTTTTGACTTCCAGCTTCCAAGGCTGCACGTGTGAAAGAAGGAGAGTCAGGAAATAACAAAGCAAAAAGTTTGATGACCCCTTTTCCAAGACAAACTGCCAGCAAGTTAAATAAAGTCTACTTATTTTATTTCTGGATTGACAAGTTCCTTTAGCCAAGAGAAACAGACCCAAGACCTAGGCTGTGAAGACTGCTTCTGCCAGAAATATGCTCTAGGAGGAGAGAGTTTTTAAGCTTGCTGGCAGCTGTAGTCTGGATCTTCTTTAAATAGGAATAAGGATAAAACATCAGCAAAAACGCAGCCCCACGTTCTCAGCAGCAGGGTGGAAGGTCAAGACCGCGATTTCTAAATGCAAGAGACACCACACTGTCTGCCAGCTTACCCTCCAAGTCATAACACAGCTCCAGGCGTGCATATTTGGAGGGAAGATTGTCAAGGAAAGCTTCCCAAAGGTCAGAAGACACCAAGGCCAAGCTGTTTAACGCCTTGCTTCTGTCCTCAGCCTCCCCAGCACGGATATTAAGACCAGCTTTACTTTTACTCAGCAGAAGGTGGAGGAAGCAGTCTTAGAAACCTCTGGCCAGCTCGTGGTGCTGCCAGATCACTTCATGCTTCTTCCAAGTAGCGCTGGCATGCTCCAGACACCACGTTTCTAGAGCACGCATCCCAAATACACTTTGTCATTACCATTTTCTCCCCTAGAGAGAAGAGTACACAGACATGCATGCAGACAGGGAGCTGGCTCCATCTCTGCAGACTGTTCCAAGTGAGATCTGTTGGGTTTTTTCTTCTTTTTTTTTTTTTTTTAAAAAAAGTCTCTTTTGGAATAACGTGCACAGAATTTTAATTTACGCAACTAGACAATTGAATAGTTTCCCATTTGCAGCCTAAATTGTTCTTTAAGTGCCTAGATGGCTGTCAACACCGTATCTCCATACCTCTCAATTTTTAGTTTCACAAAGCACCTTTGTAAGCATTACATACCCCAGGTTCCCACAGCACGAAGTAAAAAGCTGCACACTCAGGTTCTCAGATCAAGAGTATTCTGGACCCCTTGCCAACCCCCCCCAACAGCCTTTCTTCTTTTTCTCCTCAACCAGCCTACAGGCTTCTGCGTGAGGTGGAAGACGACTGGACTCATCCCCAGACCCGTCCCGGGCCTTTTCACAATTGATTTTCAAAGTTCATTTCCACTCTGGTTTTGTTCCACGCTACTGGGATTGGCACGACCCTAAGCACACCAGCGACAGAAATTCCCACGTGAGTACGTCGTGTAGTGAGCAAGGAACGCAGGGAGATCATCCGTTATTGTCTCCAGCAGCATACGTGGACCATTCCTCTGCCAAACCCCAAACTTGTTTTAAGCAGGAGCTTACCCAAGGATCCGTCCGCATAACCAAGGGGGGAAAAAGAAAATAGAAAGCATCATCCCTGCCTGCCTGCTGCAGGTTTAGCCCAGGCTTCTGAGCAACAAGCTTTTACCAGTGAGAGAGAAGCAGCACGCTCACCCATCAGTGCAAAGCAGACTCCTCCAAAAAGGCTTCTCAGATGCTTTACGAGCTGGATCTCCAGCCGCTGGCACAAGCACGCAAGAACACAGCTGCAAGAGCAAGAGCTCGCACGACTGCCAAAGACTTCAGCTCAGTGCAGGCAGACGACAGGGTGGCCAGGAAAGCGTCACTCACTGGTATTCTCCACCGATGGAAAAAAGCTGTTGCAGAAGAAGCCTAGAAGACCCCCCCCCCCCAGACTGGATTTCTCTGGCCCACAGGACGAAGTAGACCATAAACAAAAGATCCAGCACTGACGGCAACCAGAACACTTTGTCTCCCCTGCCTGCTCTTTCGGAGCTACGTTTGGTCATAGCTTTCCAGCTGGCGCCTCGGACCTTGGCTCATGGGCAATTACATCCCGCTGCCAAACCATTTCCCAACAGCATAACACATTGGGGGGGATTTATTTATCACTGAGCTTTTGACAAACGTTTTGGCAGGCAGGGCAGACTCCTCCAGCAGCTGGAGAAGCCCATCAAAATGGCCCGAGGCAGGTAAAGTACTTGCAGCAACAAAGCAAGCCGTAAGGTAGAGCAGAGCCCACATCTCCGAGTCTGCTGAGCTGCCAAAAAAGCCACCACCTTTCTGCATACTAAGAAGCCCTGAATGGGATAAACAGCAGCTACTCAAACCACCTGCCTAAGCAGAACGCAACAACCTTCATTATTCTGTTAGGGCTGCAGCTTTGCTGTAAGATGGGAGCGTTTCTGAACGGTGATTATGGCTTCCTGTAGATGGTCTGAAACTATTCATGAAGGACCTTCTGTATCACGCCGTCTGGGAAGAGTTGGCAAGCCACATTTCCAGAACACTTGAAATCACTGGCACATGAGGAATGATACTGGCACTGCTTCTTCCTTGCTAGATCAGAAAGCAGCCCCACAACCCTCTTTCTCCCCTCTGTGACGACTCTCGGAATAGCTTGCGTTTCCTCACAGCAGCCACAAGAGCCACAGCTGCATGCAAGAGTCGAGATCAGCGTGCGAGACCTTATAACCAAGCAAAAAAAGCCAAAGAGCAGAAGTTCAAGAGCAAAATGAAAGATTTCTGAAGCACCTTTAAGCACCACTAAATGCCTTTCACCACACGCTACATGGTGACAATTAATATAAAAAAATCCTTCTGCAACACAGCAAGCTCCAGACTCCCCGAGTTTGTTCTGCAGGTCACAACACTGCTGGGTTTCCATCTCTACCCTCCCCTGGCCCTGCAGTCACCGCGACGTGGCCTGCACGCTCTCCCTGTTCCACCAGTGCCCAGAGGCCCGTGCTCTGCTGTCCCAGACACGATTGCTCCTCTTCTGCCCCAAAGCAAGACCAGCAGACCCTAAAAGGGAAGGGATGATGAAGGCAGCTGTGATAAGAAAGCAGAAACTCAAACCCCAGGGAAGCAAGAAGAGACGAGGAGGGGGGTCCCAGGCACACCAGTACGCCACAAGCCTCCACCTCGAGCCAAAGAGCTCATCGCTTCCCTAAGGAGATCAGATCAGCTAGGCAGATCTGTGCTCCTCGCAGCAAATCCTGAGGCAAACACGGCTGGTCCACCTTGGATGAAAGAAGGGACTGGTCCTCATTCGAAGCCAGCTTGTCAAGGGCAGCAAAAGCTATTTTACTTTAGATGTTTTGAAGAGGAAGAAGTTCCTGCTGAACACGAAAGCCACACGGCTACATACCCAGGCAAGTGGTATGGAGTCTAAAGCGGAGAAAGCATGGGGGTGCTCAAGAAGAGTCCTTTCACCAGGGAGGGACTAGCGTGCAGTCCAGACTGAGCAAAGCGCGAGGCTGTGCTCTGGGGGAAAGGAAAACTCCTGAGAAGGTCTGCTCCCCATTCAGAGACTGTTTTTCCACTTTGCGACCTCTCCGGGGTTTACTTCAGAAGATTCAAGTCTTATCACGGCACTTGAGAAACAATAAGGCGTGTGGGAAAGTTGCGTCCCTTACCTGAAGGCACTTTTCATACCAAGTGTTCTCCTAAGCGCCGGCTGTTCAGACCGACTCGCCCTGTTCTCAGTCACCCCCGTAAGGGCTGCCGGGTCGCTGAGGCCAGCCTCCTGCTCTCACAAGCTAACCTGTCAAAGTCCTCTTTGGAAACTCATTCAAGCTCCCCTTGTGCTCCTTACGGGAGGCCCAGTTCAGAGTCTCAGTCCTCTACTCAGCGAGAGCCTTTTGCTAATTTTCAGCGTGCAGCTGCTTGTGGGCAGTTTATACCAAGCCGTTCTTGTACAAATATCACACCGCACTTTAAAAAGAGCTTTTCCCACCCTGGAGTCTCTCTTCTCTGCTCTTCCTGAGCTTTTGCCTTGTTAGGTTAAAAAAGCTGTTTCTCTTGCCTCCAACTGGATTTGCATCAGCCTTCCTACAGCAGAAGTCTTTAAGTCTGATGATACCAACGCAGCAGAGAGGAAAGCAGACGGCCGAAGCCAAGAAGTCAGTGCAGCAGGCAGCATTAAATACATCTTGAACAAATAAAGAGAACTTGGGAGCAATTTATCTCTATTCCCCCGAGACCCCGCCGGGTTAAGTTGCCTTTATGCTAACGCTATGCCAGAAGAAGTTAGCTTCTGCGTACTGAAAATAACTGGAGGTGCTGAAGTCCATTCTTGCAGCCATACAGGCATTTGTTACTCAAAACAAACCATCCTCTTGCTTTGGTTAACCATTAAGAGTTTAAATTAAGATACTTTCCTCTTCCATTGAAAGATGCGGTGAGTTATTTAAGAGGGACAACATCTGCGTTCCTGCTAATACAGGAATATTGCTGTATCGCCACATGGAAGCCGATCACCTGATGCTGAAACCAATCAAAGTTTTCCTCCAAGCCACCTGCAGAAGACTGTACAAGGACTCTAGGTCTTCAAGAGGCGCCCACTGTCCACCCTGCTCATCTCATGAGCACTTCAGAGGACAGCGGAGATACTCCAGGTGGGAACTACCCCTCCTCCTACTGGGCAGGCTTGCTGTTTAGGGCTGTTTTGTTGTTTTTAAGGGTAAGGGTTGACTATTTAGGCAGATCAGGATTAAGGCGTCACAGCAGTACTTTGGAAAAGGCGTTTGTCACACAAGCGGAATGCAGGCCTTGAGGAAAAGGCGTAAGCCACACCTTGCTGCGTAAGGAAGCTCCATACCCCAGCATTCAGCGATAAAGCAGTTGCATTAAAGGTCCCTCTGCCTGGCTGATGAGGTTTATTGCGAATGTCTCTCGGACAGACTCCTTGGGAGGGGTAAGCAGATAAGATGGATAAGGCAAGCCTTGCAGATGTTCAGCTGAGAGTTCCTAAAGCAATACTGGTAAGTACAGCAGAAGGGCAAGACGTTGCCTGCAATGCAAAGAAGGTCAAGAACTTCATTTTGGGAAAGGAAGATGAAAGCAATCTTCAATTTCAAACTTAAGGTCAGCCAGCTACACGACACCTTGTGACATCCAGTGCCAAACGTAGCGTCTAGGGAGGAGAACAGGCTGCAGGGACCCAAAGGAGGCACTGTGCAAGCGCCCGACAGCTCCACTGCAATTTCTACACAGATGTTGACCCCTCTCTCCATCCAATTCAAGTACTCTCATCAGTGCTTATGCATATATGTATGTGTGGTGGCAGCAGCTACGGGTTCTGGCACGCGGGTGCAGGCTCTGCCGAGTGCAGCCTTGTGGAGACACAGCACTTGCTCCGAGGAGCTCACAGTCTTCGCGAAGGGGAGAAAGCCTTTTGTACAGCAGTTTGGAAAAGCAGGTCGCGCTGCAGACAGGGGTAAAAGCTCTCAAATGGTATTTCTGAAACGTAGCACAGGCAGAGGGAAGTTTAAAGATAAATTCACGCATGGGGCTGAGCATGTGAGGGGGAGATCCCGTACTCTCGCCCTGCAGAAGGCAACGCTCCTTGCCTTGCACTTCTGCAAGCACCAGGAAACTGGCCTCCGCTTCAAAGGAGCTGCCTCAAAGCATCCACAAGCCCAGAAATGTGCACAAACAAGAATAAACGAGACACCAGAGGAGATATCAACAGCACATCCCAGGTGAAGCGCTCTCACCTCTACAGCACAAGTGAATTTGGAGGAAGTCTTAGGGAAAGAGAGCATGATGGATTTTGCCAGCTAGCAAACGTCTACAGCTACAAGGAGCGAAAAGCCAAGAGCAATAGTGGCAAGAGCTTGAATAAAAGCGGCAAAGTTTCCCAAAGGCTGGGAAGCTGCCAGGATACTGGCACAGTCAGGAGGTTGATATATAGCTTCCGACTCTTAGTGTCTAAGTGAGGAGGAATTTTCTCCCAAGTTTTCCGATTTGGAAACAAAAGGAAAAACACAGTATTTTATTTAGCTTAGGGAGACTTTATCCTGGAAAAACCATGTCACGTTACTGAACAGACGACAACAAAACTGTAAGAAAGCTCTATTAACTCATAGCAGTTTTTTCAGAGGACCAGGAGATTTTTCTGCTGTTCAGAACCTAGATGCTACTCTGGAGGGGGGCCCAAAGGAGAAACTCAAAACATAAACGCTCTGTCTCACATTTTAAGGAACTTACTTTACGATCCACTCGAGCTGCTCTAGTTTCAAGTCTGCAAACATGCCAGACTTGAAGGCAATACGGACTGGTAGAACTCCACTGGGAAAGCCAATGGGATATTCAAACAAATTTGACAAACCTCACAAAGCACGAGCTCCCACATTAAAGGTAAGGCAGATCTAGAGCTAGAATTGCCTTGTCCTCTCTAACCCCGTCTTCTCAGCCCTTCTCTAGGAACTAATACCGAATACAGTCTGTAACAGACGTCTTCTGTAGGAATCTAGGAAAGTCTGTCGTTCACTCCCCTCTCTCCCCCCATTTCATAAAAACAGAATACCAGGCAGCAAGATGACACGCAGCGCCTCTTGGTATTTACGCAGATCCCATCCTTTCGATGCTTGATGCGTTCCTCTTCGGAGTTTTTTTACCGTGGCACGAAGGATTTTTACAGCCTGAAGGAAAAGCAAGCGTGCCCCATCAAAGGACTGAGAGCAGCACTTACCTGGGCTCCTCTAGAGTAGGATCTGAAAATGGTGCAAAATCTTCCTTGCCCTGAGGTGTCCCTGCAACAAAGAAAAGTAAAGTTACAGCTATGAAATTTGGAGAACGGAATCCCCTACTGCACATCTCCTATTGGACTTAAAAAAACTAATAAGCCCATGTTGATCTTGTCAGGTCTTTAGAACATGAATGGTACCCAAACTGCCCTGCACGGTGTTTATGGGAAGAATCGGTGGGTGCATCGCCACCTTTGGTTACAGTCAGACACACTCCAGAGGTTCCTCGCTGTCAGCTTGCTTCCCACGGAGAAGCTGCAAACCAAAACCGCTCAGCTTCAGCTCTACCTTATGATTTACAAGGATTTAAGTCATTTTACTGCCTTGAGCAAAGGATTTTCTCTCTAGTTCCCTACAGTCCACAGGAGTTCAAAGTCAGAGTGAGACTGCAGACCCCTCCTGGTCACGGAGGAGAGCTGACCTATCAGAAAATTAACATAACCCCTCAAGATAGGAGAAATTGTCTTGCACTGTCTAGTTTCACTTATTTTTCCAAATATGTTTTAACCAAAAATGAAAGCAAGTATCTTTATACCCAAATCTCTGACAGACCTGGTTGACCATACCCTACAGAGAGCTCCAGAACAGGACTAGGGAACAGCATTTCAAGCCCACTGCGACAATAAAGGGCTATTCAGTCACTATCATTTGTCTTGACTGCAACTTTTGACATGGTGTAAATAAATTTGACTACATTACCAGCACCTCTCAGTGCCTGCAGGAACACCTAGGACAGTATACTGGTTAAATCGGTGTGCTGGGCTTATACTGAAATGTGTCAGGGTAATCAGAGACGCGTTACGATGTTTGTCACGTCTATTAACTGGGCAAGGATAAGAGACACATTAATGACCATTGAGAAGCCTGCTGAAACCCTCAGCCACAGATTTGCACCAGCTACAGTGACATCAAGTTTAGGACAGTCATTCTTTCAGATCTAAAGCTTTCAAGGATCACATTATTGGTCCTGGACATCGATTTAACAGTCTGTGCTTAAGTCTCCTTTCCCCCCAACAATTAAATATTGGGTTGCACGAGGAAAGTAATGGTAAAAGATTACACATCATCAACTGATGCTTCCAGGTTCTGCAGTGGTTCTCCAGTTCAAGAATTACAGCAGAAAAAGAGGAGGGTTTCAAGAGGGAAGCGATAAGTAACTACACACTTGGGGCTGAAATGTTAAAACAGACATCTTACAAGAGAGAAGAACATAAGCAGCACATATAAACATTCAAGCTGGAAGAGATAAATTAGCTGCTTCTGTTCTTTTGTAAGAAAAATGAGGACATTCAGCTTCAGAGAGGAGGGGTATAATTAAACCACAAAACTACACGCGGCTAGAGTCAGTCACCGAGGCCAAGAACATGGCGTTCATTCCTTTTTAACAATTCACACGGAATACTAATGTTCCTGTTACTCGATACAAGCGTGGTAAAGGGGCTGTTTAACTTCACATTTCAGGGCCCGTGTCATTCCCTACTAGATCTGGGTGAAGCCCAGAATAGGGACAGGCTACCTATCCTTCCTCCTTCATCCACAGCATTGCTGTGTCAGCTTCTCAGCAGGTTAAACCTCAGACACAACTGGGCCAAAGGACTCCAGGTCTCCCGCCCGTGCTGACAGATAAGGCTGGGGTCACCCCTCCCATGCAGCCTTCTCCCATCTCCATCCCAGTGTCAGGTCACTCCGGTAAGTCCTGCTCTCCAGGGGTTTACCATCCTCTGATGCTAACTATGAGGTCTACTCACTGCCTCTGTTTTACTTTTCTACTCAAGTCATTGAGAAATATCCAGGCTTCTGTGGGCACTAAGGGCTTCACCCATTTTTTTTCTCCTCCCTTCCTATCCACCTGTCTATATTTCTCATCCTAGGATTTCAGGAAAATCCAGTATTGCTTCCAAAATAGTATTGTTCCCTCAGTGATCGAGAGCTGTATGGCAACACGGTCAGGTACGACGGAGCAAGACTGAAATTGGACTATTCCAGCAAAGAACAGCATGCTGTTTGTGCTACTCGATTAACAGAAAGGGGTCTGGTTTGCTAGAATAGCTCACTGGTAAGAACAGCTAGCAAGCCTCACCGCGCGCCTGGGGATGCTCTGCACTCTCCGCAGCTTGGTACGACATCCCACTAGCAGCACCACGGCCCCTGCTCACCGCTCCTGCGCTCCCAGCCAAAGCGGCTCAGAAACACTCACCAGAGTTCCAGCTTGACCCTTCTGCCGTCCAACAAGATAGTAGTGGTCTTGTAGTCAATTCCTGAAAGGAAACCGGTAAAAAGCTGAGCAAACACTGAGCAGGTCTTCAGAGACAGACAAGAAACCTGCTCTGCCCACCCAGACCTATCATTTCGTGTTTACAGAAAGAGATGTTTTTCTCCCCTTCGCTGTATTGAGTGTTTGTGGAGGGCTACAGAGACTTGATAGGAATAGAGCTCTGCTTCAAGGCAAAGTCTACTCTTGTGCAGCGCTATCCCTCCTCCCTAAACATATAGTTAACCCCTATTCTTCTCCATTGTTGGATAAAACCTGTAAGGACTTGAGTTGTAGGAGATTCAGTGGTTTGTAGGATTATCCCAAGTGACAGTGTTAAATTACAGACTTCTGGGGGGTGAGCCAGAGATGAACAATTTAGAAGCGCCTCTACTAAGTCAGCCTGCAGACCCACCATCTCTCAAACATCACTGCCTGAAAAAGCCAAAGGATATTGTGGGAGGTGGGTGACATTGAAAGTCCGTCCAGAGAATGCTGTTTCTTCTTCTGAGCAGCTCTCGGCGTGTACCGTACAGGGTTGGATAAGGCAGAAAGCACTCCCCTTTTATCAACAGCTGAGAGCGCAGCGCGGACAACTACTTTTCGTAGAGCCACAGTACCAGAACAGCGGAAGACCCTCAAAACCACAACACCACGCTGGGTTGACAAGCGACTCATTCGCAGGAAGGGTGCTCAACATCTTCAGATACACAAGGAGCTTGTTAAAAACTGGGAGCCCATCTCACATTCAGACTGCAAAATAGTTCAAAAAAGGGGCAACGCCACTTGCAAGCAACACGTCCAAACCGAGCGGAACACGCCGCTCCCCACGGCCGCAGGCACAGGAGGGAAGAGGCAGGACCTCATCTCCCACCTCCTTCCCCAAAGCCTGGGCTCGGGAACAGCCAAGGGGCACCAGGAGCCCAGGAAAAGCAGCTTCTCCGCAAGCTCCGGTTAATAAGCTTCAAGCATATGGAAGTTGCTTAAACAAAGCACCGTGCACCATTAGTGCACACCCACTAAAGCATAAACTAATTTACAATCGTCTTTAATAAAGCAGAGTCGCTTCACTGATTAGATCGACTTTATTTTTTCCTCTCGCCAATAGATATCACACTTTGAATCTATATTAAAAACCCACTGTTGCGTTACGACCTGTATTTCCTTTTTCCTGCAAGGAGAATACTGCCCCGATAACCAAACAGACAAGTTTGTCAATAAGGCAAATGGATTTTTCTGAGTCATCAGCAGGAGCTCCCTGTTAGTGAAAAACAAATTAGATTTCAGCCTTCACAGGGTGCTATAAAAAGCAATAAAGATAATTATCTTAAATTCCAACTATTTCCAGTGCTTTATCACAGAAAATAGACAGTTCACATTTTATCATCCTCCAGAGACAAGTGAATGATCTGTATTTATTTTCAGGCAGATATAAATCTCCCTCGTCCCCAGGGAAGGCGAGCAGTAGCAGGTGCAAGCCTGCTCTGCAACCAGGCGGGAGCATCCAGACATGTCCCCCCCAGTTTCTGAACCAAAATCATCCCTGGCACAGGCTGACAGGCCATTAGGGAAGGGGCTAATTAAGCCCACTGTCCCGTTTCAGGTGCAAAGTAAGCCCCACTTCTCGTTAGGCACGAGAGCTCCCTGCAAGCAGTAAGTCCTCAGCACCCTCCGCGCCGGCAGCTTAGGCACATGCATGGAGCTGTTGCATGAAAGCACCGGGGAGGGGGAATAGAGACTCTTTTCAGGGCACAAAGGCCATGTGCTTCCAAAAATGCCACCGGCGAAGTGAAACAAATCACTTGACTACCAGCTTTTAAAAAGTGAGAGAGGTTCAGCTTGACTGGAAAGAGAAGAAAACTCATTCGTGGAAACGCCAAAAGCACAAACCCAGAAATGCCTTCGTTAGGCTGCACGCTCACAAACTGCCCAGCCGACATCCCCAACATGGGCAACACGGGTTCCCCGTCACAAGCATACGCAACTCGGTCACCAGAGCAATGCTTTAAACACCCATTCCCTCCATGCCCATCTGAAACTACACCACATCCTTTAAACCAGAGCAACGCCGGTCTTTGGGTAGAACACTATGGCCATGACCATGGCCATGACCAAAGCGGGCAACCAGCAGAAAACAGCGCTGGAAAACTTCCTGAGCTCCTGCTGCAACCGCTCCTTGCTCCAAAGATGCTCAGGGAACGTAAGTAGGCAAAGGAGATGTCCTTCACAGCGATGTCCAAGGTTGGAAGAGAAGGTACGCAAGGCGGAAGGAGGGAAGCCCAAGGTGCGCGGCTATACTTGCCCCCGCAGACATCCCTTCCCAGGGGACAGGCAGGGACGGCAGCCCATTGCTTGCCCAGGAAATGAATACAGCTCACCACGACAGAGCGGTTCTGGCAGGCTCTCCAGGTACCTGCTGCCCACCACACTCGACGTCAAACGCCGACCGCAGAAGCGCAGAGAAAGGAAAGTACCAAATCTATCTCTTCACGTTTCCCGACAGCTGCCAGTCAACTGGATGCGCTGCCTGGGCTCCGGGCGGTCCGTGACTTTGCGCAGAACTTGTCTCCTTGGCATCAGAGTGCTGGAGGTGAAGGGTAAAGGCCTTCCTGAGGATTACACCCCTGCAGTGCTGCCATGAAACTGCCCTGAGGGATTCACACGCACTCGAGCCAAAAGCAGTGCTGTTTTAACTTTTTATTCTAAGCTACAGTCAGCATTTAAGCAGCATCTGGTAATACGGGTTGGAGGAAAGTGATGCACTTTTTAACTTGCATACACCCAAATTAGGACTAGGGGCTAAATTTACAAAAGGTTTTTGAGCAAAAACTCTACCTGCAAGCTCACTGACATGGACAAGAACTGCACAACTGCAACATTTTGGAGAAAATTTCAGGTTCCCCCTTCCATAAACACTCAGTGCGCAAGGACAGCTCAAACAGACCCCCATTGTAGCTTGCACACAAACCTTTTAATTTTTTTTGGTCTGTTTCTTTTAGCTGGTGTGCACTCGGAACGGGTCGCAGCTCACAAGCGCAGTTCTCCCATACCTGTGCAGGATGACCATCGCTCGCCGGTGCTAGAAAACTTGCATCAGTCACACATGCCCTTAAAACGGGGGCACTCGCCACAGCGGCGAACACCGGTACCGGCCACCTCGCAGCAGGTACCTTACTACTCTCACACCGGTAACACACCGCAGTTTCCTGAGCTGCACCCATACATACTCCCCCCGTTCACAGCCCAGCAGCCCAGCTGGGCTTTCCACGGCCCAGCCTACAGCTCACGCTCAGCCTTGGCTTTCCCCTTGTCCCAGGGACCTGGGGACAGAGAGCCACAGCAGCCACTAGATGCCACCATTGCACAGAGGCTGCTGGCAGCGCGACAGCCGCTGGCAGAGCCTGCCCGGGCCACGCCACCCCAAGGGCTGCTCCTCTGCTTTTTTCATTTCAGGCAGCTCAGGCGCCAATAGGTTAAGGGAAGTTTTTAAAATTTAATTTCTGTAGTTGCCAGGGTTTCCCCCACCTGAGCATCACCTCTGCTCGCAGCCAAGTACAGCTCATTTCGAGACTGACATTTATTCTCTGCCAGAACGTGCTTTGATCGCCCGGAAGGGATGTGGTGCTGCAAACCCCACGTCACGCTCCTGTGATGGGGTGCTGCAAACCCCAAGCCATGCTCCTGTGACGCGGTGCTACAAACCCCGTGCCACACTCCTGCTGCAAACCCCACGCCACGCTTCGGCGACGGGGTTCTGCAAACCCCACACCATGCTCCCACGACAGGTTCTTGCAAACCCCACGCCGTGCTCCAGTGGCGCCCGCAGCACCAGCACACCAGCCGACACATCGCGTCGCAAGCAGCTGCCTCCGCAACCCTGCCTGGCCCTCGGGGCACACAGCGCTGGGGGAAGAGAAAAGTCTTGTTTAAAGCTTATTTTATATCAACCGATCTCTTTCTTGACCAATATCTAGCATGATGCAACAAAATGAATGAGGCTTGGAAAACAAGTCTGGGCTGTTCTCTCTAATTTAGCATTCAGGCCGACTCCTCTGCTATTTTTCCAGTCCTGCTTCAGACTCCTACTTACGCTGACGCCATCTCAACCCCACTTCTGGAGCAGCGAGCCGACCTGGCACAGGGCGCTCTGCAGAGCGATCTGCTGTCACCAAGCCTGATGTCAGACACCCGATTCCCCGCCGCAGAGCCGGGTTTCACGCTGCCGGGCAAGACTCCAGGGAATTCCAAACCTTTATTTCTTTTGCCAATTGGTATAAGGAAAACCTAAGAGAGCAAGCCATTTTCCCATGGGAATACACAGGATGTGTTATAGGAAACTCTGACCTCTTCCAAATTACTCATGCAGAGCACAGCACACTTTGCATCAATATGACCTGAAAAACCCCACATCCAACCTTTAAATCTTTCACCCAAAAGATTACACCTGATGTGAACGGGAAAAGTAAAACCACTCCAAGAGAAATGACAGTTTTCTTCCAGCGCTTGATACTACTTTGTATTGGGCTGTCAGTCCCCCCCGCCTTCCTCTGGGGAATTCACGGCTCGGAGAAAGGCGTCCCTCCGCTCCGCCAAGCCCCTGCGCTGCATCTGCACACCAAAATCACAGCGGAGGAGGCAGCAGGCAAGCAGGTACATGGAACTGGAAGTCGCATTGGAAAAGCTAGAAAGACGAGGGAGATACGTGTTTCACGCTACTCTCGGGCTCTCCCTTTCAACAGATTAATATCTCAGGAAAATCGCTTTAAATAGCTCAAGTGAACAAGGCTCTATAAATATTTACTACTGTAAGCACAGCGGCTTCTTGGCTTTGTGTAGGTCTTTGTTTTAGAGAAAAAGGAGACAATTTTGCCGTTGCAGACTCAAGACGACTCTGCGCTAATGCCGGGACAGGGCACCAGAAGGGTCGCCTCCCCTTAAAACGGCAGATTTGAGCAACACCCCACAGCGGTAAGAGCAGCACGTGCCTTTTTCCTCCTCCAGCTTTCCAAGGCGCTCCTGACTCAGAGCCGGGGTGAGGGCGATGGCAGCTCTCAGTGTGATGCCAGGGCCAATACTGCATTTTATAGGTCATTGGTCCGAATCAAGTGTCCTCCTCCAGAGATGCTCTAGTGATCCAACCCCCAACCAACAGCTTCACCGCACATATGCAAATATCAAAAAGGTACAAGCGGGACTCGCCCCGTGACAGAGGGACGGAGGGACTCGCCCCACGTTAAAGCAAGGCATCAGCAGGTTTTCCCGCGACCTTCTTCCAAGGCTGGGCTGCAGCAAGCTGGCGGCAACACCTCCGGTTTGCATCCGTGGTGTCTTTAAGAACATTATTTATTCACAAATCTAGGGCAGAAGACATTCCGGGTGACACTCAAAAAACTCTTACCCAAGGGACGAAAAGATTTAAAAAGAAATAAATCAATGCACTCAAGTTAAACACGGATACAGTTTCAAGGCAAGCTTGCTTTCCTTCCGAGAGACACCCTACTTATCACTTTAAGTCATTTACAGTCTGCATGAATCAGACTGGCCGAAGATGCTTTTGCCACCTCATTTCTTAAATGGATTGTTTTCTGCTTGTGGGAGCTCGGAATCCACCACTGCACTTTCTGTTAGTCCACCCACAACAAAAACCAACGCACGTTATTTGAACTTCATTAAAAATACAATCAGTTCCCCCAGCTTACAGATGTGCACTGTATAATGCCACCTCAGCTTTTTTTCTTTTTTTTCCTTGGTTTAATTAAATTCAACTGCGTTTCATTTATTTATAATTCAAAAGAAGTCAACCAACCCATTTGCATAGTGATATATAAGGTCAATAGGCAAAACTTGAGGTGTACGATGACGATGAGCCAGGGCCAATCCTTCACACAATGCATTATATAAATAAGAAAATAAGATAAATTGAGTATACATTTATTACTTAGCTGACTAATGCTGCTTTTTGGTAGATTGTTATTTCATCTATAGACACAACGAAGCCAGAGCGGCTCCATTCTGCAACTCTTCTAGTAACGACGGCATTTGAGTCTTCAGAGGAGGAGCGATGAGCGAGATGTGCCTGATCTGTCGGCACCCCTAGAGAAACACTCTGCTCTACTGGGAAATTTTAACACTGGCTCACAAGCCACCAGAAACACCCACCGTGCCACCGCAGCACGTCACCCAGCAAGCCCGCTGACGGACTTTCATTTGTGACTGTCATTAATACAGCCAAAGCCACCACGCCTCAACTGTCTAACTGAAAATGCCGGATTTTCCCCCAAAACAACCCCAGACTCTTCTGTTTTCCTACAGGTCATCAGCTCTGCTGAGTCCAGAAAAATGTTTAGGACTTCTTAAAAGGTTGTCTTAAAGGTTAGCAGGTTTTCTGCCACACGGACCAGCAACTGCTAGGAAGAGGGGAGAGCACAGGGCTGGAATAAAAAAAATAATAATAAAAAAATATAGATAATACCCATCAAATATTTAACTTGCTGAGACTTCGCAGTGAACTTGAGTAACCAGCTAGGAAGGGCTGGTCGTGCTGCGTGGCATTCAAGAGGATCCGCGGAAGAAAGTGATGTAGGTCTCTGCCAGCAGCTGGCAAATCAGTAACTGAAAAACGTAAAGGCACGCCGTGATTATAAACCAGGCAGACACCGTCAAGAGAATCAAGCAAACTCCGTTTCTCCAGGGGCAGCCCTGAGAACCCCTCCCAATCAGCAGGGCGCACTTTAAAAATTGCGGAGAATTTGTAACCCAAGCGGTGTGGCAATCCTTAAACACTTTAGAGTAGGTCAATGGATTGCAAATAATTTTCTTCTTCCCTTTAGCGAAAGGAAAACATTAAGAACGAATCTCCCGTGAAGCTTCTCAGCAGCAAGGATTCCAAGAGCTGTGCCTAAGCAGAGATGGGTAAATTTAGTTTAAAACCTTTATCACCAGTTCAGACAATGCTGTGGATGCCAGCAAGAACACTGTAGCCAACTGTGAATTTTTGGGAGACTGTAAACTACGCACGAGAGCCCTGTTCCCTCCCTGGCTGTCCCTTACCAGCCAGGCTCCCCAGGCAGGGTGTCCCCTCCTCCGAGACCGTCTCGCAGGGCTGGCAGGACCTGGCTGGGTATCGCTCAGGCTCCCCAGCCTGTCACAGTCCCTCGGGCCACCTTTGGGGATGCGCAGGCAAGTTTTTTTATCACGTAAGCTAGCAGTCATCTTACTCGTGCGTGCGCAAGACTCGAGCTGCTGAAAGGTCCCTCCCTCTCCCTCCAAAGGGCTTGTGCAAATCTTCCAGCTGGATTAAATGAGGAAAAACCAACCAATTAATCTGCGCAAAACCCAGGACGGCGACTGCGCCTCTGCCTGTACAACAGATTCGGAACTGGAGCCCTTCTGTGCTCTAGTTCAGCCTAAAACCCTCAGTGCAGAAATTAATTTATCCCAAACGCCAGCAATAACCGAGCAGCATCCAAAGACGACTGTTTATTTTACCAAGTCCCTGGGTGACACAGATGTGAACTAGACCTTTCTAAGCCACGACCGACATGGCTGGGTTTTAAAACGGAAAGCCCTGCCCCTGCATGCGCGGGCACCGCATGAGGCTGTCCAGCTCCTTCGGAAAGCCATAGCGACTGCGACATTCCACGCACGCGGGGAGAGCAGCCAGCAGTGGCACCGGCCGGCAAACTGACCCCGGCCAACATTTCCATAGGGGCGAGTTAATGGTGAAAAGCAGTAATTGTTTCCTACGGGGCAGCAGCACCGCCCCACAGTTTCCCCAAAAACAAATGAGTGGGGACGCCCTCATCCCTGCCGAGTGCGGAGAAAAGGCAGAAGCAGCAAGGACCAGCCAAGTCCTGTCCTCACCAACAAGCCAAGGAGAACAAACGAGGGAAGAGAAGTGCTAGGAGGTCACAAAATTGAGGCCAAAAGGGGGATGCAGTAGCTCCATGTCTGCGTTGGGACATGACAGAAGACCAGCTCCAGAATAAGAGCATCATTCCCACTTCCAGACCTCGGCATGCAAAAAACCCCACCCCAAAACCAAAGCAAAACCCCACAGATCACCCCCATAACCAAACCACATTCGCTTGCGGGGCTGACAGCAGGAATTTGGACAGCAAGGACACTGGCACAGCAGCTCGCAACACCACCTGAACCAAGATCACCCCCCGTCGGGGTACTTCAGGGTGAAATAACCCCCATCCATACGGTGTTATCCATGAGCAGCGTTCCAGGCAGCAGCTCTCTCCAGCGCCTGCCCTTGGGGGTGTAGCGGGAGCGATACACATGGCCAAGGGGGACAGAGCTACTCCAGAACAGCTCCACAGCACGTTCCCGCGACGCAGCCACAGCCATACAAACTCACCGGCTTGTCCACAGCCTCTCTGCTCAAACCAGAGCGGGCACTGGCCTCCTGGGATTCATTTTCTGGCAGAACCGTATTCCACAAGAAAAGAACAGTTATTACCCCCCATCACCGTGTTCACGTGCTCCCTCTCGTTGCATCCCACCTTTTTGTTTAAGAATGGTTTACGGCACGCTGGTCACTAAATGTCAACCTACAGCTACCGAGCCCAGCAGCCAAGTTGCTCCAAGCAGCAGAACACAAAGCCAGGATCCATTATGAGTGTAGTTCAAAACACCTTATTTTGGGGTGTTTTTTTTTCATGCCTTCACCAGCCTATGAGTAAAAGGGCAGGCAGGCCTGAAGACTCATATCAGAATTGTTCGCTTGTAGGCAGAAGTCAATATAGAAAGACTTGTTGTTTCATTTCTAGTCAAACGAGGCAGATGGGTACGGAAATTACAGCTGGCCGGGAGTCGCCAGCTGTTGAATGCACGTTCAAAGCAACCAACACCCAAACCCACTCCCAGGCAGAAGCTGCTGGGGCCAGCACCCAAGTAACGCGTGCACCAAAGACGCAGCTATCGAGATCCTCCAATTCAGGTAATTTAAAAACCAGGCAGTGGCATCTGTATGTAGAAGACACTACTAACGCGTTACCTTCCACTGCAGCTCTTGCTATTAACTTAGAGGAGTAGTTATTTTCTCCATTGTCTGTAAGTGATACTAAATCGTTCAGAAAAAAAACGTGGTATGAGCACATAAACACTAGCTGATGAAAAAAGTGAATTCAAGCTATTCAAATAACAACTGATGAAGTCATCCGACCTTAAAAAGTGTGTACAACAGCACATTAACAGCAGCAATTTAGCGAGTCAGCTCAGAGCTGTAAGCCACAGAAAAAATCCCTTCCAAACAACACATGAGCTCATCAGTTTGAGTCATGCATTCAATTACCTACTCTTTAGACAGACAAACAACAAATTATCTCCATCAACAACAGGGGTCAACAAAACATATGCTTTAAAACAAAGGTGGTTTCACCCCAGGTCTGTGTCTTTTGGTGTTAGCATTTCACCTTGGCGGTATTACTTCTTTGTTTTAAGCAGGGTGATAAAAGTTCCCGAACAGCATCACAGCAAAACCCCCCCAGCTCCTGCCTGCAGAGCTGGAGCTGAGGGTCAGAAAGCCCGTGCTTTTACGCCTGCGGTCCTGTCCTGTGCTGTAGCTGAGCCTTGGGAACAGGAACAAGAGGTCCCGGTTCACGCCAGGCACGCAGGAGACCAGTGCCGCTCCTGCTCGGTGCTGGCCGGGGGACAGGGGTAGATATAAGCCATCTGCTCAAGCCTTCGTCATCTCCTGCTCGCACAGCAAACAAAATCCACTCTTGCCGCACAAATCAACGGGAGGTAATGAGGAGCTTCCGATTATTGATCTGTGCAGCAGATGAGCCGGAGCTGCTCTGAGCCGAGGGGTTCAGCCCCACGCGCACGGCCAGGAGCCCACGTCTCCGAGGGAAGCTCAGCACGTCACGCGAGCTCCTGCCAACTCGAGGGAGCTGCCGCAGCACTTGGCAGCTCTGCACGACGCATCCTACAACACGCCAAGCACCTCGTATGGAGACACATTAGAAACAGAGGGAGAATAAACACCTTTCCATTATGTGAAGTTACCCAAATTGGTAGATTTTCTTCCCAAAAACATACTCCATCTTCCACTCACAACCGCCTCACTTCAACCGAGAGCGCTTTCGATTTAGACTGGAAGCCTTTTGCAAAAAAGGCTGCTCACATCAGTTTTGTTCCAGGGCACCTTCATCCACAGCTGAGGGCTGGTAGGTGGGCATCTGGGACAAATAATTGCTCGTTGGGTTTTGCAACCAGCCAAAAGCAAAACACTTATTTACAGACCTCTAGGAAGCCCAGATTTGCAGAAGACTTCACTTGTCCACTGCCTCCTCCACAGCGCAGCAGCGTTTCGGCAGCTACGTGGTCCTCACACAGAAGGAACTCTGTTCTGCGCTCATTTCAGGATGACAACTGCATCTGAAAACGGCTTTTGAAGCCAGAAGCAAATCTGTTCCTAAAGCTCGAACAATTTCAGTGGACACCCGGGAAGCCACAGAAACAGTCAAAAGTCAGTCCAGAATTGGGGATGTTGAGTGGGTTTGTGCTTTAGAAGAAAATCAAGAATGATTTTATGCACAGAAGCGACCACAAACAAAAGAGCTTCTTCATGCTTTGCAGTTCAGATCTCCATAAAAACTATACAGCTGCATGCAGAAACAAAGGCAGCCTATGAGGAAAATCAGAGGGCACCATAACAAACTTCATTGTTGCTCGATTACCATACAAACACTAAGATACACATGGAGACAAAAAAAAACCAAAAACCAAAAACAACCCACAAGCAAAAAAACACTCAAAAAAATCCAAGTGTTTGTCCAAAATACCTTCAATAGCCTGGCCTTGCAGAGGTTAAACCCCCCACATTTACACTTCTGACCACTGTGCAGGTTAATATGTGGGAAATGTTACTCTACGGCATCAGACCTTTGTGGCATCACCACCGGGCTGAGGTGCACGCTGCCATGCGCGGGAAGCCTGCTCCCACTGCACGCCGGGCTCTTGCGTACGGCTGCAGTCCTGCTGGGGGATCCTGCCGAGGCTCAGGATGGGCACGGCGGCAGTCTCCCACCGGTGGGACACCCATCTGCCACCCACGCCCCGCTGCTCAACGTCACTCGGCATCTCCAGGTTTTGCCATTTAAAGGGTCACATTGCAACACGGCAACACAGAGGCGGCCAGCGATGACGCAGACGTCACCAGACTGATGCTGTACACCCAGAAAGAAGGCTACAGTATTTCAGCCAGGGGTAAACAGGCTAAACACCACGTGCCTGCCGAGCACAGGTACTCACAGAGCTCCCGGAGCAGCTACGGAGGGACCACTCGCCATGAACTTCACTGGCTCCTGAATTTGGTCTCGCTGCACCGACCACGCGCCCCATGCCGGAAAGGGACTGCTCCAGGCTGGAAGCACCAGGACAGTTGCTAACATTGGTTTCACATTTTGGCATGCTGTTTCCAGCGATAACAACGAATCTCCAGGGACCTGACCTACAATACAATGCTGTATACATTGGACTCAACAGTCCCTCCTGGCCCGTAAAGGACCGGCTGGCCCGGCTAGTGGAGCAAGCATCCCTCTACACACCCGTACGAAGCGTGCCGTCTCGCAGCAGCTCCGCAGCAGCTCCCAACAGCCCGAAACCATGTTTTCAAACCCTCCACACTCAGCCCAAGTTGGAGCCTCCCAAGTCCTCTCCTCCTCCTGACCCACAGCTGTTGCAGGACAAAGATCTCGCCCCAGCTACTCTGGCAGCCGCTCCGACGCGCGACTTTTGCTGCTACCAGGAGAAAGCCAGCATTCTGCATTTTTAAAAAAAAACAGGAAAAAAAGCATTGAATTTTAACCTTGATGACACCTACAAGAACACAAGCGTGTCTCAACCTAAGGAGGCATTTCACAGCAAACACACGTTCGCTAGCACGGCGAGCGGCACAGATAAAGCTCTCAGGTTAGATAAGATCAACCCCACAGAGTGTCATCTCCTCGCGCCACAGCACGGACCCACGCACCATCTCCCGTACGGATTTTACCATCAAGTTACTTAAGCAGTTTGACAACAGAAGAAAAATAACAGCTCCTGCGATACAAGATGATTTCAGATTAAGTAAACAGGACAGGGAAATAGTGGAGGTTTTGGTTTCGTTTGGTTGAGGGTTTTTTTTCATCTAGTTAGGTCTCCTGTCCACTCGGCCTCCAGAACCACGGGCAAAAGGGACTACAGCCTGCTGCTGCTGTTAGAACTGGTACAGAAGGAAACAGAAGACAGGGTAATTTCTGTGTACGTGACTGGGAGCGTGTGCAGAGAGCAACCATTTGCAACGACAGGAAAGCGGTACAATAAAACCCCCCAAATGGGCCAGGGAACTCAGAAGCTGGGCAGGAAAATAAGTTAAAATGGCATCTCTAATAAGAATCCTTTTAAAAATCTGCATTTTCTTTATAAGGAGATTATTCCAGAGATGCACAGCGCCTTCTATTAAACTGCCAGTTCGGTACAGCCTTTTAGTGTCGCCTTCTGCCTGTCTCCTCCTTAACCTCTGACTGTTTAAAAAGCAAATATTTTGTTTAAACCGCATGAGGATTTTTGTCCAAATTCAATGCCTGATACTGAAACGGCCGCAGCACTGCACAGCACACAGGACAATAGTCACTTCAGGGGTTATACTTACAGGAGAACAGGTGTCAAAGTTTTAAAATGATATAATATTGTGTAGTTTCCCAATGGGGTGATGGAAATGAGAAAAAGGGGAGGTAGAAAAGAGGAAGAAAACCTAAAAAGCTATGGCTACATAAAAATGCTCGCAGCAAACAGAAGCCACAGGAACAAACAGTCTCTGAGCTGATGTTCCAACCTTACTATTACTACAACTTTTGCAGAAACAGACAGACCTCTTCGATGGGGGGGCCCTAGCCCTGAGCCACGATCCTCTGCGCCCCCAGGGAAAATTTCCCTTTCAGGTGAGTCCCGACTCACAGCAAAGCGTTTAGCAAAACGGAGCCGGAGCTTTTCACGTCGGAGCTTCCTTCCTCCTCCTCTGCCTGCAATCAAATAGAAACCGCTATGACATAATGCTTCTGTATCACTGCTCGTTTCGCGCCGAGCCTGGGCTGCCGGAGGAAGGTGAGGGGTAAAGGGAAAGAAAACGCGATTTTGAAAAGCAAGGCTGTAAAACCTCAGCTCCGAAACCTAAACTCATAGATAGCATAGCTATTTGCAAGTGCAAGGGAAAGATGCTCCGCTCTTCCGAGAGAGGGAGGCCGCCGGAGGAAAACATGCCAGGGAACAGCTGGAAACAAAAGCTGAAGGAGACGGGGCGGAGGAGGAGGAGACATTTTCCATGGGCTTTCCTATGCGGCTCATGCACTGCAACAACTGAACAAAAAAAAAAAACAAAAAAACAACCAAAAACAACAAAACAAAACACACCAACAGAAGTGGGCATCACGGGATGTGGATAGAGCAAAACCTACTTGCTTTTAAAAAATAATAATAAAAAAAAAAATATACAGAGAAACTTGTAATCCCAGTTATTAGAAGAACATTCCGCCCATTTCAGATTTATACGGCTCAGTTCACCTCACCTTTGTGCACTTGAGGCTCAGAAGCGTATTAACAGCCATGTAAAAGCAAAGCTTTTATATAGGGGATTACAGGTGACGAGAACTGCCCAGTGCAATCGAGAACTTCACGGAATAACTCCCCGGCTTTAGAAAAAACACAACAAAAACGTAACCCTCCTGAAACAACCCTCCTACGGCACTGTGCATCCTAGATCCTGACTTGAGAGAGAGCTGAAGATATCAAAACCTGCTAGGCACTCAGTTTGGGGGTTGTTTTTTGTTTTGATGGTTTTTTTTTTGTTTGTTTGTTTGCTTTGTTTTGGGGTTGGTTTCCTTTTAAGTTTAAGCCACAGCTAGTTAGTCCCACATCAAGGGGAGACGGAAGTTCAACACGGTACATTTGGAACTATTTTTCTCGCAAAGGATAAGTGGTAAACGATGGAGAAATACGCTGGAGTTGTTTCTCAGCCAAAGCCTGCTCTGATGAGATCAGTTTTGCGTCCCCGATGACAGGGAAGCGAACATCCCTGAAGGACGCTGATGCAAGTGCTGGCAGACAGGGGGAATTGCTGCAGCAACCACTCGCCGCTCTGCAAGCCACTGAAAGAGATTTCTAGCAGCACGACCGGTGTGGTCCAGCTGAAGCATTCCCCGCAGATCAATTCTACAGCCACTACAGGGAGGTGATGGCAAGGCTGCACTTAGAACACTTTGCCTCAATCCCCCTCGCATCAGAATGCTAAAACCTCAAAATAAAACATTATTCCAATTAATACAGTCACGCCAGAAAACAAACAGCAGTTTTCACTGGCGTGCAGCATCTGAAACAGCAGGCCAGCCCAGCCGGACGGCTCGTGTCTACCACCGACAGGGACAACGCTGCTCCAGCAGACAGCAGGAACGTGGCCAGGCGAGGAGGAGGAGGAGGCAGCAGCAGGGAAGCAGCAGCAGGATCAATGTTTCCCTCCCCGCTGATGCCAGAGAGCCCTGACACACTGCCGCAGCTGAGTGCTCATCCCAGCGTTGCTATCTCAAGCCCGTGCTCAATATCTGTAGCTCTCGTGTGCGTACGCTCAGAAGGTGCCACCGCATCGGTGCTGTCCCCGCCTGAGATTTTACCGCACACAGATACACGCAGCAACTTCTTGCATGCTCAAGGAGGGAAGGTTAGATGCTGTCAGGTATTGACAGAGGTCCTTGTCCTTACAGAAGCTGCAGAAGTTTCGAGCAGAACCGCTCGGCCACACGCTTCGTTAAGGCTTGGGAAAAGCGAACCAGCGATGGCAAACTCTGCAGCTGTGTGGCAGGACCTCCAGCCAAACACGGCAGCAAACACACAGGCCGTGAATGAGAAGCAAGAGACCACCTCCCCGAGCAGCCTTGGAAACCTGACAGGCGAGGAGGAGAAGCATCGAGGAACATCCCCTCGCAGCGTGGCAGTGAGGAAGACGAGACAAGGCGTCCCCTTTCCTCCACCCCTGCGTACGCTGGTTGTGGTACAGGTTATCTCCTGGTTGGCAAGTAACTTACTCGAAGACTGCTACGGAGCAAAGCAGAGCAGTTTTACAGGTGATGTTTCTGGATGCATGCTGGTGACCGAGGGGAGTAATTGCTGTAAGGACTCGAAAGGGACAGCTTAGGGACCTCCAAATTTAGACAGCCGCACAAAAACAACCAGAGGGAAAAGACAGCCAAAGAAGTGGGTCACTCAAATAAACCACCTGGTAATTAAGCAGCAGCGGTGAGGTCCCCAGGCAAACAGCACCGGCTGGGAGGGTCCTGACCACCTCCAAGGGCTGAGCAGCGTCTTCAGCCGCCCTTCGTTAATGGTCGCTCTTCCCTCCCGGCCAGGGAAAGGGCACGGAGCTACACTGCCCCAGACCTTGCTCTCTGCACAGGCACCGTGATGCAGTGGGCTCACGGCCCCGGCCCAAAAGCTGAATTCCTTTCACTTCTGCTATGGCGAAGAGCTCTTGGGAAAGATCCAGTTTTCATCTGAACCACAAAACCTGTCGGTAGCTATTGCAACTGAGCACTTGAGTTGCCTTTTTCCTAAAATTTCCTTGGGTCTTTGGATAGCAGTGGGGTAACAGAGCACCCAAGGATGGTGCTCAAATAAAGCCACAAAGCCCCAGCTAAGGAAGTCACTGCATTAGGGCTGGTCACAGCACTGTCCCTGCGGCAGGGCAACACTTTCAGTTTAGCTTTCACGTGCTCTTTGAAAGAAGATCAGAGTGCAGACATAAGGCTTCCCCCTCATCGCTTTCTTCATACAAGCTGAGGACGGGGAAAAAAATAAAAATAAAAATCCATCCCCCTTCCACTCAAAGCCATCTGCTCAGAAACACGCTCTACTCTTTCCTTAATGCGCGTTTCTCCTTTCCTATGGGAACAGCAGCAGGTGAGGGGGAAGGCTCTGCCGCAGAAAAAGCCCTCCATCACGTGAGGATGGAGAGCATCACATTCACGTCCGCGTGGCGAGACCTGCCCCGGCCCTCTTTCTGGTGCACGCGGGGCACCGTCTCATACGGCAGCAACAGCACTCGTGCCTGCCGAGCGCTCCCGTGCGAGGAGTCCTCCCCTGACTCACCCGGCGTTGGTGCAGCCCCAGCAGGGCTGGCGTCTCAAGCAAGCCAACAAACCAGCTGGGTGAGATCATTTCAGCACAAGCACCTGAACAACGAGATATTCGAGAGTGGATGTGTGACACAGTAGTGACAAAGCCATGGGTCCTCCGGGTGAGGAACAGCCTTGTTTTCCTTTCGCAGGACACATACACCGCCCCTACTTTCCCACGCAGCTCCACCACATCTTGTTGTCCAAAACCACCCTGCGACATTTCTGTCCCGCTTCGGTGCTTGGGGAAGGATAAGGACAGATCCCAAGTGGGCAATTCAAGCACTGAAGTGACAAGTGATCTGTGTAGTTGCCTCGTATCCATGAGTAAGGCACGCAGTTTTGTTCTGAGTCAGCCGTAACACAGTGGCTGACAGCACAGGGGCCGGAGCAGCGCTCCCCTGTACCTCGGGAGAAGGAGCGAGCGCTGAGAGGAGAGGGCGTTTGGGGGAAAGGCAGGATTTTCAGTACCTGGGTGAGGTCCTCCAGGTGTTAAGAGTCACAATGGGGCTCCGAGAATGGCATCCTGCCGGCACTGAAGATCTGGGGAGCGGGGCGGGTGAAAGCCGGGCAGGAGGACAACACGGGAAGCCCATAATGTTCTCCCAAAAGCCCACATTTTTGCCAAAAGACTAGTAAGATGGCTTAATTTAGGGCCTTTTGCAGCTGGCCAAGAGAAAGCAAAATGTAAGTCCAGCTCAGTTACAAACCCTCCTCGGGTGGGAGGTGACAATACCCAGCCACAGGACATAAACAGCCTGATGCTCCTGGAGACTTGGTAACTTCAGCATGAACATACTAAGAAATACATGGGTGACAACCGGACCTCATATTCCTCCTCAAAACGCCATTTTTATGGCGCCAGAAGTTCTGTATCCAGTGTCCTTGCAGCTCGGGTGCAGCAATGGTCAGGGGAATCACTCACACCTCTTACTGCAAAGGCCAATGGCACCCAGGGAGTAACGATCACCTCTGCCTATACAGACCAGATTAATTTCTAACAGGGATTTAAATAAAGGACATTGCTAAGGTCTTGCTATACACAATAGGAACCACGGTATCTAATTTAAGACGTGCCTGTTTTAGTATGAGGTGCCAAGCTACAAGGCTGTGTTGAGAAGCGCTTCTTCTGCTCAGGGATCCTGAACAAGGACGGACAGAAGCAACTACGATGCTTTAAGAAAGACGCAGCTCATACTGCATCCACGGCTTTCAGACACCGGATGCAAGCAAGCAGAGGCTGCCTGCTGCTTACAGCTGGCAAAAAGAGATGCTGATAGAAACAGGGCTTGCTCACCTCGTGGCTGCCCGCTGTTCCAACACCCAGATGCCCACGGAGAAGAGATGAACCCCTCAAACCCTTTTCTAGAGGCCAGGTGTACGGCAGAAGACCAGCAGCAAAAATACAGAGCTTCACTTTTAAAGCGCTTCCCAGAGCTGAAAGGACAATCCATTTCACACTGCATTTCAAAAAAACTATGTCAAAACAGCTGTAATTGGCCAACAGCAAAAGCAGCAGACCCTAACAAGACAGAGGGGGCACAACAGCTTTACTCCTCCCCACTGGAGCTTAGCGATCCGAGCTTGAGATGGGAGGTCCCAATCACAGTATCAGCCTAAAGCACACCCCGTTTCACAGCGATAACAACAAGTTCCATTTTCTGGACAGATCAAACAACTAGTAGATGATCCAATACTTGTTTCAAATTGGGATGTGGGGTCTGGGAGGGGAGGAGGAGAAGGTTGACACACTTAGAAAGAAAAGACTTACAAAAAGAGCCTCTAGATAACATTCCACCCTTGCAGTTTTGGTGCAGCATCAGGAGGCCAGGCACTAGCTGTTCCCAAAATCTAAGTGCCTTCATGTCAGGGGATGGTCTCCGTCAGGGCAGAGCGAAAGCACGCGGGTGGAGAAGCATGCCCTGTCAGTACGCACATCCCAACCGCGCCAGAGACGGAGGGAGTTAGATTGCCAAGGCTGTCTGGAATATCAGCAGTATCAAATTCACTCAGATTTCAAAGCTACTCCATCTGATTACCCAAAAGGCGCGTAGCTTTGCAGAAGCAACAGAGGCAAAGACTATCAGAGCATATATTACCGTGAAAAACAGCATGTGACCTAATTCTCTAATTAGGAACGGGTTCAATTGCCCACAGAAGATGAGGGGAGGTTCTGAAAGATATTAGTTCACCGAGATTTCTTTTTCCATAAAAGAGATGGTGGTGTTTTGTTGTTATAAAATAGTGGGTACAGAGACAAAGCTTTTATAATGATAGCCGAAGTCACCATTCTTTGGGCTTTATGTATGTATCAAACCCACTGCGCACTCACTTTGCAATCGTGCTTACTACTCCTGCATCGCTCGCTTCAATACAGCGGTCAAAACCATTTCTGTCAGAAGACAATTCCAACTTTAACACTTCACTTAAAACAAGAACCCCGTTACACTCTTCCTCCCTTTCTGCTCAGTAAACGCTAACCGCAAGGAGCAGCTCTACATCTCCCAGGTGAGGCAGGTTCTTCAGAGACACAAACTCTCTTCAGGGAAGCTTAAAAGCGCCGAGCATCTCCTCGAAGGCAAACCGCACCAGCTCAGCCAGACACCCAAGGAGATGAATGATACCACAACCTTCTAGTTCCAGAATTTGCTGCTCTCATTTCACAAGCAGCCTGACTTCTGAGTCACCACCTCCCCGTAAATCTCCGCGGAGCAGGTGCGCGTTTGCATCAGCTCCTACAAAGCTGGTAGTAGCTCCAAGGACCAAACACGCAGTCAGGAGCCGAGCCACGCCGCTCCTTTACGCTCTAAATTCAGCCAGCATCAACACAGAGCATCGAGAAGCACCCGATTCCCTCCGACTCCTGCTTACAGACAAAACTAAGCACCACCTGCTCCAGGCCTGAGGTGGGCTGCAGCGATGATGCATGGTCTGAACCGGATCGCTTCTGTCAAGCCCTTGGGGAGGTTATTTTGCACGGAGGCCGGGGGGAAAAGAACGACAGATTGGAAACCACCCCAGGACCTGCACCCCGCCAGGCCGTGTTAGGCTTTAACTGCAGCGAGGGGACGCAGGAAATAGCACAGCGCCGCTCCTTGGCTTTTAATTACGGTCTTGTGACACTGTAGTTAATGGTCTGTCATGGGCTCCATTAGAAACCTTGATGTTTGCAGGAGGTGGACCAACGCCGGTAGCCAGCTACCGAGAGCGAGAGCAGCTCTGGCCTGGAAACCAGGCTCCTGCTCTTTTGTTACAGACTCTGCTTCCTCCGGGTGCAGCTCGGTCGGGGCGTCAGCGCCCGCGGGAGGCCGCGGGAAATCAGCCAGGGCTCTGGGAGCGGGGTGCCGAGGCAGAGCTGCCATCGGGAACGTCCAAGCTGGGGCGGCGGGACGGGCGCATCCAGGGATTACATCAGACACCGACCCCTCCGCCGCCTCTCTGCCCAAATCCTCCTGCGGATCTTCACGATTTTAAGGAACAACCACGGCCTTTCCGCCGCCAGCACAGAAACCGCGCTACGCTTCCAGTTAATAAAAAA
>RSEF01000014.1:17506473-17526213 GCA_003993805.1 Himantopus leucocephalus | reverse complement strand
GTCCCTTCCAACCTAAACCATTCTATGATTCTATGAAATCAGGCAGCCACACCTGACGATGACAAAGGGACTGGAAGAATCCTTCTCTTTTCCCAAACTTCCATCAGAATGGGAACTCCATGCTACCATCAGGCAGAGAACTCACCTGTAATTTGTGCTCATGTGGATACAGCACATGCGCAAATCTCTCCCTGTTTCAGACTAAGGGAGGAAAGCGCTGGCCTGGAGGCATTAAAGACATTTCAAAGCAATCGCTGGCTATTAATCCCAGCACTCATATGTTATTAACACACTACTAACCCCATCAAACCTGCCGCTTCGATATTTCCTCTTGGACTTGCTGCATTCCCAATACTTTAAAAGATAAATAGGAAAGGTTTTGGATTCCATGGTGACATACTGCACGTGAACATTTAATGCAATGTTTCAAACAAAGATAACAAGTAGGACTAGCAATGCATTTTTCTTTTAAAGTTCTTGAATCACTTCATATAAATAAAACCAATCCATCTTCTGCAAACCTGCACCAGCCAAGCGTGCCTGTATTTTTCCTTTCTACAGGTAAAAAGATGAGGCAAGAGTAATGAAGTGATCAGCCACAGATCAAACAGTGACTCAGGAGTACAAACAGAAATAAAACTCTTCATCCGGGTAAGCTCCGTCACTATAGTATCTATGCGACTCTTACACATTTAAAAAAACCAAAACATCTTCTCCTGGAAGTAATTTGAATTGGAGTTACATAGTTTACTCCTCCTGGGAGAGAACACTCTTGTCAAGCAGACAGCTCTGGTTTAAAGTGTCTCCCCAAATCATACAGCCTTTTTTGTACAAGCCAGGAAGGGTTGTATTGAAACACGGGCTTTCCCAATGGCTTCAAAAAGATGTTTGAGTACCCTGGGTCTCAAGAAGCAAAAAGCATTCCATGTGATTCCCTGAGCTTTGGCTAAGAGGAAGCATCTAAGCCATTCCAGGACCTACTTTTCAGGCAGGCAGTTTGTCAGAGACAGACAGAAACCAGCGGGCACGGAATTTTCAAGTACGTGGTTGAGCCCTCTGGAGCCTTGTCCTAGGATCAGTCCATTAGAACAGAAAATGCTGCTCTGTAGGTCATGGCCACACTCTTCCCTTGTACAGCTGCAAGCCAACAATCTCCTAATTAGATGATTCAGTTGTTCAAGAGTCTTAAACTCCTAGGAAAATACACGCACAAAAAGGCTACAAATTTATTTTAGAATGACCTATAGATTATTACAATGCTCAGGAGCCTGAGCAGTTCACTTCACAGAAAGAGCAGGAAGACTCGGTCTACTGCAGCTCACTCCAGCAGAGAAGAACCCTAAAGTATTCCGTGATTGCCAGCCAACTCCAGAGCTCAGCGTTCTGCTTTTTCTGTACACCGGCATCATCGACGGCACAAGAGAGGTCAGGACACGAACCCATTTGCTTTGTTTCACATGACAGCGCCCTAAAGCGAGCTCACTGCTTGCTCGTATTCCAGTAATCATGGAGGCACCACCACGACAGGTCCTACAGAACCGTGGCAAAACTTGCCCCAAAGTTTGTGATGTGAATATCTCTGTATTGGGCAAGAGGGAAAGAGAAGTACAGAGGAAATGAACTGACCTGTGCATGATCAAACAGCACGTTGGTAGCTCGTGTGTGGGCAGAGTTTGAGACCCCCGAATCTCCCTGCTACACCGTACTTCGCCCTCTACATGGACATGACAGTGTACCCACCCCAGCCAAGGTGGCAGCCCTTGAGCTGACACGGGGCAGACAGAACTCTTGCAGAGAGGCCATCAGCTTTGACATATTTGCAAAAGGCTTTTTAAAGAGCAAAGTGTTTCAGTTCTGATGCGTGGGAAGAAAATACGGATTTTGTTTCTGGAGCGTGGACGGATTGTTCATCTACCCTGGCCCGGGCTTCATCAATATAATATTTTACCAATTCAGAAACCGGGTCAGAGAACTTGGAGGCCAGATGCCATGACCGAAACAAGTTGAACTTAAACACTTCACTAACCCCTTGCTGACAGGAAAAGCTACCCGTTCATGTTGGCAGAACCATCTTGATGGTGCCTGTAAAATCAGCTGCCGTAACATATGCCAGAGGATGTCTTATCCAAGTTCTGAGTTTGAAAAGGGAGGCAAAACCTAAGCAGTGAGGACATCAAGTGATGCGTACTCTCTAAAGTCCTTTGAATTTGATTCAACTACTCCATCTGTTACCACTCCCATGACATGTTTTTGTGCTGGGGCAGGAACGCAGGCTGCAGAAATTCTCAGAGATGCCTCTTCATCTTTCAGGCAGCACGGCATTGCAGCGTTCTTTCTTAAACCATTTAAGAGGAGCAAACAAACAGCCAACAAAGAAACTAAGTCAGGTAACAAACTCAACTGAGCAGACAATCCTCTGCCTGGGTGGAAGCTTATTACCCTGCAGAAGGTCAAAGTAGTAACCTAAGACCGACGGGAATAGATGGCCTTATCTCTCGGTGGCAGCAAGATTTCCTTCTGCTCTATGACCGGCTGTTTACTGGGTCAGTTTTCTTCAGCAGCATCTCCTGTTCTCCCAAGACAGCCCTGAAGGGTTAAGAAGTCTCTGCCAGGAAATTCATAGGAATCTGCTGAAGGGACACACGGAAAAGCAGCAGAGTTGGTAACATGGCTCAGCAGTACCTTCCCAAAAATCGAGCCTGGCACTGCTCCAGCAGACAAAGCTGTTATCGCTTGCCTCAAGCTTCCTTTGCATTTGATGACTAGCCTTGGTTTAGCGATGATCAAGCTCTTTCTCGTATTTAAAATCCCTGCTGCATGCTCTTTACGTGGAGGGGAGATAAACATTTAGACCTGCTTGATTTTAACTAGATTAACTGTAGCTGTTGAGAGTTAAACCCATTTCAAAACGACCTTTTACTCTGACGCCAACCATGGTTCACGGTTACCAAAAGTGGAAAAAACAATGATTAGCTTCAAAACAGTGACAGATTAGTCTCAAAAAGGGAACGATTATTTGAAATTCATCCAAACGCTCCAGCTCAGGACTTCAGTTAGCCAAGTCAGCACAGAAGCGGCTCCATTGATTCACAGCCGCTGTAGATCCAGCCCCTTGAGACAGCAGATTTTCCAAGTATTTTCATAATTTTGATAATCTGGCCTGTTTCAGAGCTTGTTTGACTCTCAGAAGTCTTACCTGACCTGGCACACTAGAACTGGAAACAAAAGATGAACTCATTTATACTGTGCTTCTTCGGATGTCACTTTTAGTTGCCGCAGGCTTTGTAAAGGTGCTCCTGATTCTCCTTCAGCATCAAATTTCTTTCCATTGACATCCTCATCCCGCTCCTTGCGGTAATTGGTTAACAGTACGGACAACTGCACGGCTCGAGCCTTGGGTTCTTTCCCGTGCCCCCTGCATCTTTCTATTCAGAAGCTACCCATCGCCTCAAAATTAAATGCATAATGCAATCTCCTGGAACATCTGCATATGCAGTGGTGAAGGACTTACCTGCGAGTCTGTAGGATCTGCAGAGCCGAAGGATGATTGAATAAAGAGGCAGAGAGTCAATCAGGTCAACTAGCAAGTGTATCAGGCCTTGCACAATCACCACCAGCAAACGGAGCTACAGAGAAACAGTTTAATAAGAAAATTTCCGAGAAACGGGAGATGCAATGCGTGAAAATTCAGGAGCTGATGTGCAATCTGACATCGCTGTGCGCTAAGCTAAAGCCTCCCAAAGTGGGTTTGATGTCTACAAGTGGTGGGCACCCAGACCCTGCGCGAGGTTCCTTGACAATCTTAGCTCGAGGGTGGAACCGAAATGAAGCTCCTGCAGTTGTAGAGGCTGTGACCCGCCAAGACACGAGAGCTATTCCACTTTCAGCGGCCACAGTCTAAAAGGGAGAATTCAGGCTTTCATTTCTAGTAAACTCCACCACTGTGTATCAGTGAACGTAAATTTTTCTTCAACAGTGAACTGAAGTAGCTTATTTCTGCCTGAAGAAACCCCACGTAGAGCATCTAAGCAAGGGCAAAGCAGTCAGGAGTGAGCTTTGCGCTCAGTGTTTTCTGTCCCCTGGTTAAAGCACCTCCTTTTGTCAGGCTGCATTTATTTTTGCCACCAAGCTCATCTGAAAGGAGAGGGCTCAAAAGGAAAAAAAATAAGTGTTGAAACCACGTGATGGCCACTGTCTGCGGAAAATTTTGTTTCAGGCAGGCCACAGAGAGGACTGGTCATACTGGGGGAAGAAAAGAAAAATAAAGAAGTCCAACCCTCTGAGCAAAGCCTGGCCGGAAGCATTTAACACAGCAAGATAATTTCCTGGAAAAAAAAAAAAAGTTCTGGATCAAACTAGAGGGGCCGTCACCCGAGACGTGGGATGGAAAGATTAAAAAAAAAAAAAAAAAAAGACTTCCAAGTGAAAAAGAGGGGAACAGCTTGTGCCGCTNACAGCTTGTGCCGCTGACTGGGATTTGCTGGGAATTCCCTTTGGAGAAACACAAGCACGTATCCTGAATTCCACTTGCTTGGCTGACACGGGCTGTGTGAGAACCCTTCCTGGGACACCCAGACAAATTTGTGTTTTCTTTGTGTATGACAGTCAGTGACTAGGAAACCTTCTTTTAATATCTCAGAAGACAATATAAGCTTCAAGGGTTCAGACTTACCAGGGTGAACACCAAATAATACAGCGCAGTTGTAGGCAGGAGGAACAGCAGGATTGTAAAGAGCAAAGTGCCAATAAATAACTAGGGGAAAAAAAAAAGAAACACAATCAATCATTAGCAGAGAAATGGCTAAATAAAATGAAATAAAAATAAAAGAATAGGAAACTGGGAGGCAACGAGAGTTTGCAAGACTCCTTAATGTGTTTTTATACTCCTTATATGTATAATGCTGTTACCTTGGATAGTTTCAGCGCTGCTTCTCTCGCTGGGCCTTTTTAGAAGGCTCCTTATTATAGGAGTGTGTTTGGAAAGATAAATAAGCTGGATCCTGACAGCATTTTTTCCTTTATAGACAATACTCAAGATCTCCTATTTCAGGCCAGCTTCCTTATGAAACAAGACTCACATGAGTGTGCCCAACCCCTATCCCCGCAAGTTTTAAAGCCATTGCTCAGATTTGACCAGGAAAAGGTGGAAGGGTACAAAGAAGTAGAAAATTCGTAGGGAATTTTGTAAAGAATTGAGAAGTATTTTCGTTCCTCCTTGTTTTAGCAGAATAAGCAGCTGGGGAAAAGCTGACAAAATCTAGTTGATAAACATTCCCAGCAGCAGCAGCCGCCGGCTGGTCAGTCCAGCCCCAGGACTTCTGGCTCTTGCTCGGTGGGAAACCGGCAGAGAGAAAGAAGCTGGAGTTACTGGGGTGGAGGGAGCAATATTCAGAGGATGAAGGAGAAAAATCCATAGGAAAGCAGGTGTCATTAACTCCGCTGCCCACAGAAAAAGTTATTTTTATTCTGGGCCAGCCCAGCTGGCGTAAGCCCGAATAATTCCAACTGGGAGAAATGCAGATTTATGACAAATAGGGATGCGACTCTTCAATTTTCTGTCACCACTTCCAGAACACAGAGGCCACGGGAAGACAGGGCACTGCCATTTCTGCAAAAAGGGATCATGGCCGTGGTATATTATGAAAGAAAATAACGCAGAGAGCCCTGTCACAGAGGTGGATCAACATCCCAGCTTTACGCACGTAACCAGAAATAGATCATAACCCAACTCATTCTCTTCACAGCAGTTGTTTCTCCCCTCCTCTGCCACTCCACTGCAGTTGCTTAAAGTCTCCAAAAGGCTTTTAAGGTCTGCTTTGAATGTCTCTTCCCACCCAGGCCAACGACATAATTCCCACCGGCCTCCGGAGCAGCAGGATGAAGCCTGAAGTGCCAAAGCAATTCTCCTCAAAGTACACAGGGACTGAGACCCGACGCAAACCGCCTTCCTGGCACGGAGGCGCTTACTTTTCCATCGCCAAAGAAACAGAAAAATAGCTCCTCCACTGTGGCGTAAGAAGCTCAAGGTTATCTGTTGCAACGGAGAGGCAGGCCCTGGAAGTTACCGAATATTATCGTATTATTTTAGCGATGTTTACAACTGCCGGCGTGGAGCAGTTTAGGCTCCGCTGAACTTTTGCGTGGCATTTCAGCAATTAAAAAAGAGCTTCCAGCGTTTGACAAAAAAAACCAACCCTGCCTCTGCTGCTTGAGTGAGAACGTGTGGGCCAGGCTCCAGCGCGACATGAACGAAACAGGGCCTTTTAATAGAAACGCTGGCACGTCTGTTACTGTGGCAACACTGCTGGGCACCACTTTTTAAATTGCCTCCCTCCTCCATCCTCACTCCCGTGCTCCAGGAGCTGCGAGCATCTGCAGCACCCACCGAATTCACCGGGGTGTCTCGCCGGTGCTCAGCACTTGCCAGAATAAGGCCCCTTGAAGACACGGAGGAGGGAAGGGATGCTGCCGAGGAGCAGCATCCAAGCGCTTGGTTGAAGGGTCAGGGATGCAGAGTGCCACGACATGCACTTGGGCACCACAAAGCCTCCCACGGCTTCTGTCTCAATATTAGCTGAAGCAGGACAGGATCGCATTGCCCCCGGGCACTACAGCGCTACCTGGTCCAAGTCATAGGAGCAGGAATCCACCCGCTGCCGGAGCACGTTCCACTTCTTCCCACGGAACAAGCGCCAGAGAGATGACAGGCCGTAAATCTTCAGGCAGTAGAGCCTGGGCAAAGAGAAGATGCTGCGCATCAGAGCTGCGAGTTCCCGAGCTTCAACGCAAAACAGCTGTCATCATTACACCCCTGCGCCTACTCACTTACCGATGCTGCAGAACTCAGGGCGGCAAAAGAAATCCGCCTGGGAATGACGCAGATAAAATACTAATTGCTCAGTTAACCGTATTTGGGCTAGCCCCCGGCACGGGCAAAGCAGGCTGCTGAAGACAGCTCTGGACCACCAGAAGACAATGGCCATGCCATGCCCCGGGGCTGTGGCACGGCTCTCCATTTCTGCTCCTGTTGATGGCACCTGGGAAGTGGCAAGTGCTGCTGGAGGGTGGCTCCTCCGAGCAGCAGCAATCGCCAACCCCAGGCCACCGCCTTCCCTGCAGCAAACGAAGCAGCAGGCTTATTCCCCCGAGCTCACCTCTGTCTCTCCAGTTCAAATCTGCCCCGCTCCCCTTGCTCGCACCCCTTCCACAGCAGGAGCGGCCAAGGTCTTGACCCCTCACACTTGAGTACATGCAATTCACTTTTGCCTCCCCAGCACAGAGAAACAAGAAAGAGGACTGGAGCCCCTGCACCTTCTTTAGTAAACCATGGCTTCAAACATCCATAAGAGTGGGAAGAGATACGCTAAACGGCTCGTGGCACCCCGAACGCACCCTTTCCTTAGGCTTTCGTAATGTGGTGCTACGACACGTAGAGCTACTTCCCTCCCAGAAAAATGGCAACGGTGAGAGACACTTGGTGTGATAAGGGGTGGGAAACAGACATCTATGGAACAACACAGAGGAAGAAAGAGCCCCTGGGATGGAGAAGAGGCACAAAGAGCCCTGGGCAGCAGTGTCCAACATACAGGGACGTAAAGAAAGGGGACACAGCCAATCTGTGGGGCAGAACAGAGCCCGAGAAAGCCTGAGCTACAAAAGCCAGACCGGTTAACCAGCCCAGTTAAGGTGCGGAGGCTGCTGAGATTTCAAGGCAGTGTTGCGAAAGCAGAGGCAAGGAGTCTTATCCAAGAGAAGCGTCTGGTTTGAGGAACACCAACTGCTTCAAGGAATTGGCAGGGTGCCCCCAGACCAGCAGGCACAGCTCAGTGCACTAATCCCCAGGCAGGAGGGTGCCCAGGACAACTCCAGGTTGCTGGTACACACCTGCCCCGTTGCTCTGACTAAGGCCACACACTCCCCCGCGTACCCAGACACAGCACCAAGCGGGTGTTCCTGCTGTAGCACCTACCCCACCTTCCTCGGCTGCCTGCACACACTTGCCCGCTCTCGTTTCACCATGCGGTTTGTTTCAGAAGGGGATCTCAGGCTTCAGCAGCACCTGAGCCAGCAAATTCTTCCGCCAGCTGCAGGAATGCAAGGCGTTGCGGTGGCTGTGATGCTGTGGGTGACTGCTATCCCTTCCTGACTCTCCATGGGGGGCACCTGGCGCAGCAGGGGCAGTTCGGTGCCAGCGGCAAGATAACATAGAGCTGCTCTATACTTCTAACAAACAGCCGAGGCGGGCAGACTGCCTCCCTGCAGCTCACAAGGGAGAAGCAATCAGCTGAGAAAATGCTTTTCCTATTTCCACTCTCCGCACAATTAAGAGCAGCAAGGCCACTCCTCACGGACCAAAACAGAAACTCCAGTAACTAGAGGTGTTGGGAAGAGACTCCCCATAACGGACATTACTGATTTCAGGTGTAAGCCCTATGCTCACAACAGACCTGATTCATAAATCATATCTCAGTATTTCTAACCATGCCCTAAACTACCCAGAACTAAAGTTCAACTATTACCCCTTTTGTTTGCAACGTAAAGCCTTCTGCTCACAGCTTAAGGAGGAACAATGACCATTCTGTAGTTTGTAAGCCAAAAGTTCCCGTATTTATTACCTCGTCTCTCATCTCCTTGAGAAGAGCAGCTATTCTGCAGTTGCCTGCGTGATTCCTTGCTGCAGCACATGCTAATGCAGGGCAGGAACAGAGCACGTTGGTGGGTACTGTGCAAACAGTAACCCCGACATGCCCCAAAGCCCCCTGCGCTCCCACACACCCCCTCAGAGCCTCTGCCCAGCTCCCAGGCCACAGGGCCCTCCAGTAGGTCCAGACAATGACACCAGGATGGTGCCACAGCCATGCTGTAACCCCAAACCTGCCATCTGTGCTCCATGATGCAGACGTGAACCTCTGAAGCAGGGCAGAGGTAGGCATTTTGGGGCTTCTCCTGAAGTACAAGGATTCCCCTTTCCTCCTCCTCCTCTCTTCCAGTTCCCCTCAAAAGTACTGGGCAGGGTGCAACTGAAGAGTACTATAAGGTTGAATCAAAAGGACGGGGTGAACTGCTTTCTTGTCCTCCGCCCGTCATGTAGTTTTATTTTTCCAGGTCACTACCACAATAAATAAATATTTAAACATAAGAGAACTGAAAGATAGGTCGCTCGTACTACTGCAGCCATCATTTCTACACGCATAAAAGAATGCAATAAATGAATTGCTGGCTAAACTGTGAAATCAAGAGAACTACACCAGGATTGAACGTTCCACAAATTAAAGACACGGCCTGAGTGTTCAGTGGCCCTTCTCTCCAAACATACCCGAGACACAGCCAGGAGAGACCAACTCACCTGGCGCCGTAGACATAGAAGCAGTAGATGTGGAAGGTCAGAAGCGCAATGATGTCGGAGAGGATGCAGAGAGCCACGGTCAGGCCCAGACAAGCCGACAGCCCGACATACCAGAGGATCATCTCAATGAATGGGGACATCAGGTGAATGTAGCCTAGTGGACATTGCAGAGCGTCAGTATTTGACCGAGGCGCCTTCCTGTTGACAGTCTCAAAAGACTGCTTTCCCCCCACCCTAGAACATTGCTCCAGAAACCATAGCCACAAAACCATGGAAGTAAAACTGGAAAACTCCTTTCAATGCCATCTTCTGTTTAGGAGGGCCAACACACACTCTCTTTCCCCCCAGCTTTCTGTCCAGGTGTGGCAGCTCTGCATGGAAGGGGAGGACGTGCTTAGCTTGAACAGAGCAGTCACCTTGCTCCACGTATGATTTGCTTTTCTAGATTTGTGTCCAGGTTCCTAATTACATTTTTAACTGCACACATCAACCTTTACTGCAGCCATTCCCCTTTTCTTGCTGTTCTCACAAAAGCCAACCCATATGGCTTTTGTGAAATAAACCAGTGTGGAAGCACACAGTCTTTTTAATCACTAAAGTGGAGCAAAGTCACAGAAACAAGACCATACTTGATTGATAAACAAAGTAAATCAGTATAATAACTAAGGAGTTCACGTCCATCATGACTGTACTCCTTCATCAAGACACTTACCAAGGATAGCGGGGGTGTGTTATTTCAAGGAGGGACTCCAAATAATAAAATTGCACTAAGCTGAAGTCAGTGACAGGACAGGGTTGGCATTCATGTCCTGAGAGCACACTTCTTGTCCCCATCCTATCAGCTGCCTCTTACATGGCAAAGACTACGAAAGCCTACATAAGACCTAAAGCCTTCCCTTGGACACTCACCGCTAATGGCACCACGTAAGTAAGCTCCGTTGTGATTTACGCTACTTGCAAAGCATCAATACGAGCACTTTATTTAATATGCATGACTTCCTCGTGTGGGAATCCAACTTTGGCTTGAGTTCCCACAGCGGGAAGACTCGCAGACAAGTTTGTACTCGCAGTAGTGCATTTTGATTCATTATTCACCTCTAGGCAAACGTTGAACGCTCGGGAGGGAAGAGATGAAAAGGGAGGCTGAAAAGTTAAACAATTGCACTTACTAATCCAAAGATGGATGTGGTAAAGGAAGAAGCGGCCCAAAACCTGATCCAAAGCTCGGTTCATTTTCAGTCCAGCTGGCGCTCCCATTAGCCACTGCAGCAGGTCCTGGAGCTCTTCAGCTACGTGCTACAAACACAGGGAAGCAAGGCACCGGAGTTAAAAGACCATTCCCGTACTGAACAGGTCCAGTGTGCTGTACGTGCTGCCCCCCTGCAAAATAGTCTTACCACACCCTTCAAACCAATGGGAAAAAAAAAATAATCAGAAATACACTTTTACTGACTCTATACTGAATCCAGCAGAGAGGAAGCTGAACTGCTTAACTGGTCTCAGTGCTGGGAACACGAGCCTGGTGTTTGTTTATGGCCACCTCCGGTATGCTGGCACAGTAGGATTTCTTGGTGTAACGAGAGTTCTTGAAATAGATGGCAAATGCTGATGCACAAACGCTGGGGCACTTCTTCGGACAGTCAACTGAAAAGTCAGAACTGAGCGAGTAATTAACTCCGGGGAAGGCTGTCAGGAGTTTAAAAGGGGGAAGATGTCAATGCACTCATGGGCAGAAAAAGTGAATTTTAACAAAGAAATAATCTCTCTGTGTTTACAGCAGGGTAGAAAACACAATTATGTAAGTGTATTTCATACATAAACAAACTTTCTTGATGCTCTGTGGTGCACCAGGTAAGATTAACCATGCTGTACAGCACTGAGCTTGCCTACCACTACCGTGTCTCTCTGCAGGCTTCACGGAGAGATACCCGTGGCACCCCAGTGAAAAAGCAGCCCTCTGAATCACTGAGGAAAACAAAAAGCCTAATGGAGCTTCTCCCCAAATCACTGAGGGCTTTGACTCACAATTCCTGGTGATTTAATCCCAGGCTGATGTTATTTACCGATCTTCTCTCTCCGCCCCACTACTCTGCCGGAGGTCCCCCTTGCAGTCGGCAGCGCAGAAGATGGGGTGGCTCTGCTCCTCAGTAGTTTGCACCTGACCTACTCGCCTAAGCCGAAACTAGCGGTGAATCCAGCTGTGAACTGGGGTAGCTGAGAGTGGTAACATCCAGCAAACAGGTGGGGAACATACCTGGAAGAAGTGACCTCTCACACTGTCCCGCATGACCAGAGACGGTGAGTAAAAGCCTTCTACCTCCGAAAATCCCGTTTATAGTCAAGTCCATGCAAGTGAATTGCACTGCAAATTGTGCGTGTGTAGAAGAATCAAGACACGCTGCCTAAAGCTGATGCACTGTAGCCTACTTTCCCCATCATTCATATGGATAATTTCCCTACGGGGAAATTATTTCCAAGGAATGACTCCATTTTATTTATTAACCGACAGGATCCTTGCAAAATGAGTTTGTGAACGCTTACTTTTAGCGTAGGGGCAAAATTAAGGGCTCCATCTCCAACTTAACCGAAAGGATTGCCTTTTTATTTCATTCGTTTTCCCTCTGTCTCGCTGCAAGTCAGAACTGATTTGAATCCCCGGATCTTACCTCTGCGGCTCAGAAGCGTTAGCTACTTTATAAATAGAGTGGTTTTAATATTTAAAGTGTTGGATTGGTAACTTAGAAAAAGCATTTGGGGATTTTAATGAAATATTTAAACGCTTGAAAGCAGTCCTTCAGCAAGGCTGTTTTTCAGCACCGAATCCTTCTGGAGGCTGCCAGTCCCAGAGGTGCTACTAAATTCTGACAGGGGCAGGGAGCTCGGGGAAGGCGCCCTCGCTTGCCGCTACTGGGCTGGGCAAGGCATTTCAGAACACAGTCCTAAGGCGTAACCTTGCAGGTCGTTTCCCAGCCAGATATTTTAGGACCGATCAATGGCAAGCGGAATCGGGAAAGGTGACTGGGAGTCCAATTCTCCCGTTGCAGTCATGAACACTGAACGCGGCTGGTATTAATAAGTAAGATACGGTGAACTGGAAGTGTTTCATAAAGGGGTGTAGGGACATTACCAGACTGGAGACTAAAGCTAACGTGGTTTAGATGAGATAACTGTTGACGTATTTTCTTTCTTGTCATGCTCTTCTTTCTGGTCTCCATATGCAGATGGTCTAACGGTGACGTGACACCGAAGGAGAAGGACACACAGCACACTGCGGGCACTGGGATGCCCAGTGCAAAATTCCCGAGTGGAGCATCTACTGCAAGTCAGAGCAAGCAGAGCCAAAGCACTCCCTACCAGACACATTTTCCCTGTGTCTGTTGCAGATGTTTGGGTGTCTATTTTACAATTTAACATCTAAGAATATTTGCTAGAAGTGTTCTCTCTGCTTGCTTTGTTTATGGATTAGCAGGACACAAGTGAATAGGAACTTACATCCAATTATCTCTAAGCCTCAGTAACATTTTTGGAGGCATGATCTACGATAAATATTTCACTGTTTCAAAGAGATTACACCTAAGAAAGAGAGACATCAGCAAGGATGAAAGAGGTGAAGGAGAAAAAAAAAAAAGATGGTTTAGAAGCAGTTCTTTTTAAAACAGACAAATGTAGCACCTTGAATTAGATATTTTTGAAAGAACGCTGCCTTGTGGAAGGCAAAAACAAGGACAACCATTGGGAAGCCTGGTGGGAGCGAGAGGAAGGAGGAGGGTAGAAGTTGTGAGGGCACCTACAGAGAGAAGATTATGCACATTTTCCATTCTTGGACTTGAAAGCCTGCTCTGAAAAAAAATCAGTCCTTCGTATTGCACACAGCTACTTGCCAGTTACTCCCTAGGTGTCTCTGAATCACATCTGCCTCATTTACTGACAAAAGCAACTTGTTATTACAGTCAGCGCAGCGCAGCTCATCAAGCTGTGAAAGTGGGAGCTGCGGTCCGTGGTGTCTTGTGCATCATCAACAATTGCTAGCGAAGTGCTGATTTGAGACCCATTATATCAGGGGGAGGAGGGATGATGGCTAGGGAACACGGCTTGATCCTCGCGTCAGCAGGCTGAGCTTGTGACCCTGGCAGTTGTCGAGAACCAAAATAACCTACCTGCGCCTGCTTCCTTCCAGAGAGATGTTTGCTAGGAAAAAAAAAAACAACCCCCGAGCACCGTATCCAGTCCCCACGCAGCTACCATTTTGTCAATATTAAGATCAACCAATCAAACCAACAAGGTTATACGTTATATAAGGTTAGTTCGTCAATATTAAAATCAATCAAATCAGTAAGGTTCAAATAAGGTTACGTATATAACCTTATAAAACATAATAATCTGATTATCATATATACAACGTCTCTTTACTAACAGATGGAGAGAAGTAAGGTCAACGCCATCATCAGATCTGGGGCAGACATCAAAAGCAGAATAGCAAGGAGCATTAGGGAAGGCAAAGCAACTCATTCTGCACATGGGAAAGTTTGCGTTACTGAACTTGGCAACGCATAAGCACTTGAGAAAGCCCAAGTGATGGGAATAATGCGTACCAGATGGACACTCAGCAGCAGAGAGGAAACCTGCTGCTGAATGGCTAAGGGGAGATTTTGCTGTCATACTGGAAAAGAAGTGGTGCTGGCTTGCGCACCGCGTGCTGAAGTCATTGGTATATTTTGGGATCACTCAGATCTGCATTTTTTAAGGCCTGCGCATAATGCATATAAATCAATGCCCACCGAAGGCAGGAAAAAGACTCCAAATGATTTTATGTCCACAATCTAACATGCTTGGAAGAAGAAAGTAAGGCTGGAAAGTAAGAAGAGTTGTAAGTGGCCTGAACTGATAAGCGTGGAGAAGCGGAGAAGAAAGGCACCGCCTGACTATCAGGCCACCCCCGCAAGGAGGGGTTAGCACTTCCAGGAAAGTAAGTAAACAGCTCTTGCTGATAGCAAAGTAACGAACTCCGCACACGTAGGAGACATGGCGAAAATAACTGACACGATGATGCGCGAGTTGAGTGACAGACGAGCTAAATTACTGAAAGAGGAACGAATGAGGCACCCTCACAAGCAAGCCTCTTCTGGGCAGGTGCTGGGATCGGGTACACCTTGAGCACGGAGAGCGTCCATCTGCCAAAGACACTGGGCAGATGGAACCCCTCCTGGAGCCACCTGTGCAAACAGGAACGCGGCCAAAAGCCACTTCCTTGCAGACTTGTTAAGAAATCAGACTTCGGAGAGCTGGACACTTAGAGTAATCCCATAGGGAGAGCTCTAGAGAACTTGAACTTCTCCGGTTGAAATATTTGTCAGGGAAAAGACTTAGGAATAAGACTTAGAAAAATATTTTTAGCGTATAGCTCAAATACAAGAGCATGGCAACAATCGTGGTCCTTTCTACCCCACCACTGCTGCTGAATAGTGCGTGCAGCAATCCTTCAAACACGCACTCCTTAAAAGTTGGACTATGAAATACAACAAAAATAGCTGTAATCATGATCCGCAGCTACGCTGGACACTCCATACATACTTTCTGAAAGCACAGCATGTACAAGAACGATCGGAGACTTATGGCTTGTAACAACTAGAAGGTTAGACACGGACCAAGCAGATCACCATCAAGAGAGATGTGAGCTCTTCAGAAGAAAGACAGGATAAGTAGAAAAAAGAAATTGCTGCTGGAATTCTCTAATCAGAATAAAATTCCTCCCAATGAAGAAGGCAGAGAAAGAGCAAAGAGAGGATGTTCTCCAGCTGCTAGAAAGAAACCAATGGAAAGATCCACCTTCTCTCCCAGAAATGAAAGGAAAGTGGGCAAAGAAAGAGGCTGTGCAGCTGCATGACAGCGCTCAACACTGGCTGCACATTCATTCCCAAGACACAGAAGCTCTCAAAATGGAGCTAGCTTCAGATTAGCAGTCTGGTCTCCAGCCTCTGAAGTACATTGTGTGTTCCTTACTGCCACTAAACAGATATATTGGAGTACTGCACCTAAAATGAGCCACCAGAAAAGCAGGATACTATGAGTCATAGTTGTTCTTCATTAATTTATGCTGATGCCGAAGGATCTTAGTGGGCAAGAGGAGTTATGTTTGAGAAAAATCACGAGACGCAGCAAGTTTTCCTAGTTTACCATCTGTACACCAGAGCTCTTAGACAGGATTTCAGGTGTTTGTATCCTGACTAGCTGACGCCTTTGGATTTCCCCATGAAATTACCCTTCACAAGCACAGCTGCACTGCTTATCAAGTCTGACTTTTCAGCACTTTAATCAGATTCAACCCAGGTTACAGCTTCTGTGGGTTTTTTTTTCCGCCCCTATAGCAACAACTTGAGGACACCTCACGTTGACTCCAGAATAAAAGTATTCTGGCTCGATAACCACTCAACCTGCAGCTGCAGCGCTCTGTCCGAGCCATAATTGTTACTTTAGGAACTGGAGCAGCCCTCCGGTAAACATCTAATTACTATTCCCTGCACACGCAAAGCAGAGCTGTGTGCCTTTTGAGCAGCCCCAGCGGGCTTGATTTGGAGATTTCACTGTTCTTGAGAAGACCTAATTTGCATGAATTCAGACAGGACTCTCTGAAACCCTTGTGCGTGAGGCATTGCCCCCTTACAACTACGCCAGACATCAAGAACTGGTCAGTACCCACAGCAGGTGAAAGAGAAGCGGCTTTGGCCAGACTTACATCAGCCACGGGGATGAGAGTGTCAGCAAGGTGACCAATTCGGTTCTTTCTGTACAGCCAGGACATCAGCAGCATCCCCAGGGCCACATCAATCAGCAGAGAGACAAAGATGTTGGCTTTTCTGCATGCAGGATAAAGAGAAACAGCGTTAGGGAAAAAGGAAAGACAGTGTTTAATGTTTCAATGACAATTGTTGGCATCACTTACAGAGCATCTTTAGTGTCCCAGGGACACCAGGACAATTTACTGAAGAGACACGGCGTAGAGATCTTTTGACTTTCACTGGTGCGCTGCTACTTCTGTGGCCAAACATGGAGCCACTCGGAGCCTCCCACACCATGAAACCTTTCTTAGGAAGGGGAGCGAAGAGTGGGATTGAAGCTACAGAGAGGAACATTAGACCAAGTGTGTGTATATATATATATATACTCAGGGGAATTTACCAATACTAAGGGCACCAGCACTTGGAGTATCCACATTGAGATCGGATGGCTTTCCAAGCGATATACTTTAGTTCAATCACTAGTCAGTGTAATAAATAGTGTTTCTGGGTACACAAACATACCCAGAAGGGCTGCTGAACTGCCCCCTCACTGCTTGAGTTTCTGAATGGAATTCCATGACGTGAGTTATTCGGGAAATCAGATTAAACAATCACGGTTACTTTTGGCCTTCAAATCTGTTAATCTATTTTAAGTGTTCCCTGGGAGTCTATTACTGCGGGATCAGAGAACCACACAGAACAAGACTCGCTGTGTAATGGCCATGGGGCATTCAATATCTGTCTCAGATCTCTGCCTCTCCCTGTTCCACTCACTGTGCTGCATGTTTGCTTTTGCTATTACACTGACTTTGTTACTGCTGTTGGAGTCTCCGGTCTGCAGTTACCGCAAGAAAGATTCCCCCAAAGAGCGGGTGAAAGAGGAGAGCATTTAAACCGTTCTGCTCTTATGGAAAGTGCCACTGAATACTGATTGCAGTTTTTGGTTAACAGCAGCATATGTGGAAGCAATGAGCTTGTGGGAGTAGTGATAGCAAAGTACTACACACATGGGTGCAGTACAAGCTTTTATTCCGGCCGCCTTTCCCAGGCTAGGGAAAAAAAGCATATATCTGGCAAAAGGCATAATTAATATGAACAGAGTGCAGAGTAAAGACCTGCAAACTAGCAGGGAGTAGAGCAAGGAAGGCAACATGACATGGTGCAGCGAGGACCCCGTAAGTGCTGCGCGGGCACAGGATCCATGGTTTGGGTTCCCCAGAGCAGACAGGGCAGGGGCAAAGACGTGCATGGCTTTATGTGTACTCCATACCTCATTAGCTGAGCCTGGTTTTGAGCCTTCTTGTTGCTGCTGACGACCTGGAGGTGCTGCAGGCGATGTCCCAGCTGCTCGCAAGTTGAGAGTTTGCTCCATAAGAAAGACAAAGGCCAAAACTTCAGCACCCTGCAGAAACATAGTGGGAACGTCCCTTTTTGATCTTGCTGTGCAGCGTACAAAACATTCAGTGTAAAATTAAGGTTGTGCAACCAGAGACGGTGTCAAGATATTACTGTTAAAGAATATTAGATGTTAACTGCTCTCTTAAAGGTGAACAGAATTAAGGCAGCCTTTCCAGATCAAGACAGCTAAAGCAGACAACCCAACCTCTCATTTCCATTCCGTAAAACCAACTCCACCCTGGGCTTTGGGATACATCACCGGGATTGCACACTGCTCTAAGTCTCCGTGAGACTGGAGTCAAGGCAGTTGTGTGTACACCGCAGTGACACAACGTGGTGCAACTGCTTCACAAATGCCAGTATTACAGACCACAAGCCTCTATCTGGTGTGAGCACAGCTGCGTTCTCCCTGCAGTTTCTGTCCCTTTTTGCCCTCTTTTCTTTCTTCCACTTCATCCTTCTCTTCTTTTTTTCTTTATTCCTTTCTCAGGGTCTTCATTTCCATCTTCTCTCCTTGGCCTTGCCAAGGGTGACCAGCATTATGTAGATTACACGACATTTAGCATTTAATTAGGTTTCAAAGTTAACATCCACATTAGGCCTGTAGGGGAGGAAATATTCACATGGTTCTTTTTTATGACTCAGAAGAAAAGTACTAAATGATGCTCAATTATTTTTGGGAGTTAATTTGATTAACACACAACCTATAAAGGAAGAAATGAGGGTGATTTGCATAGTCTGAAATGACAACACTGGATGCAGACCGGTCAAAGAACGCACCGTAGAGGTACAGCAACACAAAGCACCACCTTTGTTGTGGGGAATAAATTCGGATGTGGACCTAATTTAGATCACTTCTTTCCTGTACACAGTGGTGGTTTCACTATTTTCACAGTGTTTTCGTTGTTTCTCATTAAAGGTCCAGGAATCCACGTTCACTTTTAGTCACTTCCTTCACCTACTCTCTCTTACTGCTTTGGCACGTTCCTTCACTTTTTACATTCATTCCAAACGCTACAATTACTCCTGGTATCCTGCTTCGCTTTTGAAATTGTACAGCTGTTTGGATCATTAGTGAGTGTGGCCTGGAGACGTCCCCGCGACGTGCACGTGCCTTCCCCAGATTTCATCTGGAGGACTTCAGCAGCAGAGGGCCTTTAGGACTGGCCAGGATAAACCGCAGGATGGGCAGACCGGAGCTCCGGCTGCTATTTATACATTTTACACAAACGGCAAGGGTATGGCTCGGTCAAAATCCTGCTCGGTTCACTGTGGTTGCTGTCCCCTTCCACCCCCCATCCTCCCGAGCCCTTTCAAGCAGCCTTCGTGCAAGGTTTGTCAGCTGAAAAAAAACGGAGTGGTGAAGTACCCGCTTCCCCCTCCCCATTCAAATTTCAGACACATTGGTTTTGAAATACAGGCATTTGTACTGTGAATCATTCTTCTTAAATTGAGGCCTCCGAGTTACTCAGCTCTTCGTTACAGCCTCCCACCTTAGAGACAAATGCACGCACTGCTCTTCAGCTGACTTGTCAGGAGGGGATATCTAAAGCGGCGGAGGAAAAAGCAGCGTGCAGGGGAGGGAGACACGGTGGGCGACTGGTCTCAAAGACCTGGCTTTGCAGATTCACCGAGGCACAAGTGCACACGAGTTTTCTCTTCCAATTACATCCTAGCCCAGTGGTTACACGTTCTGGTGTGGCAAACCTTTGCGAGAGCAAAGAATTGCACTTGAAATGCAAAGAAGGGGGAAGGAGAAATGCCGTACCTGTGTGGTTACGTACAGATGACCGAAGGTGAAAAAAAATTACCGGTCAAACCACCAGCTGCCAGACCATCTCAGTTCAAGCAGAAAGCAAGGGCTCTGGGGCCCTGCGACAAACGCTCACTGGGCTGATGGTCTCCCCGTCCTCTCCCAGCAACGTGTGTCTCTTATCATTCACTGCTGCACCACGACTCCCCAAGGCAGAGGCAGCTAGCTTGTGGGTCACCCACCGACCAGACAGCCCTGGTCCCCCGCGCCAAGGGAAAGGACAGGTTGCTGCTCTCTTCTGCCTGAGGAATCTCTTGCACAAGCCAGAATGATTTCCAAAGCAGCCTCATCCCCATGGGGACCCCCACAACACATGCCCCAAACAGGCAAATGCATCTCCTTGATTGAACAGGATGGGTCCACAATCACAGAGTCACAGACTGGTCAGGGTTGGAAGGGCCCTCTGG
>RSEF01000014.1:17453357-17475076 GCA_003993805.1 Himantopus leucocephalus | reverse complement strand
AGAGGTCCCTTCCAACCCTGACCAGTCTGGGATTCTGTGATCTCCCCTCGGTGTAACACCAGTCTCTTTGCCTTTCCCAGGGCTCATTCCTCCGAGTCCACTCTGCTGCCGGGAGCAGGTGAGTTTGCCTCCTCCGGTGAGTTGCGCTGGCCGGCAGGTTGGCAGCTCTTCCACCTCTGCTCTTCATGGCAGAGGGTAGGGGTTTGGCGGGGGGTTTGGTTCCTTCCCTCAGTGGGTCAGATAGCAGGGGGCTAACCAGCTAATTAACCCCAAGGGACAGTCTTCAATTAACTAGCACCTCTCAGTGGGAGTCTGTCAAAGAGGGATGTTCTGGGCAGAGCTGCTCTGGGTTTTCTGGTAGGTCTTTCAGCTTTTGCCTTCTGTCTCTCCCTGCCTCCATCTCTTCTGTCATCTTTTTCCCTGCCCTCACTGTCCCTCTGTCTGTCCGTCCCTCCTGTCTGTCTGTCCCTCTCTTTCTCGAAGGGCAGAGAAGTGGCTTCTCCTTTGTAGGAGAAAGCTGGAGAAATGAGCTTGGAGGTATCGCCATCGATCAACCCAGGAGGATGAGAGGATCTAAGGGATGAAGGAAGTTACACTAACCCTTTTCTTTTCACAGAAGGGAGCTCTGAGAAGCTCAAGGATGCCTCCGAGACACCTCGGCAGACAGTTCCTCTCCCGTTGTTGTCCTCGCCACCGTGTTTGGATGTCAGCTCTGTCCACCAAGCGGGATGTCAAAGTAAGAGGAACTGCTTGCAGGAAAGGGGAAAATTTAATCTGGTTTTAGGAGAAACTCCTTGCCTAGTTCAGCAACACCCTTGGAGCCATCCCTGCCCGGGAGCCACATCCTGCAGACTGACAGACGAGTCTGCACTTTCCTTCCCCTAACTTGGACAAAGCCAGCCAGAGGCGTTTGGGTTCGGCACTGCTTTATCCCCTGCTCTCCTCCGTAGACTAAGCTGCCGGCAGAGCTTCTCTGAGGGCTATGGTAAATACCTTGCTGGGCGTACCCAGAAGGAAATGTCTGCTTTGCCCTCCGCCCCAACAGATGGGCTGTTACACAGAGCAGGAGAATGACACTGCCAGAATCAAAGGGTCGGTCACACGTGAAGCAGTCTTGAAGGACGTGGATGGCTCTGTCCTCTCACTGATTTTTCTCTTCAGGTATTTTCTCTGAGTCGGACAAAGAGGAGGAAGCAGGTCTCCCGGGCAGCAGCAGGATGGTGGAGGACGGAGATAAAGATGCCTCGGTCCTTGTGGTGGAGCCGGTCAGAAACGAGGAGCTGCTTGTTGTGAAGCCTAAAGTGAGGCAAGAGAGCTTGAAGTCTCCTGGAGAATCGGCAAATGGTAAATTAGGGGTGTTTGTTCCCACCTTGTACAGAGCTTGGCTCCTTAGGGGCACAACATGCACAGGCCCGCATGGCGGCTTGGTCTATCCCTGAAAAATAAAGATCATTATTAATATGGTACAGACAGACCCAGACACGTGCTCTGAGTTGTGAGACGAAGGGCAGCAAACGTGTTCCTCGGGGCTCTTCCCTTGCATGTGACTTACCAAGGGAAGTCAGAATTGAGGGGAACTCACGTTGGTCCCCAAGCTTGCTTGTTCTTCTGGCTCTTTCCCTGCTGCTGCTTCTGGGCACGCCAGAAGCCCCCCTTCAGCTTGGAGCCAATATCATTTCTAAGCGGCACGTTCTATTAAACCCGTCTGAAATTAAAGCTCCCGATGTCTCTATTAATAGATGCACAGCCTCAGAGCTGCAGCAGTTTGTGGCGAGCTGCCAGAAGCAGGCAGCTGCCAGCGCTCAGCCCCAGGCAGCACTTGTTGGAAAGCTTCAACATAAAACTATGCCTCCGCCGCTCTCGTTAAAGACCTCTTTCTAGCTGTGTGGCTTATGCTTTCGCAGCGATGCCCAGGGCACGCAGCGGGGATGCCTTTAGGCTGTTTGCAGTGTGGTATAGCTGGGCGGGATTGATGGGGGGAGATGGATGGTCCTCCTTTGCTCCTGGAAAGCTGGTGCTTTTCCTACGGCCAGTGGTGTAGGAGCGCGTGCGACGCTGCAGTCTGATTTTTATTTTTTTTTTTACCTCATCTGTGTGTGTATGAACACACATACGCAGCATCTGAGCAGGCAGCAAGCCACAGCCTAGCTGCAGCTCCTGAACCATTCCCAGGAGCAGCATCCCATAGGTGCTGTTTTCTTCTTTGTGTGGCAGAACCCAGAAAGGAGACCAGAAGTCCCAAGTCCCAATGCTCCGTCCGCCCAGATTCCTACCGGCATTTCACTCCTCGCTTTAAGGCATCGGTGCTCCCCCAGGTGAGAGTTGTGCTGGTTCCCCAGGCAGGTGACGAACAGGCGTTTTGGGGCTGGGATAGGTGAATTTTCCAAATTGTTTCCGTTTTCTTCTCTGCTTGAAAGCACCCCAGGGCCTGATGTTCGATTAGAAACCCTTAACGTTAGTCCCCCTCTCTTCTCTACGTGCAGCTCTTTCCAGACTAGTAAAAAGTGAGTTGTGATCAACTCTTTTTCTTTCTGTTCAGCAAATCTGCATACATTTTTATTCCAAAGAAATGGAAATGGCATGTGCTATTGAAAGTGAAAGACGAGTGAGCAATGGAGTGATTCATCGTGCACCCATATTTGCGAGCAGATGCGTTGGCAGAGCGGGCTGGGGAAGGCAATCCATGGAGCGTAGTGAAGATAGTCAAGGCACAGCTCTCGCTCTGTTAACAAACAGAGCAATAATAAAACAGAAACTCAACCTTTTCCTAAGCTCTGCTGCTCGCGGTGCTGAGAGAAAAGCTACGTTCAGCTTGCACCCTCAGTTCTCTCCTCTGTCCCTCCACCTGGTAGCATTTTTTTTTCCCCCTCTTCCTATTGAAACATCTATGTCCCCAAGTCAGCAAAATCCATTGAACTCTTTCCCAGCAGGATTAGCAGCTGCTCATCGGCTGGGCAGTTGCTGCCAGCCTGTTTTGTGCCCCATCTGAAAGCATCTGTGCCTGGTTTTGCTGGTGCAGTTTCTCTTTTCTATCTATAAGTGTGCCCTTTGGTATTCAGCCGTTGACGTGTTGAATTTGTAATTGTGTGAATGTTGGCATGATTTGTGTGTTGTGTGCCTGAGTATGTGTGTGTTCCTGCGCTCACGCTTTTCCTTACGTGGGTGTTGAATGTACCTGACCGGGCCATCCTTCTAGAGCTTATTTTAAGCCAATGTCTGTTTTTCTTGCAGAATTTCTTATCTCCTCCAGCTGGCAGTGAGGTCTTAAAGCTGAAAGCAGTGATCGGCTACAATGGGAACGGCAGAGGGAATATGGTGTGGAACCCGGACACAGGTACACCGGGAAGGCTCTGGAGGGGCGGGAGGTGTGTATAGTGAGCCGAGTTTACGCTCTTCTAGCTGTTGGGTTGGGATCCTTGCTTTAACACAGGGGTTCTTTGCGTTGGTAAAATCCAATAATCCGTCTTCTTTGCAGCTGGCAAATGTTAGTTGATACGGGTAGACTCAGGCTTGAGTGGGCAGAGCAGAAGGGAAAGCTCTCACAAAGGCCATGTTGCCTCCTTTCCCCAGGCTGGAGCGATGCCCAACAGCTTTGCTTTGCTCGGGTTAGGGGACGTGAGGTTTGTCCTTACTCCACTCTCAAGCCGATGGGAAGGCTGCTGACAAGCTGTGTGGAAGAGTCAGCTTTTACGTATTACTGAAAAAAAGAATTTCCCCGAATTGCGATGTAGCTTGTAGCGGGTGCTGTATGTGAAGCCTTTACGTGAAAACATCCCCGTCTCCTCCTCTGCTAGGTTTCTTCGCCTACACCTGTGGCTGCGTCATCGTGGTTGAAGACCTGCACTCGGGATCACAGAATCACTGGCTTGGCCATGCAGAGGAGATCTCTACGCTCGCCGTCAGCCACGATGCCCAGGTAGGAGAGGCTTCTGCTGCCCCGGGCTGGGTTTTGTCTTTGTCGCTTTGAGCTAAAGGAATGTCACAGACTAAAATTCCCATTTTTTCGTTGCTTCTTCTGCCCGTTGCATGGAAACCTGGGCTTATGGAGATACAATAACTGGTTTTGGAGCCTAGCTGTCCATTGTGCTGGCTCAGTAAAGGCTGCTCCCTTCCTCCGGGTGATGCTACCATTCCCTCCTGCCATCAGCTGATGGTGGTTCTCACAGAATTTTCCATTTGTCAACTGCATCACTTTAATTTGAGACTAACCGTTGCTAAGAATAACTAACGAAGTGTTCTCTAATTGTTTACCGAGGTCTCAGTGACAACATATCGTTCTGTCAGGTTCTTGCCTCTGCCTCGGGAAAGAGGAGTGGAGACTCTCATTGTCAGATCTGCATCTGGAACGTCCAGGATGGGATTTGCACAACAAGTCTTTTCCATCACGAGACGCAAGTACAAGCCATGGCATTCTCTCGGGACGACAGGTTCCTTATTACCCTCGGTGAGTATACCTGTACCACCAGGTGTGGGTGCAGGAGTAGACCCTAGAGCCGACAGCTCCTGGGAGGAAGATGTGTAATCCCTGCGAGATGCGTACCAGGCTCGCGGGCATGAAGCTGTTGCTCGGTAGCCTCGGGACAATGGATAATGTGTCATGTAAAACTGCAAGTGATCTCAGGTCCTCCTGGGACTGACCGCCTGCAGAGGTACTCTTTGCAGCTGAGCATGCTTCCAGGGCGCTGTCAGCAGCGTTTCGAGGGGAAGCGCACATCCCATGTGTCTCAGCCGCAGGCACGAACGCTGGGCTCCCCCCAGCTCCCCTTTAGTTCTTTCTCATTGCCTCAGCTAGCTTGTTTTTCTTGAAGCTACAGTTTTCTTCTCCTGGCTCTCTAGTGCTTGTTAAGCCTGTGTAAATAGTTTGCAGTTACTATATATAGTATCCAAAGGGAAAAGCCTTCTTCTGGCCTTCTTATTGCTGCTTAGGTGGAATCGCATAGAAGTAGCCAGGCTTCAAACTGTGAGCCTCCTGCCAGGCAGCCATGCCAGCACAAGCTGTCTGTTTTCTTTAGGCAGGGGACATTTAAAGGACAAATATGCAATTAGTAAGTTCTTGTTTTGCATGAGAGAGGACCTGTGGCGCAGGCAATACGCTCTCTCTGGGCTGGTGAGTCCGCCCTTGGAAAAAAGCAAACTTTGCCGGAGAGAAAGAGAGCTTTGTGCTCTCCATGGAGCAGCGTGGGAGAGGAGCCCTCCTCCTCCAGCTCCGGTCTGGGCTGCAGAGAAGAGAAAAGCTGAAAGTCTCCACTGAGATTGTGGAGCTTGGGAAAGGCAGCAGGAGAGCACTGTCCTCTGGAGCTGCCTGGGAGCTGGGGACATTTTGCCATCACGGAGGCCAGTGCCTTCTGCTGCCACCCAAATACGGTGGTTTCCATTAAGATTAGCTCCCATCTCAGCAAAGGTGACATCCCTTTCTTATGTCAAGACTGTTGTGAGCCCCTCATTGCACAGGGGCTTGTGTGGGGCATACGTTGAGGTGCGCAGTAGCTCCTAATGATGTAGAAACAGCAGAAAACCTCTCTGTCTGCTGGAATCCCCACCACACCAGCCAGATCAAACGCTGGCTGTAGACCCAGATTGGCTACAACCTCCAGCACGAAGCATTGGGCCAGTTATGTTTGTCCTCAACTCAGATGAGGACCCATCATGTCGTGCAGCTTTTGCTGAGCGCACAAGGAGCCGTGTCCATGCCTGGGACGGTGTCCACAGCAGTTGTCACTGAACAACTGGACAAGGGAGTGACACAGTTGATGGGTGCGTGCAGTGTGTCTGCTTGTGAGTATCCTGAGGCTGTAGAATTTCTTCCTACTGTCTTTCACGTTCTACTTAGGGGACTACAGCGATCAAACCATTGCTCTGTGGAATACCTACACTTACGAACTCATATCGTCGACTTGTATCTCAGAGCCAGTCCATGACGTGGCTTTTAGTCCTCTTTCTCACAGAGGCCTGGCCTGCGTGGGGAAGGGAGCCGTGATGTTTTGGCTGTTGGAGCAGCAGGGAGCTGATGTCAACCTCAAGGTAAACCTCAGTTTTACCTTCTCCTAAAATTTCTGTTCAGCATCTCTGACTTCTTTTCCATGCCCCTGGTGAGTGCGATGGAGGCTCTGCACCCGCAAGTCTGTGAGAGTTGATGATTTCTTTTAGTGAGATGATGTTGGCTCGCCACGAGTGGCTTTTAGTTGTGTTTGAGGCATTAACTGCATAAACTGAGGGTAGGAGGAGTTGGTTTTTTTTTTTTTCTGAGGTAGGTAAGCGCCATATTCTCTTTGACATCTGTTTTATGTGCTCCAACAGGTTCATCGGGCCCCTGCCCCGGATGTGCTAGGGCCAGTGGAGCTGACCTCTCTCTGTTACGGTGCCGACACTCTTCTTTATAGTGGGACCAACTCAGGCCAGATCTGCGTGTGGGACACGGAGACTAATTGCTGCTTCATGACGTGGGAGGCCGACGAGGGCGAGATCGGTGGGTGCAGATGCCCTGCACGTCTGTCAGGGCTGTAACAAATTCCACGGGAACTCGTTAGGATAGAAGAGCAGTGACCTTGCAGTCTTCCGATTTCAGCTGTGCTTGGAAAACCAGTCTGCTGTGTCGGATACAAGATGCATGGGGTGGCAATGGATCCGGGTTTCCCTGGATTTCCCTGGGTTTCCCTGGATTTCCCCAAGTTTCCTCATCAGAGCTGCGGGGTCCACATCTAGTCTGTAAAAATGCTGGGTATTGGGCTGTAAAAGACCCCCGCTGCCCTGCCCGAATGAATCAGTGGTCTGGCTGTCAGGAGCACGCTTTGGGCGGTGGCTGAGAGCGGTGGATATTCACGGGTGCCTTTTGTTCCCCTGTGACCTCCCAGGTGTGCTGGTGTGTCGGCACAACAGGCTGGTGAGCGGCAGCAACACGAAACGCATCCGCTTGTGGGCAGTGGCTGCCGTGCAGGAGTTGAGGATGAAAGGTCCCGACGCCAGGTAGGAAGTCGTGGCCCCAGCGGTCCCCACTGCACTCGCGCCCATCTCCAGAACACTCTGTGCTCTTGAGATGCTCTTCCGCTCGTCTGGCAGCTCCCAGGACCTGTCTGAGAGGTGGCTTTTCACGGACAGACATCAGCTCTGCCTGCAACCATGCTGCTCCTGTTGCTCTTCATCCTTAGCTTTTCCTCTCCATCCCGTGACTGCTGATTCTTTCTGTCTGGATCTTTTTACTGAACTTTTGCCACAGGTAGCTGAACCCTCTTAATACTGGAAATGGGTGGAGTTTATCATGCCTGAAGTTTGTGTCGGTGATTTGTAGGAACTCCTTTAAGAGAATTAGTGAAAATACATTGCCTTTGTTTCTTCTCTCACACTATTGCACCCCCTGTTTTCTTTCTTTCTTTCTTTCCTATAAAAGACGGTTGCAGCGCAAATGTAACAGTAGTCACTGTTCAATGTACAGGAGCACTTCATTGAACCATTTAGCTGCAAACACATGAATGGGCTCATTGGAAAATTGCATTTAAAGGAGGCAGAGTGGCTGTTCCGACAGTTGAGCCAGTCCTTCTCGCATCCTCCTTTCCACCAGGTCTAGCTCAGTCCTGCTAGAACATGAGATTACCCTCGATGGGACGATAGTCAGTGCAGCCTTTGATGACTCTCTAGAAATGGGAATTGTGGGCACCACGGCAGGAACACTGTGGTACATCAACTGGACGGAGAGCACAAGCATCCGGCTAATCAGCGGCCACAAGAACAAGGTTAGAGGGGCCGGGCCGGGGTGGTTTGTCCCGCAGAGCAGCAAGTGCTGTGTGTGCTGTCCGTGCCCCGGGAAGTATGTGTGGGCTTCAGGAGAGCTCAGGTTGCTGCAGGGCTCGTTAGCACTGATGAGGCACACGGAGGAGTCTAGAGAGAACTGTGCACACTGAGGAGTCCAATATCAAGAAGTCTGAGCTCGTCTGCTCTAGCCTTAGGTGTTTAACAGCCTCCACCCGGGTGCAGCTCTGGGCCTTTCTGCTGGAGTGGAAGAATGTAGTTTGCAGTCACTGAGGCTTCATTTCCGAATGCTGCGACGTCTGCCTGTCTTCTGTTTGCTAGCAATGTTTTCTTTGCCTAAAATATTAAAAAAAAAAAACAAACCCAAAACAAACAGGTGAGGAATGACCGGTTTGAATTTTGCTATTGCTTTGGGCTATCCTTGCTACAGAAAAAAGATTTCAAATGGTAGAAGAGAAGGTATTTTACAGCTATGTCACGTAGTGCCTGGTCCTAGCTTCGGCGTTAGGTTTACTGGTTTCCATTACAAGCCTAGTTGTCAGCCCAAGATTTAAGCACAAAACCAAAGCACCTCACCTTCCTTTAGGTCTGGGGCTTCTTCTCTGGCGTCTCCCATGAGGAGGGTCCCGGGGGATTTAGAGGGCAGAGGAGCTTGTGTCCTCTAGGCTGCAGCATTTGTAGGGCCCCAGTTCCCCATCTCCGTTCTCGCTGCAGGTGACCGAAGTGTGCTTCAGTCCTGATGAGACTCACTGCGCAACGTGTGGGGAAGACGGCAGCGTGAGGATTTGGTCCCTGGGCAGCATGGAGCTGGTGGTACAGTTCCAGGTGCTCAACCAGGTAATTGTGGTACCTCAATCTCCTCCTCCTGGTAGAGGGCACAGTCCTCTGCTTGGGATTGCAAGGACTGCTGTGTCCTCCTGGAGCAGACTAAACTTGGAGAAACACTTGCAGCTGGAGCTTTTAGTGTGCTTTGCTCTCTTCACTGTGTCATTGGGTCTCTGCCCTGGTTGCTTTGCAGAGCTGCCAGTGCCTGGCGTGGGAGCCTCGTCCCGTCGTTTCGTGGGGAGCTGAGAGCCAGCATGTAGTGGCAGGGTACAGCGACGGCACCGTCCGCGTGTTCAGCATTTCCAGGACAGAGATGGAGCTGAAAATACACCCCCATGCTGTTGCACTGACGGCAATTGCCTACTCCACAGACGGTGAGGCTGCCTGTTATAACAGTGGGGAGCTGTTGCCTCGAGGACGCGTGGCTCGGTTGTGCCTGGGTTACCCTGACCTCCAGCTGGTCTTGTGTACCTGTGACCTGCCCAAAAACCTGGGGCCAGGGAGAGACAGAGAACTTGTATCAATCAGCTCTGGTAGCTGCCAGCTGGCCGTGTGGTAAATGGGACACGGGAGGTATGTTGGCAATGGTAGAGCAAAGGGGTTGGGTACAACAAACATGCCTTTGTGTCCTCCTGCTTACAACCTGCAGCAGCTTCTTCAGTGTAGTGTTTTAGTGGGTGTCTCTGAGACATCTCACCTTACCCAGCCCTTCACTTAGATGTTCCCAGCCTTTCACAGTATTTTGGGGCACCAGTATCCCACGATCTTGAACCTTTCTCCTATGGGCTTTTTCTTCTCCTACAAGAAGCGTCCCATTCTTTTCTCTCCTCTCCCCACAGGAGAAATGATCTTATCAGGGGGCAAGGACGGGCTCGTGGCTGTCAGCAGCCCTCACACCGGAATGACTATCCACGTCCTTGCTGAGCACAAAGGCTCCCCCATCACTGTCCTCCAGTGCACCAGGAAGCAGGTGAGACCTCGCCCTCTGCCCCGGCGCTGGGCAGGAGCAAGTTCCCCATGTGTCACTGCACTGCTGCGGGAAGCAGCAGCAGCGTGGCCGGGTCGGTCAGCGAGTTTGCTTTGTTGTCCCTCGCCTTTCCTTTTCGGGCCCCCGAAAAGGGCACCCCTTAAGAGCAGCCCGAGCTGTGAGCTTTCAGCCCCTGTGCCTCCGAGAAAGGGCTCGGCGTGCTTTCCCCGCGTCGGTCCTTGGCAGCCTGGCCTCCTGCGTGTAGGTGGCTCTTCGTACGGTTCCTCTGTGGAGCTAGGAAGACTCGGTTGTGCAGCAGCGTGATGCTTTTAGGATCTCCTTTGCCCTTCTCTTCATGGAGAGTCGTCTTCTTTCACGCAGCAGAAACGAGAATAATTTAGCCTAAGTTCTCAGGCTGCAAGGCTGTGTTCCCTGGTAATTCTAGACTTAGGAGATCCTCCTTGGTTTTAGGTGAAGGACTTTGTTAGGGGACACACGGTATCTGCAAGCACTCCCCTAGGAGATGTGCAGATCTGGAGGGCATTCAGGGGAAGAGATCTGTGTCGTTCAGGCCAGGCGCTCACCCCTCCTCCAGCAGCCTCTTCTGCTGGTGCTTTCAGCCCGGAGTGTGCCACTGGTTCCGATACCGTGGCTTCCTTGTCCTATTTTATTCTAAGTGACTTTAAGCACTCTTTTAACATAGCACTGCCCAAATGGAGGTTAATCCCCGTGTTGATCCCCTACGGCATAAGGCCTGTGTTCCCACGAGCTCTAGTGGCAGCTTTCTTTGAAGCTTCTGTGCTGCCAGAGTCACAGCGTTGCTTTTGTCTCCTGTAGTACCGTGACTTTGGGGTGGAAGGAGGCGAGCTCTGGCTGGCCACCAGCTCGGACCGGCGGGTCAGCGTCTGGGCCTCCGACTGGCTGAAGGATAAGTGCGAACTCCTCGACTGGCTCAGCTTCCCAGCTCCTGCTGGCCCCGAGGTGAGCGTGGCACCTGCCAGCCCCTGCCTGCTCACAGCGTGGGTCTTGGCACCAGCCGAGCTAGAGGAGAGACGCCTCAAGACTCTGAGCGGGATGGGGCCAAAGAAAGTGTGTGCTTCGGAAAGTCGTCTTCATTAGTTCTGCTGCTCGTAGCGTATCTTGTTAGTGCACATTCTTGCGTGTCGAAAGGCAGTGGGAATTGTAGCAGCGCCTAACCGCTGGGAAGCACTGACTTTGTAAGCGCGAGGAGTCAAAAACTGCATCTGCAAAGAGCTGACACTCCTGTGCTACGCAAAACAGAGCACAGGCAGCAGTGAGCACAGTGCACAGAAGACAGACCTAATTATGAGCATGCTGCTAACTTTGACATTCCCAAAGAGCATGAATATTCAGAGCCTGCAGCCCAGCGCTGGCTGGGTTCACAGAGCCAAGTACTCTGACCCTGTGTGTCTGTGATGCTTTGCAGAACGCTTGGGCTCCCACCCAGGTGTGGGATTTGGGCAGCAGGACCCCTCCTAGAAAGGGAGGAGTGTCTGTATCGGAGAGGATGTGGAGATGTTCCCCAGTACACGTGACGTTGACACGCGGAATGGAGCTGGGTCTTTTTGGGAGGCAAGCAGAGGTGCCTGCCACCCTCAGGGACAAGCACCATCTGGGCCCATACAGCAGTTGGGTGCTGTCAGTGTTTCTTCTGTTTGTTTCCAAAATGATGGATTTCCTTTCCATAAAGGAAACTCACTACAGGTCTCCCCACAGTGAACTGGGGAAGGATTGATCTTGCGTCCGCTACTAAAGATCTGTCTTCTGGGCCCTATTTTCTTGTGCTAAACCAATCCATAACCCAATCCCACCTTCAAGCCCTTGCAGCAATAATGCCTTGGTGAAAATTCAACCTGTTGGACCCTCATGTGTCCTGCTCCTACGTCAGTAAACAATTTGCTTCAGGTTTCCATGGCAGTGTGGGGTTGCTCCTTGCTTCTTTGCTGTGAGCACGTCTGAGATGGCAACCCAAGAGGGAGGAAACAGCCTCCATCACACTAATTTCCCACTGCTTGGACACCCACAGCCCAAGGGCTGGTGTCCCTCCGTGCTTTCCTTTTGTCCCCCACTGTGTTGGGTCGGTCTGGAGAAGGTAGCCTCAATTTTGTTCCCTTTGGTTTCCCCCACCAGGGTCTCGGCAGCCTCCCGCCCAGCCTGGCCGCCTTCTGCCCTTGGGAACCCGGTACCCTGGTCTACGTCGGCTTTGGGATGCAGAAGGAAGCCTTGTTTTACAGTCTGCGCGAGAAACAGGTACTCGTGCTCTGCCAGGGTGACACGGGCGCTCCTCTGCCGTTGTGGGGCTGTGGCCACATCAAACGAGGTGCAGCGTGGGGGAGGCAGTGCTGCCCTGCACGTAAAGCCAAGTCTGAAGGCGTGGGGTCGGCTCAGGCAAGCAGCTGCTCAGGGCAACAGCTTTTCATCTCAGAAAGTCTGGAGTCTGGCGCAGGTAACTGGTGAGCGGCAGGGCCCTGCCCCTGCCTCGGGCTGCGTCTGGGCAGGCTGCCATTCCCTGCTGCTGCCCTGCTGCCTTTCGATCCGACTGGAGGGGAAGGCGTTTGCGTTCAGGAGCGCTAACAATCTCTAAATCTTTGAGATGAGTCTCCTCTGGAAAGTCGATGCCTTTGGCAGGTTTCCGAGCTCTTGAGAGATGCTGTGCATCTGTCAGCCTCCCCTTTGAGAGGAGCCCTTTACCCTCCTAACGACTGTCACTGCAGCAGCTCTGGTCTCCTGCCTGCTCATTTCTGAGCTGTTGGTGTGTTTCTCTTCCTGGAGCACAGGTAGTTGAGAAGATCTCCTTGCCGTACTTCGCCACATCGCTGAGCCTGTCTCCTGCAGCACGCTTCATGGCTGTCGGCTTCGGCGGTGAGTACGAGAGGGTGCTGTGGGCGCTGCTGCCTTGTCCCCAGGTTGCCTTTGGTGGGGAGGGTTCTCCCCTTTTTCCTGCGAGTGGCAGGGAAACCAAGTGTCTTTTTTCCTTTAAATGAGAGAGACATGCACACACACTAGCCCATGCCCTCAGACCCTGGGAGCTACATTCCCAGGACTGCAGGTAGCTGCCCTGCTCCCGGAGAAAGCTGCGGGAGACTCATAGGTCAGAAATGAGATGCATGACCTCAGTCCTGTTTGTCAATGAGCAGGATTTGTCACTTGAATGACTCCTTGGGGTTACGGGCTGTCTTCATCTCCACTTACAAGGGAACAGCTCTGCTGCTGTGTGAGCTACAGCCCAGGAGCCACAAGGGACCCTCCCCCAGCACGGGACTGATCAGCACCTTTCTCTTGTCAAGGGCACCTAGCTCCTGTAGCTGTTTGTATCTGCCTGAGGAGGCAGCACTCAGGTCCATCCCGCTCTGACAGCCACTCCCGAGAGTGGGGTGAGTTCCATGCCTGCCCCAGAGCTGCAGGCCACCCGCCGAGCCCAGGGCCGGCTGCTTCAGGGGAGTGTGAGACAGCAGAGCTGCACTAACGTGTGGTGCCGCATCCATTGCTGCAATATGACAGTCTGACACACAGCGTGCAGCGGCCCTGTCCGTTACCAGCCATTAATTGCCTGCTTGCTTCAGCAAGAAGCCCTCTCCTGTTGCTCAGCTTATCTGACTCAGTGGGGTGGAGAGGGGCCGGGGGATGACTGGGAATGGTGCTCCTGGCAGGGACGAGCCCCATGGTGGTGGAGCCCCCTTCCCTTGGCGCTAAGCCCCCTTCCCCTAGCGCTGAGCCCCCTCCTTTCCCCACAGAACGGCTCCTGAGGCTGCTGCGCTGCCCCACCAGCGATGCGCAGGACTACGCCGGCCATGATGATGCCATCCACCTCTGCTGCTTTGCCCCCTCCGGCCGCCGCCTCCTCACGGCCGCCCACAGCGCCGTCCTCGTCTGGGAGCTCACAGGCAGTTGAGCCGGGAGGCCCCCTGGACCAGAGGCGCTTCTCCAGCGGGGAAGGCCGGCCCCGGCTCACCTGGGCCCGGCCCCGGCTCCGGCCCCTGGGCGAGGCCCCGGCTCAGGCCCCAACCAGGCCCCAACCAGGCCCCAACCAGGCCGCAGCCTCACCCTCCGCCCCCCCCGCGGGCTGCTGGGGCCGGTCGCGGCGGCGGGCCCGCCGGCCAGGCCCGGCCAATAGCGGAATGTGTTTTACGGCTCCATTTGCCGTTTTGTTTTGGGGTTTGGTGTTTTTTTTTGTTAATAAAAACATGTCAAGCTGAAGCCAGGAGGTCTGAGGAAGGTGCTGCGCGGCCCGCCCCCCCCTCCGCCCGCCAGGGGGCGCCGCTCTGCCCGCGCCGCTCTGCGCCGCCGCTCTGTGGCGCGGCCGGAAGTGGCGGCGGGACGCGGCGGCGGCCCCGGGAGCGGCGGCGGCGGCGGCGGCGCCGCCATGAAGCGGGACGTCCGCATCCTCCTGCTCGGGGAGGGTAAGGCGGGCGGCGGGGGCATGGCGGGCGGCGGGGAGGTGGGCTCCCGGGGCGGCCTGGGCCCCGCCGAGTGCCACCCGGCAGCGGGAGGGCCTCGCCGGCGGGAGCGGCCGGGCCTGCCCGTTGCCCCCGGCCGCCGCGGGGGCCTAGCGGGGAGGGGGATGTGTCCCCCGCCGTTGCCGGCCCCGCGGGCCCCTGTTTGTGGCGGTTCCTTCCCGTAGGCTCCGTGCGGCAGCCCCGGGTTGAAGCGCTGCACCGCCTTACCGGCCTCCGCCCCCAGGCCTCCCGCAGGGCAAGGACACCGGCGGTCCCCTTCGCCCGCGGGTCGGGCCGCCCCGGTGCCCCGCGGGTGTGATTGGCGCCGGCCGCTGGCTCCGATCGTGGCAGCCGCTCAGGCTCTGCCGGGCCGGTGCCAATGTCTTCCCTTTCTTTCCTAGCCCAGGTGGGGAAGACATCTCTGATCATGGCTCTGGTGGGCGAGGAGTTCCCTGAAGAGGTGAGCGTGAGGGGGGAGCCCCGGCCGCCCTCGCTGGGTGCCCTGCCAGGCAGTGGTGGGGCAGCTCTGTCCCGAGTGGCACTGGCGTGAGAAAGGGGTGTCCGGGAGGTGCGCGCAGCTCCCCGGGGACGCGTGACAGCCACAGAGCTGGTTTGGGTGAGCTTAAACCTGTGAGGACCACGCGGAGCTCCAGCTGAAATGGTGTTGGCTCCAGTTTGTGCTCTTGTCCCTGACTTGGGGTCCTCTCTGCCCTGGGGAGGGGCGTAGGTACCTCCCAGGGCCCTGTCTCTGGCTGCTGCAGCCGGCGTGCTGGGACAGGGGGGTCTCTCTGTGTCCACCAGCGCAGCAGGTGGTGGGGCCCAGCCTTGCCGTGAGCAGCAAGGCCGTTTCCTCCCCAGCTGTGGCCTTGCTGCGATGGCACCAGCGCAGAGCCCTTGGAAGGGGCTGAGCCATGTTCCCTGCCCTTCTGCATGTGTCTGGAGACAGGCCTGGTGCTTTGAGCTGGGCCGTCTGTGAGGAGCAGCATCCAGCCTGCCTGCGTTTGCCCCTTGGAGCCTCCGACTCGGCAACTCACTGTCCCATCACGGATCGGACAGGGAAACAGGATCAGTCTGGCTGGGCATGTTTGCCTTGTGCTGTCAGGTGGCTTCTCCCACTGCCCACGAGCAGATGGTGTCCTCTGCGATGTTTGCGCTGGGAAGCGTCAGCTCCAGGGGCTCGGGGGAGGACCAGCTCTACGCACCTTCCCATGCTCTCGCAGCAAAGCCCGGACAATCAGCTTAGCGCTTCCCCCAGCTGCCAAGAGGTCAGGCCGGAGAGCTGGGGGAGTGCTGAAGGCTTATCTCCAGAGCTGTAGCGGGGGCGGCAGCGCTGACTTATCTGAAAGCTGGCTTCCCTGGCAGCACTCTGTGCCGTCAGGAGCTGTGTCTCAAGGGAGGGCTTGAGGCTGGGAGGCGATCGGAGGTTTCACCACGGGGACACTGGCTGTGTGAGGACCGAACTGTAGGGAGCCGAGCGGCAGCTGCAGGCTGGTGGGCCAAGAGTGATCCGTGGTCTTGGACCTCATCCCGCCCTGGGCAGCGGTTGTGTGGGGATCTGAAGTCCCTTATCACCCATCCTCTCTGTTGTGATCGGCATGGTTGGCTGGAACAGAGTCCGCTGGCTTTGCAGGTGCCCCCTCGTGCGGAGGAGATCACGATCCCAGCTGATGTCACCCCTGAGAAGGTCCCCACGCACATAGTGGACTACTCAGGTAGTGTCCCGTCCCTCCTCACTCCCTGCCAGCCTCACTTCTCTCTTCCTCTGCCCGGCTGAGGGGAGCGGGAAAAGGTCCCCGCTGCCAGGGATGGTTGGTGATGTCTCTCTTCCCCATCCAGAGTCGGAGCAGACGGAGGATGAGCTGCAGGAGGAGATCGCTAAGGTGAGCAGGGCTGGATGGGGGTGTTGTGGTACAGGAGCCTGCGGTGCTCGTAGCCCCGCAGCTGGCGAGTGACACGTGGCTGCTCGCTCTCCCTATTAGCCACCCGCAGACGCGCAGGCAGTTGGTTATCTGTGGATTAATGCTATCGGTTTGTTTTAGAGGTTTGTTTAATCCTTCTCTGTCTTGTAAGCTGTTGTATGTGGCTTGTCCTAGCCCTCCGGGGAGCCTCCAGAAGGAGAGCGGTGGGGGGCAGGTCGCTGCCCACCAGGAGGTGGAGGAGTCTGCTGAGCAGATGATGTGCTCTTAGCCTCGGGCTGTTCCCAACAGACTCAGAAGAGGGGAAAAGCCATTACTGAGCTTGGGCGAGACCCCCTTGCTCCCTGCATTAGGTCCCTGTGGCTGCCCGATGAAGCAGTGGTACAGAGGAGTTGTTTTGGGAGCTGGAGCCCCATGGAGCGCTGGTGGGGGAGGGACAAGGGCTCCCACATTCCTCAGAGCAGCCATGGAGGAATAATCCAGCCGGCTGGGTTGGGTGGGCCTAGCTGTTCTCTGCCCTGGGGTTAACCTCAGCTCTGCACAGGGGACCTCTTGATTACAGATATTAAAACTGACTCTGCCCTGTGCGTCTCACGTGAGCAAAGCTATTTAACCTCTCCACCTTGGTGGCCAGTGGCTAAGGAGGTGGGCCGGTGGGCATAGGGGTCCTGCTCCCTCCAACTAGACAACAAGAGTATACAGAGGCTTAAAATGGCTCCAGGAAATCCTGCCTAAACCCTTGTGTGTCCTCAGGATTAGCGCTAAACTCTCTCCTGAAAGGGCCAGTGATCCCTCCTGTCTGCTTCAAATAAAGCGCTGGTGTCAGTGCTGTCTGCGCCGGGTCGGGGAGGGGAGGAGGGCAGCGGCTGCTGGTCCAGCACAGGGCATGGGCAGAGCCATTGTGGGGGGACAGTAAGGTTTGGGAGCAGGGAACCGGAGCCGGGTGTCGAGCACGGAGGCAGACGTGCTCGTGGCAGCTCCCTGGACGGGAGCTGAAGCAGAGGAGCGAGTCTTTGCTCCGCGTAGCCCGTTGTAGAGCTTATGTTGTCAGCGGGCGAGTCGTTGCTGTCGGAGGGCTGCATGTACGTGTGCACACTCACACATGCTTAACCACCGCTGCTGGGTTTCAGTGCAAGCGCGACAGCGGCGAGTGGCGCCGGGGCTGCCTGGCTGCGGGGCCAGCCTGTGGCTACCACAGGGCTGTGCCTCCGGCTCAGGCTGCCTCTCCGCTGCGGTTGCGTGCACCGCGGTGACCCTCGCTCACCACCGCTTCTCTCTTGCAGGCCAACGTGGTCTGCGTGGTGTATGATGTCACCAAGGAAGCCACAATCGAGAAGGTAATGGTTTTGCTGCCTGAGCCCTGAGTAGCCGTGTTACGGCAGCAGCGCCAGGGGAAAAGGGGTTCCCAGCGCTTGGTCCTTCCTGACTGCCATGGCTTTTTGGTGTGGGTGGGTACTGATTCCCCCCCAGCCCTGCGGGGATTTGGGGTTTGAGACCCCTGCAAGCAGAGGCAGGCTGAGCGCAGCCCGATCTTGCTCCCACTTTGGCTGTTGTCCTCACTTGCTGGGGGGCAGCAGGCTTGTCGCATCCTTCTGCTGGCATCCAGCATCCCTGGGTCTGCGCTGCCTGCTGGTGCGGGGGAATGCCGGGGAGCAGATGGCTGCAGGGCCCTGCTGACTGCTGCGGCGCCTGTGCTGGGAGCTGCCTCTCCCTCCCCAGGCTGCGCTGACAGGCCTTTCCCTGTGCTCACCTTTTCAGATTCGCACAAAGTGGATCCCCATGGTGAACGGGGGAGTCGAAAAGGGCTCCAGGTACTGTGTGCGGCGTGGTTCGCAGGTGGAGAATTAGGGGATTCTGGGGGCTGTGGGGTGTCCACCACCCTCACCTTCTCCTGAGGTTTCTGAGATCAAACCAGCGTTGTGGCTTGTGGCCAGACCACTCGTAGCAGAAGAATGTGGGGGCTTTTCTCCATCACGGATCTGGTTGAGGCAGAGGGTTCCTTCCTGCCTTGATCTCTTCTCAGCCAGGCATGGAGAGGAGACTGCCAAGGGAGTATGGGAGAACAGAAGCCACAATCTGTGTGTGGATTTCTTAGGCAGAAGGCTGCTGTGCTGGATTAAAGGCTCCTGAACATATTGTTGCTGGGTGAAAGCGTAAGAGGGATCAGGCAGTCTGTTTCTCCAGATGGATGCTCCCGGCCGTGGGAGGCAGGAAAGCTGCTGTGGACCTTGCAGAGGAGGGTGGGGAGGCTCCCCATCCTGCTGCCTGGGAGCATGCATGGCTGGGGCAGCGCCGAGACCGAGAGAGGGGTGACTTTGGTCGTGCTCTCTGATACTCCGTCTTTCTTCCCCAGGATCCCCATTATTTTAGTGGGAAACAAGTCTGACCTGCAGGTGGGGAGCTCCATGGACGTCATCCTGCCCATCATGAACCAGTTCTCGGAGATAGAGACCTGCGTGGAGGTGAGGGAACTGGAGGGTTTCTGTAAGGCCTCCCTGAGGGGTAGGAGCGCTTGTCTGGCATAAGCCAGTGAGCTTCATGCTTGTGGAGATCTGCCCTGCTAACGTTGCTCTCCAGAATTACCCCTGTCTGGGTCTTGAGGGCCTGTGCTTTAGGCTTTCTGTCCTTTGTCTTCCTCGCAGGGAGTGGGTTTCAGTGTCTGCCCACCCTGGCTCTCTAGCTGTAACTGGTGTTGGAGCTACCTGCAGCCCCTCTTGGCTCTGGGGCTGTGGAATGGGTATAGCAAAGCCAGAGAATGAGTGGGAGGTTTCCCTTTTGGTTTTTTTTCTTTTCCTAATGGCGGACAGGCATTGCTCTGTGCCTTGATGCACAACTTGTCTGGCTTGGGGAGATTGTATCGTCCTCCTTCTGCCCCTTGTCACCAGCCCGTTGCCTGTCCCCGCTCACAGGGCTGTCTCTTCCTTTGAATCCCCAGTGCTCTGCCAAGAACCTCAAGAACATCTCTGAGCTCTTCTACTATGCCCAAAAAGCTGTGCTGCACCCCACCGCCCCCCTCTATGACCCTGAGGAGAAGCAGGTAGGAAGCACTGCTCACACCCACTGGAGGAGTCTCCTTCCCATCAGAGCGCTCTGACCTGGTGCTGTGCTTTGTCCCCTGCGTAGGAGGGTGGAAAGTTTGGGCTGAGGCAGCCAGAACAAGGGGAAAGCGATACCCCTGTGGGGAGCCTCAAGAGGAGAAAATACCCATCTCCCGTGCTCAGCATAGCTGGCTGAGTATATCCAGGCCAGGGAGATCCGCAAGGACCAGGGGCATGTTGGGCCAGAAGCTCTTGTGCTCCAGACCATGTGTTAGCCATGGTGGGAAGGGTCTAGGAGAAACCTTCCTGCTTCTGACTCCCAGCTCCAGGGTGGCTGTGGTACCGGCCTAGCCAGACCATGCTCCCGGCCAATGCAGGAAGGGAACCCCTCTGCACGTGGCATTTCAGGAGGCAGGAGGAAGGGCCAGGCAGATGGTGCTGTCCTGTTTTTGTCACCGTGATTGTTCCCTTGCAGCTGAAACCTGCGTGTGCGCGAGCGCTGACCCGGATTTTCAACCTCTCGGACCAGGATAACAACCAGATTCTTAGTGATGATGAACTCAACTACTTCCAGGTAGGGCTGGCTGCGGAGCTGAGATATTCCCCAGTCCCTTGTGGAAAGCCCCTGGGGTCCCCGTTCTTTCCAATACCAGGCAGAAAGGCTGCCCCTCTCCTGACACAGCCGTCGTCTTTGCATTCAGTACTTCTGCTGTTGCACAGCTGAAGCACCGCAGGGTGCATCTCCGAGCACGTGAGGATCCACAGGTCTTTGCTCTTCACTAACCTTCACTAAGTTTGCTCTGCAGCGGGAAGAGCAGGGAGCTCTGGAGATGCTGAGAGTCATATGTTATTGGGATGCTGAAGAACAGGGTCTAAGCCAGCAATCCCTGAGCTGGGTGGATTTTCTTTCCTAGAAACACCATCTCCTTGCCAGGGGAGAGGGATGCTGGCGAGACAGAGGGTTGCGTTGTCTGGGTGCTTTGCTGATGATGACCTTCTTTCTCTTGGGAGGTAGAAGTCCTGCTTTGGAAACCCACTGGCTCCTCAGGCCCTGGAGGATGTGAAGATGGTTGTGTGGAAGAACACCACAGATGGAGTGCAGGACAACGGCCTGACGTTGAATGGTAACAGCACAAGAGCACCATGACCCTTCCAAGCGAGGGATGGAGGCACCCATCTCCTTCAGCACGTTGTGAGGGGCCCTGTCCTCGTGCTAAGCCTCCTGGCTCTCATTCCAAGCCTAATTAGTCCCTCTTGTCAGACCAAGCCTGAGGCTGCTAGGGCTACTAGACCTCTCTGTCCAAGCAGCCTGTTTTCCCAGGGAAAGCGCGGTCCCAAGGAGTGGATCCCTGAGGCTGAGTGCTTGGTCGGCCCCACTGTGTCTGAGCCACCTGATCTCTCCTGCAGGCTTCCTCTTCCTCAACACGCTCTTCATCCAGAGGGGCCGGCACGAGACCACCTGGACCATCCTTCGCCGCTTTGGGTACGACGACGAGCTGGAGCTGACGGATGACTATCTCTATCCACAGTGCGTATCCTGCCGTGGAGTGGGGCGGGCAGGGTGTGACATCCCCGTGGTGCGCAACTCGGGCTCCCCAGCACCTTTGCCGGCTCCTTTCTGTGCCCTGAGGTCTACTGTGTTCCTCAGCTGAGGCTGAATCTACACCCTTAGCTCACAGTCAGGTTCATGCTCCTCACCTTCCCCTGTAGGCAAGAGCTGACACACGGGGTTGGTGACAAATACAATGGGCCTTGGAGCTGCTGACTGTGCTGCTGGCTCTGACGTAGGCGGGCAAGGAGGTGGGGAATGAAGGCCTGTCCCTGACTTCCCTTGACATCAGCGAGGGGTTTTTGAAGGCTGTTCTGTCTCTGCCTGAGCTGAGGCAGAACGGCTCTGTCAAGAGCAGCGAGCTGTCAGCACGGTCCTCCCGGCTGATTCTGCAGCTGCTGTCTCTTCTCTGCTCCCTGCCACCCCGNTTCTCTGCTCCCTGCCACCCCGGAGGTGGTGATCTGGCAGTAATGGAAGGGTTTGGCTCATGAGCTGTCTCATCCTCTCCCCAGACAGCAGGCTGTGCGCGGGGAGGGGACAGTGCCCGTGCTGCTGGGAAAGCACCCCGGGGGTAGTGCTGTGCCCTACTGAAACCCTGGGCATGAGGCAGAGCGAGGGCTACATCGTCTCCCTGGCCGCTTGGGGCACGTGGATGTGCCGAGGAGAGGCCGCTGTGCATCCTCGAGGCCTTGTCCCCAAAGCAAGGGGCTGAAGGAACATGTTGTTTCCAGGCCTGGAGACAACCACTGGCCTTGAACAGGGAGGGAGCGGGGAGCTGTGTGCCCTGGGTGAGATCTGGCTTGGACGAAGACCTGTTCACATGCTGCCCTTCGTTCAGGGCTTGAGGAGGCTCACTTAGGTCTCTTCCAACAGGTTCCGCCTTCCCCCCGGCTGCTCCACAGAGCTCAACCACTTGGGCTACCAGTTCCTGCAGCGGCTGTTTGAGAAGCACGACAAGGTGGGCAGCGTGCGGTGGGGCTGCCTGGGGAGGGGATGCTCTCTGCTAGGCCTGCACGTTTGGGTGGAGCTGCTCTCCTGTCCACCCCTCTGTTCCAGGGAACAGAGGTAGTGCCAGTGAAGGGCTTTACTCTGCCACAGCGCTCCCTTTGTGGCTTCTTGCCAAGGCTTTGGGAGCAGGAGGTGGCCACAGCGAGCTGTAGGTAGTCTGATGAAAGGCCATGAAGATGCTGCGAGGGCTGGAGCCCCTCTCCTATGAGGACAGGC
>RSEF01000014.1:17418836-17430594 GCA_003993805.1 Himantopus leucocephalus | reverse complement strand
CCCGAGCAGGGTGCGGGGTGCTGGGGTGGGGAGCAGGGTGGGGGAGCTGGGTGCTGGGGCAAGTTGCTGGGGTTGAGCTCTCAGGAGCACCCCATCCCTTCCCCGCTTGCCAGCACCGAGTCGCAGGGACTCCTGCCGGCCTCGGGTGCCCACCCCGAGATCGTGGCCCGTCCCCAGGGAGGTGCCAGCGGCTTTATCCTCCCCACCGTGCGCCCCCACCTACCTGGCAGCACCAGCGCAGGTAGAGGCTCCGCAGGGATGACATGGTGGACAGGTAGCTGAGGCCGGTGTCGGTGATCCTCACGCACCTGCCACAGACACGGAGCGTCAGGGATGGCCGGGAGCGGGGCACCCATGGGTGGCCCCAGACCATGGTGCCCACGCTGCACCCACTGCCTCCAGCATGGCTCAGCGTGGCTCAGCATGGTGTGGCAATGGCACAGCTCGGCATGGCATGGCATGGCATGGCATGGCATGGCATGGCATGGCACGGCTCACCATGGCTCAGCACATCATGGCACCGCTTGGCATGGTGCAGTATGGCTCGGCATGGCTCGGCATGGCATGGCACAGCTTGCCATGGCACAGCACGGCATGGCGCAGCACAGCATGGCGCAACTCAACATGGCATGGCATGACTTGGCATGGCAAGGCATGGCTTGGCATGGCATGGCATGGCATGGCACGGCTCACCATGGCTCAGCACATCATGGCACCGCTTGGCATGGTGCAGCATGGCTCGGCATGGCATGGCATGGCATGGCATGGCTCAGCACGGCATGGCGCAGCACGGCATGGCGCAACTCAACATGGCATGGCATGACTTGGCATGGCAAGGCATGGCTTGGCATGGCATGGCATGGCATGGCACGGCATGCCTTGGCACTGCTCAGCATGCCTCGCCATGGCTTGGCATGGCACAGCACGGCTTAGCATGGCTTGGCATGGCCCCGTACCTGTCAAGCACCAGCTCCTCCAGCTTGTGCAGGTCACAGGCGATGTACTCCAGGGCCATGTCGGTGATGCGAGGGCACCAGGAGAGGTCGAGGCTGCGCAGCTTCCGCAGGTTCTCGGCCACCAGCTCCACACCGTCATCCGTCACCTTGGAGCAGCCCGAGAGGCTGAGGACGCTCAAGTTGGGCAGGCTATGCACCATGTTGACCACGCCATGGTTGGTGATCTCCCAGCAGGAGTTGAGGCGGAGGGTGTGGGTGGTGTAGCCTTGCTTGGCGGTGAAGTAGGCGAGCGCCGTGTCCGTCACGTGGTAGGCTTGCAGGTTGAGCTCGGTGAGGTTGGGCAGGAGCTGCGAGATGGCGGCGATGGCGTCGTCGGCCACGTTGATGCAGTCGCTGACGCTCAGCGCCGTGATGCGAGCGTTGAGGCTGGACCACAGCCCGGCCTCTGTGAAGTCGTTGCAGCCCGACAGCTCCAGCCGCACCACCCCCTGCATCTGCTCCAGCATCACCTGCCGAGGAGCAGGGGGTCAGGAGAAGGTGGGCACCCCTTCCCGCCCCACGCAGCCCCGTGCCCCTGCCCCGGCTCCTTCTGACCCCCCTGGGGCTCTTCCTGCTGCCCCCAGCCCTCCGTGGCTCCAGTCTTCTCCCCGGGCCCCACGGTGTTGGAGCAGTGCCCCATTCTAGGACATGCCCTCATTGGCAGGGAGCAGGAGGGGACAGGCAGAGGGGACAGACATGGCCCCTGCTCTGTACCCGGTGCTGTTAGCGGGGGTAGGATTAAAGCCCACTCCCGGCATGGGCACCGCTCGAGGAGGATGCGGCCATGGAGCAGCTGGTGCTGCGTTTGGCCATGGCACAGGGCAGGGGACTTCAGTGGAGCCTTGCCCAGCCCCATGTAGGGCTGTGAGTTGTCCCATCTCCATCTGACCCGCAGCCCCCTGCCCAGGAGACACCCCCCCCCCTCACTGGGGAGCAGCCAGCCAAGCGGGGATGTCCCCGTCCCCTAAGCCCTGCTCACCGCCCACCGCCACATCCACCACCCAGCGGAATGGCCACCTTGCCTGGCTTTGCCTTCCCAGCAGGGATGGGTGAGGGCAGCATCCGCAGGGATGAACCCTCTACCTCCCAAAAGCATCCTCACCCCCCGGTGAGCCCATCCCACTGCCCAGGCCACGGGCTGGGGCTTCCGATGCTGCCTGCGCCCATGGGATGGCCGAACTGGCTGACTGCTCCTTGCCTGTGGCTGGTGAAAGCTCTGCCCATGCATGTGTCCCCAGGGCCACCGGGAAGGACCCACCAACGCCACAGTCTCAGCCACCCCGGTCACCTCACCGGGGTCACCTACCTCCAACCCCGCGTCCGTGATGGTCGACCTCTTAAGGCTCATGGACTTGACCCCCTTCTTGGAGAGGGGATAGTTGTCAATGAACTCACAAATGTCCAGGTCGGAGACGCCCACAAGGCAGAAGCCGTCGAAGCCACGGACGGCAAAGCCCTGCAGGCTGACGAACTCCTTCTCGCCGCCGGGCAAGATATTGTAGAGCTCTTTGGTGTGCAGGACGGGTGTCAAGCCCACCCAGAACTTGGGTTGGTAGAGCACTCGCCTCCACGCCTTGCACACCTGTGCCAGCACGCACTTCTCGCACGCCGAAAAGTACCAGAACAAGCGGTTGAGGATCTTCTCGTCCACGGCCAGCTGCCTTTCCGAGGGCGAGCCAGGCAGCCGCTCCGGCGAGGGCTGCTCCGAGCCTTCGCTCGTGTTCAGTCCCACCAAAGAAGCGCTGGGAGGGGAGGAGACGCCGGCCAGAGCGGCCAAGGAGAGCGGGGAGGCCAGGCTGGGGATGGGCAGGTCGCTGCGGTGGGCTAAGGCTGGGCTGAGGATGGCAGGCACGGAGGAAGGCTGGCACAGGCGGTTCTTCACGGCAGGGGTGCCTTTGGTGATGCTGGCAGAGCCGAGGCCGTTGGGTTGCGTGGGGATCTTCACCAGTCCATTGCGGGGCAAACATGGGGGCTTGGTGTCGCCGTTTCTCGGGTTCGACATCTTCCACAGGTCTCTCTGCAATACAGGGATGAGAGCTGAGGGGCTGCGGGTCCAGCAGGGAGAGCAGGCAGGGAGGGTGGGCAGGGCTGGGGGGTGTCGTGGCACCGGTGGGGAGAGAGAGCCTGGGGGTCCCTATGCGGGGAGCAGGGTGACACGGGGGATCAGGTGGTGCAGGGCTGCTGGGCACAGCCGCAGAGGGGACATGCCTGGGGCACAGAGTGGGGTCCTCTAAGGGGCTGTGTGGCCCTGGCATCCCTCTTGATGGGGATTTGTCCCCGGACATTCACATCCCCCTCTGAGCCTGGGATCCAGCCACCGATGGGAGAAGGAGCAGGATCATAGACTCATAGACTGGTTTGGGTTGGAGGGGACCTTTAAAGGCCATCTAGTCCAACCTCCCTGTGACAAGCAGGGGGACATCTTCAACTAGACCAGGTTGCTCAGAGCCCCGTCCAACCTGACCTGGAATGTATCCAGGGGTGGAGCATCCACCACCTCTCTGGGCAACCTGGGCCAGTGTCTCGCCACCCTCAGCGTAACAAATTTCTTCCTTCTATCTAGTCTGAATCTCCCCTCTTTCAAGTTAAAGCCGTTACCCCTTGTCCTGTCGCAACAGACCCTACTCCAAAGTCTGTCCGCATCTTTCTTATAAGCCCCCTTTAGGTATGGGAAAGCCGCTATAAGGTCTCCCCGGAGCCTTCCCTTCTCCAGGCTGAACAACCCCAACTCTCAGCCTTTCTCCATAGCAGAGGTGCTCCAGCCCTCGGATCATTTTTGTGGAGGGAAGAGGAGGCAGTGGCGGCAGAGCAGCGCTGCCCGCGCTCGCTGTGCCGGCCAGGCGCTCGGCGGTGAGCCCGTGCCGGCTGGGAGTATCGCCGAGCCTTGCCGAGCCTCGCGGCAGCCGGGCGGCACCCCAGCAAGCCAGGCCAATAAATATTTCAGCGGTAGTGAGGCCGGCTTTCCAACGGCCCCGCCGCACCCCACCATCCATTATTCAACACATTCCCTCTATAAATACAGAGGTGAATAATTGATGGGGGCTTGCCCCCCCCGCTCCTGCCCCAGCCGGTGCGTGGCGCGGGGCCCTGCCGGTGCGCTGCTCATCCTGCCCGCACTCTGTTTGCCAGGGTTGTGCCAAACCCTGATGGGTCTGAGGGTGGAGGAGGGCGCTGGGCTCCTGGTAGCCCCCAGGGACACGGCGGGGAGGTGGAACCCACAAAAGCAGCTTCCAGCCCAGGGGTCAGGGGAGAGGGACATGGTCCCCGATGCCAAGGGATGGCTGGCACATCCATACAGCGGTGGCTGATGGAACCTGAGGACCCTCTCCCTCACCAGCTCCCCCAAGACCCAAAATAAAAGCAGTGGAATTATTTTAGGGAATTTGATTTGCGACGGAGATGGCCAGAGCCCTGATGGAGGGGCACTGAGGGAGCAGCATCCCCGGGCGGTGATGCTCATGGCCCAGCTCCATGCAGTCCTGGGGCATGGCAGGCAAGTGGGGCACAGCCTAGATCCCCAATGCCCCCAGCTCATCACTTTCACCATCACAGCATCCCCAGGCTTCATCCAGCCCTCCTGGAGCAGCCGGGGAGGGGAGCAGCCACCTGAAAGGTGCCGTGGAAGAGCCCAGGAGCACAGGCAGCTGCCAGCAGCACAGCCAGCAAGCCCCATGGGGCACACGGTGTGCGATGTCTCCTGAGGATGCCCTCCCTGGCACAGGGGGACTGTGGGACGGGGCTGGTGGGAGCTGCTGAAGCCTCTCCGACGGTGCAAGCGGCAGCGGCGTGGAGATGCCTGCAGACGGTCTGGCCCGGTGGCAGCAGCACTGCGAGAGCCCGGCCTCCGGGGACGAGCCCAGCCCTGTGCAGACAGTCTGGCGCCGCTCCCTGCTTGGACGCAGCCTCCGCTGCCTCCACTCACGTTGCCCAACAGAGGAGCTGGGCCTCTGATGCTTGGACATGTGTTAAATCCACTTGAAAGCAGGAGAAGAGGAGGGGAAAGAAGGAAGAAACTTAAAACCAGTGGCTCGGTGCTTGGCAGCAATTAGGGAAGCAAATAGCACGTGCACAGGGTGTCTAACACAGCTATACAGAACAAATCCAAACAGATAGTTACCAGGCGGCACGGAAAGGCTGTTGCTCCAGCATGGAGCCCACAGCCAGAGCTGTTTGGCATGCTGACTGCCCCTGGGGAGAGGGCAGGTGGTGGCAGAGGGGCAGCCCGGGGCCCTCGGGAGCCCAAGGGGACAGTCACGGGAGAAGACAGATGCTGACAAGTCGCCGGACTGAAATGCAGCCAGCGGGAGGTGTTGGCAACGGTTACAACCAGCTCCGACCTCGGCTGGTCCCTGAGGCCAGGCTCGGGGCGGGGGGGCTGAGTGGATTCAGCAGCTTTCCCGGTCCTGCCTTGGAAAGCTGAGCCAGGTCCCCCCTGCCCCAGGCACCGAGGCTGGTTGTCTGGCTGACAGAAATCCCGAACCATGAATGAGCTGGGAAGTCACTTCAAATAGGAAGACGGACAAGATTCAGGCCTTCTGGGCACAGGCAGGCAGTGGCAGCGGGAGGCCAGGGAAGCAGGTTGGCTGTACATGGCCACATATCTCTGGGGAAATGGACAGGGAAGGATTTGGGGGTTCCTACCACCCTGAAAGGAGCAGGACTGTGCTGGGGGTACGATCCCAGCCTGGGGAAGGTGGTCGGGGGACACAGACTGGGGAGGGGAGTGGGTCCAGCAGCTGCTTTCTCCTCTGCTTCTGGCCCCCTGGGACAGCACTGGGATCTGCCCTCCACTGCTGCTGGAAAGTCCCTACCTGCAGCCAAGCAGCCCCCCAGGGTCCCATGGCCCAGGGCGGAGGCCACATCGTTCCAATGTACAAAGTACTGCACCCCATGGAGATCAGAGCTGCTGTGCGCTGGGACGCCCAGCGCACATGCTGCCCTGCCCCAGGCCCTGCCTCCAACCCACTGAGACAGCAGAGGGGTAAGGAGATACGAAGCCGTCTGCCTTGGAGGTGTCAGTACAGAACCCCTCTGGTGTTCCAGCAGCTCCGTGAGCCCCTCCATATGCTTTTTGGTCACCGCAAAGCAGCAGGAGAGCAGAGATCTGGCCTTCCCTCCTCTCCCCGTCATCTCACTGTTTACAGATTGCACGACTGGGCCAACCGCAAGGCTGTCAGAAGGAGAGTTCAGTGCGTGGAACGACCATCCTCACTCTGGGATCCCACAGGAAGGGCCCAGCTTCGCAACCCCCCTCTGCTTTCACAGGCCACACCTCACGGGGGAAGCATCTGCCAGCAGTGGAGTGCCAGCTCCCAATCCACAGTGGGAGGAAACCTGACAAAAGCAAAGGGCAAAGTCTTTTCGTCTCCCAAATTCACCCCCGAGTGCACATTTCACAGGAAACGTCATTGCCAGAGAAGTCGCTCCATTCATGAGGGTTTTGTCATCCACAATGAGCGATGATGCAGTGGTGGGGGGCGGATTTGACGCAGGAAGAGAGAAGAAAGAAGGGGTCTAAAAGCCTGTCACTACAAACATTACACAGATGATGAAGATGCTGGGAAGAATAGGACAAAAGCTGCCAGGAAGACAGAGCTTGTCCAAGCCACTACTCCGTGTGGTAGTGAAGAGGGATGAGAGCCTCAAGAGACCGGCAGGATGTTCAGCCACTGTTAGTGCCACCCCTGTGTGGGTGTTCGCTTGGAGACCCCAGGCTGTGGCAGATGAGATGTGCTGGATCAGGCACAGATCCCTCTGTGGCTGGGCTCGAGGGTGAGCTATGGACCAGCCGGGCTTGGAGCCTACCGAAGGCACTGGGTCAGCCGGGCTCGGAGGCCACTGGAGACCCCGGACTGGCCCAGGGTTGGAGCCACCGGGGCCCCGACCCTGCTCGCCGGCCAAGCCGGGTCAGCGCGGCAGGCAGAGGCTCTCCCTCAGTACCGCGGACAGCGACCCCCGTTCAGCACCGCGGACAGCGACTCCCGCTCAGCACCGCGGACAGCGGCCCGCACCCTCCTCGGGGTCGCCTCACCCTACAAGAGCACCCCGCAAACGGGCCCCTGCGGGACCCCCCTGCCTCAGCGACCCCCTGTGAAAGTCCCCTATTGCCCCATCAGGTCCCTGTGAAAGTCCCCTGTTGCCCCGCCAGGTCCCTCTTTCCCTGTCAGGTTCCTGTGAGGATCCGTTGTTGCCCTGCCAGGTCCCTGAGGGATCCACTATTGCCCTGCAGGTCCCTGTGAGGGTCCGCTGTTGCCCCACCAGGTCCCTGCAGTCCCCTCTCCTGCCCCGCCAGCCTGCGGTGAAGCCCTGTTATTGCCCTGCCAGAATCCAAGGCTGCTGCAAAATTATCTCTGTAGAGCCACTGCTTCAGTGACAGAGCTGCTCGGCAGCAAGCAGCCATCGCTCACGGCTTCCTGCACACATACACACACACACACACACACATATATATGCACACCAGACACGCATGGACATACACACAACCACCCTGACAGTGCCCTGGGAGCTGGCGGATGCACCTTACACGAGCCTTGGCATTCAGCTGCACATATACATGCACCCATACACACACAAACAGAGATAAGCGCATGCACGCGCACACACACACACACACAGAGGGTTGCATCAGCTGAATTCATTAGCCCATCTATTTTTACTAATGCAGCAAATCAAGTTGCTCTACAGGCGGAGAAAACACACCCGAGACATAGTGCTGTAGCAGAGCACGCAGCCAAGGCTTTTGTCCAGCACTCCTGAGGATAACGGCTCCCCAGGACTCCCTCAGCTCTACGCGACGTCCCCAACCAGCAGCAATGCCAGGCAGGCTCTCGCTTTGGGGGAAGCTGATCTTGCTGACCGAAGCACATGGTAGTCATAAAGACATCCCACTGTACAGATCACCTTCGCCAGCACTGCTCGGTGGTGTGCGAGCTGCCTCCTGCTCTGAGCCCATCAGGTCGGACCACCGCCTGTGCCGTGAGCAGTCAGAGGGGTGTACGACCACCGGCTTCCGAGGCCGGGTCCCCTCAGAGGGCTTGGGTCACCCTGGCAATGCAGAGGAGCCACAGGAGGCCCTGGGAGAGCTGCTGGCACCCCCGGAGATGGAGGGGCAGCGGTTGTGTTTGGGTAGAAGCTGCCGGTATATGTGCGTGCGTGTGTGTGTGTGCACATTGATCTGCGCTCCCGGGCTCGGCACTCACACAAGTCAGCTGGGAGAGAGGCTCAGAGCACAGCTCCAAACTCAGTGCTGCCTATTCCCCCGCTGCACAAGCCAGGAATTCATGGTGGGAAAGGGCCCCTCGACGCTCTGCCTGGCCCCAGAGACCTGCCTTTTGTGTGATGGGAGCCGGGAAACTCCTTCCTGAAATTACTCTGAGAGCTCTCTGGGAGGCCAGAGGGCTGAGGACAGCTCTCCTGCTTCCTTGTTGGCTCCCAACGACGCCAAAGAGCTCGTCCCACCTTGCGGCTCGGGAGGGGCTGGGAAAACAACTGGTTTGAGTCCCATTCATGCTGGCTGCCACTCCTAGTGCCAGGCTGACTGGTGAATCCATCTCTGGGTCTCAGGCTGCTCGTGGCTGGGCAGTGGAGCCGTCATGATAGGGACCCCCCAGCACTGTTCTCCCCCAGGTTCCCACAGCCTTTCCGAATGGCAGGAGCTGGGGCTGGGCTACGCAGGGCCATTCCCATGCCCAGGGAGCCGGGGAAATGCTGGCTGGGGTGCCAAAGCCAAGCTCTGCTCAGGTCCCCACCACATTGTGCTTAGCTGAGAGAACACCTTATGTTCAGGGGCACCGGGTGACACAGCTCCTGTTCCTCCAAGCCCTCAGCATGGGGCAGTTGTAGGGAGGAGGCAGAGCTCCTGCCCCCCAGGCCTCCCAGGCAAAACTTCCTTACAACAGGTAGCAGGGTCCCCCCCCAGCTGCCGCAAGCCCTTCCTGCAGCAGCATTTCTCTTCTCTGCTGAGACCCGAATCTCCGAAGACATCAAGCCCTGACCTTCCTCCCCATCCCAGGCAGCCCCATGTCCCCTGGGGGAGACTCCCCCACCCAAGAGGAGCACAGGATGCACAGAGCAAGGCGGAGCTGAACCTCAACATGTTGCCCTGGGCCCAACTCCTCCAGCCTCCTCCGGAGGTCCCAACTCTCACCGCCGTGGGAGGATGGCTCATCCTTCAGCCAAGCTTTGCCCAGTTCCCCACCGACCGAGGTGAGGGGAAGAGGGACCAGTTCCTCTTGTGCCAGCTCCTGCCTGGCCTGGCCTCCCCGGCTACAAGCCCAGCCAGAGCTCAACCAACAGCACCCAGCACGTTACAGCCCTTCCCTTTGCCCCTCTTGCGCCTCGGAAGGGCTGAACAAAAAGGCAAGATCCCACGAGAAGAGAAGAGCCAAGACGTTGTGGCCCACGGCTGCCCCCGACCCCCCCTGTCCGCTGATGTGCTCCTTGGGTACCGCTGGGACTCAAGCCTCTTCTTCAAACCCCTTCATCCCTCCAGAACTGGCAACAGCCACGCAAGCATCCATGCCCCTTTTTGCCTCCAGACTTGGGGGGTCCGGCTGGGAGCCGGGGTCGGGATGAGGTGGGGGAATGCTTGCCCGGCAACAGGGGCCACCGGCACCAGGCTCGTGGGACGCCGGGGTGGGGAGGTGGTGTTCAGCCACGGCACTCCTCACTGCAGGGGGTAGCGGGTGCTAAATGCCAACACAGGCTCCAAAAAAACCATTAGATGCATCTTGGAAGCAAAGGTATCCTGCTCCCAGGGCCACTCGCTTCCCCGGGTCAGGAACTGGGCACGGCTCACACTTCCAGTGGGGAGAAACCCCGGAGAAACGGCTTCTGCCTACCTGTCCACTCCCCTTCTGCCCCGGCCCCCTCCTCTGTGCCGCTGGCCCCCGAGCACCCAGCAAACGTGGCCGGTCCCCGTGGCGGGTGGGCAGAGGTTTGGCGGGGGTGGGATGCTGCTGAAGGAGCCCTGCTCGCCCGCGCGCCCCGTCCCGCTCCCTCCCACGCCATCGGCACCCACTCGCCGCCCGAATCCCCTTTCCCCTCTCCAAGAGCTGCTCCATCTGCACAGCCCCCGGAGCACCGGGCCACGACCCACAGGTGGGGGCACAGAGGACACCTGTCCTGGCTCGTGGATGGGGAAACTGAGGCACAGGGAGGGCGACGTGGCTTTGCCATGGAGTTGCCAGAGTCTGAGCCAGGCAGAGCTTAAATCCACAAAGTGTGAAGGCAGGATCCAGCCCTCAACCCCAAAGCGCTCCCCCTCCGGCCTCCCTTCTCCGGAATGGAGCATGGCCACGTCCCCACAGGATGGTCAACACGGAGGTGACCCCGCTGGAGAGGACAAGGGGAGCCTTTCCCCCCTCCAGCCTTCCTGCATGTACCACCACGGCCCAAGCGAGGGTCCCTCTGTCCCCAGCAGCAGGATCTGGGGAGGCGGGATATTCCCAGCACCGGGGATGCTCATCCCACCGCTCCCCGCCGCCATGGAGCCGCTGGCACCCGGAGGAGAGCAGGCCCGGCGGATGGCAAAGGGATCGATGTGGGGGAAGCCAGCTCGGGGAAAAATAGATATCTAGCTCATTAAAAATGGATGCTCGAGCGAGTCCTCCCCACTCCAAAGCCACCTCCCTCCCTCTTCCTGGTAGCCAGAGTGAAATCAGCACCCAGCTTTCAGAGGAGAGGAGATGCCAGCACAGCACGGCGCTCGCTCTGCGCCCGCTGCTCCCACCCCGCTGCGTGCCGACACCCCCTGGGTGCTGCAAATAGGGTCCGAGCCCCCCTGTACCCCGGGCAGAGGGTGGTCGTGGGGCAGGAGCCCCGGCAGGAGCGTCCCCGCCGCAGGAACTGCCACGCTCCGGCCTTCGCCACCCAGGCACTGCCACGTCCCGCCAGCGCTGGCGGATGCCCGAGAGCCGGAGCTGCCCCAGCACCTCGGTCCGGTGCCCCATGGCACCCTCGGACCCCCACCCGGGCGAGGTCGTTGGGGTCTCTGCCTGGATCCTGCCACAACCCCGTGCCTCGGTTTCCCCCAGTCTGTCCCAGCCCTTCCACAGGGCTCAGCCTGTCCCCAGCCCCAGCTGGCCTCGCACACAGACCCCTCTGCCTGTCCCCGTCCCCTGTCCCACCGAAGCATCCTGCCCCCGGCCCCTCGCCCCCCTCCTGGGCTGCTAGGGGGTCCCTGGCCCCGCGCTGGGCCCTGTGGGACCCCGCTGGGAGGTTCAGCCCCCTCAGCCCCTTTCCCAGTTGGGGCTTTCCCCTTCCTCCATTCCCTGGGCCCCGGGATGGGGGGTGGCTGCCCCCGTGTGTGTCCCCTCCCGGCCTGTGTCACCTCGCAGTGGAGGAAAGCCCCACCGAGGTGTTGGGGTGTGGGGACCTTGGGGTGTTGGGGTGCAGGCTTGGGGGTGCCAACGGTCCGTGGTGCCACCAGGGAGGAGAAGGGACGGTTTGGAGGCTGGCAGCGGAGGATGGGGGGGACGGCAGTCAGCAGCTGTGACCCCGTCCCCACAACCATGTCCCCCTAAACCCCCATCCCAAAGCATCCCTGCATCCCCTGGTACCCACCCGACACCCCCCCACCCAGTGATGCTCTGCTATTTGGGGGGGGGGGGGGGGCCCCCCCCCCCCCCCCNCCCCCAGCATCCCCCCAACCCCCAAACTGGGGTGTGGGGGGAGATGGGGGCAGTCAGCATCACTGGGGGGTTCACACCGACCACCATCCTCGGTTGAGCTACCGGGAAAGGGAAAGGGCGGCGGAGGAGGGA
>RSEF01000014.1:17397000-17416971 GCA_003993805.1 Himantopus leucocephalus | reverse complement strand
CCCCCCCCCCCCACGGCCCTGACTGTGTCCCCGTCGCCCCCCCCAGGTGCCCTACCAGCCCTCTGGCCCCCGGCAAGTGGCGAACGCCCTGGCCCTGCTGCGGGGGCGCTCGGGGAAGACGGTGGACCTGGGATNGACTAGTCTGTCAGGCATGTCACAAAATGCCATTGCTGTTGGCATCAGTGGCCTCCCCGCTTCTTGTCAGAGCCGGGGGGGGGGGGGGGGGGTGTTGGGGGGGGACTTGGGGTGGGCGAAGGGCGGGGAGGGGGGCTACGCTCACCAGGAGGGCGGTTGGGAGCCCCCACCACCCCCCTGCCTTCTGGCTGGGGTTCTAGATGGTCCCCTTGGCTGTGGTCCTGGCCCAGCCTAGGTGGTCCTGGGTGGTCCTAGGCAGCCCTAGATGGTTGTAGATGGCCCTACGCAGCCCTACAGACAACCTTAGATGGCCCTAGACTGCCCTATAGACAACCCTAGATGGTCCTACGCAGCCCTATAGACAACCTTAGATGGCCCTACGCCGCCCTATAGACAGCCCTAGATGGCTCTACACAACCCTAGGTGGTCCTAGAAGGCCCTAGACAGTTCTAGATGGCCCTACTCGGCCTGAGATGGCCCTATAGGCAACCCTAGAAGGCCCTACACAGCCCTAGACTGCCCTATAGACTATCCTACATGGCCCTACGCAGCCCTAGATGGTCCTAGAAGGCCCTATACAGCCCTACAAGGTGCTATAGACAGCCCTAGATGGTTCCAGATGGCCATACACAGCCCTAGATGGCCCTATAGACAACCCTAGATGGCCCTACACAGCCCTAGATGGTCCTACAAGGCCCTAGAGACAGCCCTAGATGGTTCCAGTTGGCCCTACACAGCCCTAGAAGGCCCTATAGACAACCGTAGATGGCCCTACACAGCCTTAGATGGTCCTAGACAGTCCTACAGACAACCCTAGATGGCCCTACACAGCCTTAGATGGTCCTAGACAGTCCTATAGACAACCCTAGATGGCCCTACACAGCCCTAGATGGTCCTAGACAGTCCTATAGGCAACCCTAGATGGTCCTAGACGGTCCTAGAAGGCATCACACGCAGCGAGCAGAGTGGGAACGGCAAATGTAGGAGGAAAGAGCCTTTGAAGCTGGAAGGTGCCAAGGACCAAGGTCACCCTGCCCACGAGCCAGCAGGAGGGAGCGAATGGAGCTGGGCAACAGCCCCCGGCCCCCAAATTGTCCCCCGAACTCGACACCGAGGTTCATTTCAGTTGCAACTCTCTCTCTCTCCAGGTGGTAGAGGCTTATAAGCAAGGTCTCAGACCAGCCGTTGGCTATGAGCTCAATCCCTGGCTGCTGTGTCTCTCCAACTACCGGGCCTGGAAGGCTGGGTACCACGGGAAGGTTTCCTTCCTGAAGAAAGACCTGTGGAAGGTAACAGCGTCCCGAGGCTCTGGCTGTGCTCAGCGTTGGCCGTGGCTAGGGCAGGGCCAGGGCTCGGTCCGCACCTCCAGACAGGCTTTGCCGATGGTTGCTTGCTCCTTCCCCAAGCCACGCTGCTCCCAAGAGGCGGAAAAATCATCCTTTTTTCCAGGGGAACATCAGCCCGTGGCTGGCTGCTGGTTGTGCAGGCAGCAGCGCTCCTTCTTAGAGCAGTTTTGAGAAGAGGTCTTAGGTGCTGCTGGCGCACGGTGGCCTTCAGAGATGTGCTGCTAAAGCTGGCACCAGGTACCCGCAGCCCGACTGGAGAAAAACCAGCAGGGAAACGTGGTTCTGGGACGATGCTGGAAGCAGGTGTTTTGCAAGAGGCGCTGCTTTCACGTCCAGCTCCCGGTCACACCAGCACATCCCCGTCCCACGCGTTGTGGGGCATCTTTGCTTCCTCCGAGGTTCAGAAGATCGCCCGCAAGGTGTTGGGCCACTCAGATGGTTTCCCCCCGCCCCGCCGGCTCCCCCTCTGCCTGTTGCTCCTTTCATTCCCCTTTTCCTTCTTTTTTTAAGGTGAATCTTTCCGATTGCCACAATGTGATCGTGTTCCTGGCCCCCAGCGTGGTAAGTCGGTCCCTCGCACCCCGACTTGTTCTGAGCGAGCTCGAGGGAGGGTTTCCTTAGAAAAGAGAGACGGCCTGGGACGGCGGCGAAGACCCGTCAAGGTCAAGCGGGCGTTGCTGTGAGCGAGCGGTTTGGTGCTCAGCACCACTCCAATTTATAGAATCATTTAGGTTGGAAAAGACGCTTAAGATTGAGTCCAGCCGTTAACCCAGCACTGCCAAGTCCACACTAAACCGTGCCCCTACGCGTCACGTCCACACGTCTTTTAAATCCCTCCAGGGATGGCGACTCCACCGTTTCCCCGGGGCAGCCTGTTCCACCGCTTGCCAACCCTTTCGGTGAAGAAATTTTTCCTAATATCCATCCTAAACCTCCCCTGGCGCAACTTGAGGCCGTTTCCTCTCATCCTGTCGCTTGTTATTTGGCCCTCCTCCCAACCGTACGCAGGGCTAGTAGCAGCCCAGCGTTTCGGAAGGGTCTTTGGTTGATGTCGTCTTCTTGGGACCCACCAGCCGCTCTGTTGTCCCTGGTGGCACTGCCGCTACGGGACTTTTTCTGAGGCCGCCTGGCCGTGGCTGTCTCTTTCTCCCCAGAAACCTCCCCTAGCCGCCAAGCTCCTTGCAGAACTCCCCGACGAAGCCCGGGTGGTGGCCGGACGTTTCCCTTTCCCCTCCTGGACCCCCACCAGCACCCTCGGGCAGGGGTTGGAGCAGGTCTGGGCCTATGACATGAAGGAGGTGCGGCGAGCAGCGCAGAGCAGCGCGGAGGGAAACCCCGTCTAACGGCGGCCTCGTTAAGCCTGGCGTTAAGGGTCGGCAGCGGTAGGGGTCGGAGCCTCTCCAGCCCTTGGGCTCAGCTCAGGAGAGCGGCGAGAAGGCTGCTTGGCCAAGCTTTTTCCCGGGAACTTGCGGGGTGGTGGGTCCCTCCTTGTCTTCCAAAGAGCGGGCGCTTTGGGGGAAGCAAAGGAGAGGAAAATCCGACCTAGAAATCCTGGAATTATCCCAGGATGTAAGGGCTAAATCTCCAGTGCCTCTTTCGGTGTGTTTGCTACTTTATTTTCTAGTTAATTTTTCAAAATAAACATTTGGATGGTTCTTCCCTTCAGATCTTTGCTTTGCCTTTGAGCCGCAGGGTTCTCCTGGAGCCGAAGCAGCTGCCGCTCCCGGCCTCAGGCTTTGCTCCGCCATCCCTTTGAAGGCGGCTCAGGAGGGAGTTTGTCCAGCTCACCTCCGGCTGAAGAATCCAGTTTGGCCCTGCTCACCTTAGATAACATTCCCTTTTCCACTTAAACACGGAGGAAAAAAAGGTTTTCCCACCATAAAAGAGCAGCTCATCCCCTTTGTGTAACTTCTTGGACTAAAGTCTAGCTTGAACCAGCCCTTATCTCTTGGAAGCTGAGCGGGGAGCAAAGGCGGGAGCAGAGTCAGCCCTTGGACTCCGGTCTAGGTCTGACCCGGGAGAAACGTTATGGCAGGAACCTGTCCCTGCAGCTCCACAGTAAAAAGCTGCCTGGGAACCTGACCTCGTGTCCCGAGGCGTGATGTGCTCGGGGAACAGCAGAATTCCTCCAGCTGAGGGGTCAGAGGATAGACGAGACGCAGTTGTCTCAGTCCCGTTTTAGTACTGTTAATTTGAGACCGAGAACACCCACGTGGTTTCCCTCGCTGTGCCTCCCAGCTCTCAGCCGGGGAAGGATACTCGCCCCGGCCAGCCCACACACCAGAAAGCTCCCTCCCTTTTAAATCCTGCTCTTTCCTATGATCGTGCCGCCTCTCAGAGCTGTGGTGGCGAGCTACGGTTGGTTGTTGACGGTCCTTCTGGCTCTGGGCAGCGAGTGAGTATCGGCCGCCCCAGCACTGAGCGTGCGTGGCACCTCGCTGCCAGCGACCTTCCTCAACTGGAGGATCTCCTGCTTGTACCTGCAAGGAGGGAGCAGCGCCGTCGTTGCCCGTGTGGTCACAATCCCACTGATGGCTCACACCCAGGAGCGATAAACGTAAAAGTACATTTTGCCTGCTTCGCGGCGTGATGAAGCAAGGAGAGAGGGCGTGCTGGAAGGCTTTAGATTTTAGGCAATCCCTCTCTTAGCTCCCTCCAAAGGATGGGTGAGCACACAGGGAAGGAGACGTGTGGCGGAGCAGGCCAGACGCTGCCCCTCCTGCCCTGCGGAGCGAGGGATGGTGGCAGCTGCCCGCACAGCTGGACGTGCCGCGGGACATCAGCCCGTGCCGGCAGCGCCGTGGGAAGGCAGCGGCGAGGTCAGGAGCCGACAGCGCGGCAGGCCTGGCGATGTCGCCGGCAATTAGCCTGGGAGATAAACTGGGAGCACAAAGCAGAGGACACGGGAAGGGGGATGCTACCACCTCACCTCGCAAGATGCTTATCTATGTATTCCTGCAGCTCCGACACCTGCTCTTCTGCCACGACCGCCCGCGTCAGCAGCTGGCTCCTCTCCTGCTCCAAATCCTCCTGGAGGGGCAAGGAAGCATGGAGAAAACAGGGAGCTCTGCGAGATGGGAGTGAAGTTTCTCATCCCTCTCTGCCAGGCGAGACCGACCGCTTCCCCATCACTCAGCTCCGGCACCGCTTGGCGTTAGGCTTCAGAAGCAACCCAAAATGGATGGGCGTGGGGAAAGCAGCTTGGTGACACTAGCCCAGTGTTCTGCAGGCACCGCCGCTCCGGGGCATCGGCCGGGCAGACCGGGCAGCCTTCCCTGGCCAGAGCGCAGGCATGGGGGCCAGGGCCAGCCCAGGACAGGCAGCAACCCCTGCCTGCCAAAACCATCGTTAACTGCTCCACAGGCTTCACAGACAACTGGTGGAGCGGTCGCTAGAATCGGCCCTCGGACACAGAGAGCTTTCAAACCAGTAGTTTGTCGCAAAGGGAAATGACTTTCCCTTTTAGATAAAAAAAAAAACCCTATTTGTTTTTTGCAGTGTCTCTGGGCAGTAGATCACAGAACTACAGAATGGTTTGGGTTGGAAGGGACCTTAAAGACCACCCAGTTCCCACCCCCTGCCCTGGGCAGGGACACCTCCCACCAGCCCAGGTTGCTCCAAGCCCCGTCCAACCTGGCCTTGAACACCTCCAGGGATGGGGCAGCCACAGCTTCTCGGGGCAACCTGCACCAGGGGCTCACCACCCTCACAGGGAAAAATCTTCCTGATATCTAATCTAAATCTCCTGTCTTCCAGTTTGAAGCCATTCCCCCTCATCCTATCACTCCATGCCCTTGCAAAAAGTCCCTCTCCAGCTTTCCTGCAGCCTCATCATCATCCATCTTACCCAGGTTAACGGCACAGTCCCTGTGTCACCAGGAGGATCTGAGGTGCTTGACTGAGCTCACCCCAGAGATGCAGGAGCAGGACCTGCTCCCAGTGCAGCGCTCCAGCCTCTCAGCCATGGCATCTCCCTTCTTTTGGCCGCAAAGACACACACAATTGAGGTGTTTAGCTCTAAGTGACCAGAGAAGGGTGAAGCTGTGGTCAGAGGAAGGCACAACATGGAAGATGGGCTGGTAGCACATCTATAGCCTTGTCTACCACCGAAAGCCGAACCTCTGCTCTGTTTGCAAAGCCCCCGGGTGGCAGTCAACGTGGTAGGCATCTCAACGTCAACCCTTCTCCCCACCGCTGCCATCACCGGGACAGCAAACCCCACCTCAGCCAAGCTCCCAGTAAGCATCACCACGGTTTCACGGGTGCTGTAGAGCATTGTTGCGGATGGAGAGAGCTCTCCTCCCAGCTCTGGGCCACCCCATGCCCGAGTGCAGCATAAATATCTTTGCACGCAGCGGGAACTGGACTGGGAAGCTGATTCAGATTCAAACTGGACTTGAAACAGGTCAAATATAGTCCCAGTTTGTTATATGGATGCCTAAATGCTTGTGATGAAACGAGAGGGAGCAATACGGTGCAGCGATGAGCTGCTAAGGGCTGCTCTCCTTCTTTTAGTAGCAGGGAAAGTACAGCCTCGATACATCACCGGCCAGGGACCTGCTCGCGTCACTTGGTGGGCTGAAGCCAAAGCCACAGCAAGGCTCCGTGGAAAGCTTCCCTGCTCCAGCCCGGAGCAGTGTATTGGCCCCAGGGCAGCACCGACCTGAGGCAGCACATCGTTGACATGCGGGTAGGGGGTAAGCTTTTCTCAGATGGGCTGTTCCAGACTTTTACCTGGGTGGTGCGTGCAAAATCCCGGAGCTGGTTCCTGACCTCTGCCCAGCGCTCCTCATCCAGCCGCCTAGGAGAGAAAAGCAGATTTTTGATCATGCCCAGACATTCCAATCCAGCCCATCCGCAGGCGACAGAGCTTCTGTTCAGGGCCTGGACGTAACTCGTGTCCATCAGACCATACACCTCAGTGCTCTGAACTTTTTTCTCTCCCGACGCCCTAAACTTCTTCAGGACATGCAGTGCCATCCCTGTGCCCGGGTACGAGAGTCACAGCCCTTCCGCCAACCCGGCATTCCCCGCTGCGACGGCTGGGTTTGTTCCGAGTTCACATCAACACTCACGCATCAGAGGACTCCGCTCGGAAAGAGTCCTTAACCTGACACCGCTGCACTGAATGTGATGGCAAGAGAGAGCGATCAATGCCGAACGCTGGCGCTTTTCATGTTTCGGAGCACAAACCCACCCGTTCTGGTCGCCGAGCGCGATAGGTGAGCTGCCTGTGCAGCCCAGCCGTGGGAAAGTTCTTCCTATTCTGTCCCAGTCTGAATAAGCAAAATACAGGTCACATCTGATGCTGGGGGAATTTGGGTTGTGTGAAGGGAGAGGAATGCATTGTGCTCAAGAGCGGCTCCGCTGCGACCGCCAGAGTTCCCTCTGGTGGCTGCAACCTCCCGGCCCAGGCACGTGGGAAAATCATGGCTGAGGTTTCATGGGAGCAAAAGCAAAGGGAACAATAAACAGCGAAGCTGCGCAGCCGATAAAGACGAGAAGCAGCAGTAATTACGGCTGAAGTGCTGCGGTAGCACCAGGCGCCGTGTCTCCAGCTAGAGGAAGGAGGTAACGGCGCGGATAAGACCCATCGGCGCACGGAAAAGAAGCGTTTGAAGTGCATAGTCTCCTGGCAGCTATAAAAACCTTAACCAGATGCGTCACTAAAACACAGGTTCTGGCACTTCTCTGTCTCATTCCTGGGGCAAATCTGCCAAAATTAATGCATCTCTTCAAGGACTGCTACTATTTTTCAGCACGGCAGAGCCTGGTTAAGGCTCAAGCTCTTCTCTAAGATGTTCCTTCAGTGGCTCAAGCATTGACCGACCGTCTCCTCAGTGCTGGCATCCAGTTAAGGAAATACCTGACGTGTTTTCTAGGCTACCACATCTTAAAAGGCTGAAAAATCCCAGCTCAGGTTTCTCCTACGCTTCGTTCCACCTCTCCACAGCTACAGTTGGTCGAGCCTCAACAGAATAATGGAGCAGGGGGAAGAGGGCCATCAAAAATGAGTAAATAAAGGAGGCGTCAGGAAGCCAGGGAGGTATCAGTACAGGGTCACCTAAGGGTTCCAGCCCAGCTTCTGTGTCGGCAGGGAGGAGAAACGAGACCATCTCAAACTGGTGGCGTTTCACTTGCCTTTCTCAGGTTGTGATCCACCAGAGCACTCGGGCGTGTGCTTAACTTCAGTGGGACTAAAAACATGATTAAATCGAACACGTGCTTAAGAGCTTTCTTGGATCAAGGCCCAAATGACCGACTCATTTCACGGCAGGAAACGCTGCACGGAGCCGGCAGCTGGCTTTTCTTCTCAGATGAGTCCCTATCAGCTCGCTTTCTCCCTATTTATTACCGTCTCCGAGTAAAGCAGAAAAGACTCCTCGATCCACCCAGCAAGGAGAATTCACAGTTACAAATATCCCGAGAAACAAACAGCACTTACTGCTCAGGAGACAGTGGAAAGGCAGAGGTTTCTTTCCGTCTTTTCTGAAGGCAAAGGAAGAACAGCGTTCCCGTAAGCATTACGCCATTGCAATCTCACCGCAGTCCCTGCCGCTTTGAAGTGGCACGGCGTATCCTAGCGCTCCAACAGCCACCAGTGCCCTGGCAAGGAAGTGATGCGTAGCACCACTTTAAGGTTTAGGTCTCTCATCCTTTACATTTTTAAATAAACGTATCTCCCGCAAGTCGAGAGACACGTCTCTGGCCCAGACAGAACCAGTGGGAGGACGTGGGGCTGACTGGTGTGTTCCTGACTGTGGTCTCCTGCTCATTTCGCTATTCATGCTGAGGCAAAGGGATTTAAGTACAGAAAACCCCGTCCTATCCTCCCCTGCTCACCTATTTTTTAGCAGTGAGTGAGTCTGCTGGCCTGGCGGCTCTCCCATAACATCTGCTGCTCCTCGGTCCTCCCAGAGCTCCGTGACCCCAATCTATGGGGCTGCTCAGCCTCATGGATCTAACTGTGACTCACCCCTATGCAACAGGGTTAAAGCAACGAGGGGACTGCTTGGATACCCCATCTCTCCCCCAAAACGAGAGAGCGAGCAAGCAGACACGGCAAACCCCCAGGGAATGCCGAAGGAAGGGGCTGAATCTATCGCTCTTGAGGCTCTGCCCACCGCCCCCCCCCCGTCTCACCCCCCCAGAAAGCCAGCAGTCCAGCCACCACCTTCTGCAATTCGTGTAGCTGCATCTCCAGTTTTGCCTTCTCCTCCCGCAGCCGGTTTAGCTCCCGGGTTGTGTTTGTCAGCAGCTCTGGGTCTGTGATGGAAAAGTGGAGCTCGGCAGGGCCACAATCCGTAGCGCTGCTGCCCAAGGACCGGATCTGCTCTCGCTGGAGCCTGTAACATGCCAGAGGGGTTAGTCCCTGCCAGCTTTGGTTAGGTAACAGCACCGAACACTTTGCTGGTGATGGTGGAGGTACCATTCGCTTGGGATCTGCTGGCTTCTGGCCACCGAGAGCCAGTCCACCTGCAAAGGATAAGTGGGAGAGCCCACCAGTATGCACAACATTCCTGGAGTGTTTCTGAAGGGAGCTTGTCCCCGAGCTATTTGCGGCTTTTTACGCCACAAGAATTTCTGCTGCTTCCCACAGCCCAAGCTGCTGAGCGAGCTGCGGAGCAGAGCTGAGAACACCGCGGAGACGGGCTGGGAGGCAGGAGTTATTTGTGGTACCTCTGCATTTCCACACCATCCAACGTGGAATCAATCTCTCAACCTAAATTTTACACGGGAGAAACGTACGTGCCAAGCAGCTCCAGGGTGTCCAGGGCACCCTCATGTGTAGCTGGAGACACCTTCCTCCTGCCTTGGAGGTAAACGTGCATTCCAGATCCTCTGCTCCACCTGGAACCCTGTTTGCCTCCCTCTTGGCAAAGGGACTGGGTGCTACGGGGCACTTCCAGTTGGTCCTTAGCAATAAGCTGAAGAGACAGAGGTAGCCCAGACCCCGGCTCAGCCCTACCCGTAAGCAATCAGCAGGTTCTCATGCTTCTTCACCAAGTTTTTCATGCGTTTCTTGTAGCCACGTGCCGCTCCAGCTAGCTGCTCTTCCCGTGTCTTGTAGGAAGCCCTGATATCCTTCAGCATGCTGTCCACGAAGCGTTTCATGTGAGCGTGATCGGCTGGGGCTTTGCTAGGCCCCGTCACATCGCTGGATTTGCTGTCCATGTAGTCCTTTAAACACACAGAGAAAGAAATCGAGGCGATCAAGTCGTTCCCTAAGGCACGAAACCCATTTCGCACAGCCAAGGTCCAGGTATGTTTGTGCTACCAGCACGGAGAATAGGGCACACCTTCTGTTTTCTAAGAGCAGGAAAGACTAATTAACTTCCATCACGGCCCTTCAAGACAGAGAAGGCATCAGTACCGCATCAGTGACCCGCCTAGGGAAACACGAGTTGGCGTCGGAAGTTCCCATCTCTAGTCCCGTATTCTTTCCACCGTGCCCCACTCTCTCTGCTAGCCAGGAGATGCTTCAAGATCGCTCTGTTAGAAATTAAACTATTCTTAATAGTAAAAATTGCTTTGATTCGCCTCTTGATCCATCACCGCACACTGTGGTGCCTTCTCCCGGCACGGAAGCTCTTGCCAAAACCTGCTTATTGCTGCCTAGGAGGGTAGAAAGAGATTTCTTCCCGGTCTCACTGCTCAGTATAATCAGGTATCCGTGCCTGAACCTGCCTGAAACCTCTGCCCTGTGCCGAGTCCTCACCATGCTCTGGGGGCCCTACTCTACGTCAAAGGTGCTTCTTCCCCCAGCGGGTCCCAGGCACTGGCGTTACACGGCTCCGTAGCCGACCACGGAGGCTGGCAGAGCTCCCTGCGGGGACAGCAGCAGAGTCACCGTGGAGGCGGCGACGAAGCCAGAAGTGGCATCGTCTGGGCTGCCGTGGGACGTTGTCAGGGCAATGGCGATTGGAAGCCAACTGGAAGGCAGCCATTGTAAATAAGAGGATCTTTCAATCCAAGTAATCTGACCAAGAAAAGTCCCAGCAGAAGCTCACAGACCGTTTTGTGTGGCCACACGGGAAATCTGGGTGAGGAGGAGGGCTGGCATCTCCAACCCCAGGCCAAGCCAAGGACATCGAGCCCCCTTCCAGCTGCGAGCATGGCTCCCCAAGCCCCACCGCCTGCTCTGCTCGGCAGCCCAGCAAGGAGGGGAAACAGCAGCATGGAGAAACCTCCCCAGGCCGGGAGAGCTCCTGGGGCTGGGGGTACCCACCGCCACGTCCTTGATGTACTGCGAGAGCCGGGAGCGATATTCCTCATTCAGCTGCTTCAGCCGGAGCTGCAGCCGGGAGTTCTCCGCCTCCACCTCTTGGAGCTGGCTCTGGGAGGTGAGCAGCACCTAGGCACAGCAAACGTGCTCGCTCCTGCCCTCATCCCCTGGCCAAGGAAGGGGCACTAAGAAGCTCCATAAGAGACGGGGGACTTCATTTCCAGATATTCAGCTTCTCTAGAGCCGGGCAGGTCCTGGGTTTTCACAGGAGCCCACTGGAAATGTTTATAGTCTCTATTCCCTTGCTACCTTCTGTCATTTACAATTCCCCCCACCCGGTGATTTCACCAGCTCTTTCTAAATATCTGTGAACAAAATTCCTCCCACCACCTGTGGCAAGCAGCACCTTCCACCACGTGCATCGCATCCCCGGAGAAGGAAACTGCGCAGGGAGGAGCACCTTGGTATGACAAACTCTCTGGAGAGGGAGACGTGTCGGAGTACCTCAGTACCAGACATCCATCCCCTGCTAGGTCTAGGAGAAGCGCGTGGCACCCAGGAGGAGCGGATGAGCAGGGGCGGTCGTGGGTGCTGGAAGGGAGCCTGCCCTTACCGCTGACTGCTCCGCCAGCTTGCGCTGGGTGTCCCCAATCGCTCCCTTCGCCTCCTGCAGCTCCTTCCCCATCGCGATCCTGGGCACGCAGGAAGAAGGTGTGTTTATTTTAACCCCCCCAAACTTCTCCGTAGGTTCAATACGAGCCGGCTTTGAGAAGGAAATCACTAGGGGATGCCAGCCCCCATCAGTTGCGTGCCAACTGGCGGCCACAGAGCTCTGGCAGCCAAAGGTGAACGTCCTCCCCAGCCAGAGGGTCTAGTTCTCCAGCATCCCTGCTGCGGCAGCCCTTGCCAGGACACCGACCCCATCCCAGCGTGTCGATGGAAGAACCACTGTGGGGGTAAGTGTTAGGGCTGGGTTCATCTCTGGGCTGTCACACATTGGCCAGTGTGTCACTGAAGGGGGATTTTCAGAGATGCATAGGCCAGTCTGGTACCTAAACACTTTTAAGCAGACGGCTAACCCTCTTAAGAGCCTGGAAAAGATCGGGTTTTGCTTCCAGGCCTCACTTCTTCCAAGGGTCAACTGTCATTTCCCACCCCGTGCCCCACCAAAGGCAGGCTGCCTCCTCTCCTGTGCCCAAGAGCAAACACAGCTGCAACGAGCTCCGTAAACGCCCAGCCAAAAAGAAGGACGTGCCCTCAAACACTCACACTCTCTCTTCCAGATTCTGCTGCTGCGAGTCGTAGGTTTTCTTCAGTTTTTCAAGCTCCACTTTTATGTGATCCTGGTTTCCAAGCAACTGAGGGACAAACGAAGAGGAAGATGAGACAGAGGGCTGAGCTAAGTAGAGGGACCGGTGAACAAGGAAGAAGTGAGGAGAGCCTCCAAGCTGAGCATAAGTCTAGCTGAGCAGTGACATGCTGGGGAAAGGAGAGGTTTAACTGGGAGTGACCACAGCCCTGTAGCACAGCAGAAGCGGTGTGTGCTCTGGGGACAACAGGGCACATGGAAGTGCACACGTGTTGTTCCCCCACGGGAGAGTCTCGCTCCCAGAGTCAGATTCCCGGTGGTGGAGCCCAAGTCGGTATCGCAGAGGCTGCAGACGGGAAGGAGGCAGGGAGCAGCTCGGTGCTCTCAGCTTCGGGTGCTGTATCACCCCCACCTTTCTTGAGTATCAGCAAGAAGAAAATAAACACGTGTCCTCTGCACTTGTCGGCTTTTAAACTCCTGCTTCTGTTCGCCCAGGGGCACTGACTGGGGGAACCACAGCTTTTGCCCGCCCAAGAGCTAGAGTTATTCTAGTCTCATTTTTTCAACAGCACAGCTTAAAGAAAATTTAAAATAAATCAAGGCATCAGCTCGTCCACAAAATTCAAGTTAGCACCAGGAGGTGCCAGCCACATTCAGAATAAATCCCCCCCTCTGCTTCCCCAAGGATCCAGACCCACACACACTCACGTTTCTCTCCGGCTTTTGCCGCTCGTGTTCAGAGCCAACTACATCTTCTGGCTAGTGAGAGAGAGAAGAAGGTGCCTGTTAGATTCCTTTTCTCCAAGGGGCTAGTGGCGGGGCAGAGAGGTCCTTACCTTCACCTTCCGAGCCGAAAGACGGCGCAGCGTTGCTCGCGCTCTTTCCAGCTCGGCAGAGGATGCATCGGCCGTGGCGGGGGCACGGTCGCGCTCTGTGCGGGGAAGGGTGCTGCTGGCATTGGCCAGGTTGAGCAGCTCTAGGCCGAGCTCTTCATTCTTCATGACCTGCCAGGTCAAACAAGAAGGAAAGAGCTTCTGAAGTCCCGCCTCTCTGGCTCCACGCGTTCAGCACATACCCGCCGCTCTTGGTGTGTACAAGAATCAGGCACTCGCATCCTCTCCTGAAAGCAAGCTTTATTTTTAGTTGTCTCTCATATGTCCAAAGATATCAGTGATTTTCGAATTCTCAGGGAAACGCGGGGTAAGTATCATCCCCAGGCATCAGGATTGTTCACCCGTAACCTTAATCCCGCTGCCCATCTCGCTCTCGTGTTCAGATACAGATCCCGGTGCCAGCCCAGCCCTGGGCACGGCTCTGCCACCGCCACCGCGTCCTGACCTCCACCGTCCCTCCTCACGCTAACCCTGTCCCAACTCCTCACACCTTCCCAAACCCAAGAGTGCTGGGCTCCATGATGTAAAGAGAAGGGCCAAATCTCCATCCCTCTAGGCTGACGCCACCCAGCTAATTCCAGTTTTGTTTGAATGCATCCCTCCAGCAGCAGCCAGCCCACAGCACGGTGTAGGCAGCAGAGATTCAAAAGCGGGCGCTGGTGCGAAGTGACACATTTCCAAAAGATAAAGAGGATCTGAATGAGAAAGGCTCCGTTACAGGTGATCTGGAAGGAACACTGGGGGAATTCATGTCTCACGGGAGGGTTTCTATGTAGATAACAAAGCTTTGATGGGGTTTATGACTGGGGACAAGCTTGAGTAATTGTTACCATGGCAGTGAATCGGGAGGATGGGAGGCAGAGGTCATCTGAGTCATCCATGGAGAGAATAGCTTATCAAAAGATAGCACAGGGTGGGCTGAGGGAGAGAGGAGAGGAGAAAAGAGGCTGACAAAGAGGTGAGTTATACAGCTGTGAAAACTGACAGCTACGCAGAGACAGGCTGCTTGTTCTCCAACCGAAAACCATCCATCTGCAGCTGTCAGCCCTGACAATTTGATCAGAGGGGGTCACACAAGCACAGAAGTACCAGCCTAGCGAAAGAAAGAGGCAGTCCCAGGTTTGAGATGGGCTTCGCTGCCTCCCCCCTCCGTGCTCCCAAGCCCGGCCCAGCTCCAGGGAAAACCCCGGCGTGGAACCGGGGTTCGCAGCCATTTGGGTTCCCTCCGAGAGCCTCGCTTTGTACCGCCGCTGCAGACGGGTGTAAGGCTGCCGAACAAAAGAGGAGGAGGAAACAGAGAGTTGAGAAAAGGTCAGCGTCTTGAAAAGGCAGAATTTACAGCGAGTTAGAAAACAGGCACAAAGTGCCTGACTGGCATCTTCTGGAAGGCACTTCCCCAGGGACAGGCAAGGCCAACTCCGCCGCGCTCCTTCGCCTGGGACAGACACAGGGCGATGTGTGAACCGAGCTGTACAATGGGGGCCGCGACAATTCAGAGGCTCTAACTGTTCCCGTACAAGGGACCGTGAATGAGCTCGCCGAGCTGCTTCTGCGCCAAGCAGCCATGACAACATATTGGCAAGGTCACAAGTAGCACTTGTAATTGGGAATGTGTAAAAGGTTCATTGTCTCCCCAGAAGAGCGCCGGGGAAGGGGAGGGGGCAGAACCGCAGGCTGCTTTTCCCATTTCCTTTGGGAAAGTCCGCACTGGGAAAATAATGAGCAAGAGGCCCATGCCGTGACAAGTCCCAGCCTGCCAAGTTGGAGCCTCTTTTGCTTCAGGCAGGGATTTTTGGTAGTCGCAGCCAAGAAACTGGGGTAAAATCCTCAGCCTACCTACAAATTACAACCAAGGAGTTCACCTTTGGCTTCTGGACTCTCTTCCACCACTTCTTCAGGACGCTATCCAGGCACATAACTGAATCCATGTGCTTTCACCCTCTGAAAGATTCCAGGATCCGTGTGAAAACAGGGTGTTATTGCCACCAACCTGTTCAACCCATCATTTAGAGACGTCAGCCACCTGAATATCCCGGGGTTTTTTTGCCTAACTTATTGCACCCCCTTGGGGACAAGAAGCAACTAAGATTGCTGAATGCCGAGCTATTCCTCCGCAGCCCGGCGGTACCGTGTCTCAGCAGCGCGCTGCCTTGCTGACAGTCAACTGCACGCGCTCTGCCTCGTGCTCCGGCAGGACGACGGGGCGGGTTCACACCCCTGCAAGCAGCTGAGCTTGCCTCCTCGTAAGAAATTTCCATTTCTCAGCTTACGGGAAACAAACGACAGCTTCGCAAGAGTCACTAACTCACTTATTTGCAACGGGATGACCATGACCTCCTATATTCCTCTACCAGAGCTCTACAGACGGATGCTCGCTGTAAAGAGAGACAGGACACTGCCCAAACCAGCACGCCTGGTCCCAGCCCCACATCTTCCCATCACAGCTCTGCACAGGGCCAGCACGGTAAACCAGGTCATTCAGCCGAACCAGCTGAGCTATCTGCCGGGGGAGGGAAGCAGGAGGGTGTCAGTCATCCAATTCAATTCAAAAAGAAGGAGAAGTGGGAGGGGGGAGAGGGAGGGAAGAGAGGAAGGTCTATTGAAGTAGCTATTCTTGCCAAAGAAACACACAAATCTGGGTCCAAAATACTTTAGTTAATAATCGCTAAGCTAACAGTCACCAGGAAATTCGCTATATTTTAAGGAACAAGCAGAAACTTGCTTACATTTGGTGTTTTTATAAACTTGCTGACCTCAAAAAAAACTTCCAGGCCCCTTCCCGCTGCCATATGAAATGAGAGCGACTACAATCAGTTCACGTGCAGCCTGCGCAAGCCATGCAGAAAAAAAAGGGAAACAAAGCGTGCTGGCAGTCCAGAGGGACCTGCAACGTGCACTCAGACCAGCCCCGCAGTGACCTCCTCATTACTGCTAGCGATGGGGATGTGGGGTGGCGTGAAAAGAGAAGGACTCTTGACAAGCGGGGCGCCCAGAAGAGCACGGCACGTGGGTCAGCGTGGGCTCAGTGCGGAGCAGAGCAGGTTCTGCGAGCCCTGCTAGAAGGTGACAACGTTAGAGGAAAACCCTGGGCCCTGAAAACAAAACCATGCCCAAGCTACGCCGTCTCACGGCTGAGAAAACCTTACTGGAGCTGAGCTGTGACGTGGATACGCAACCCGAAGCGAACCAAGCTGGCTGTAGGTCAGGTAATTGTGAGATGGAGTCAAGAACATCAGGGCCAACAACACTGCAGCCGGTCTCACCTCCTGGTCCAGTTCTTTGCCTAGAGCCAGGTAATTGCTTTTCAATATGATGTACTCATCCGCCAGCTCCTTCCGACTGGTCTCCAGAGCGTGCAGACGTTCCCGTAAGGCATCCCGCTCCCCAGTGACTTTCTCACTGCGGAGCTCCAGCTCCTGCACACGGTTCTCCAGAGCCAGGATCTGCAGAGGGGAGGCGGTGGAATTAGACTGTGGCAGAGACCAGCAGCAATCACAGGGCATTTATTTGGCCAAACAGGTTCAGATACGCTATGACTTAGCGAGGGATGAGTTTCACACGAGTTCCATGGTATCTGGGGTGTCGGGGGGGGGATTCACCGCCCTAGCTAAAGCCAGGAGAATACACCAAGCAAAAGCAAAGATGGATGTGTAATGAACTGCAGTTCTGGATAAAGGTATTGGAAGAGCTGAATCAACTCTACTTCACACTTTTGGATACCATATTTTTCAGTTCAAAGTTCTCCGTCTCATACTGCTCCTTCATTTTGTTTGTCTCGATCTGGAGATCAACGAGGTCTTTGGAAATCTAGGAGAGAGAAAGGACCTTATAAAATGCCACGGACTGGTTCTGAGGCCAACATGCTGTTTCAACACGTCGCACCGGAGAACGTGAGCACAACACACCCCCCCCTAGAAAGAGGCCCCAACATTTTCCACCAGATTTTCCACTGCAGATCTGCTGGCCTCACACAGCATCACAGCTCAGTTCCCTCCAGCTCCTAAAGCATTTGGTTTACCTTCAGTTTTTCCTCTTCGCTGAAGGCCATTCTGGCGGACGCATCTGGTTTGGAGCCAGCCAGCTTCCCCATCCTCTCCTGCAGGTCTCCGAGCCCGTACTGCCTCTCATTCCTATCCTGCAGCTGCACCTAGAGACACACAACAGCTCCGACAGCTGGTGCCAGCCAGCAGAGCCCTCCTCTCCCCCATGCTATTCTCCCACCCCAGTGCTGGTGGAAGAGCACAGCGTAGCCAGTTTTTCAGAGCCTTGAACAGGTTGTAGATGGGATTTTCAGCTGCTGTTTTCCTCCCGCAACTACTAGGATTTCATTTGCAGAGCGCTGGTTCCACGACCCGGGAAGGGGCTGCGGACCTTCGTATTTATATTTTTGTTACCGGGATGCTGCACGTGCTCTGTCAGAGTACTTACATTCTCATTCTCCGCAAAATCCATGTGCCCGGAGCTCAGGATCTTTGCACAAGATCAGGCAGGCAGTGGCTGAAGAGCGAAGGAAGGATCTAAGGGTCTCTACAGCAGCAACTTTTCCCTCGAGGTAGGGCACAAGCGATGTTGCTAACAACTTTGGTTACTAGTGGGTGCGGCATCCACCCTGATCCACCTTAAGGTGGAGGCGATTATTACAGCCACCCCAGGAAAAGAAATGACACTTGTCAGGAGGTTTCCGTATTCCTAAGAGCGCACAGCAGATACCGAGTCAAGAAGCTTCGCAAACACCCCCAGTGAAGCAATGCTGCCAGCTAGGAGGTACCACTCCATTTCTATTACAGACCATTCCCAAAACCCAGCTCTAGGGATGCCCTCCACCTCTACTGCAGGGATCTTTAGAGAATTTAAGATCTGATTAACCCATTAATTAATCCATGAATCCAACCACCTGCTCCAAGACCATCCAGTAGCATCTAACATCAATTTCTTTGCAGGCAATTTTCTCTTGATCTCTACAGTCCTTCTATCCGCTGTGTCAATGAGCCATCCAAAGGGTACCAGGGTCTTTGAGCTCTGACCAAGCTACAGCTGGTGACAGCAAAGACCTTCCCCAATTTATCACTTTGCATCAGAGATGCTATGCGGAAAAATACAAGTTTTAAAGCAAAGCATGCGCTGAAAAAAAATCACCTCGGATTAGCCCAGACAGTGCTAAGTCTGGTCTACGCGCTGCTGCTGACTCCAAACTGCCACCAGCCAGGCCTGAATGGGACAACTCCCAAGTGTGTACCTGAGCAGAGATGCCAATGTAAGAGCGAGGGTAACGGAGAGCGTAAGGCACGGTGGAAAACACTGGCAGACCTTGGTGAACGGCAGCCACGGGGTAAAACAAATGCCAGTTCTTAATCGCCTCATTTCGGGCTTATTATCACTGCTATTTCTGTAGAGTGGGTGAGTTTAGGTAAGAACTTCTCTCTTACAGAAAAGCTTTGACAATATAACATTCAAAAAAGACCATAGCTCAGAATAACTTCTTAGCATCTGTCAAAGCTGAGGATGAAAGAGGGAGAGGGGCCATCCTCTCTGTTTCATGCCGAGCAGAGTTTACCTGGTCCAGGCTGTTGGAGAAGATCCCGTAGTCAACGTGGATTTCATGGATGGCCATGGAAGCGAGACCCAGGGGATGAGCTCTTTTTGGGGCTCGGGGGAAGGAGAAGCTAACGAAACATGCAATTATGTCTTATTTTTCTGCAAAAGAACTTAGCAGACCTGAAGTAATTTTATTAAGGTAATGAAAGCGCTGTTGAGAATTCACAGTCTCTTCACACCCACTGCCGAGCAGAAAGCCAGATTCACACACCGCCCACAGCGCCGGGGGGCTTGGAAGTCTCCGGTGGGTGCTCCAGCACACGAAGGAGCTGAGCCGCAGCTCCGCTCCCCAGGTGCACGCCGGCTCTCAGCCCTGCACGGGTCCCCGAGGACAGACGCTCGCAGCCCATGCCAGGCCAGGAACGTGCGCAGACTGGCTCACACCACTGCCCCGGACAACCCCAGCCCCAGCAGCAGCACACCCAGACCCCGAGACACCCAATTCGGGAGGGCAAACAGCCTGCCCCAGCATGCTGGCAAAGCCGGGTGCTCCCCAAGCGGTGAGGGTGCCCGTTTCACCCAGCAGACAGCAACAGAGGAGTAATTTACATACAGATAGACAGTATTATCGATGCTCCTGCAGTTCCTGGGAGACCCTGGCAAAACCACCTTTGTGGCAGGTGCTGCACCAGAAATGACAGTGCCGGCTTTTCCTGTGGTTTGGAAATACAAAGCGACTTTTGTCCTGGATGACTCCACAAATAGCAATGTTGGGCAGAGGAATGAGGCTTTAGGGTGCCCCAAAATCTCCATCACCCCTCCAGAGCAAAACCAAACAAAAAGTGTATGTTTTGTTAACCCCACTGAGAGCCGAAACGCCAACTCTGTACTGAGTTTTTCCTCTCCCTCTTCTTGCTGAGGACACTTTTAACACAGCTGCCGCGGTGGCTGGGCGGCCGCCAAGCTCTGAGGTATGAAACTCTCACCCAGGACGCAGCTGTAAGGTGTGAGAACACTCCCCGGATCCACAGCGGCTCGAGAGGAAGACGGTTGGAGATTTCCAGCGCTCAGCCCACCAGATTGATGCCCGCTGACTTATCTTCACCTCTCCCCCCCGGCACCAGCCAGACCTGCCAGCCCCTTGGCAGGCCGGCACGCCGGTGCCCTGGGGCTCAGGGCGAGCTCAGAGGGGAGCGGAGGGAGCAGCCACCACCTTCACGCCTTCTCAGGAGGCTTCGGCCAGGCCCAGCACTGCGTTAAGGCACTGACTGGTTCCATCTGGCTTCCAGCTCCTGGGTGGAGCAGACACCCCCCCACACACGGGCGGCCAACCGACCACCCTGCTGCCGGTGGGCCCACAGGCCTGGAGGCCGCAGGGGGGTGCGGGGAGCTACCAGGAGCCCACAGCCTCCGCCGCCCCTCCTGAGGCGGCACCGGAGGTCAGGGGGGACACCTCTAGGGTGAAGCCGGGCACAGCAGATGGGCGGCGAAGCCTCTCCGAGCCCCCCCCCCCCCCCCCCCCCCCCG
>RSEF01000014.1:17376837-17396985 GCA_003993805.1 Himantopus leucocephalus | reverse complement strand
CCCCCCCCCCCCCCCCGGACCCCGGAGGAGGCGGCCGGGCCTACTCAAGTACCGCCGCGGCCCGTTTCCAGGGCAACGGGCGCTTCCGGGGCAGGGCGGCGGGGCGGCAGCGCCCCCTGGCGGCGGGAGGCCTTGTGTGCTCCAGGGATGGGGCGACCCACAGCTCCGCCGGGCGACCCGCTCCTCCCTCTCGCCCCAACGCCTTTCTGTGCCCTATACCCCACCGAAACCCACCCGCTCCCAGTTTAAACCCGTCCCCCCCCCTCCCTTCTCCTGTCTCGGCAGGCCTCTCCCCATCGTTCCTGGAAGCCCCCTTGGACACTGAAAGGCCGCAAGAAGGTCTTCTCCAGGCTTGGACAGCCCCAACTCTCCCAACCGTTCTCCGCAGGAGAGGTTCTTCCAGCCCTTGGACCATTTCCATGGTCCCCTCCGGACCCAGGTCTGCCTCGCGCTGGGACCCCAGAGCTGGACGTGTGCTCCAGGGGGAGGGGGTGTCTCGCAAGAGTCGGGGAGGAGAATCAGCTCCCTCGACCTGCTGAACACGCGGCTTGGGACGCAGCCCAGGACGTGCTTGATGGCTTTGCTGGGCTGCAAGCGCCCATCGCCGGCGCCTGTCCCGTTTGTCACCCCCCTCCCCAGCATCTCCAGGTGCTTCCCAGCAGGGCTGGGACGGGGCAGGCAGGGAGAGCCTGGCAGCAGGCAGCACGAGGGGTCGTGGCCAGGCAAACTCCAGCAGGAGGACAAAGGCGTGTGGTCCCTCTACCATGATCCCACCGTGTCCCACCAGCCGGGCACCCCGAGGACCAAGCTGCTCCCTCCATCGCTGTCAGCCGTGGAGCAGCCGCTGCCAGGCTGGGTTCCCCCCAACCCACCAGCAGGAAGGCCATGCCCGGGTCTGGAAAGCTTACGCAGGACATGGAAAATACCCGTAACTCCCTTCCCACCCACCCTGGCACGCCGGCACTGTCATCGGGATGAGTTCAGCAAGGTGGCTGCCTCTCATCCCTCAGTTCGCCTCCCAAATCCAGCTTTGTTCTGTGTGATGGCCACCGCTGGGACAGGCTCTCCTGCTTTTCCCTGTCCCCATGCACCTATGACACGCTGTTCCCATGGACTCCCTTTTTCCCCCCAAAACTCAGGGTTTGGGAAACTTCCCATCTATGCCTCTGGCATCCCTGAGTCATGGCTCGAGGATGTCCTCGCCTTCCCTGGTCCAACCAGCCTGGCCAGGCTGGTGGAGGTGACACGGTTTCACATGGCCACACAGGCCACCGGCGTGGTAATTAGCATCCCCAAGAGCCGCCAGCGCATGGGACACTTTTCCCAACTCCCCGCATGGCTGCAGCCGTGGCAGGGCTCGAGCTGACACTCAGACATGCCGATGGGGACCTTTGCCAGCAGCTGCCAAAACCTTTTGTCATCACTATGTCATCACATCTCCAGGGACGTGGGACTTTTTGAGTGAAAGATGATGTAGCGCAATAGGTGGGGACTAGTATGACCAGAAATGTGGGTGGCCAGCGAGCACTGGGCAAAGCCCATCTCCACCAGGAGGGCCTCTCCAGGAGGGAGTTTGGTCCCTGCTGATGTCCCCAGCAAAGTGGCACAAGCTTTGGGATGCCGGTGTCACCTGTCCCGGCTCTGTTGGGCGGCAGCATTGGGGCTCGCATGTTTTTGGTTTGGGATGAGGAGCAGCAGCGCCGGTTGCCCTGGCAACGTGAGATGCTCTCCTCCAGATGGAGACAGTATTTGGCAAGATTTGCTAAAAATACTTCTCAACTCAGCTGTGACAACACCACCCATGTCACATCCCCGCTCCCCCCAGGGCTCAAGCCGGGTCGGTGCTGTCCCTGCTGGTACCCAGAGCTGGCCCTGGGCCACTCGCCCTGGGTGGGGGGGATGGAGCAGGGAGCTCCCCATGTCCCACCAGCCTCCCCGGCTCCGGCAGACCTGGCAGGGCCACCAGCACCGATCCCTCCCCAGCTCGGCCAGCTCACGCAGCTGGGGACAAAACAGAGAGCCAGGGACAGCTGGTGGCATTTACCCCCACTAAGGGACAGAGGAGAGCTCCTTGGGGAGGGACCAGCAGGCACAGGGGGGGCTGCTGGGGGAGGTAATGACTCCTGAGTGTTTAAATAGGTTTAAAAGCACTTTTTTTTTTATGATTTTGCTGCTCTTCCTAATACCATTACAGCCCTCTCCATGACAACCAGGTGGGGTGGCTCAGACTTTGGTCCCAGCTGGGAAGATTAGCTGCTGGAGCTGAAATGATGGGGGGGGAAGATCAGCCAGGGAGGTCCTCACTGGCCAGGGCTGCAGGCATCCACGGTAGGGACCCAAAATGAGGTCCCCGTAGTGGTTGGGGTGCCACAGTACACCGGGCAGGCGGGAGGTCCCGGTGCGCAGGACGGGCTTGCGGTGATGCTGTGACTGTGCCGCAGGGTCCGAGCATCCACTGCCGCAGGCAGTGGGACGCATCTGGAGGAGAGGACCTCACGGAGGTTTAAAGGTGGAGATGGGTCTCGCTCTTCCCTGCACCGCAGCCACTTTGGGAAGGGATTTGCTTGTTTACCCTCTTTATTTTCCCTTTGCAGATCGTTTAGTATTTTCCCTGAAAGAGTGCTGTTGGAGGCAGGGATAAACCCATTCTCAGCCGCAGGTAGGGCTCGATTAAACTTCCCAAAGAGGTTTTGTGGGTTTTGGCTGGCCGGCCCATGCTGGTTCAGCTCTTTTTAGCTCCCAGATTGATTACACCTTGTGTCAATATGTGCTTAGCGCCTATTAGCGGATGCGTGTGTCTCCATCTCTCATTTCTCCCTTCTGATCTATAAATTCCCAGAAGAGAGGATTAAAAATAGAGAGAGGGGGGAGAGCAGCGCGCAGCGCCGAAAAGAAAGGGAGAGATGAGTTCTTGTGGGAAAGTTGGGTTGCAAAGCTGGAGCCCAGCCGTCTTGCTCCCGCACCTCTTCCCATGGGCATGGTCCTGCTTTGGCTGGGGAGAAGGTTGCTTAAAACCGCCCGAGTTAAGCGCTGAAGAGCTGAGACGCGCCCTGGGGAGCTGGGGTAGACGCCAGGCTGCTACCGGTGAGGTTGGAGCATGATGGGGATGCCCGTGGCATGGGGCTGGTGGTGGAGAGCATCCCTGTTCCATCTCCACCTCGGGGATCAGCACAGGGGAAACCGGAGCTGAGAAGAGCTTCAGCACCGGTGGGAGATGCCCATTCCCGGAGCCGTGAACGTGAATGGTGTCAGCGCTGTCCTGGTGCATCTTCACGGAGGAACAAGGCTACCAGGACCCTGGGAAGGGTTAGCCATGGCTTTTCTATCCAGCAGCTGCTGGCCCACGGTGCTCCTCTCACTTGGGCAGAAGTGGCTTTTTATTTTTAATTTTTTTTTTTTTGTTTGTTTCCTTTCCTGGAAACTGGTAAAAGATTCTGCAGAAGCTGCAGTGGACGCTGGTGGGGAAATGACCTGGGACACAGAAAGTGAGGTCACCAGCCTCCCTGGGGTGGTTTTGATGAGCTGCCAGGCAGCGAGTACGACCTGCCAGCCACGGAGCATCATCCACCATCATCCCACTGAACGCTGGGGCTGGTGGAGGAGCGGAGAGCCAGGGGACCCTCGCAGCCGTTGCCTCACCGGTAGGACCTGGGCTTTTCTCTCTGCTTCCCCTGTGGCACAAAAGCACCGAGCCGAGCAGCGTGCGGTGCTCCCAGAACCATCTCCACCCATGAGGCAGATATACCTGCAGAAGGGTATATATAAAAAAAAAAACAACACCCCAAGGCTTTTACTGCCACACAGAGAAGAGCTTTTTCCCCGTTTTCCAACATCTCCCACCTGCATCACCACAAAACCTCAGGCACTTCAGCCCATCTCCCAGTAAAGGTAATCCCCACACCTCTAACACCCCGGGCAATAAGGATGCTGCGAGCCCCAGCGTGTGGTTTTCGGGTCCTGACGCTGGGGCTGACCCCAGGAAAGGGTTGGTGCTGCTGCTCGGGATCCTCCAGGAGCCCAGGGCATGGCCATAGGACATCCCATGAGGTTGCCCCATCCATCCCTCCACGCTCGCTGCCCACGCAAACCCCATCTCCAGCAAGACCACCATCCCCACCATATAGCCTGTCCTCCTGGGCATCTCCCCAAGCTGCAATAAAGGCAGTTACAGACCTGGGGGAGAAGGAGAGAAGCGAGGAGCCCGTCCCGGGTGACGCTCGCCCCTGCCACGCCGTCCCAAGGGCTGAGCCCACATCCCGTCCCAGCAGCAGTGGGGTTAAGCCTGGCCGGGCGGACGGCTGGCCGGGCGTCAAGGTGGTTGCTCCATCCCTGCGCAGGGGCCGGAGAGCAGAGAGGGGAGCGCTGCCCTGCCCGCCACCATGAGCGCAGGCAAAGGTAAGGCAAGGGAACCTGCCCGTCTCCGGAGGGACGGGCAGGGCAGGGGGTTTGGGGAGGGAGACGCTAAAACTCTTGCCGGGGCTTCGCACTCAACTCACCCTTAGCTTTTCTCCCCCTTCTACTGCTGATAAGACATTTTGGGAGCCCCCACGGTGGCTGGGGCGCTTGCAAGCACCCACAAACCTGGACGGGGGCTGCGGCACCGAGACCCCTCTGCTCCGAGGAAGAGCAAAGTAATGGGGAGGAAGGAGGAGAGGGGACCGGGAGTGTTGCTGCTGGCCTTTCTCCAGGGGATCGGGAATATAGAGGGATGAATTCCGGGGGGTCCGTGCATCTGAGGGGTCCAAGCTGTGGCAGGGGATGATCCCACACCCTCTCCCAAGGGCAGATCCAGCCTCCGAAACCTCCTGCAGCTGCCCAGTGTGCGCGATGGGCTGGGACTGACCCCTCCACCCACCCACTCCCCAGCAGTGCAGGTACCCGGAGGGGTCCCACGGGGGGTCCCCTAGGGCAGCCATCACCCCACGCTGACGGTGTCCCCTTTCCTCTGCGCCCCACAGCAAGCGTCACCCTCCTGCTCCCCCTGGCCCTGCTGCTGGCCACCGCCTCCCAGCCCCCTGGAGGGGACACCCCAAAGGACCAGGGGGACGCGGACCCCCCACGCTGCCCCAGCCCTTGCGCCTGTAGCTTGGATGACTACAGCGAGGAGCTCAATGTCTTCTGCAGCGCCCGCAACCTGACGCGCCTGCCGGAGGATGTCCCCCCCAACGCCAAAGCCCTTTGGCTGGACGGCAATAACTTCACCCTGCTACCGGCCGCTGCCTTCAGGAACCTCTCGGCCCTGGATTTTCTGGACCTGCAGAGCAGCCAGCTGGCCGCCGTGGAGCAGCACGCCTTCCACGGGCTGCGGAGCCTCTACCACCTCCACCTCGAACGCAACCGCCTCAAGCACTTGGCTCCCCACACCTTCTTGCACACCCAGAACCTCGTCTCCCTCAGCCTCAACAACAACTACTTCAGTAAGGTGGAGGAAGGGCTGTTCGCCGGGCTTTCCAACCTCTGGTATCTGAACCTGGGCTGGAACTCACTTGTGGTCCTGCCCGACAAGGTCTTCCATGACTTGCCCAACTTGAGGGAGCTGATCCTGGCCGGGAACAAGCTCCCCTACCTCCAGCACCAGCTCTTCTGCAGCCTTACTGAGCTGAAGGAGCTGGACCTGAGTGGCAACGCGCTCAAGGGCATCAAGATCAACATCTTCGTGAAGCTGCAGAAGCTACAGAAGCTGTACCTGAACCACAACCAGATCAACGCCATCGCACCCCGCGCCTTCATGGGCATGAAGTCCCTCCGGTGGCTGGATCTCTCTCACAACCGGCTCGTCTCGCTGTTTGAGGACACGTTTCTGGGCCTCCTGAGCCTGCACGTTCTACGCTTGTCCACTAACTCCATCACCAGCCTGAGGCCCAGGACTTTCAAAGACCTCCAGTTCCTTGAGGAGCTGCAGCTGGGGCACAACAGGATCCGGAGCCTGGCAGAAAGGACCTTCGATGGGCTGGGCCAGCTGGAGGTCCTCAGCCTCAACAACAACCAGCTACAAGACATCAGGGTTGGGGCATTCCTGGGGCTGTACAACGTGGCGGTGATGCACTTGTCTGCAAACTGCATCAAGGTCCTTCCCGACTACGTCTTCAAGGGGGTCACCAAGTTGCACAGCCTCCACCTGGAGCACAGCTGCCTCGGCAGGATCCGGGCAAACACCTTCTCCAGCCTCTCCAGCCTGCGGCGGCTCTTCTTGCAGCACAATGCTATCTCTGTCATCGAAGACCAAAGCTTCAGCGAACTGCATGAGCTCCTGGAGCTCGACCTGAAGCACAACAAGCTGAGCCACCTCTCGCCCCGGCTCTTCGTAGGTCTGAGCAACCTGGAGTACCTCTTCCTCTCCTCCAACCAGCTCCTGGAGATCTCCCAGGACACTTTCAGCCCGCTCCAGAGACTCTTCTGGCTTGACCTCTCCCATAACCAGCTGGAGACGCTGGACAACAGCATCATCTCCCCCTTGGCCAACCTGCGGTATCTCAGCCTGAGGAACAACTCGCTGGAGACCTTCTCGGTGGGCTTCCTGTGCGCCTCCTTTGCCCTGGAGCAGCTGTGGCTGGGGGGCAACAACTGGCATTGCAACTGCTCCCTGAAGGGCCTGCGGGACTTCTCCCTGCAGCACCCCGTGGTGGTCCCGCGCTTTGTGCAGTCCGTTGCTGAAGGGGACGATGCCCACATCCCCATCTACACCTACAACAACCTCACCTGCCTCCACCCCCCGGCCGTGGCGGGCCTGGACCTCCGCGACACCACCGAGGACAGCTTTGCTCACTGCTGATGCACGCCAGCCCTTCCTGGGGCGGGGGGAGGGAGGGGAATGCACCACGGACCCTCGCCTGCCTCCTCCCCAGCTCCATCCTGGGCTCCCCGGGACAGCAGAAGGAGCTCCGGCTCCACAGCCGTCCCAGTTTAGCCCAGCCTCGCTCCCTGGGGCAGCAGCAAGGAGCCATGCCCGCACGATGCTGCGCCACGACCCCGGCTGTTGGCAGGGGAAGATGGGCACCAGCTCCCCAGATGGGTTTTGCCGGCTTCAAACTGAAATATTTCAGTCCTTTCGTATTTAAATAATAGCAGCCCCTGGGTTAGCGCGGTCACTCCCGGCTCCTGTCGGGAACACCGGCATCTCTGAACCTCCAGGATGGGGGGAAAGCTGCACCCCCAGCCCGGAGCTCTCCCAACCGTGAGGGGCGTAGCCCTGCCGGGGCCAGGACTCGCTGGGACAAAACAAAGCATCTTCCTGCCATGGAGAAACCGAGAAATCCTAAAAGCCCCCCACCCCCCCGAGCTCCCCGGTAGGTTTACGGAGGGGGACAGACGACTCGCTTTAATCGTTCCTTGCACTAGCAGGTGTAGGCAGGGTGCAGAAAACCGCACACGTCACTTACCTGATAAATCGTAGCAGGCAAATAAACCTTTGGAGCTATCGCAACCCATCTTGTAAGTATGTTTTTTCCAAAGCACGTGCCGCACCCAGCCAGGGTTTCTTATCGGAGCCCCTCGGGGCTTGCAGACACTCGGGGCGAGGAGCACAGGCTCCCCAGGGTGCTGGAGGTGTTTGCAGCAAGTTTTCTGCAAGCCCCGGAGTGGGTGGCACGTGCCCAGGGAGGGAGCGAGAGGTGACTGGCCACCCCGCAGAAGCCAACAGCCCGGTCAGACTCCAGTCCCGCTGCCCGGCTCTCCAAACCCCGGATAAATGACCAAAGGTCAGACAAAATTTTCCAGGAAAAGTTGCACGTGGGGAAACCTGGTCAGGTAGGAGTCCCGGGTGCGGGCGCAGTGCGAGGAGGGACAGATGCTCCTCCTGCTCTCCTCCAAACAACGGCTACCAGCTATAATCCAGTTTGGTTAGTGGAAATCTGAGATTTCCCCCTTCCTCCCCAAAACAGCACTGCAAAGGTGAGTCCCGAGAGCGGAGAGGGCACCCAGGCAGGAGGGGCTCAGAGTTCAGGAGGGAGGGAGATAAGACGCAAGGACACCACCTTCGTTCGCTTCTCCGGCTTAACTGGAGCCAGCAAGAGGAGGGCAGGTCCCACGGGAGCAGCAGCTCTGGGGCCACGGAAGGAGGTCCAAGGGAACAGGACGCTGAGCAACGAGACAGGAACCATCTGGGGACACGGAGGAGCCCCGTACGTGGCAGGGGTGTGGAGAACAGCCAACGGCAAAGCATCCGCGAAGGATGTCTTCAACAAGACAAGGGACTGGCTGGATCTTGAAGCTGGTATGGGAGGAGGAAAGATTTAGCTGAAGCCCAGCAAGGAAACTGGGGAAAAGCAGGAAATACCTAGATGTACCTCAAGTGCTCGTAATTAAGTCACAGCTACAATGAGGCCTGAAGCCATGGAAAAATGCAAGTCACAGGCTTGGATTTTAAGAAAACTCTTTACTGCCTAGAACCTGCAAAAATATTCCTGAGTCACAATAACCCCCAGCAGACAAAAAAAGGCCTCGTTTCCAGCACGGCAGGATGCAGACCTCAGACTGTGGATCACAAAGACATTTTCTCACGCAAAGCGTGTGCCGTGCCCTCATCGGCCCATCGGGAACCAGTGATCTGAGACGTCAGAGCGAGGTGGCCTGGCTTGGGTCCGCATCAGAGCATCCAGCACCAACTCACCGGCCATTGAACCAAGTACCATATCATCCATCACGCAAGGAAAGCGGTAGAAGGCGGCGGCAGCAGCACACGGAGCCACGATGCAGATGATCGGTGCCGTTTGGGTTCAGTGAGGGAAGAACAGTCGATGGCATTTGCCACTGTAGCTGAGCTGGGTGACTGCCAGAAGCACCGTCAGCGGACGAGACGCCGTGGACACACGCTAGGGCTCCACAAGCACCCGCACAATGGCTGGCGGCAGAGGAAGGCGCTGCGTGCGTGGGGCTAGGAACATCTGTACCATCTGGGCAGAGCACCGCCGCGTTGAGAAGGCAAGAAGGCGGCTGCCGCTGTGAGGGCAGGAGCACCCGCGCAGGGTCTCTTCGGATCCGAGGGGATGGAGCAGCGCTTCCCTTTCTGCATTGCCGTGAGCGGCGCAGATGCTGTGCTCCCCCACTCCCTCCATCACTCCCCAGTGAAGACAGTTTTATAGTTAAACAGCTTCTTGCATCCCCCTTCCCCGCTGGCACGGGTTGCTGGTGGTGCTGCCAGGCAGGGGGCTCTGCCAGCAAGAGTCCAGCTCCATACCCTCCTCAGGAGCTCCGTTGTGTCGTACCGTCCAAGATCTGCTGGGCGATGTGAGCCAAGGCGGGGAAGGCAGAGCTCTTGGGAAACTCTTGGATGAAGTCTCGGCCCTCCTCCAAGCTCTGGCTGAGCTGGGGGTCCAGGGGAACACAGCCTGTGGGATAGGAGGAATGGGGAGAGTGACTGCTTGCTTATTGCAAGGCAAAGGCCCGGAGTCAAGATTAAAAAAATACAAATAAGGAAGCAGCAGGAAAGAGGGAAACCACTACCCTCACTGAGCTCTCCAGGAGCTACTTCTCACCAGCAACTGCTCCCTCTGGGTCCAAGACGCCACCACACCCCAGTGCTTTGTGAGAGACGCTCTCCCACCCTGATCCCAACTCCTGTGTGGAGGGCAGGGTCCAGCCCTCGGTCCCCATTTCTCAGGAAGGCTCCAGGGCATTTCAGGATGGCTCTCATGCAGCTTCAGGCTTGCTTACTCTGCCACCACGACGTCAGCAGTCAGAGCAGGCTGCTGATCACCACCACCTCTGCCCCAGCGGGGCCAGATGCCCACCCTGAGCAGTTTGGACGGCAGAGAAGCAAAGCAAAAACCTCACCTCGCCTCTGACCAGGTGCCAGGGGCTCACAGGGACTGGAGTCCAGCCTGCCTGTCCCCGCGACGCTGCGCCTCTCCACTCAAGCGCTCCCACAGCGCCACACGGGCATCACCTCCACCCACAGAGAGCTCTGCTCAAGAGGCCACTCACCTAGGAAGGGGACCCCAGCGTGCTTGGCCAGCTCCTCACCTCCCCCTTTGGAAAAGATGTTTGTGCACTCCTGAAGGAGGAAGAGCAAAAGCAGTGAGTCATAAACCCCAGAGCCCTGTGCAACAGGGCAGGCGCCGCCTGCACGTGAGCGGAGTCAGCTCCCCTCCACCTTCAAGCCTCAGGGCACTGCCTTCACCCCTGCCCTTCCCCAGCTCTCTTCAGGAAAGCAGAGCCAGTGGCTTCTTCCAGAGCTGGCAGGCAGCAGCTTCTCATGTCCCCAGTTCACAGCATCGCCCTCGTGGCGTTTGCCGATTTTCCACCCAAGGCACCACCGCCCCACAACACCCCGTCACGAATGAGAACCCGCCCCAGCCCAGCGGTCCAAATAAACTCACGGAACAGTGCGGGCAGACAAAGCCGCTCATGTTCTCCACGATGCCGAGAACTCGTAAGCCCGTCTTCTTACAGAACGTCAGCTCTCGCCTCACATCTCCCACAGACACGGCCTGTGGGGGAGAGCAGCGGAGGTTAGGGGTGTCCGTCTGTCCAGGCATGCATCAAAATAAGAAGCAGATGCGTAGAACAAGCAGCCACACACAGGTCTGTGCAAACACCTACTCTGGGGTGCATATTTGCCCCCAAACCATACCCGGAGGTAGAAGCCCACCCAGGAACTCCAGTTCAGCCCCAGCCAGCTGTCCTACCTGGGGCGTTGTGACCAGGATTGCTCCAAGGGGTTTGTAGGGCCGCAAAGCCTCCACCGTGGAGATGTGCTCGTCGGACGTGCCCGGCGGCGTGTCCACAATGAGGAAGTCCAGGTCCCCCCAGGCCACGTCGGCAACAAATTGTTTGATTAAAGCTAGGGAGGTAAGAGGCAGGAAAAAACCACAACAGGTTTCAGTAGGCGCCCTGGGAGCCACGGGCCAGGCAGGGCAGGGGTCAGGAGGCACCCTGGGTGACAAGGGCACAGGGAGAGATGCCAGGGATGTCAGCGTAACATGGACTGCACTCTCTCCATCCAAGTGATCCGAACCCACTCCTGCAGAACAGGAGCTTTGTCTTGCTCCAAGGAACAACCTGCCCACAAAAACCTGACCCCCAGCAGGAGCAAACACCACCTCCAGGAGGGTTCTTAGAAGGTTCCTAGCACTGGAAGGTGGCTACCAACAGCAGAACGCTTGGACTTGATGATCTTATGGTCGGACTCAATGATCTTAAAGGTCTTTTCCAACTTAAATGGCTTTATAACTCTAAACCCCAACTGTACCGTTTTTCTTGGGTCCTCTCCACACCACAGCATCATCTGGCTTCTCCAGCAGGAAGCCGATGGACATGAGCGAGATGCTCTTGTCTTGGTCTACAAAGACGGGGACCCAGCCGCTGTCACACTGGTGCACGTCGTTGTCTTGCACCCTGAACATGCGGGGTATGCTGGGGCCACACAGGTCCACGTCCAGGATCCCCACCTGCGGGAGATGAGGCAGAGCCCTTCAGACAGGGCTGAGCACAGTGGCAGTGCCCGGCCGTGCTCCTTCCCTGGGCCGCGGGAAGCAGCATCCAAATTTGGGCTGCTCGCAGCACTTTACAGAACGGACTTTAAGCTCGGCAGCCAGATTTGAAACACAAAGAACTACTTTAAAGTCTGACTGCCCTCCTGGTCTCCTTCTCCCCAAGGAGCATCTCCGGGGTATTTCCAGGCACTTTGCGGAGATCTTTATGCCAGACACCCGCCAGGACTCAGGTGACATTGGCTCCACAGAGCCAATAAATACTCAGGGAATTCAGCCCGTCTTGTGCCCACACCATTCCTTTTTGTCCCCATCGTAATGGCATCCTTCAGCTCACTCACTTCACTCCACAAAGGGAGTGTTGCGTTACACCACAAACCAGCAAAGTCACTTCTCAGCGCCTTGGCTTCAAAAACAACGATGAATCTCAGATAATTTTAATCTCTTGGATGAAAGGGAAGTGAACTGCAGTTACCTTCGCTGGATCAAGCAAGCACAGAATAAAAAACCAGTTGAGCTTCTACCACAACTAGCATGTTTGCACAGAGGATCTATACGTTGCCTGCACAGGACATTTACGTGCAAAGAATGAGCAAAACGCAGACCAGTTGGAGGTCGGGAAGGAGAAGACAGAGCTCAGCGTCCCACAGACTTTCGCTCACCTTCTTCCCAGAGTGTCGCAGTGACAGAGCCAGCTCGGTGGAGATGGTGCTCTTCCCCACTCCGCCCTTCCCGGAGAGCACCAGCAGGATGTGCCGCACCCCGGCCAGATTGCTTCTCTCTGGAAGGAACGATAATGAGGCATCAGAGTCTCTCCTGATGCAAGCCGGCAGCATCTGACCAGCCAAGCAGAGAGACACAGGTCTCCGCTGAGGGTGACGGTGGCTGTCTGCTCCAACAAGTCTGGTTTAAGCGTAACGGAGAGGGAAAGAAGAGGTAGATGCGCCATAGCCCTTTTGCCATCAGAAAAAGGACAATAAGAGCAACAGCAGTAAACAGTCTGCGGGAAGTAAAGGCTTTGCCCTGATGACCTAAGCTGCAATGGGGCAGCAAAGCAATAAACACCCACAGGGCCTCGTCACGCTGCGCCCACGCCAGGTTCAGCCCGAGCCCTCTCGGGGAACAGCTCGGAGGCTGTCGGTGAGGTCAGGCCCTTGGCGTTTCCTTCCTCTATGCCACACCGGTTGCCTCCCCGCGGCCCCACACTCCTCTCCAGCCTTCGTGCCGTTTCTTGCCGCGTTGTCAGCACTGCTCAGGCCCCGCTTCGGGCTCAGCCGCCACATCCCATCAACACGGGGCTGAAAGCAGGGAACGCTCGGGGCCGGTTCCCCGACCCGGGGCTGCGCAGGCGACAGGAGGTCAGACCTGGCGCTTCGGCCGCAGCCGAGCAAACGCCACCCATCCAGGCCAGCGTTCCCGGGCGGCCCGTCACCACCGGCCACTGACTCACCGCACCAGGCCCGGCCCGCCCCCGCGCCGCTCCGGCATCACACCGGCACCGGGACCGGCACCGGCAGCATGGAACCCGCACGCACCATGGCGGACCTCATCCGCACCTCCATCGATGGTAACGGCGCTCGGCCCCGATAACGGGGAGGGGAGGGAAAAAGGGGGACCGGGGATGGGCGAGACGGAGCCCCGCAGCGAGGTGCTCCCGGGCGACCGGCCCGGTGACACCGGCGGCCCCGCGTTAGGCCCGGTTACTCGGCGCTCCCCGCAGCGGGAGCCAGGCCTGGGCCTCCGGCAAGGCCCAGCACCACCCCCCGGTAACCGGGCCCCACCGCCTCGGGGGCCCCGGCCTGACTCGAGCACCGCGGAGCTCCCCTCGCCGGGAGCCGGGCCCCCCCACCACGGCACCCGGCCAAGCCAGGCCAGGCCAGGCCCGGCCACCCCGGAACTCTCCCCGCAGGAGCCGGGCACGAACGCCCCGCCGCGCCCGGTCACCCCAGGATCCCGCTGCCCCACGGACAGGCCGGTTCCAGCCCAGTGGCCCCGGGAAACCGCCCGGCCGCGGCCCCACCGCCGCTCACCCCCTGCCGCCTCCTCCATGCTGCTGCCTGGCACCGCCCACTTCCGCCTTCCGCCGGGTTAAAGCCCCGCCCCTCGGACTGGCAGGGGCTACCCCCAATCGCGACCCGAGCGCTCACCGGGAACCCGCCCTCTCCAGGCTTCTCAGCCAATCCAACCCTCTGGCTCCCCTTCGGCCAGCCAATGGGCTGGGTGTTTTCTCTCCGTGACGCTCCCTGGCCCTCCGCAATGGCCGCCCAATGGCGCGGCTCCCCGAGGATTGACGCACGGCCCAGCCAGTGGCGCTGGGCTTCCCTCAGACACCTCCCCCTCTCTCCTCCTTCAGCTGTGAGCGACGGGGCGCTCAGCCAACGGCGAAGGGGCGCGGCGGGGACGCAGCCAATGGGTGTTTGGAGGGGCGGTGCTGAGAGAGGATTGTTTATGTCCCGGGAGGGGAAAGTAGGTCAGAGCGCGGCGGCGGGACCGGACCGCGGGGTCGCACCGGGACGGGACGGGCGAGGTGGGCCGGGACCGGGGCCGGGACCGGGACCCAGGGGCGGGTGGGAGCCGAGGGCTGAGGCCTGAGCTCGGCTGGGCTGGGCCGGGCTGCGCGGCCCAAGCGCGGCGGCCTGGCCTGGCCTGGTCTGGTCTGGCCTGGCCTGGCCTGGTCCGGCCGCGCCTCAGGCGGGGTCGCTCCGTCCAGGGCCCGGTCCGCCGGTCCGGAGCGCTGTCAGGGCGTAGGGAAGCACTACGGCAGCTTCCCCGGCTGCCCGTCGGGGTCAGGTCTTGGGGCGAAGCGTGGAGGAGCGGGTGGGACCCGGCTGGCGGGGGCGCTGCGGCCGGGGCGGAGGGTGCTGTGCCGGTGTGGGTGCGCTTCCAGGCCGGAGAAGCGGGGGCTGCGGCCTGGTTTTGGAATCGCGGAATCCTGGCTTGGAAGAGAGCTCAGGGATCGTGTTGTCCAGCTTTTCTGAGCAAAAACACGCTCTAGACAAGATGGCCCAGCACCCGGCCCAGCTGAGTCTTAAAAGTGTCCGATGTTGGGGAATCCACCGCTTCCCTGGGGAGATGATTCCACCGGCTGATTGTTCGCTGTAGTGTGAAAATTTTGCGCTTGTTTCCGATCAGAATCTCCCTAGGAGTAACTTGTACCCGTTACTCCTCATCTTTTCCATGTGACTCCTTGTCAAAAGAGAGTCTCCATCTGCTTTGTAGCCGCTCTTTAAATACTGGAACGTGGTGACAAGGTCTCCCCTGAGCCACCTTTTTTCAAGGCTGAACAAACCTTGAGGTGCTTTCCCAACATGGCTGTGCTTGGCAGAGGTGAGACCCTGCCCTGATCTCAGCGGGAGGGATGCCCAGAGATCTTCAGAGCATCCGTGGGCGCCTGCACAACTGGTGGTGGCTCAGCCTGTCCTGCTTTTCCAGGAGCTGCCAGCCCATCAGGGACTGAGGCGCACGAGGAGCGGGGATGGGTGCTGCACGGCAGGCACTGGGACGGGGGTGACCACCTGCATGTTTACAGGATTTGTGTCAGGGAAGCACCATAGCAGGTGTGCAGCGGAGAGGCCACTGGAGAGGCTGCGCAGAGGGAGTGGGTTCAAGGGATGGGAGGGTGGTTATGGCCCTGCGGGTGCCTCTTAGTGGGGAGTTGTTTTCTGCAAAGATAAACTTTGGGGGAAATGAGATTGTGGGCGCCGAGGTTCCCCCGTCACATCCAGTGCAACGCTCCCGCGTGGGAGCTGGTGGGGTCTGTCAGGCTGCATGCAGGGAAGGAGCCTGTGGAAATCTGTCTGTGAATAACATCCCTGCTCGAGTTGGGAGGTAGAAGGAGCTGCTTCGGTTCTGTCTGTTGCCCTTGAGACAAGTTGGGACAGGTCCGTGAAAAGGCCATTTTCCCTTCAGCGAGCAAGAAAGTGGTCGCTCCCCCACCCCAAGCGCTGAGAGCAAAGTCTTCTCTCAGTGGCAGTTGCTCGGAGGTGAACAAACAGCCTTCCCCGCAGACAGACACAGGCAGCTTCAGCCGCACAGGGCCCTGGTGGTTACCAGGACAGTGCAGGTGGCTGAGCAGTGCGGCTGGAGCCCAGGCAGCTGCCGGAGGGTGACCAGGCACTGGGGAGGCTGTGCCTCGGTGGCTGGCAATCCTGATGCTCCCCAGGCCAGTTATCAGAGGCAGATGCTGGATCTGTGCAGTGTGGAAGGGGCAGCTGCTGCTGCTGGGGCTTGGGAGTGTTTTTCGGGGTCAGTTCAGCACCTGGGCTTGGGGAGAAGTTGACCCTGCTTGGAGAAAGAGGCTGAAGTTTGCAGAGGCTCGCAATGTGATAGGAACTTATTTTGCATCACTTTGTTCATGTACAGACATGGTTTATGCTGCTGCGTTCCTGGGGGGGTTATGGTGACTTGGGAGAGGTTCCTTCAGAGGGCAGAGCCCGGTGAGCGCTGGGTGGAAGTGGGACATGGCTGTTGTGTGTAACCTCCTCTCCCTTGCCCCCCGCAGCTTACCTCTCCCAGAACAGCATGGCACGACGCACACGGAGCAGCAGGGCCTGGCACTTCGTCCTGAGCGGGGTGCGGCGCGAGGCGGACACCCGGGCGGTCGCCTTGGCCACCGGCACGCATGGCTGGGGCTACGACTCCGATGGGCAGGTAGGGCTGGCTGGTACTTGGACAGCTCTGAAGTGACACGAGGGAAAGCTTTCTTCTCCCCTGACAGCGGGCACTTTCTCAAGGTCCGTGTAGCTGAGCAGCTAGTACTTCAGCATGCAGAACTGGCCAGAATCAGAAAAGACTTAATAAAATATACAGGCCGTCTAACGAGCCTTCTCCAAGCTCTAATGCGGGGTGTGGGACTCCCAGCACATCTTCCCGAGGCAGGGAAGGCTAAACTGCCCGTAGTCTGCTCCCCAGTTGTGCACCACAGCTGTGTCGTTAGCTGAGCCGGGATGCTGATCAATAGTAAGCTAAATGCTTTTTAAAGCATGGAACATGTGTGTGTGTATGTAAAGTACATGCAATACTTGTAAAATACTCTTTTTTAAGTTCTGATGTAAATATGTGTTTAAAGTGGATCAGTTCTCCCATCTGGCTCGCTGTGCGGCTGTGCTAACTTCTGGGTTTTGTGCAGCTGGTGGATGGTGTCGGAAGGGAGTGGAGCTGCTTCAGTCTGTGAAGTTACAGTCTCAGATATCTTTCAAGTGAAATTCTGTCATGTTTCCTGTTCAGTAACGTGCACATCGCTTCTGAACCCGGCCTGGGCATGCAGGTGTGTTGGAGGGTGGGAACACAGCAGGAAGAGCAGTCAGTAAAATGGTGCGAGGAGTGACTTAGATTCACCTCCGCCATCCTTCGCTCTTTTCCCCAGTTTTTAAGTGTGTGAGTTCAGTTCCCTGTGCGGCAGTGGGGACACAAGGAACTGCTCCTGGCGCTTCAGAGCTAGGCTAAAGCCTTAACAAGGCCACCACCAGAGCATGGTTTCCAAACCCAGGCACTGTGCTCTCAGAAAATGAGCCTTTTCTCTGCAGTCAGAGTAGCTTTGTGTTTCTGCAATAACCGGAATGGCTGGATTTCTCGATAGCAGTAGTTAGAAAGGGCCAATGAAAGATGGAAATCAAGCTTTTTAATATGCAGGCTGGAGAAGGAGGGGTGGGCAGTACATAAGTAAGCCCGAGTCATTTAAAATCCCACTGTCTTACACAGCTACAAGAACATAAGTTTAAAGGATTTTTGTCTTTAAATACTGTTTACAAAGTCTGCCGTGGGGGTGAATAACAAGCAGGTCCACGTCCCCGGTGTGTAACTCGCTGCGACCTGTGAGACTCCATTAGGTGACACCAAGCCTCCCATAACATAGGGAGTGAGATGGGGCTTTGACTCTTGCAGCGTCCAGTGCAGGGACACTTCGGTCTCTTGGCACTGGGGAATAGTAAATCAAGTTTTTGTGTTCATGCATGAAAGTAAACAAAAGCCTTGTAATCCTTCCGTAGGTTCCCTGTGGGCCTGTCTGCAGCGCTGGCGTGAGGAGCTGCAGCCGTACTTTTTAACTGGTTCCCCTTTGTTCTGCTCTCTCCCCTGCCTGGCCTTCTGTCCCTTTTCCTCCTTGTCTTGTTTGCCTCCCTCTCTCCTCCGTCAGCTCCCGGGCTCTCTAGAGCGGTGGTTTTCAGCAACGTGCTCTGGTTTTATGATGCCTTGGCTGAGGGTCTCCAGCTGGCTGTAACCTGCCCATTGAAAACCGTAGCTTTAGCACAGACTTTGCTTAAAAATATCTTTATTAAAGACTTGGACTGTCACACTGCTTGCCTGCTGTGACACCTCCTCATCCCTGGAAGGCACAAAGAACACACCCGCACCATCCAGTGCCCTGTGCAGAGAGGTCTCTGCAGCTCAGACAGATTCTAGCCAGGTCCCGAAGCAGGGTAATTCCCCTGGCACAGCCCCTCGCCTCCCTGTGTGGTACGATGCAGCTGTGCTGCCGCTGGCTCTGGCACGAGCCTGGGGACTTCCCCACACAGCCCTGCGGCGTGCTAGACCTCTGCCAACCCAGCTCCCCGAGCCTGGGGGCGTTCAGTAGTGACCGTTCCTCTGCTTTCCCCGACAGCACAGCGACTCGGATTCGGAGCCAGAGTTTTCCTCCCTCTCGCCTTCCATCCCGAGCGCCATCCCTGTGACCGGAGAGTCCTACTGCAACTGCGAGAACCAGAGCGAAGCGCCCTACTGCTCCAGCCTGCATGCCCTCCATCGCGTCAAGGACTGCCAGTGCGGGGAGGAGGACGAGTGTAAGGAAAGGAGGTCCCCAAGGGCCTGCCATAATCCTTTGGGGTTTGTGGTGGGTGCAGACCTGGCCTGGCGGCACGGACTGCATCCCTGCATGGATCCTGTGCTTTCCCCGGGCCCCTTATCTCTGTCCCAGCTTGCGGTGCTCCTTTGTTTATATCTCAAAGCCACATAGACTATAGGAAGATTACAGGCACGTGCCTCCTGTGATGTTTCAAGGGCTAAGTGCTGAACTTGTTAATCACCTCTGGGGACCTGCTTTCAAATCCGGCTGAGGCCACCAGAGAAACCGGGCTCTCGTGGTTACAGCCCTCTCGCCGCTGATCCCCGGTGTGGCTGGCAGGGCGCCTGGCTGCACGGCAGGGTGTTCTCAGAGCAGAGGGCAGAGGTAGGCGGAGGGTGGGCTTGGGCTGGCTGAGAAAGCCTGTGGCATAGCGGAGCTACTCCTTGAGCCTACGAGAAGTGTAGGAAGAAAAGAGGCTCCACCTGGTAGCCTTGGGTTAGCCAAAATGGAAAGTAGTTAATGCTGACAGCTTTGGGTTCGGAGCACTGAGCCATTCCTTGGCAGGACATGGCAGAATAGTTCAGGCCTCAAACAACTCTCTGATGTACGCAGCTTGGGATTTAACCTCTTAAATGGTGAAAAATAAATAAATAAAAACCCCAATAGGCCTTTGCCCATCCTTGTCCCCTCTGTGCTTCCCGAACAGATTTTGACTGGGTGTGGGATGACCTGAATAAGTCGACGGCCACCCTGCTGACCTGCGACAACCGCAAGGTCAACTTCCACATGGAGTACAGCTGCGGCACCGCCGCCATCCGGGGGAACAAAGAGCTGGCAGACGGGCAGCACTTCTGGGAGATCAAGATGACCTCCCCGGTCTACGGCACAGACATGGTACGTGGGGCAGAGTCGCTTATGGGCAGGCAGAAATGTCCAGCGCTCTTTGAACAGGGACTGGGAGAATGAAGGAATGGATCTTCTCCACCGTAGGATAAGATCAGGTTTGAAGCCATCTAAGGAACACAGGCACAAGTCCGTAGGACCTGATGAGATGCATCCATGGAGTCTGAGGGAACTGGCAGATGAAGTTGCTAAGCCACTGTCCATCATATTTGAAAAATTGTGGCAGTCCAGTGAAGATCCCAGTGACCAGAAAAGGGGAAGCATAACTCCCATTTTTAAAAAGGGAAAAAAGGAAGACCCGGGGTACTGCAGGCCAGTCAGTCTCACATCTGTGCCCGGCAAGATCATGGAGCAGATCCTCCTGGAAACTCTGCTAAGGCATATGGAAGATAAGGAGGTGATTGGTGAAAGCCAGCATGGCTTCACTAAGGGCAAATTGTGCCTGACAAATTTGGTGGCCTTCTACAGTGGGGTTACAGTATTGGTGGATAAGGGAAGAGCAACTGACATCATCCACCTGGACTGGTACAAAGCATTTGATACTGTCCCACATGACATCCTTGTCTCGAAATTGGAGAGACATGGATTGGACAGATGGACCACTTGGCAGATAAGGAATTGGCTGGATGGCTGCACTCAAAGAGTTGCAGTCAACGGCTCAATGTCTGGGTGGAGGCCAGTGACGAGTGGTGTTCCTAAGGGGTCCGCACTGGGACCAGTATTATTGAACATCTTTGTTGGAAACATGGACAGCGGGATGAAGTGCACCCTTGGCAAGTTTGTGGATGTCACCAAGCTGAGTTGATGCTCTAGAAGGAAGCGTTGCCATCCAGAGGGACCTTGGCAGGCTTGAGAGGTGACCCTGTGCAAACCTCCTGAGGTTCATGACCAAGTGCAGGGTCGTGCACCTGGGTCAGGACAAGCCCCAGTATCGATACAGGCTGGGGGAGGAAGGGATGGAGAGCAGCCCTACCCGAGAAGGGTACTGGTGGGTAAAAAGCTGGACATGAGCCAGCAATGTGCGCTGGCAGCCCAGAA
>RSEF01000014.1:17344569-17367599 GCA_003993805.1 Himantopus leucocephalus | reverse complement strand
CCTTTCCTTAATGTGCGAACAATGCTGTATTTTTGATCATTTTCGTAATTAGTCCACCCCTAGATGGGGAGACTTGCTCAGGTGGCTTTTAGAGAAGAGCGTGGGCTAGCTGGTCAACCAGTGATCTGAATCTATGCCGTGGTGCTTTTGCTGGGAGGCCCCAGGAGACCCTCAGTGCTTCCCCTGACCCTCACTCAGGCGCAGAGGCAGGGCTTGCTCCCGGTTGCGAGATGTCTCCGAGCACATCCTCTTACCCCCTGACTCCTCGGTGCTAGAAGGGAACAGTAGGTCTTTCTGAGCGGAGAGATCTGGCTGCCCCAGCTGCACGCAGCTCCGTGGAGCCGATGCCGAAGCCCTTTCCCACTTGGTTTTGTTTTCTTTCAGATGCTTCGCAGCTTCACGGCAAAGGGTCCAATGCACAGCAGCGCAAGTTGTGACGTCTGCGAGGAGGGGAGCTCGAGCACACATAGGATAAAACCAAGAGGAACAGGTCATGAACTTTGGATACCCGGCTGTGTCTTCTTTTTTTTTTTTTTGTTGTTGTTGTTGTTGGTTTTTTTTTGTTGTTTTTTCCTCACGACAACTGGAGAGACTGAACCGCGACGAGGAGCTCATTGGTGCGTTTGCTCAGAGGCTGTCGGAGCTAAGCCCCGCGCAAAGGGCCGCTTTGAGCCATGCCCTGATGAGAGAAGCGTCTTGTAGCACTGTTTTATTGCTGCTGCCCTTCGCGCATTCCCTGGCACTGGCAGGAGCTAGAACTCGCAGGGAGACTCGGGTGGCTTGGCTTTCTTGCAGTGGATTCCCACCCACCTGTGTCTTGTATCTGCCAAGTACCTCCCAAGTCCAGTTACCTCCTTGGTCTCCCAGTGGAGGGTACGAAAGGTGCTTCTTTCTTCTGCTTCGGATTTACTTGGGTAATTCTAGCACTGCCAGTGCTTTCTGAAGACGTTTGACTAACTTTTCAATTGTACTATAAAACTGTGCTACAGTTAATTGGAGGACTTAACATTTCCTGTGTGGTGAATCTAACGAACCACCTGATGTTCCCCTCTGGAGGAGAAGGAAGACTCTTTAGAGAGACGTTTTTAGATGCAGTCATTGACTTTGAGAACTCGACTTCTTTTGGGTTTTGGATTTTGTTTTTCCTCCTGCTCAGTTTTATCCTCATTACCATCGAACGCATTGGATTGAATGGGACACTTCTCGGCATGTCACATGTATAGGAAGACATAATTCCAGTGCCTTTTATGGTGGAGCGAGAATGGACTAGTGACACACATTTCAGCCCTATTTTGTGTGCTCCTCAACCCTTTTTTAATCATTCTGTATTTAAAATGTATTCTGTTTTATTTAATAGAGCTTTTTATGGTTGCACATCAAAAAAAAAAAAAAAGCTGCACTGTTTGGACTTCAATGGTGTCTTGGTGACTGCGAACACAGTACCAAATCCAGCAAGAGCACCAGTTCTTATCCGAGTTTGTGCAAGCGGGTTCCAGACCCTCCCCTAAAGCCATTCTTTCCTCGGGTCGACAGTTATGATCTCTTTGGTGGGCAGAGGGAATGATCTAGATTAACCAAGGTCACTACTAGTCAAATGAATTCCAGTGAATAATACTGCTCTCCTCGATGATTTCTGCACTAGGATCACGTGCTCGTCACAGCTGCAGGAACGGGGACCATCTAGAATTGGGGCGTGTCTTTTGCTTTTGCATTTTTTTTTTTTTTTTTTTTTTTTTTTTTTTAAATACTCNTTTTTTTTTTTTTTTTTTTTTAACTCTTAGACCTAAATACTTCTCCCGAGCGCACCCTTTCAAGCTGTGCGTAGCTAAGGGCAGGCTGTGGTTCCAACCGAGCTTTATGGGGTTTGATTTTTTTTCTGCTCTTCCCCCAGTCTGCCTCTTCTCAGGCCCCCCACAGCCACACCTGAATCGTGCAGTAGTGGCGCCGATCCGCCTAGATTTTTACTGGTATTTCCAGCAAAAGCTCGCGGCCTTCCTTCTTGAGCTTTGGGGAAGGATGCTGACACTGAGTATACCAGCAAATATCCGCTTTAGTTTTCCCCGTTTTTGATAAGACCCAAGATGGACTGTTGTCAATTTGAGCTGATACATAATTTCCCAAGATCAGTGCATTGTTTGTATTTTAAAAATAAAAAACGCAGCTCGGATTTAAAATTTGTTTACAGAACATACCGAGGGTGTCGCAAAAGAGCCAAAGACAGAACTTGTGTTATCGAAACTAAGCACAGCAGTTACGGATGGACTCTGAGCAGTGGATGTCGCATGGTTCCCGTCGAAGGCCTAATCCTGAGAGGTACTCTGCGCCTTCGACTTCCCCTGGTAGCTGCAGGAGCGTTCGGAGACCGGGCAGGATAAGGGACTCTCAGCGAGTGACTCGTGGTACTGGTTCTACTCCCTCTCTTTGCTTTCGCTTGAATGCTGCTGCTGGGAAGCACCCGCGTGCGTGGCCAGAGCAGAATGCCCTCCTTCTAGGAATTTAGCGAAGCCTCTTGCCTCAGGGAAATGTTTATTTGGTGGAAATTCTGTGGGATATATTTTTTTTTTGTTTGTGTTTTTTTGGTTTTTTTGGTTTTTTTTTTCTCTTTACATGCTATAATGAATGAGTGAATGGGACGGAGCAGAGTCGCAGCGAGGCGCAACCGCGCCGAGACCCGTGGGGAGCCAGGAGTCCGGCGTCTCTGCCTTGCCGAGGCAACTTGCAATGCTTTCGTGACGGCGCGGGGAGGCGAGGCTCCCGTGGCACGCGCTTAGTATGGCAGTTCCTTTCGGGTGTAAGAGCTGCGGTTTACTATTTTTTTTATTTTATTTTTTAAATTTTTTTTTTGGTGTGTGTTGGGACTGTCTTGCTGAAGATAGCGGGGGTGGTATGAAAACTGTTAATCTTGTACAGAACAACTGAATAAATTGTTTCAAAGTTTCCAAAATGCTTTTTTCCATCTCCTTACCTCTAGTTTCAGGACTTTGTTTTCAAGAATTTGCCTTTCGGCTTAGACGATCACCTCTTGATCGTCTTGTTTCTTGAGTAATGAATTATTTACTGTTTTAACTGAAGTCTCTTAGGCGGTAAGTAAATTACAGCTCTGGTTCTGGCCGTCGTGGTGGTAGAATTGCACGTTCTCATTCGATGCGCTCTGGCTGATGCCTGAAGTTTGACGTCTGCTGGAAAGAACACGCGGGGTTCGGACCCTGGAGGAGCACTGGGATCCTGCCTGATCCTTCATTCACAAAGGTAAAAGAATGGTGTTAATCCCCAAAGCCAGGATGGCTGCGCAGGGAACGCTCGCGGCTGCTTTTTTTGGAGGGAAGAGTTTACTGGTGTTCGGGTATTAGCTGAAATTTGGGAAAAAAGGAACTGGACGGGCTCTAGATGCGGAAACCCCTGGTGCCATCCCAGTGCAATTCCCTGTTTTCCTGCAGCTGCAGTCCCGTTTGTCAGTGCAGTTCGCTCCCGTCTAATGCCGCTAATTACTCCCGGCTCTACTGCTGCTCCAGCAATTTCCCTGGAAATTTCCCTTTTCCTTGGAAAAGAGTCAACAGCTAAAACGAACGGTCTTTTTTTTTTCACTTTTACTCTGAAACGGCGTCTTTCTGTAAAGCCAAAGAGGAAGAGACGGCCAAAACAAAGAAAACCCAACTTCTCATTGGAACCACTGCATTTTTATTTCGTACTATAAATAGAATTCCCCTCTATTTCCCATTCCCTTACACGAGTAAATGAAACATGTAGCTGCATGTTAACTCCGCCCAGTAAAATACCAGCACAAACGGCTTTTAACCGTGAGGTAAGCTAACTGTGTTTCGAAGGCGCTCTGCGTTTGGTTACGGTCGCGTGCTTTACACTACCCGCTTGTGTTTGGCGATACTGCCACCTCTTCACGTAGCTTCTCGCTGACCTCGGTGGTTGTACGAATGCTCCTCCTGGGTCTACGGCTGACACCGTTGAATTACACCTGCTTCACTCTTCCCCAGCAGCACAGGCACGGAGGTGGACACAGTGATGGGGTTTGGGTATTCGTGTGGTGATACTGAATGGAGATGTGTAGCGCACCTTTGTTTTTACAGAGCTGGTTTCCTCAGAGCACGATCCCATCACTTAATCAGTCGTCCACGATGAAACTGTCTGGCTTACCGACACGTAGCTGACGTAACCAGCTCCTGCTGGTCACCTCGGAGTCATCTTGACCTTCCGTCTCTCTAACGACTGCTGTATACAGCTTTTTACGTGACTACGTGAGTATATGTGGAGGAAGCTGCAGGTTCTACTGAGTCTTTGGACTTTAGGTACTTCACTGTCCTAAGGCACTTTGTCTTGGGTTTCGTTAGGTTGAGTGATTCGGTAGGGATGAAGAGGGGGAGAAGTTTTTGCTGTAGTCCCGACAAACGTGTTTCCCACTACTGGTGGTGCTTTTCCCGCAGCGTATGGACAGCAAGCGGCGTGGCTTGGTAGCGTGGCTGGGGCAGAGGCTGTAGCATTTTGGAAGACGCAAAGGAGGGCAAGGGTTTGCAGTGATCTGGTAGTCTAACGAGTGGCGCAGCTCTGCCTAGCTGCTCGTCAGAAAAGTTTCTAAAGTGGAGGGAGCGCTGTGTAATTACTTCCGGACACCAAGACTGCCAACTCCTGGATCGACATCTGCTTGTTGAGGTAACTGTTGTACTGAGCCATGGTTAGCCTTCCACTCTTCAAGGCATCCTCAATTGAGAACTCTCTACCAGACTTTCTGTCGAGGATGACAGACGATTCCCCATTGGGACCCTTTATTGAGATCTCCTCCCAGTCACATTCCTGACTCTTCAGTTTGACAAACAAGCTCCATTCAATGAGGCCAAGCACGTGAGCTTCTTCTGGAGACATTTCTTTTCCGGTATCGGGGTCGATGACCACAATGGAGCGCCTCAGGTGGTTCTCTCTTTGCTCCCTCTTGATAGCCACTGTCTTGAGGCGATTCTGGAGTTGCTCGATCTCCGCATCTTTTTCTCTGGATAACTGCTTCAGATCATCTAACTCTCTTTCCAAAACTTGGAATCTGGAGTCCAGGTTTATTCCGCTGTCCACGTGGGTCATGTTTCTCAGATCCCGAGCTTCTGTTGCTGTGAGCTCAATCTCTGACTGCAGTCTCCTTGTTTCCATCAGCAGGTTCTGTTTCTCAAGGTGTAGTTTGTGGTTTTCCTCCCTTAATAAGTCTAGCTCCTTTGAGGACTTGGAGTTGTTGAATTCCACCTCGGACAGCCTGGTTTCGAGGCGGTTGATATCTGCATCTAGTTCCCTCTTACGCCTGCTTTCTTCCTCCAGATTGCTCTTCAGCTTTTGAATCTCGTACTCCGTGTCTCCTTTGTCCACTTGGACGCTCTCTGAAAAGACCACTTTCTCTTTGACCTCCATCTTCTCCAAAGAAAGGAGCTTCTTTCTCAGGGCTTCTAGTTCAGTTTGCAAGACTTGTCTCCGGTGCTTCTCTTCTTCTAGCTCCAGCTTGAGGAGGGAATGCTCCTTCTCTTGCTGGGGATCTTGCTGAAGGATCACTTTCTGTTTCACAGTCACTCGTTCTGTTGTCTCCCTTTCCTGTTCTTCCAACTCGTTCAACCTAATCTTCAGCCTCTGCACCTCCAGTTCAGCCTCTCTGCGGGCCTGTCTCTCCTTCTCAAGTTCTTCTAGCTGACGCTCTAGCTCAGACCGCCTCCTCTGCAGCTTGCGGAGTTCTTCACGGAGGCAATCGATTTGCTTCAGCTCGCTCTCAATGCTCTGAGAGAAGGAGTTGACTTCAGCTTTCAAGGCAGGATCTTGCTCGTACTTCACTACTTCCTGTTGGACCACTTTCTCCTTCACCTGGGAAAGTTCTTCCTCCTTCTGTCTTACTTTCTCTTCTTGGAGTAGCCGCTCCCTCTCCAGGTCAATGTGTTTCATCTGCTCATCTGCTAGCTGCACTCTCAGAGACTCCACCTCCTCTCTAGTCTTGGGGTCTTCCCGAAACTGCAGAATTTCTTGAACGACTTCCTTGGTATGCACTTGAGGTTTGGTATCTTTCAAAGCTTGTATCTCTTGTTTCAGCTGGTAGATCTCAAGGTCGGCTCGTTCAATTGCTCCCGTCCTTTCTATGATTTCCTCCCGGAGTCGCTGTAGTTCCTTTTCGGTTTCTGGATCATTCTTGTACTTAATGACCTCCTTAATGACTTCTTTGACTTCTACCAGTGGCCCTCTGTTCCTCAGAGCGGCCAACTCGTTCTGGCAGCTCTTCAGCTGTTCATCACCACCTCGGTATCTCCTCTCCTGTTCTACCAGCTCCAAACGAAGGTTGGCAACTTCGTTTTCAGCCTTGGGATCTGGGCGCACAATCTCACGCACTTTCTCCTGGACAACCACCTTGGAGTTCTCTTCCTCCAGCAGCTGGATCTTCCTGAGCAGCTCAGCCTTTTCCCGCTCGTTGGAACGACCCTTGGACTTCTCGTCTTCGTACTGGCGACGGAGCTCATTCACCTCCCTCTCGATGGCTAAGTCTTTCTCTACCTTCAGCACTTCCTTGACGGTAATTTTGCCCTCGGCCATGGCCCGTTCCTTCTCAAGGCGTTTGAGCTTGTCCTGGAGGAAGCTGAGCTCTTCCTCATGCTTCTGCCGAAGGGCGCTCTCCCTCTGTTTGTTCTCTTGCAACATCCGGAATTCCATCTCCAGCTGGGGATCGTTCTGCAGCTTCAACACCTCCTTCTCCGTTACCTTCTCCTGCTCTTTGTTCTTCTCGTTGGACAGCACAGCAATTTGTTGGCGTAAAAGGACGACTTCGTTCTCTCTGGTTCCTTCCTGCCTCCTGAGCTCTTCCAATTCTTCTTTGAGCTTCAGGATTTCATCAGCTTGAGCCTTATCTTGTTCAATACGCAGTACCTCTTTCACTATATACTCCTGCCCTCCTTCCCTCTTCTCGTGCTCCAAAACACGCAGCCTGATTTTAAGAGCCTCCAGCTCATCCTGGAGCACCTGGTTCTTGCGCTGCTCTTCTGCCAGGTTTTGCTGCAGTTTGTGGAAGCTCTCCTCCAGCTGAGGGTCAGGCACTTTCTTCAGCAGTTCTTTCTTCACAACAGTTTCTTGGGGCTTCTGGTTTTGCAGGTGGACAATGTTGTTCTGAATGGCTTTGATCTCCGCTTCTAGCTGTTGCCGACGCTGAGTCTCATCCTCAAGCTCTTTCTTCAACTTCCAGACTTCTTCCACGGGCTTTACAGATTTTTTGCTCTGGACGGAGTCTTGTGTCACTTGAACCTCTGGTTGCTGTTGTTGAAAAAAGAACATGTAGTCAAAAAAAAATGCCAAATAGTCATACTTTTGGTGCTTATTTTCAGTGCCTCCTGTGACAAAACGCCAGGAGGATGTTGAGCTTGGTTAATGGAGGTTGCCTTTTCCAAACGCTGAACAGGGGAGAGGGTACTTGCAAACAGGCGGCTCTCGAACCGCTCTGTGGATTCCCAGCCCGAGAAATGCTTTCTGCGATGGCTGTTGCTGGCAGAACAAAGCTTGTAGCCACGAGGGACACTAATTCTAGCACGGGCTTGGCAAAAGAAGCGTTAAAAATGCTGTGGAGCTTCCTTGGATGAGCGGGGGATGGGACTGGGAAGCACAGAGGGGTTGTCTATCTGATTTACGTGTCTGCTGATGAATGACTTTGGGGGCACGAAACACCAGCTAGATGTGTTTCCAGTTCAACTTGCAATAGCAAAGGCGCGCGTGTGTATTACTTATGCGACTGTCCTTTCGGTATCGTGTTGCTCCTGGTGATGGCTTACCTGCCGCAGGAGGCTCTGAGCAAACTCCAGGTTCTGCAGCCTCTGTTTGTTCACAGCGTTCACTTCGGTGAACTTGGCCGCCAGAACAGCTTCCTACGGAACAAAAATGCATTGAGAAAAGGTGGTGGAACCAGGGGTGGTTGGTCAAGTCTTGCTGAATAGAAACAATGGCCAGGTCCTGAAGAGGTGACCCTGGGTGCTCTCCTAAAAGCCGCCTACAGCAGGGATCTGCCAAGCTTTGGAGGAGGAAGAGCGATTCTCATGCACGCACGCAAACTCATGGTCTTACGGTGTGTTTCCTACTCAAGATGTGCAAGAAGAGATGCAGATGAGGAAGGACCGCGTGAACACTTCCGCCTGCCTTGACAGGCAGGATGAGTTTGGGGCAGTTAGTGAGCAGATCCTGCATAAATAAGTAGCTCACGGCCTTCTCTCGCTGTAAGTATTTCTATCTAGCGTGCGGTCTTTGGCGGTGAAATCTCACTCTCTGTTTGAAAGTCTGGAGAAGGGAAAAACTTCCAGGTTTTTGGCTTTTCTCCCAAAGTGCTAAATCCAACATTTTCCCTCTCTCATTCTGGCCAGCTCAGCCTCAAAAAAAAATTAAGGGGTGATCAAAAGAATGATGGAAAAATCCCTTCCTCCCTTGATTCTCTGCCCTCCCCTGCAGTCCCCTCTGGGACCACGGTCACCGACAGTAAACCTGTTTGCAAAATCCCCGTTGGTCGCATGAGCTTTCATCTGCTTTAGCTCTCTGTAGGCCACCTCTTACTTACCTCCTCTTTCACTTTTGCGGCTGGAGACTGGAGCCTGGGCTTCTTGCTCATGTACCCGTTCCGGCCGTTCTCTAGGTCGAGGATGGACCGTAGCTTCTCTGCTTCCAACTCGTAGTCCTGTGGGAAGAAGTTCCCAGGAGGAAAGTGAGATTACTGGGTCCCCTTCGTGCACAGGTCCCTCCTAAACCCTGGCTTTAATGACTTCTACCCTTGACCTGTGTGTTAGGTGAGCTGCTGAGGATGGTGGGATGTGGACCACCGTTGGGAGGACCTCCCAGCAGGTTCTGAGTCGGGTACTGCCCTGTGACCATGACAGCGCAGCTGCAGGCATGGGCTGACCTTCCAGTGACCTTACCCATGCTGGGCTTGGCATGGAAACCCTCCTTTCACAGACAATAAATCTGGGCCAGTTGCCATGCTAATGGCCATGTGATGTCAACATCAGAGCAGATATAACCTGGTTTTAGCTCATCAGTTGACGGAGTAAGGGCACTAGGCTTTCTTTAGGTGGCTCCTTGTAGGATGTAGGTGATTCTGCCCCTCTGCTCTGCTCTGGGGAGACCCCCCTGCAGTGCTGCCTCCAGCTCGGGGGGGTCCCAACAGCAGAAGGACACGGAGCTGTCGGAGCGGGGCCAGAGGAGGCCCCGGAGATGCTGCGAGGGCTGGAGCCCCTCTGCTGGGAGGACAGGCTGGGAGAGTTGGGGGTGTTCAGCCTGGAGAAGAGAAGGCTCCAGGGAGACCTTATAGCGACCTTTCAGTACCAAGTAAGGGGGCTTTATAAGAAAGATGGGTTCAATCTTTTTAGCAGGGCCTGTTGCGCTAGGACAAGAGGTAATGGCTTGAAACTAAAACAGGGAAGATTCAGATTAGATATGAGGAAAAAATTCTTTACTGTGAGGGTGGTGAGACACTGGCCCAGGTTGCCCAGAGAGGTGGTGGCTGCCCCATCCCTGGACACGTTCCGGGTCAGGTTGGACGGGGCTCTGAGCAACCTGGTCTCGTTGAAGATGTCCCTGCCCATGGCAGGTGTGTTGGACTAGATGGCCTTTAAAGGTCCCCTCCAACCCAAACTATTCTATGATTCTATGTTAAAGTTCTCCCCGTGGCAGAATTGCAGTCCTTACCTTCACTGCCTGCTGGTATTGCTGAGCTGTGGCGGAGACCTTCTGCACCTCCTGTTCCTTGCTTGCGATGTCACTGAGGAGCGCCTGGCATGCACAGAGATACGCGTCAAAGGGAACACAAAAATCCCAACGTGTTGCTCAGCCTTTGTGCGGTTAAAATTACAACACTGAGAATAACAACCTTCTCGAGCTGCCCTGCTCAAGGCACAGGTAGGACAGTGGGACCTTACAGTGTAAAAATAAATGCAGCTAAGAAGTCTTTATTATCTATTTTATGTTCAGGAGCTATCTGAACTCTACTCCTTATCTTTTAGTGTTGTTCCTTCTCCTCTCCCCGTGGAGCCCGGGGCGCTCTCACAAAGAATTACCGCTTGGTTCTTCAGCTTCATTTCCACTTGCTGGATGTTGTCGGTCTCCTGTGGCTCGTAGTTAGGGATGTTGCACAGGAACTGGTTGATTTTGTCGTAGTTGGTGCGGTAGTTGGAATAGGCGCTTTTCGCTTTCTGCAGGGTCTGCGTTCTGTGGGGGAAATCGGCTCAGCTTCAGTACTATGGCATCTCTTGTGTCTTCTGCAAACGCCTCTTAACCCGTCCCCGCTTCCCCTGCTCCCTAAAGACACGGATTTGAGCCAGAGGTGTTCTCTTGCCAAAGTCCCCATCTCTGTTGCAAGAGCACTCAATCCTAAAGGCTGCCCGGATCTGCTCAGCCAGAGCGTGCCAGGAATCCCTCTCTTCCTCCTTATCCCCCCCTGGAAGCCCTTCTACAACTGCTCACACCCATGGTGGTGTCACGCCTCTTCCAGATTCAGTGTGGTTCCGACTCCACGCTAAATATCCTGGCTCTCCAGGCTGGTCCGGTCCTAGCTAGACCCTGTCCTCTCTCTTACCTGTGGTCGATTTGCTTGCTGAGGTTGTTGAAGCGCTGGTTGAGTTTGTAGAGTTCGGCTTCTTGCCGTTCGATGTCAGGGCAGTGCTCCTGGAACTTGCTGGCCAGGGCGTTGGAGCACGTCTTCGTCCTTAGCAAGTTCTGCTCCGCTTCATTGAGCAGGAACCTTTTGGACTGGAGCTCGGTGCCCATGGCCTGCGGGGAAATAAAAAAAAAAAGGGAGAGAGGGATTCTCTGGGCTTCTGTCACTGTTCCCCGTCAACTCCAACATGTGCGCTGAAGCTGCAGGGGATGCTAAGGAACGGCTGAGCTGCAGGAGCGCTACGAGCTTTGGAGAAAAGCAAGTCAGAGGCTTGCATTGTATGGAGAGCCATCTGGTAAACCTGAGGGCGAGGAAAGGTAGCTCTCGCTCCCTTCTCTACACGCTAATCTTTAAAAGTGAGCGTACTGCGTGCAAAATATTTGGTGCTCCTCACGCGAGCCCCAAACCCCGTTCCTGCCAGTGCAGCAACTCCAGAAGGAGCTGTGAAAGCTTTTGCATGATGGTCTGAACTTGAGAACTTGATGGAAAAGCTGAAAAAGGATGGAAAATTCTGGCCTAGCCAGTTCTCGGCCTTTCTGTAGCAGAAGGATTGCCAATTTTGGTTGGTAGCTTTTCCTAGCGATAGCTGTTCTCAAAGCCATGCTAGGGCCATCTCTTTCAAGTATCGCGCCTCTGTGCCGCTTTTCCCAGACCATTTTTATGCTTCACTTCTCCATTAGTCCTTCCGTCAAATCGCAAGTATTCAACTAGCGTTTGATTTCTGGTTTGGGGACGGGAACGGTTTGCATTTAAAGTAGGTGGGGATCACTGCACTTAACGTGGGGTCTCATCTCCAGGCTGGGGGAGGCCATCCCTTTGCGAGCTGATTCAAGCTTGTGGGTTGAGCAGCAATTACTGCAGCTGTTGGAAAGGGGTTTTGTTTGTGGAGCATGTCAATAGGGTAGAAAACCGTCCGGAGACAACACTCACCAGCAGCTCTTCTTTCTTACGGTCCACCACCCGCAAATCCTCCGGTACCGTGTCATCTATGACCAGTTTGTTCTCGTAGGTAGACAGCAGGTCTCGGCCTTGTTGGAGGCTCCTCTCGAGGTGCGTGGCCACCTCAACTCTGTATGGACACAAGAGGAAAGGTGTTTAAGCACCTATCTCCTGCAGGATCCTGTGTTACGCCAAGGCTCAAGCTGCGACTTAAGCCATGACTTACTTCTCTTGGGCAGCACTGAGCAGCTGGACCACACGGTCGTACTTCTTGTTGGTATTCTCCACCTTGTTCTTAACCAAGGTAGCGCTGCCAGTGTTCGGCACGGATTCGATGAAGACCTCGCACTCCTGGATCTTCCTCGTTTTCTCAGGTTCAATGCGACGGACCTCGTTGGTGATGTTCTGCAGTAGGAGTAAAGCCTTTATACCAACTGAACTAGGACCTTGTGGCAACAAAGAACCTGACCCTTGGCTGTCTAGTGTGAGAAGGGAGGTCGGGGCTGAGGGCTTGTGTTTGAGGGCAGGTGCCTTTCAGCCCTGTAGGGGGCAAAAGGGGGTTTTCTGTTGACTTTCTGTTGACTTATATCTCTTCTGGGGCAGGCTAGCTTGCCCTTAGCAAGGAAACTCTGGCTGGGGAGTGGTTCCCACCAGCTCCAGCTCTGTCGGAAGCGTGCTGGACTCATCTGGACCGTTGGGCTCTGCAGCCTGAGGGATGAATTCTTGCCTGGACATCAAAGCGCTGCAGGCAGTTGGAGCAATTTGCTTTCACTTGTGGTGGCACTTGGGATTTTGACACAGCCCTCGGCAGGTGATGTAACCAGGACCTGAACTTCCTCCTAAACCAAGGGAGGTTTGTGGCATAGAGCCTGGCTTAATTAGGGATCTGAAGGAGAGGAAGAGAGCAGGATGTGACCAGCACCGGCGCCTAGCGGGGCAGGTCCACAAGGAGAAAGAGTGCCCTGGACCATAAGTGTTTTCTTGCTCCTTTCTGAGCTGGTGATGGTGGTGGCAAAGTTAATGTCTCTGCTGTGCTCAGAATACGGGCAGGACCAAAACGTGAGGGCTCCCCTCTCTGCAGCCGTCACCTTTTCCCTGTTCAACCTTCCTGTGACCGAGCTGGGCCAAGAACAGGGCAAAGGTTTTGGCTTCTGAGGCTGCTCGAAGGGCTCCTCCCCACCTACACTGGAAGCAGCAGCCAGCCGTAAGCATCGCTCCATGCCCGCGTGCTCCCCGGGCTCAGGGAGCGCCTCCAGCACCCAGCAGACTGAGGACCACCCTGGAGAGCCCCTGGGAGCACGGTCCCTGTGTGGCACCGTCTGTCTGCTTCCACAGCCCCCTACCTTCAGGTCCTTGGAGCGTTCGGTGCTGTCCTGCACAGCCCGGCTCTGCTCCAGCGGTGGACGGAGGTTTGCCGTTATTGCTTTCTCCTGCTTGTCCAGGTCGCTGTTGACTTTCTCCAGCCCTGCCAGAAGCTGGCGCCCCCGAACCGATGCAGCATCTGCATATTGAGGGGGGGACCAGGTTAGAGCCAGTTGGAAGCAGGGTCTAGGCTCAGTCCCGCTGGTGAGTGCAAAACCCGCATCCCCCTCTGCTCCCTGAGCTCCGCCTGCTCTGCCCCTGCACGCATCCCAACACCGTAGACCCCAGGACCTTTAGGAGATGGGAAGCTCTCGGTGACGTCCCCCTTGAGGTGGACCACCACCTAAGTTTAAGGCTACAGCAGCCTTTTTGTGCCCTTCCAGAGCCGCACCTCCAATGCTGTCTGCCTTCAGCCCCTCGTAGCGCTGCTGGAGGATGTTCTTGCAGTTGGCCGTCTTCTCCTTCACAGTTGTGTAGTGATCGGCAATTCTGCAAAATGGGACAGTGTGGGCATGAGGTCAGAGTCAGACCCTCCATCACCGCATTGCCCATCCCAGAACGGTTCCAGGAAGGAGGTGCAGCTCTGGAGGAGCTCGTGGGACCTGGTCCCTCGTGGCAGCCGTGAAGCAAGCTGGGGAGAGGCACCTTCAGCCCGTGTTGGCAAAAGGGTAGAGCGGTGTCTTCACTGGAGGGGTGAGAGCAGGGGAGAGGCAGCAAAGGCAGGTACCTGCCTGCTGAGGGGAGGGATGGGCAGCTCCCCCCGCAATGCAATGGGCCCTCCAGAGGAGGGAGGACCTGGATGGCTCTGAGCTGGCCCCGCTTTGCCAGGTGGGATCTTGTGTGCAAGCAGGAAGCTGCAGGAATCCCTCCTGGAGGAAGCCTGAGGCTTCCAGCAGACACAGCTTCGCTGCAGGAATCGGGGCAGGAGCCCCCCCTGCCATCGGCGCTGCCAGACCCTGGGGGTGCAGCGCTGGTGGGGTGGCCTGGGGCTGGGGAAGGCAAGGGCAAAGGCTGCCGGGGCAGCGGGAGGGTCCGGCGCGGCAGGCTGGGGGGGGCACGTACTGGTCCGCCAGCGCTATTGCTTCTGGGTCCGGCGGGGGGATCATGAAGCAGACCCCCGGGGCGCTGATCTTGTCTCCCGAGCTGTCTGCCACTTCCCAAATGTCTCCGCCGTTCTTCTGCAGGGTGTAGTGGGCTCCTCGGCTTATCTGGCCCTGGGGGACAGGGAACCGGTCACAGCAGCAGGTCAGGAAACACCACCCGCCCTGCTCCACGCCGGCAGCCCCCGGGAGAGCCGCGCTTGCGGGGCGGCAGGACCGGCATAAACCCCAATCCCTTCTCTCGGCACCCTTTTGCTTCTCCAAGTGTCTGCCGCTTGCAGAAATCTCACGTGCCCCGCTCCTCCCTCCCCTGAGCCTCCAGGTATGGAGCTCTTGCAACAGCCATTGCAAGCGAATTCCCACTAGGGCAGAGATGAGAAGGCGTTTCCGAGGCTGTGCTGTGGCTTTCCCGTTCGGAGCGGCGGGCAGCTGAGTCAGCCGGAGCTGCTCGCGCCTTTCCAGGCCCCTGCCGCTCCCGTGATGTCTACCGGCTTTGCTGTCCCATTCCCTTCGGTCAACTATTCAGTCCTGCAAAGACCGATACACCCTGATGGCGGGGACAGAGATGTGCCTGCCGGGACTGTGCCTGATGGTGGGGTGAGTTTCTTGGCTCAGAAACGTGCCTGGACATCTCCGCCATCCCAGCGCAGGGAGCGTGGGAACGTGACGGAGCCGGGCTGTCGCAACCTCCCGAAGGGTGTGTGATAGGCACGCTGTCCGCAGGGCGGACGGAGGCTGCGTTTCCCCCGGAACCCCTCCTGCACTGCTCCTCCTGAGCTGCCAAACCTGCTTTCCCACCGGGGCGAGCGTGTCCCCGCGTGTCACCGTGTCCCTGCTGCGGGAGACATCGCCGTTTGGGCGCTGGCAAGAACTGCTCCTTCCCCAGGCACCTCTTCCATCCCCAGTGCCCCCCGAGGAGACGGTTCCCAGCAGCACCTCCGCATCGCTCAGGGGGAGGAGGGAGATGTTACCTGCTCGCCTTCATACTCGCAGAGAGCCTCCACGGGGACGGGCTGGGGTGGCGTCTCGCGGCGGTACCGCAGGGGCAGGACGTGCTGGCTGCGCTCCTGCAGGGACTTCACCACCGCTTCGTACTTGTCCAAGGCCTTCTCCTGGTCCTAGCACGGGGTAATGACCAAAACCAGTAGGGAAACGTGAGAAGAATGAGCTCCTGGGCTCTGCCAGCTGGGGAAGGGCTGGGGAGGAGCTCGCACCAACGCTGCCGGGACAGAGGCTGTGGCTTCTCTTTTGCTTATGCTAGTGAAAACGGCTCCGGGGTCCTGCTCTGCAGCCGTTGTGTTCCTACACCAAGTGTTCCTGCACCCTCCTGCCTGCTTTTGCAGCCAGGCTGAGGACTGGGACTGTCCCCGTGAGCTGCCATGCCTTGGCACTAGCCACCGGCCAGTAACAGGCATTCCCTGGTGTATGGGCCACATCTGCCTGGCCACATCTGCCTGGCCACGTGTCAATGGGTAGCCCCATTCCCAGCTATTACCTCTAATTAGAGCCCTGTGAAAAGGCTCTCCACCGGTCGCTCTATTTCTAACCGTGCAGGTGGGTATCCCACAATGTTGAGTGGGATGGAGCGGAGCGCGCAGGAGGAGAGGGACAGCTCTCGGGACGAGCGATCAGCTGTCCCAGGACACGTGCATCATCTGGGCCTGCTGCAGCACGCTTGGGCTTGGGCTGGGCCAGCGGCTCGGCTCAGCACAGCCCTTCCCAAGTGGGCGATCTCGCATCCCAGCTCTAGGCAGCACAGCGAGTTCCACAACCTCCTCTGGCAGCAGGTCTAATTATGCTCCCGCCCTTAATGAGCGCTAACTCAATGAGAGAACAAATAAAAACCAGCCCAGTGAGCAATTACGTTGCTATGGGAGAGGCAATCTCTAGCTAGAGGGGAAGGAAGAGTGGAGTGAAGGCCAGGCACAGGGAGGCAGCAGCGTGGTCAAGCTGCTTGCCATGGAGAAAGCTGGGCTAGATGCCTCCTCCGGCAAGGATGTCCCTCCATCGGTGTCGTAGGGACACTCGCCATGGAGAAAGCTGGGCTAGATGCCTCCTCCAGCAGGGATGTCCCTCCATCAGTGTCGTAGGGACACTGGCTCCTGCTGCTGCCCCCACTTTGGTCCTGCCTGCACCAATACTCACATCCAGCTCCCGGAGGAGAGACTCGAGCTGGTATCTGTCCTTGAACTCTGGGCTGAATTTTTGGTCCAGGTCTGTATCCACCTTCTTCAAGAGCTCCTGGGCATCCTTAGTGTCTTTCTGAAACTGCAGAAAGGCAAAGTCTCTTGTGAGAGAGGGTTCGGCTGAAACACGGAGCAGACCCAACCCGGCACCCTGGTCTTCACGCTGCCTAGAGCAGGACAGCCACCAGGAGCTATGACGGGCATCTGAGCACTCAGCAGTGCATGGAGAAAGGTGAGGAGTCGCTATTTCCCATGCTTGGGACAGCAGAGCTAGGGGAAAGACAACCAGGGGCAGCTTATTCCACGGTCTTCTCCTGCAGAGCTGTTAAATCCCACCTTTCCCGCCCTCAATTTTATATCACTTGGAGAGCATCATGAGGGTGCGTGGTGTCTCCATTGCCAGCGCCAGGGAGAAGGCAGAGCCAAACCCTTCCGCGCACAAACCACCCCCCGGGGCAGTTATTCTGGCAGGTACCCACAAAAGGCGCTGCCTGGGCTGGGCACCACGGTTCGGCTTTGGCAAGAGACTCATCACGTCGTCAACACGCCCAGGCTGTGGGAGAGGAATCCAGCCTGACCTGCTCCCCGGCAGAGCCTCCCTGGCTGTCGGATGCAATTTATCCAGCAGACATCTGTCTGCCGAGCTCAGCCGGCATGCTGAGCCCTCGCGCAGGGCTCCCCGAAGGGGCCAACTCTGCTTTCTGCAGGTGTAATTTCCCCCACTCGGACCTGTTCTGCTTCCGAGAGGAGCATGCGAGGTCGCCCCATGCCTTGTTTTGGGCGTGAGGTCCCTCTGCGAGATATCTCTGCTGTCCTACAGACAAGGATGCCAACACTGGGCATCCTTGAGGGGCTCTTGAACCTCAGCGTTGGAGCGGATGCTTTCTGCAAGTTATGCTTTGGCCAAGCAATTACTGCGTTTGGCGCTTGAGCAATTATGACTTGTGTTATCAACTCAGAGTGGTCCTCCTAGCCTTAAAAGCCCCCGTAGACTGGAGGACTATATCTCTTCTACCCTGCAGCAGGAGCTTGTATGGTTGCTGGGGTCTGCTGCAACCCACCACCGACTTTCTGGGCTGTGCAGAGCACGCGGTGCCTCGCTCCCCCTGGGGATCTGGTACCTTGTGGTAGTCCTCCATGAACTTCAGGTGGCTCTCCTCGCAGATCAGCAGGTTGAGGTACTCCTTCCAGTCAGCATGCACCGCCTCGATGTGAGCCTGCAACGCGGGGGCGGGAGGTGGATGTCAGCAGGATGCCCCGTGTTAGGGGTGAACCTGGGCTGCCCACCAGAAAGCGCCCATTTCCCTCTTGAGCAAACAACTCCTTGGCTGCCTCTGCAGCCGCCCAGATGCTCAGAATGGGAATACTGGAGAGCTAGTCCAAAGCTCCGATGGGAGCGCGGGGATGGGTATAAGGAGGTGGCAGATCCTGCGGCCTTCCGTCCATCTTCCCATCAAAGGTGGCATCTGCCACCACAATTTATCCTTTGTAGGCAGGCACAGGGTAATCACCACAGGAATGAGGGACATGGGAAGAGCTCCTTAGGTTTATCTTGGCTCCTCCGATGGTGTTTACCCACTTGCAGGTGAAGGAGACATTTTTTTTTCCCCACTTGGCATCCCAAGAAGTAAAGTCAAGAGTTGTGTTGGCACCATGTCCCGTGTTGGAGAAGGGCTGGGCGAGTCCCCCGAGCACCGGGGCAGGCAGGGAAGCTGGAGCCCGTCCCTGATGCTCACCTCAATGGCGTTCTTCCCTGGGTGGTTCTGGGCGAGCAGCTGATCTCCATCCGTATGCAGCTTGTTGATGGCCTCCTCCTTCTCCTCCAGCTTCCGGTGGATGAAGTTCTAGATGGAGAGAGGTGAGAGACTGATCCCCAGGCAAAGAGAGGGGACCCTGGCTGCGTCCTGTGCCTGAGCTACTCTGGAAGGGCCTGAACAGCTCCACAAGACAGAAAGCGTGGTGTTCCCCCACTGCAGCTCTCGCTTTTCCTTCCCTTGCAGACGTTGCTAAAGATGTGACTCTTGCCAAATGAACGCTGAGATAAGGGAAAGGAGAATGAGGAAGTTCTTGAGCTTCCTCATTGCTTTATTTCTGGCAGCAGGTAAGGATTTTCCTTACTATTCACGTGCTATCATCTGTACATCTCAAAGCGCTTCGTGATGGAGCAGGGGGGAAACTGAGGCACGGGGGGAGGGATGTTTCCTTACCCCCGTCCAACCCCCAGCCCGCACCCCCCAGCTCCATGCCCACCTCCCTTTGCTGCAAAGCGCCCAGCCGGCACGGGGCCGGGCTGCAGGCGAGCGCGCACGGACCTCGTACTGGCGGCGCCGGCTGGGGTAGTCCAGGTTGTGGTCGCTCCAGTCGTAATGGGTCCTGTCCTTCGCCTGCTGATCCAGCCAGTAGAGCTTGTTGGTGCAGCGCTGCATGTAGTCCTGCAGGGAGTTCAGATCCTGCTGCCGCTGCTGGGAACCGGCCTGGGAAGGGTGAGAGGGGAGAGCTCAGCCCAAAGCTCCTCTCCATGGGTCCCCTGGGGGTGCCTGGCCACCCCGGCAAGGGACCCCTGCCAAGGGCTCTGCCCGCTGGGATCTGGGAGGTCTCTTACCAGCAGCTTCTGGTATTTGGCTTGGAAGTCGCTCGTGTATTCCTGGTGACAGAGGGGAAGCAAGGCGAGAGTTAGGAGCGTGTCTCCGGAGAGTGGTGTTCTGGCGGGGGCTGGCTTGAGGGAGGGGGATGTGGGGTTTATGGGATTTGCCTCGTTGTAAAGTTAAGAGCCGGTGTACGATGCTCAGCTCCAAGCTTAGGCGTGGATCTGGGCGCCCACCCAACCCTGGTCCAGGCTGCAGCAGCTTGGATGGTGGGTTGCCCCCGCCTTCATCAAGCGGCTCGGGACGGGGCCGACCCCGTGGGGCAGCAGGGAGAGAGGGGCAGGAGAGCTGACCTTGTTGCCTTCCTTGGCCATGTGTGGGCCGATGGCCATGACCTCGTTGTGGAAGATGTTGTGCTCTTCTACTTGGCTGTTGACCAGCGGCAGGTCGGTCCCGAAGCCCTTGCTGCTTAACGCGTCCTGCGGCGCACAGGAGTTCAGGTTAGTGATGGGGGAACGGGATGCGGCAGCTAAGACCTGGGAAACTCCTTTTGGAGGTGGACACGGAGCTGGGCTCTGGTGTTGGCAGCATGTGGGTGAAACTGGCCGTGCCAGATAGTGGCCATGGGGAGGTCAGTTTGGGGGGTTTAACCCTTTTCTGCCTGGAAGAGTGGGCTAAAATAAAGAGTAAGGGCCACGGAGTAGAGGCCAAAGCAGGAGGTGGCTGGGGATGCCGAGGCAAGGACCCAAGAGGAGAGGCTGAGGCTTGTTGGAGGAGAGGCTTCTCCTTGGGAAGGAGAAGGCTTTGGGGGGCACCTAACAGCATCCTTCCCATAAGGTTGTTGGGAAAACGGAGCCCGGCTCTTCCAGGTGGTTATGCATGGTAGGAGGGCGAGAGAGGACAGGCGTAAATTGAAACGGGGGAAGCACAGACTGGGTACAAGGAGAAGCTTTTTCACTCTTAGGACAGCGGGGTGTTGGAGTACGTTGCCTGGGGGAGGAGTGCGGTCTCCGTCCTTGGCTGGAGAAAGGCAGAATTTTGCCCAAGCTCATCCAGGACGGCGATGGCCAGGCTGAGCCCATCCCCTGAAGGTCAAGCTGGCGCACTCCCCCCCAGGTCCTCCCGAGCTTTTCCTCCCTTAGCCCAGCTGCTGCCAGCTGTGCTGCTTCAAGCCCCGATTCCTGGTGCCACAGCTGCTCCCCTTGTCATCTCCGCACGTTCCCCTGCCACCCAGCACCCCACCTTCTTCCCATGCTGCTCCCAGTATCCAGCAGCCAAGAAGGTTTCCAGGAGCCTGTTTCTCCATGGGGAGATGCACAAGGTCCTGCCTGTCCCCAGCTGGTGCTGCTGGCCAGGCAGCGGCACTGATGGTCCCCTTGGTACCTGTTTCTCCTCGATCACCGTTGCCCAGTTGACCTGGGGCTCAATATGCTGCAGGGGGAAGCTGTAGATCTGGTCGTGTTTCACGCGCAAGTTTCCCACTCGTTCCTTCAGCTGCCGGATGCTGCGGGAAGGAACAGAGGAGAGTGGGATGCAGGGTGTGGGCACGGGCCAGCGTTAGCATCGGCAGCTGTAAGTGATCCTCTCCCAGCCCCGCTGTTGAAGGGGGGGACTGTCCTTTGGGGACCTCGGCGAGCCCAGCGCTGCCAGGCGGGCTGGCAGCAGCCGCGTTGTGCAATCGGCCGGGGAGGGAGAGGGCAAAGGTTTCCCCGTGCACGCTGCTCAGCACATCCCCCAGCTCGGGGCAGGTTGGTACTGGGGGAGCCAACAGGTACCACCCCGCCGTGCTTCCTGCGGAGCCGCCACCGGCAGGCGCGCACGCGCCCAAGGATGGCTGCGGGTTATGCGCCTCAGTGTGACTTGGGGTGCGGAGGAGCCCGTGGTGACCCCCCAGCTGCAGGCAGGAGCTGAACAGAGCCCCTGGAGGAGCATCCTCCCTCCCCCAGCAAGGCTCTGGGGGCAGAGTACCCCTCCCCAGTACTCACTCTTCTGTGATCATGTCACCCTGAGGGTGCTTCATGTGCCGGGCGATGGCCGCGTCCCCATCGAGCACGTAGAGCAGCTTGTCGGACTCGGTGAGTTTCTGAGCCGTCAGGTCCTTGTACTGCGCTAGCTGGCACGCCTTGATCTTGTGCAAGTCCTGGGCAGGCAGAGAGCGGGCGGGAAGGGTCACGAGGGGAAACTAAACGGTACCCAAGAGGGCTGAGCGAGGTCCTCCTGCCACGCTGCCCCTGGGCACCAGGAGCTCCGCCATCTCCTGTCCTCCCAGGGATGTCTTTTGCTTCCCGCTCATCTACGTTAGCCCCGAGAAAGGGCTGTAACCGGAGGGGCTGCGTCGCCTCGGCATGCATCCCACCCTTTGGGGAGAAGAGGATGGTTCGGGCCCCTTCTCCTCCATCCCAGCTGCCTGCTGGGATGCACAGCCAGGGATGCACCTCCCCGCTCTGCACAGTGCTACCCTGCCCTGGGCAGGGAAGGATTTTGGGGCCCCGTTGCCCGTTACACCCTCCCACCTTCTTCCCACCAGCCGGGGAAACACGTGCGTCCCTCCGTTAGGGACCACGGCAGCCCGGGTGCACACCGCAGGGCGACCGTGCACGCGTGTCCGAGGAGAGGAGATGAGACCGCAGCGGAGCAGGAAGGGCTGTGGCAGGAGGGAGCCGGGGGTGGGATAAGGCTGTTCGGAGGAGCCCGCGCGCGTGGCCACGGCTCGCTTACGCTTTGCATTCGGGAGTCGGTCTCCACGATGTTTTTCTCCACCTGGTCGGCATTTTTCTGCAGGCGTTCGATGAGCTCGGTCAGCTCTTTGCTGGAGATACTGGGGAGAAAGAGAGACCCGTCACCCCCACAAACGCGGCCGCAGCCCCAGGCCGCTGCCGGGGGCTGCCCTCGGGCTGCCGTGACCCCGGCGGGGTGGCCGGGGGCCAGCCCAGCCCGCCAGGCACTGCAGCTGTGCGTGACTCACTGCTGCCTTCCGAACACTTTCCAAAATACAAAATACCGGGCTGCTCTGCCAGGAGGGGGGTGGCGGAGGCAGGGACTTAGTATCTCCCGCACGGTGGAAAGGGGAGCGATGCCTGAGCTTCCCTCGGCTGCGGAGCGAGGAAGAAAAGAGCCGTTTGCAGGGGACAAGGAGAAACGGGGCAGCCTGAGCAGCAGAGAGGACCCGGACCCCGTGCACGCAGGCGAGACGGTCCGTTCGAGGCCATTTCATGCCGGCGGTAGCCCACGTCCTGCAGCCCTGCGCGCACCCCGCTCCCGCCTTGTGCCTCCTCCGTGCCACGGTCAGGGCTTCTCCTCTCCGCAAGGAGTTATTCGCAATTTAAACCAGATAAAGGGATGGGGCAGCACGTGTTGCATCTATCTTTAAATGTCTCTTGCTAAGGCACTGTTTTTTGCTCCCAGGGCGATGCTGGTCCCAGCCGTGCTGGCTGGCAGGGCGCGGGGCCAGCCCAAATATTCCCAGCGACGGCTGAGCTGGAGCAGAGTCGGAACAACCCGTGACGCGGCTTTTGCATCGCCGGGGTTATTTTAAACGTTTCGTCTCCTCGCTGTCGCTTTGGCTTGTTTGCAAGGAGAGGTCGCAGCGTGCCAGGGCTCCGGAGCAGCGTGTGCCAGGCCATGGCAGCAGCTCTCCTGCTGCGGACGGGCGGCAGAACGCCGGGTGTGCTCCCCAACGGTCCCCGCGGCTGGAGGGTCCCTAGCGCTGAGGCTGGTGGCAGGGCTGGGGCTCGCGTCCCCGCTGTGCCACGTAGGCTTAAGCCAAGGGGTTGGCTCACCCCAATCCCAACCAGCTGTAGAGCGGGGATAATGAGCCTTAATGACCTCGTTACGTGGTGGTAGAATGAATCCGGGAGGTGTTAATTGCTGTTATAGCTGCTGGAAGGTGAGTTGTGTGCCTCCTGAAGGGCAGTGGGGCAGGGTGGGGGAGAGCAGAGTTGCGTCTGGTGGAGCACCCCAACCGTGCTCGCTCATGGTGTGGAAGGCTCCTGTGTCCCCAAGCGGACAGTCTCATCCAGCAGCTTCACCAGCCCAGCTCCAAGGGGTCCTGCAGCTCCTAGGTCCAGCACGGGGCAGGGGTTGACCACGTGAACTTCTCCAGGACAGCACGAGGCAAGTCCTCCTGTCTTCCACGGCATGGTGGGCCAAAGCTGAGAGCCGGCATGGCTTGTCACAGAATCCCAGACTGGTCAGGGTTGGAAGGGACCTCTGG
>RSEF01000014.1:17286503-17344469 GCA_003993805.1 Himantopus leucocephalus | reverse complement strand
TTCTCTTCTCCAGACTGGAAAGCCCCAAGTCCCTCAGCCTTTCGACCAAGGCAGTTCCCTTCCAGGGCTTTGCAGTGGCTTCCCTGGGCACGTGCCAGCGCTCAGCTACCAGCAGGTAAGAGCAGGACGTGGCCTCGTCGGTCCTGTGCACCTCAGGGTCTCCAGCGGGGACATCTCGGCTTGCTGCCTTTCCAGTGTGGGCACTGGGGGCGGGGGGAAAAATCTTGGCCAGCCCGGATCTGGGGAGCCCCTTTCCTGGCGCTGGTGCTGAGCTTCGGGACGCGTTCCTGCCTGCCACGCGCGCTGTCGCTTTCAATGCAGCAGAACAAAACCAAACCCAACCCAACCCAGCACTGGGCTCGTTCCTCCCTACCTCGAACCCTGCCCCGGGCTGCGGGAGCCTCGTAGCATCTGACAGCTCCACAAAAAAGTTCACGCTTCCCAGGAAGTTCTGGCGTGGGCAGGATTTACTCTGATTATTTTTTTTTTTTTTTTTTNTTTATAGAAGCTGCATCATCAGGCCGGTACTCGGCAAGGCTGGTGGTTTGTGTCTGCCACCGCTGCCTGCCCGGCACCTCCTGACGAGCGGAGGGATTGCCGTAATTACGGGCTCTCTCTCGCGTCAGGAGAAATGAACGGAGGAGCGGGCATTTCCGAGCAGAACAGCGAACGAAGGGGTCGTTAGGAGTTGTGTGGCTGGCTGCAGTAACTGCCAGGGTGAGTCTCGCTGTCCCTTCATTAATCACAGCTGGAGGGTGCAGGGGTCGCCAGCAGATGGACGCGCGTGGCTGGATCCTGCTGCAGTGGTAGAAGGAGCTCTTCAAAATTCACTTCGGGGTTTCTCCTAATCCGCATCATCCCGTGTAAACTGGGGAAAACATCCGATGAAGTCAGTGGAGAGAAACTGGTTTGGAGCTGGGCGACTAAAACGCGCTGCACGCGTTCGTGCGTCTTCAGAGCTGGTCCCGTCTCCTGCGTCCTGAGGGAGCCTGCAACCACCAAGGAGCCTTCCTCATCTCTCACCGACGAACTGGAGGCCGCCCGAGCTTTGAGGGTGGGAGAGGCTGAGTATCCCGGTGGAAACTTGGGATGCTTCGCTGCAACAGCCGGGAGCTGAGCGGGGCTCAGGAGGAGCTGGCAGGGTTTGCCGGCTCATCTCCACGTTCCATCCCTTGGTCTCGGTGTTTCCTAGCAAGCCCAAGGATGAATCTTCAGGGTTCCAGTGGATCTATAATACGGATGGACAAACCACAAAGCAGAGGAGCTCTGGGGCTTTTCTAGCTCTGGTTTTGACAGAAGCTTCTAAATTGTACGGGGTGGGGGAAATACAATTAAGCCGGGGATGGTTTGAGAGCAGTGGCAACGCTGCGTTTCAGCCACGGTTGCCCGAGCTGTTGCTGCTGATGTGATCTAACAGAGCTGAGCCTGGAGACTCTGCCCGGCCTCTGCGCTCCCTTTGCGTCAGCAAAAACTCCTCTCGGGCGCCGGGAACCGCTGAGCGCAACACCCCGGCCCTGACCCTCTTACTCAGGTACCGGCTTTGCCGGGAGCATCCTCTGTGGCCACGCTGCTGCTGGAACAGCCAGGCCGGTTTGGGATGGGGATGACGTGTCCGGGTGAGGATGTGCCCCTCGTCCCCTTCTCCCCACTCCTCCCCTGGGCTGTGAGCCACCAGCTCTAATCACCCCCTGTTAATCACCCTGTCACCGAGCTGGGGCCGCCTGTGCCCTGCCAGCCGGTTCCCAAGCTGGCGGTGCTGTCCCCGACTGTTCCTTCCCACCTTCCCCGTGACTCAGGGAACCCAGTGCCAGGGGCAGAGCCGCCCTCTGCCCCGGCGGTACCCGGGGGGTGACAGCCCCTTCTCCATGGCCGCAGGGAGCAGAAGAGGGTATCGGGGCTGTGGGAATTGGGAGGGCAAGAGGATCATAGAGTAGTTTGAGTTGGAGGGGACCCTTCAAGGCCATCTGGTCCAACCCCCCCACCATGAGCAGGGACATCTTCAACCAGATCAGGTTGCTCAGAGCCCCGTCCAACCTGACCTGGAGTGTCTCCAGGGATGGGGCAGCCACCACCTCTCTGGGCGACCTGGGCCAGCCTGGGAGCGTGGCCCTCCTCTGGCCCCGCTCCCACAGCTCCATGTCCTTCTGCTGTTGGGACCCCCCGAGCTGGAGGCAGCACTGCAGGGGGGTCTCCCCCGAGCGCAGCAGAGGGGCACAATCCCCCCCTCGCCCTGCTGGCCACGCTGCTGGGGATGCAGCCCGGGGTGCGGGGGGCTCGCTGGCCTGTGAGCGCACGTTGCCGGCTCATGGTGACCTTCTCACCCAACAACACCCCCATGTCCTCCTCAGGGCTGCTCTCCATCCCTTCACCCCCCAGCCTGTGCTGGTACCGGGGGTTGCCCCAACTCATGTACCCCTACACTTGGCCTTGTTGAACCCCATGAGGTTCACCAACCCACTTCTGGAGGTTGTCCACGTCCCTCTCGGGCTGGAACACCTCAGGATGGCTTTTCCCCATGTCGGAGAGGAGGGTTAGCCTGGTAATCCAGAAACTACCGCTTTGATGTGCAGTATCTGGGTGACCAGGGAAAAGAAAACGCCGAGCTCGCTTGGAGCAAGCAAGGACATGCTCGGGTATAACGCGGGCACGGCTGTGCCGCTCAGCGTCGGCTTTCCTGACGCACGCAAGAAGAGCTGTTTGCTCTCTCCACCTCTGCGGTTTACAGGAGTCACCGGCGGAACCGGTGGCTGTCACCAGCGGAGGTTTTGGGACAGAGAAATCTAATAAAAAGCTCCCACGGGAGCTGGATCTCAAAAGAGCCGCTGCAGCGGGGTGGGGGGAACTGCTGCTCCTCCGCACCCCCTCCTGTGCTGAACACGGCGGGGGGGCTGCTGCCTGCTCCAGCTCACCCCACGGCTGCTTGAGATGCAGAATTAATGTGTGCAGAAAGAAATACAGAAATAATAAATTTCCGTACTTTTTTCTGCATACTCATCACTTCTGCGCCACTTAATCAACTGACTTCAACGTTACTGATATGAGATTATCAGCCCTGTTAATTATCTGCCTGTCCCCCCACCATAGCCGGCTCTGTGTTAATAAAGCACGAGCGCAGTCCCTGCGTCCACCTGGATATCAGTGCCGGAGGGATCGGCTGGGAAAGCCGAAATCTCCGCGCAGGGGGATGGAGGAGGTCGGCTTCCCCGCGCCCTTCATCTGCCAAGAGGGGGAAGATGCAGGAGAAGCACAAGGTGATGGGTAAAGCGGTTGAGGAATCCTCGGCCGGCCCGCGGAAAGGTGTGCGGATGGGGTTTGGCTTTTTCGGGAAGCTGTTGGGAAGAGCCGTGGGGTGCAGCCGGGCTTCGGAGCCCGGGTAAGGCAAAGGGCTCCCCGGGGCCAAAANAGGGGATGGCCGGAGCACGGAGCGGCGCTGGGGAGGGCAAAGGGCAGGATTTGGCCGTGGCCCAGCTGGGAAGGGCAGCGCGGGCGGGAGCGAGCGGAGGCAGCGGAGCAAAGGTGCCCGGGGCACGGCCCTCGCGCGGCTCCGGCAGAGGGACGGGAAATGCAAAGCTCCTCTGCTAAAATAGATAAGTCTTTGTTTGAAAGACGGAGGCCGGGGGGTGGGTGGGGGGGGAAAGGCTGGAAAAACTGGCTTGGCTTTGCCATTTCTGGAGAACTTTCACATTTTCTGATCAGGAAGGGAAAAATGGTATCACTCACGAAAAGCTGCGCTCGGCAGAAGCGTTATTTCTTTTCAGTGACGCCTGAAGCAGCTGCAGCATCGCCCGGCTGGCGCGAAATACCCGAGAGTATTCCCGTGAGGAACGGGAGGGGTTTTTTGGGGGTTTCTCCCAGCTGGAGAGCCAGGAGGAGGCAGCTGCTCTGCGGCAGACTTCACTCCATCCGTGCACCACAATTCCGACTTCAGGTGATGTTCTGTTTCTTTGGGGTTTGGGTTGTTGGGTTGTTTTTTGGTTTTTTTTGAAGAGAGGCTCTCAAAAGACAGATGTGATGATAATTATTGTGATATGGAAACTCGGCTGCTAAAAACTGGACTTTTTCTTTTTTTTTCTCTATTCCTACTTTTTTCCTCCCCTCCCATTAGGTTGCATCTTCACTGATAAGAGCATGTTTTGGAGCAAACTTCCCTGAGGTCGGCATCTCCGGGACGGCCGCAGCTTGGCACGCTGGCTTTGGGCTTGCTGGCAGGTGGTAGGAAATCCCTTTGATCCCTCTGTCTCCTTTTTTTTCCCCCCAAACAAGGAGGCTATTTCACTAATCCCCCCACGTGAGGGTGCTCAAATAGATACTCCTGGAGTTTTGACTGCTCCAGCCGACCGCGGTCCCTGGGAAAGCTCCTGCTGGGAGCTTGTCCCGTGAATTGGGTACTTGCTGGGAGGGTTAATGGGATGGGCTCTGTCCTGCTCCGTCCCCCAGCTCAGTGACTCGAAGTGCCCCTGCTCTCCTGCTGGGAAACCTTCCCATGCTGGGAGCTTCTCCACAGGCGGGACAGCTCGGCCAGGGACAAGCGAGTCGGTCGAGGATGGAGTCTGAGCACGGATCCTGGTCCTGCTTGCCACATCCCTGTACTGGGATGGACGGCCGGTACATCAGGCAGTGACCACCTACTGCTGCGCTCAATTCCACCTCCATTTAATTTCCATTTATACAGATTTCCTATAAAAAAAACATACTCATTTAAGCACTGCTGTTGAAGACTGGGCTTTAGGAGGGACTTAAAGTGCACGAATCCTCCAGAAGGCCACAGCACAGAACTATAAATGCCCTTAAACCTTCCCGAGCCGCAGCTACCGCTGCGTGCTATTCCCTTGTGCCGCTTCTAAGGCCACCGGCGTGACACCGGGGCAGAGCAGAGGACGCAAGGGCTGGGCTAGGGCTAGCGTAGTTCAGGTTTGGCAACGTTTAAGATCTGGCTCAAAACTCCGGAGCGGCGTGCCGTCAAGCTACCCACGTTAGGGCGTAGCTGGACAGCAGGGTTGCCGCACTTACTCCAGCTCGTTTCAATTATATTTATCTTCCCTCGTAGTAATGGTGATATATTATTGTAATGTGCATGGAAATTAAAGCAGAAATAGGCCAGGCGATGGCGAGGCTTGCTCCACCGTAAATACAGAGCAGCTCTCCTGACTCACCCGCTGTCTGGTCCTTCGTGCTGACTCCAGCCCTACCAAACAGCCTCTAGAAACGGGCGCCAGCCCTCCCGCCTTCCACCCCAGCTGCCTGCACCCCCTCTTTGACGGGGACTGCGTCTCCTGCCGTCCTGGATGGATGCTCTCACCGAGGGGGGGACCCCCAGGGTGAACATCTTCCCTGCTGGCGTGGAGGCTGAGTTTCAGCAGCGGCGACTTCTCAAGGCTGAGCTGTGTTTTCTACCTCCCAAGACCCGGACTTTTCTAAGAGAGAAACCAACCGCCTGTTTTCTAAGTGTTCGGTGAAGATAACAGGGGAGGAAGATGATGGTTTTCCCCCATACTACATCCCTATTCAAGGCTTCTGCCTTCCCTTCCAGGGACAGACACACACACGCACACACACACACATATATATATATAGATGATGCGCTATCAACACAGCGGTCATGGCCAGTCCCAGCTGAATCCCAGGGCCTTACGCTACTGGGATGGGGTGCGCAAGAAGAGCACAAAGCAACTAAGTCCACGAGACCAAAAAAACATCATCATCACCCCCGTTCCCCGGGCGAGGCGGGGAGATGCCCACACACCCGCTGACATGCGCGGGGTTGGACGGGGCTGGCTGCTGAGCCTGGAGACCACAAGCCCGGGCCGGAGCTGCAGCAGATAGTCCTAAGGAGATACTTAGGACTGGTCCTGCTAATCTGTGCATCAGAAAAAACAAAACCATGGGGAGGTGTTGAGGAGCATCACCTGCGCGCTTGTGGGGGTGTGAGTGGCGTTAGGAGGGGGATGGAGGGGGACGCGGTCCAGGGCGCTCGGCGCAGAGCGCTGCCATGGGTTTCCTCCGGCCAAGTCGCTGCACAGCGCGTGGCCAATGCCCTCCAAGACTCAACTGGTGTTGCCGAGGACGGACGAGCCAGAGGATCCAGCACCAATTCATCTTCCAACCATCGCAGCTTTGCAGGATTTAATGTTGCTTCTGTTCTTTCCCCACCGTTGCCCTATTAGAGCTTCAAAGCAGGTTGGCTTTCCTCCTTAAGAACGCGAGCGTGGGGCCGACCGGCCTCGAGACGCGCAGGCGGTTGCCACAAATGGCTCCTTCCCCGTCCAGCGAGGCGTTCGGCTCCTGCGGGGACCTGCATCCCTGGCACATCAGCGGGGATGGAGCCGGGAAATCTGTCCCTGCCCACCCCAACCTCTCAGCCCCCGGGTCCCGGGCAGGCTTGCGGGCAGCTCGGGGATAGGCAGGGGAGCTGCTCGAAGCCCGTGTGCTTCAAGGCGCTGTGGGTGGGAGGCTGAAGGACCAGTTTGGGGTTGGGGAAGGGTGGCTGTCTGCACGCAGAGGGACAAAGAGCATTGTTCGTGGGCAGATTACAGCACCTGGCTTGAGCCGCACAGACTCCCGGAGATCTCGAGTCTCCGGTGCCGCTCATCGAGACGCCCCCATGATGAGAAGGACTCGTCCCAAGGCTGAAGAAACCACCAAGCCTCACAGCAGCTCCTCGTCAGACTATGACCTGCTGTAGGACGGCGCTTCCTGGGCAATCCCTAACTAAATCAGCTGAGCTCGTAGCAGGAAACGTTCCAGCGCCCTTGCACGCTTGCCAAACCGGTGCTCGGTTATTGCCCCGTCACCGCTGTGCTTTGAAGGCTCGGTCACCGGCGGCACCTTGGCACTAAGCCCTCATCTAAAGTGCAGCCCCTGCACCTGGCGGCGCAGCCTCGCCGAAGCGCAGGACGAGGCCGGGCCGTACACGGTGTCGAAATCTCCGTCCCTGTTTACGGCGGGGGCGGTCGGTTGATTTTAGCAGTGTTGCTCTGTTTTTCTAGCAACAAAACTGGGCGGGAGCCGGCTGGGAGCCTGGCAGCGCCTGGAGCAGGGGACGGGGCGGCAGGAGCTCCTCGCTGCTGCTTCTTCTTCTGCGCAATCTTTCTCCAGCGAGTTGCTTAACCGGTCCGGCGCCGGCTTCCCCATCTTGATGGTGGGGCTGTTTCCACACGGTGGGAGTGTTCCCTGGATTCACAGATGTTTGTAAACTCCAACGCAGGAATTAACAAATTGGGGCTAATGAGCACAGCCCTCCCCGAGGTGCGCGCGGACAGTCGGGGCGCAGGGAGGGAGGGTGGCCCGAGGCCACAGCCCTGCGCTGCTTCCTCAGCCGCCACCAGCCAGCCAGAAAAAAAATAAATAAAGATTTCAGCCTGGCCCGCAGCCTTCAGAGGTGCTTTGGCACCTGCCCAGAGCCGGCTGGGCTCGCGGGCAGGGCGGCGGAGGGAAGACCGTCTTCCCGAGCCCCATCCGCAGTCGGATGATAGGTACCCGGCGCTGGCAGGGCTCGGAGCGCGGCGGCGGGGACCCCGGCCGCAGCCCCGGGGTGGGGATCACAGGGACGGCGGTGGGGGGGAGTACCCAGCGCAGAGGAGGTCTGTCCCCTCCTGCCTCCCAGCGTCCTGATGCTGCTCAGAGTCCCGAGCTGTCAACCCAGGTGTGGCGTTTCTCATTTTCAAGCCTTCCACTAACAACCCCGAAGACGAGAAACGCAACCGGGTATTTACACCGTCCTTCGACCACGGGGAACGCTGGGGCTGGGGCCATCAGGGAGGCGGATGCTGAGCCTCCGAGGGCTCCGTGCCACCCCTGTCCCCTCCTGCCGGCCCTCCCCAGGGCAAGAGCTGGCAGCAAGACCATGCCCCGGGCTTCGGGAGCGGGAGCCTGGGTGGTCCCGCTGAGCCAGCCGGGCTGCCGGGGACCCGATCCCCAGGGCTGAAGCTGGATCCTCCGCCTGAATGGAGAGACCTCACCAAATACCAACGCCTGAGCACCCGCCGTGCCCGGGCAGCACCCTCCCCTCTCGGGGAACACCCCTCCTCCGTGCCACAGCACCGCACCCGCCGGCAGGGAGAAGCGAGGGGCTCCCCCGGCTTGGAAGATGTCAGCGCTTTCTGGGCTGACTGGTCCCTTTCTGGGTCCCCAAAGGCGGCTCGGCCCCTGCGCAGGGTCCCCGTTTGCCTTCCAAAGGAGGATTTTTGTGAACGAGGCGGCTGCTCCGAGCCCACCGGCCGGGGCAGGTGCCGACGGAGAGGGATGAACAAGGGCTCAGATCTGCACCAGCCATCCTGCTCTGCGTGCTCCAGAGCCCCTGCAGCTCCTCTGGCAAAGGCAGGACGCGCTTCTGAATCCACCCGAATTGGGAAAATGTCCCCTGTGCCACCTTGCCCTGTGCAGGCAGGGGCTGGGGGCTGCCCGCTCTCCAGCCCCCCCTCCTGCGGCAATACAAGGCACAGCGCGGAGAGGGGCCAAAACTTCTTGGGGGGGCGGATTTTTACATCTTTTTACCATTTCGTAGTGACTTTTCACGGGGCGCATTCAACACGCTGCTCTTTTTTTTTTTTTTTTTTTTTTTTTTNAGAGCTGAGGAAAAGACGATCGACTGAATACTCGGTCCTGACGGAACAAGTGGGTGAAGGCTGAGGACAGACAGACTTTTTTTCTTTTTTTCCTTAAGATCTAATCCACACCTGCCTGGGGAGCGAAGGAACCTGCTCCCCGGAGCTGCCGCCGCTACTGCCGTGCGAGGGGGACCGGGGAAAAAACCATCTCGGTGCCTTCACCGGGCACCGGGAATGAGGCCCCAGCTCGGAGAGGAGCTGACACCTCGGGGGATGCCCACACCTCGGGGGTTCCCACACCTCGGGGGGTGCCCGGGCTCCGCCAAGCCCAGCCCCGCCGCCCGGGAGAGGGGATGCTACGGGATGGGATGCCCGGGATCTCGGCGCCGCTCGACCCGGGAGGGACCGGGGCTTCCCGGCACCGGGACGCTCACCTTTTCTTCTGCACGGAGGGGCTGTATTTCCCTTTGTTGCGTTTCCTGAAGAGCGAGTGCATCGCGTCCCCGGCACGGCTCCCGCCGCGCTCCGCCTGCTCTTCCCCCGCCGCCGCCGCCGCCGCCCGCAGCCTCTGCGCCGCCACCGGGCCCCGCCGCTCCGGGAGGGGCGGGGACGGGACCGCACCGCCTCCTTGCCTGCTCCGGTCCTCCCCCGCCTCCTCCCGCCCCGCAGCATCCTCCCCCGGCGCTCCCCGCCTTCCAGGAGGGTTTTGGCGGAGCCCAGCGCTGCCCGTTCCATCCCTACCTAAAAGGGGCTCCGGCGGGGGCTGGACCCCCTCCGAAATGTGTAAAGTCAACCGTGACATCCCCCCGGGGTCAAGGTGTAGGTGGGGAGAGGCTGGGATGGTCCCCAGTCCCGTTACGACCGGGGGGGTGACGTGCTCGGGGTGCAGGTACGGAGGGGCAGCCGAGGGGGCTGCATCCTCCCCGCTCTGCCCCAGCACACACACACCCCCCCCCCGGGGGGGTTTCTGGTTTTCGGAGGGACCGGTGTGCTGAGCGTCACAGCTCCGTCCAGGTACATCCTTCCCCTGGGCCTGCAGCTCCGCTCGGGAAGCCGGAACCAGATAAAGGGGGATCCCCTCCTCGCAGGGGGGGGTCACTCATAGAGGCAGCAAGAAGGCAATGAGGTCCCCCCCCCTCCCCACCCCGACCCACTGCAGCCTAAGAGGTTTTGCTCACACGTCCACGAGCACACAGCAGTCAGCAATTAGGACCAGCTCTGGCCTTTTTATCCCGGGATTTTGTGCCCATGTGGGATTAAAGGCCTGATTGTAGCTTCCCCACCAGCCCCAAATCCTCTGCTGATTTTCATTCTGGGGGCAAGTCAGTGCACGCCGTTGACCTATTGATCCCGATCCCCTGCGTACATCGGATCGCCTCTGCCGCGGGGTGACTCGTCCCCGGCGCCCTTAGAGAGCGCAGAGCCCTCCGGCCAGCCAGACGTTCCTGCGCGGATCCGGCTTCGCCCGCCCAAAGTGCTGGGTGGCTGCGGGTCCCGGCGGCGACGGCGCAAGGCAAGTGTGTGCGTCTGTGTGTTTGTAGGAGTTTTCTCCATCCTGGTTTGGTGTGGGTTGTCCTCCTTGGCTGCTTTTTTGGGGGGGGAGAGGCAGTTTCCCGGTAGGACCGAGCACACCGGCATGCAACAGGGCGGCTGCCGGAGGCTCCATGGCACTCGGGTGGTCCAACCGTGCTCCCCGGCTTGGCCAGTTGCTTCTTGGTGGTGAATTAGTCATAAGAAAGCAGCTCAGCTGCGAGGCTGGAACCCACGGCCGATGCTCCCCGGAGCCTGGACACTGCTCGGAGCCGGGCTACCTCCCTGCCACATAGCAATGCTTTGGGTATTTGTGACCCTGTCCAGCCAAGCATCCTCAAGCCTTTGGCGAGCAGAGATGTGTTTAACGCGCTCACCGGTGCCCAAGGCTCTGCCGAAGCCCGATCTGGTGGTGCCGTGTCCTGGGGGGGGTGACAGGGTCCTGGCGGGATCGATCTTCCCATGGGGTGAAACCGTGCGAAAACTCATCCCCTGTCCAGTCCCGGGGGTGATGGGCTGAGGCTGGAGCAGCCCGACAGCGGCAGCCCCCCCGCAACTGACCCCAAAACAGCCCAAACTGGGGCTGCTGGCCTGGCCCCGTGCTGGCTGGGGATCTTTCTGGGCTTTATCGATCATTAGCCATGACGACTCTTGTTTAACTCTAACTGAGGTTACAGCTTTGTCTTCAGGGCGCCCAGCTTCAATTTTTTTTGCTTCTAAATAGATTCAGTTTGTGAGAGTCCCCTTGGGAAGACCCGTTCATCCCATCCCCCCGCTACCGGTTCATCCCTGCAGGTTGGCAGCGCCGGGGGGCTGGCACGCTCCCCGCCGTGGCCAGGCGTCCCTGCCAGGCTCCTGCCCGGACCAAGGAGCAGACCAGGCTTTCCCTAATTTTTTTGGGGAGGGAAGGATTTGCCCGGTGCGTTCAGAGGCTGTGAACATCCCCGTGCGGCAGAGGCAGCCCTGCCCGGCCAGGCAGCACCCGCATCCCCATCCTCCCCGCACCGGGCAGCGTGCGCTGGCCCCGATCCCGAAACAAGGGGAGGCGAGGAGGGAGAAACCCAACCCACCTATTTTTATTTTACCGCGTGAAGTTCTGTAGGTCTTTATTTGCTCTAGAAACGCTTTGTGGGTTCTGTGCGTTTGTTTCTCCCCCCACCCCCCCAATATTTAACGGCAACACGTTCCCGGGTGCTCAGGGGACCGGTCGCTCCTCTTCCAGCTTCCCTCCATGATAAGTTGTGCGCGTCCCAGAGCCCCGCTGGTTGCTTAAACCCTTTGCGAAGGTGAGCAGAGCCTGGGTATAGGGACGAAATGCCTTTGCCTACCGGAGGGTTTTTGCATTACATCTCCTCCTGCGCCAGCTCTGCAGCCTTAATCCTCCTAATCTCCCCGCATCTCTGGCGTGGCTCATTTTTGTGCGCGAATGCCCTTGAGAGGCGCTAAATTGCAGCTGCTGGGTGAAACGCCGGGCGGTGAGAAACTCCGTCGTAGTGGAAAACTATGTCTTATGTAAACTGCCCAGGTATTTCGCCTTTACGTTGGCTCGGGATCAGAGGCGCCGCACAAAGCGTGCTTTTGGGGACCTGGGGGCCCGTGGTTTGGGGGTGCTGGCAGCTCTCCTACGAGCTCCGGCGCCTGCCCACAGCACCGCGCACCCCGTGCTGAGGTTTCCTCCCCAGCTGGGGTCTGCCGGACCCACGGCTCAGAGCTGCCACGGGAAGGGTTTGTTTTATTTGCAGCGTTTATTTCGCAAATGAGCCTTTCGGCAGCTTTACCGATGCAGCCGGGTCCCCACCGTGCTCTGTGCCCCCCCAGCCACACACTGCTGGACCCGACGCACCCCACGCTGGTACCCGGAGCCGGTGCCACCGGCTCCTCTGAAGTCTCTTGAGCATCAAGAAGTAGGGATGTCCCTGCGCTGGGGAGCTGCCGTGCAGGGCATGGCCCCTCCGTGGGGCAACCAGGAGCTTGTGACGGGGGGGGGGACACCACCGAGCCCCAGGGGTGCACTGGGTGCCGCTCACGGGGACCCTGAAGAAGCCCCACTCAGGGCCCCCAATCCAGCCACGCTCCCGTGACTCCTCTCCAGCCCTGAAAACACCCATTGAGCTCCTTCCACGGCGGGGGTGGCGGGGGGTGAGCACCTCGACAGAGGCGCCGATGTGGCAATATTGACTTAACCTGGGTAAGAAGCTCTCGAGCCGCTGCCGCGGGAGGGGAGCGGGAGAGGAGCGCGTTTTATGCAACAAGATTGCATTTTCCCGGCAAGCCCATGGCCGGCGCGGATCCCACACCCTGCCGAGCTCCACCCTGCACCGTCCCCATCGCCGCCGGCCGAGCCGACCCCGCTGCCGAGAGGCGCAGGATGGGCAGCAGCTGCCGGGGTCTCGCTCCCTGCTGACACCTTCGCGATGGGCTTGGCCGTCCCACCACCTCCCACCCCACGCAAGCTCATCCTAATTCGGGAAGGCGGTCAAGGCACCATCGTGGCAGCGGCATTCCCCTTTCCCGTGCACCCCGAAAGCCCCGGCGGCCCCGGCACATCCTGAGGTGCCAAAGGGTTTTGGGGACCCATCGCAGCAGAGGAGTTGGGCGCGGGGATGCTCAGCCCTGGGGGCTTTTCCCCAGTGAATAATTTTAGGGTTTAGCTTCGGATCAGGGGATAGGAGCAAAAAAAAAATTGGGGAATTTCTTCCAAAAGCTGAGAGAGTCGGCGGAACACCGAGAGTGGATTGGCCAAAACCTCGTTTATTTTCTGGGTGGGACTTTTTGACAGCCTTCGGAGGGGCCAGCTGAACCGCTCGCTCCCGTGTCGGGGGTTCGTTGGCTGTCGGAGCGGGAAGGGAGTTCCCGCTCGCGGCCGGCGCGGCGCAGGAAAGCAGGGCACCGAAACACCTCCGCCTGCCGCTTCCTTCTCGCCAGCTCCCACGTGCGCAGGAATGCAGCCGTGCTCGTTCCTAACTGGTCCTGCGCCGGGCGAAACCTCCCTCAGCTCCGTTTAAGGCTGGTTTTGCTCTGAAAGCAGCAGGCAGCCTGGCTGCTCCGGGTGCCGCAGCCCCTTCGAGCCCCGATAGCTTTAAACGGGTGTCGTGGGCTGCGGTGGGCTCGAAGGACCGAGCTCGGGGCTTCCTCAAGCTGCGAGAAATAAAGAAAATAAAACAAGTGCATCGCTCCCAAGCAGAGCTGAAGGCTGGGAAAGTTCCTGGCCCGGCGGAGAAGTGGCTTTTTTTCTGCTGCACTTGCTGGTTTGAGCCCAAGTGCCATCAAGGGAGTTAAAATATTGAACAAACACGAAGCAAAAGCCGGCGCTAGCAGCCAAGCAAAACAAAGGCTGAGTGAGGCCGGTGCTCTGACTCATTTGGCATGAAAATGCAGCGTGGAATAAATTAAAACGCAGCTCTTCCTCATCCTCCCGGCGCGGTACGGAGCAGAGGAGCTGTGTTGTCACCGGAGCACGCTGCTGGGGTGGCTTTGGGGTGCCCGTGCCAGGCTGGAGGCACTGAGCCGTGGCACGCTTGGAGGGCACCGAGGAGGGATGGGGGAGCATCGGCACCGAACTGGGGGAGGATGGATGGAGGGGGACACCCCTTCCTCGGCAGGTCCCAATCCTGTGTCCCCCAGCCACGGCTTTCAGAAAGCCACTGAGCACCGTACAATGGGGCTGGTGGCATCAGGATTTTAAGATCGTGGCGCGCTCGCTGCGTCCGAGGCGGTGGCAGCCGCTCTTGTCCTTGTTCTCCTGTCCCACGAAGGGATGGAAAGGGCAGAGGGTTCCACGCCCCCAGGAGCCTACTGCGTGCCACAGTGCTGCAGCCCTGGACGCCCATGTGGGAGCACTGGTCTTGCAGGAGCTCAGGGATGAGCCATGCACCTCTGGAGCCCCAAACCGTCACAGTGGTCCCAATGCTGATGGGGGTGCGCAGGGAAGCGTCACCCGCAGCCGAGGTCCTGGCCAGGATGTCCCAAGGCAGGGTCCGCTCTGGCACAGGTCCCTCAGAACCCATCGAGAGGGAGAAAAAGGTCACGGCTCCACAGCAGGCTTCGGCCCGTGATGTCAAAGCTGGGAATTTCCGGGGTGTAATGTTTGCATCTGTATAAATATGCAGATGGAGCGCACCCACGGGCAGCTGCCTCTGATGGGCGAGGGAGATAATGCTCCGCTTCCGCCAGCACGGAAAATTTCGGAGGAAAGGGCAAGGCAGCGCGTCCCTCCCCGGCACTTCTCCGTGATTCACCCCACGAGCCCAGCTTGGGGGATGCTGTGACACCCCCCCGCAGGGCTGTGGGAAAGGGGGGATGCATCCATGGGCACCTGGATGGAGGAAGGTGGAAATGATGCTCCATGGCACTGGGCGACTTGGCAGAGCTGGACTGCTGGCACCAGGGCAGGATCGAGGTGGCCTCGCCATCCCCGTGGCCCCCGGGCACTGTCCTGCCCCGGAGCGGGGTGACACCACCTTTGACAATCCCAACTGGTGAGACTGGGAGAGGCCGGCCCAGCCCCGAGCCGGCCACGGCACCCCTGCGCCCGCCGCTCCCAGCGGTTTCGGCAAACCCTGCTGCCCGTCCTCTGCCGGCAGCAGAAACCGGTCCCGGGGCTCACGCCCAGCACCGCCCGACTTGCGACAGCCCCGGGAGCGGGCGGCTCTCCCCGCACCCGCGTGGGGCACCGGCACCCCTCGGGGCGGGAGGGTTCACCGGGCTGGGGAAGGTCGTGCACCCCAAACGCACCATGGAGTGCCCCTACGGACAGGGGTCCTGGCCAGGGGTGCGTTGGCAGAGCTGCACCCCTAAAGGTGCGCTGGGACGAAGCGGCGGCGGCGGCGGCTGTCCTGGGCGGACGGCCGAGCCTGCTCAGGGGACCTGTCACCGGGCTGGGAGGTGGCAGGTGAAAAGGATTTTGGCACCAGCCTGCACAGTCACTGGGAAAGGATGCTGAGCGGGATCAGCCTTAATTCACCCCCTTCTCCCAGGCAGCTTCGTTAACGCCCGGCGAGCAGTGCCTGTGGGCTGTCACCCCGGGCACGGGCGCATCCTCCTGGGCGGCTGCCGGGTGCCGCGGGGCCCCGCGCCCGCCTGTCCCGGGTCCGCCTGCCGCCCTCGTCCCTCCTCTTCGTCACACGGTGGGCAGCGTGGGCCGGGGCGGCTGCATTGACCCCAAGGACTGAGGTCTCCCGATTCGTCTCCCGCGGGTGCTCGTGCCCCGGCTGGAGATGCCACCGGCCACCGCCGAGTCCCCGGAGACCCGCCGTTCCCAATGCCTGCGGGACGCCTCGGCTCGGGCGGCAGCACCCGACAGATGGATTGTCACCATCCCCACCTTTTGGTGTTATCCCCAAGCGTCCCAGCGTTACGTGGAGCAGGAGGGAGCGGTGGGCACAGGACCTGGCCCGTGGCGGGGCTGGTGGCTTTCCCGGGCCATGCAGGACAGGGACAGAAGGACGCATTTCATAATTCCCGGGACTCACCTAATTCCCAGGGATGCAGCCGCCCAAAGCTGGTCCCGTGGGACTGCGCCTGATGGGGAGAGGGAGAAATAAAACACACAGCGTGTATTTTGATGCTCATTTGTGTCTTTTCCATCACCCTGAATCAGGGACCCGTCTGCCCATCCTGCTGTCTGTCCGTCCCATCCACAGCTGGATACGGGGAAGCGCGACGGGACAGGCTGTGACCCCACCGCTCCGGGATAATTTACACGGACGAGCCGCCCCGGCTTCAAACCGTTTCCATCTGCCCCTCAGCGCTCACTCCCGGGGTTTTCCTAATAGTCCGAAGGACCGTTCAGACCAGACGACCTTAAACAGGGGGGGAGAGAAAACCCACGCAAGAGTTGCGCCCCAAATTATATAAATAAATAGAAATGCTGAGGGCCGTTGGCAGAGGCCGGGGAGGAGGGGAGCAGTGCGTGTTGCCGCAGCCCAGGTCGGCGACGCCGGCAATTGGCTTTAAATAGTTGGTTGTGGCAGGTTAACCATCGATTATAACCGTCATTAACGATTATAACCATCATTAACAGCCACTGCAAGAGCAAGGCGAGCGGGGACCTCACTGGTAGGGGGGTGAAGGGGTCACTTGGCTAAAAGGAATGCTCAGTTTATTGAAGCGGGGGCCGTGCCGGGCAGGGGGAGCAGGACGCGCGCCCCACTGATGGCCGCACACCGGTGATGGGACACCTTTGCCGGGTGCCGCAGAGGTCCCGTGGTGCGGAGGCGTTCGCTGTGCCATGTTCCAAGTGGCTCCAACCCTGGCGGGGGGGCTCAGACCTGCCGGCTGGGATTAGCCGTACCACAGCATCCTCCGTGCCCGGCCGGTGCCGCAGAACTGGAGCCATCAGAGGGGTTTAACTGGGGGAAGCTGGGAGAGGGGCGATCACATGCTTGCCCGCCCGGGATTAGATGTGGCCGGCTGCTGCGGGGAGCCGTGGCAGGGAGCCGTGGCGGCTGTTGGCACCCTGAGCCCATGGCCCCGGGAAGCGGGAACCAGCGGCGGTGGCCCTAAGGGCTTGGCGGGCACGGGCGGCCCCGGATGATGTCCTACCTCCAGCCCCTTGGCCGGGACCTGGAGCGCTTCGATGGGCTTTCTCTCATTTACTGGTAAGCAGGGCAGGATGCTGCCGCGTCGGCAAGGGGGCATCGCTTGGCGTCTCGGACTCCGTTTCCGGGAGCGGCGTTAGGGAGGGACGCGTTGTCACCCCATGGCTTTTTGTGGTGTTTAATTCCATTCGTTTTGGTGGCCCCTCTCTGGAGGGCAGGGACTCACGGGGGTCCCATGGCACCTGCATCGGAGCTCCCCCCGGGAAGGGCAGCGCACAGGTGAGACCAGTATCGGCCTGGGGTGGGGAAGGGGATTTATTTAGCCGGCAGCAGCTGGGAGTCACCCACAATCTCTGTGAGCAGCTGTGGGTGCTCTTGCTCCTCTTGCAGCTCCAGTGCTGGGCTCTCCCATCTGGCAAAACCAGCATCCCAAAGGGATCGTGTCCACCCGGTGCCCGGGAAGGTGGGTGCGGAGCGGGGACCCCCACGTGGGTGCGGGGAAGGCGGTGGGCACGGCATAGGGGACGGGAGGTGAAGGCGGGCGCCGGGCGGCTGCAGATGTCTATGTAGGGCAGAGAGAGCCGGCGGGAGCGCGGCTGTGGCCGGGGCCAGGGTTCAGAGCTGTGCAGCTTTAGCCGATTAACTGGGGGTCAGTGGGCCGGATCCAGTGCCGGCGGGGGGCCCTGGCGGACTCTCAGGGCCATCCTGAGGTTTGGCAGAGGTTTTCTTGGGCTGGCCGAGCCTGGGCATCGGCTCCGAGGACCGAGAGCCCCCGGGGCACCCTGCGGTTGCTGGGGACCATGGATGCCGCTGGGGCGCGATCCGTCTCCTGCTGAAGTAGGTCATTGGAGCGAGGGGCTGGGGGGGCTGCGGGGCGGGGGGGGCAGCACCCCGGGGTGACAGCTACCTTGCCTTCAGAGGTTGGTTTGGGGCGCTGCGCCGATGCTTCCCTGCTGCTTTTTTGGGTGTAGAAAAGGCAGAATCTGTTGCCGGTCAGAAGGAGGTAGTGCAGGACAGGCTCGACCTCGCCGGGTGCACTTTGGGGAGCGCTGCCAGGCTGGTGCCGCCCATGGGTGCTGATGTTATGGGGCTGTGGTGTGTCTATGGGGGCAGGGGAAGTCGAGGCAGCAGTATCCCCCTGCCCGGCAGCATCCGCATCCTCACCGGGGTCCCCCGGGCACCCCTGGCTCCGTGCGGCTGCTAAGCCCCGCTTCCCTGCAAGGCGAAAATGCTCAAAAATCATTTCCTGCCTCAGAAATCTGCTTGTATGTCGGGGGTTTGGGTCGAAACCTCCTCCGGCTTATCCCGCTGGGATGGGCTTTGTGCGGACGGAGAGCCCTGGCGGAGGGGCGGCCGGCTTTGTGCCGGGGGACCAGCCCCCGCGTGCGACGGGTGCCAGATGTGCCGGCCGGTGTTCGGCTGTCTGGTGGCTCTGCCGGGACGCGGCGGAGGGCGGCGAGCAGATGGCAGGGAGATAACACCTCCCTGGTGCTCCGATAAGCATGGCCCCGCTCTGCCACTGATTAAAAGATTAAATTTTAGGGTTTGAAATAGGAATTTAATAAATAAACATGAGCTGCCAGCGGGACCTTGCCTGGCGTTGTCAGGGTGCGGGGTGGTGACCGGCACAATGCGTGGCTGTGCCGGCAGCTTGTCCCTTGGTATTTCTCCCGGTGGTGATGCCGACGTGACCCCGGTGGGGCTCTGCCATCCGCAGAGCGGCTGCTGGAGGCTGTAAGAAGTCTTTTCCGGACCCAGCGGGAAATAAAGCAGCCCCACGGATGCCGGGCAGGGCTCGTGGCTGGTGGCCCCACCATGCTGTGTGTGCCCCGGGTGTGTGCGGACCCACCGCCAGCTCCTCACCAGGCACGGCCGGGGTGCAGGGCCGGCTTGGCTCTTCCCCTTGTCCTCTTTCCATTATTATTATAATTATTATTACATCTTGTGCTGGGGTCTGGGTTTGAGCACGGGGATGTTTGCAGTTGGAGGAGAGATCAAAGCTCTTCCCAAACCTCTGCGCCAGCCTCTGCCGTGCTCCCGGCTCGGTGGCGCATTCTGAAATCTTTCCCCAAAATACATTGTTTTCCCATCTTTCTGTATGCAGCCGTTCCGCTCCCCCTTCTTTCCCCCCTCTTCTTTCTCGTGGATTCACGTGGGTGAGTTTCCTGCCATCGTTCTCGTATTTTCCCCAATTAATTCGGGGAGGACAGACCGGTGGCATGGCCGGCGGAGCAGGGTCTGCAGCCCCCACCAGCGACTGTCCCCTGTTAATAAGTTTATAACCAGTCCAATCCCATGGCCCGGGGGATTTAGAAAGGCAGGGAGATTTATAATCCCGTTAACCCTTCACAGGAGCTGACACCCAAACTGGGGCCGCAGAGCGAGTGCCCAGGCAGAGCAGCAGATCGCCCACCTCACGGGAGGGTGAGGAGGAGGGAGGAAGGCTTCCCCGTGTGCGAGATGCCACCATGCCTCAGTCCTGCTGGGGTGAAAACGAAGCGAGCTTGTTCGAGCTTTCCCATGTGATTGTATTTAAGTTGCATTAATCCCCATCTGAAGTGGGTACATCGGAGCTCCGGGTGGGAGCAGATGTTGGGGGACACTTATCTCTGCTGGGTACGGGGCTCTGGCATAGACACCCCTCCCAAAAACCTCTGGTAGATCAAGCCTGACCCGGATTCCACCTGAAACAGCCTCTCTTCCTAATTACCGTGGGACAGGCTAATTAAAGAGGCCCTTTTGCCTTTTCCTCAAGCAAAGCCTTTCGGAGCAGCACAGGGAGAGCTGCCCATCGATGGAGGGGTCCATGGATGGGAAAACACTCGTAACCCCTCTCCAAGCTCCAGAGGTCTCCGAGACCGGCTCTGCCTTACGAGCTCTGCCAGGCAGGCACCCACGGGCCGAGCTGCTTCTCACTGGGCAAGAAGCACCTCCAGAAACTGTTCCACCTCGGTTGACTTGATGCATACTCTTCAGGGGGGCTCAGCTCCCTCCTGGAATGCCCTGTCCCCACCGGGGTGTAGGTAAGGAACAGCAGAGACCTGACTCTGGACAGCAAAGGTTCATTGGGATGAATCCCTTGTGCTGAAGGAACCCACTGGCTGAGAAGGATATCGGAAAACGGAGTGAAGCTTACAGGAGGGTGATAAAAGGGGCTGAAGAATGGAGAAGCCCAGCCAGCAGTGAGAGACGGCATCTCCACCTGCCCATGGTCTTGGTGGCCCGGTAGCACAGGTTCATGGGGCAAGATGCCCTTTGAGAAGGGACCTTCCTCCCTGAAGGGTGAGGACCTGCATCCAACCCAGGGTGGAGGCATCTTCCTTCAACAGAAGGAGGGAGTAAGGATTGGAAAACTGCCTCGGCTTTAAAAACTCCTCACCTCTCCATCTTTAGACTAATGAGTGGATTTTCCTTCAGCAAGGAGTGAAGGGTGACCCACCAGCACAAGGAGTGGGGAGGATGAAAGGCTCCCCAGGAGCCACCCTCTTGACCTCGCCAGCTGGAGGACACCCGTCCTCGGCCGCAGGCAGTGGAGCGGGGTCGGCGAGGGGGTTGTTAGGATGGGGTAGGGGTGCTACAGCCTCTGGCTCTCCTTGGAGGAAGGGCAGGTGCCTTCCCCTCTTGGCCTGGAGGACTGAGCAAGGAAAGGGACGCTGTGGAGATGAGATGTGTGACAATGATCAGGGCTGGCCACCTGCCTCGGGGAGGAGAGAGTGGGTATGCCACCACACAGGCGATGGTGAGAAGCAGCGGCTGCCCCTGGGCAACCCCTCTGGTCCCCTGGGATCCCCCTCTTTGCCCCATAGGAAGGGGATGATGGAGCGCTGAGGTCTCCATGGCCATCAGGAGAAGGAAGGCGCCTGTGGGGCGCCGAGATATCAACGTGTGGCCACTGGCAGTGGTGCTTGTGGGGACGGGCTTTCTCCATGTCTAGTGTCACTGGGAGGAGGCAGAACTCTGGGTTTGGTGGAGCGGTGTCACCCCACCAGGGCCACCAGCACCGCTTCATCAGCCACCACCCCTGTGCCTGCAGGCGGGGGGCCGGGGAGCTGCTGGTGCCCAGGGCTGGGGCAGAGGGCACCACGGAGGGTGCATGGAGCTGCCGGCCCCTGGGAGCTCCCCATAGTACCCATCAGTCTTCTCCACCGGTGACTTCTGCGGCGTGGTTTTGGTTCCTCTTCCGTTTAGACTTGTCTCTGAACACCCCTGATCTCATGAGCTCACCTGAAGCGACTCCGCGGGTAATATTTATGAAAATGCTGTAGGCTGCACCAGGACTGCGGACGGTACAGCTGCTGCCCAGCTCCATAGCAGCCGATTTATTTTGTCTGATTTATTATCAACGCTTTGTAGCTGATCCTGAAAGCAACGCAACTGTATTTTCTGTTTTCTAATCAGATGTAAACGCCTCTTCAGCCTACGCTAATTCGGTTTTGTCATGAAACAACTCTTGGGTCATTATTAAGCAAGCGCCTGATGCCGCCCGGGCGGCCCTTTGCTCCCACCGCGGCTCCCAGCATCAGTGGGTAACACCGTGCCCTGCCGAGGGCTGCATCCTCCCACCTCAAAACATCTCACTGCCGCTTCCCGGAGCCAAAAGCCCTCCGACAGAGCTCGCTGCTGCTGCAGGACGTCTTTCCACCTCTAATTCCCACCCACGCGAATCGGCTCGGACCCTGTCCCTCTGCTAAGCCGTGCACCGAGGCTCCCCGCAGGCTCGGCGCCGCTGCTGTCGGCACAACCCGCCCGTCCCCAGCTCTGGCATCCGTGTGCTGCTGCTTTGCCGAGCTGAGGATCCTGCCTGGAGCTGCCACCTGTGTGTGGGGGGGGTGATTTGATCCTGGCCGAATCACTTGATTCGGTGAGGGATGCTCGCTGCGGGACCCGGCCAGGCTGGGCATCCCCATGGAGTCTTGGCTGTGTCTGCCAGGGACGCGCCTTGTGGCTTCTCTTCTCACACTCACCAACGCGCCTGTCCCTGTGGTTGGGGTTCCTCTCCTTCTGGATCTCTCTTTCATCATAAACCTCACAATTCCCTACCCTGCAGCCAGTGCCGACGGCGGTGAGTGCCAGCCTGCGAGGAGCCAGCCCCGCTTTGTGGGGACAACCATGCACGGCTCCTCCAGCCGTAAGCGCGATTCGGTGGCCGCCATTCACCTACTTTGGGCCTTCCCAAGAAGCGGGGAAGGAATGAGGCAGAAGACAGTCCAAGGAAGAAATGTAGAAGAGCCTTTTATCCACAGGCAGGCTAAAGGCTGCTTGCCCAGGAGGTCCTTTGGCCAATGCGCGGAGGAGAGGTGGATAATAACACATCGGACAATTCCATCTGCTTGTGACTTTCCTGTTGGATAGAAAAGAAACTCTCATCAATTATTTTTTTGCATCCTTACCCAGACCATTACTTTACATCTCTGGTCCTAACGGCACTTTTGAAAGCAAGAAGGCTGAAATCTCCTGCCCTGGGCAGTGAAGGGGAGGAACCCTCCAGGCAGCTCTCCCCTCAGGCAGCGTGTTGCTCGGCTGGAGAAAGGGAGGACGGTGTAATTGGTATTCAGGAGAAAATCCAAATTTAAAACATGCTGCCATGGAAAACTCGGGGAGGAGAGAAGCAGGCAAGACCATCCTTCCCGTGGAGTTTGCAGGCCTTCACAAAGGTCTGACTTCGTAAAGTCAAAAGACTAACATGCTGGAAGTCCAGGAGCTGGTCACTTCTAAGCCTCAAAGGCCAGAGGTGCCTCTCTCAGGCTGAGAGATTTGGGGGTCTTCAGCCTGGAGAAGAGAAGGCTCCGGGTAGACTTTATTACGGCCTTCCAGTGCCTAAAGGGGCTCCAGGAGAGCTGGGGAGGGACTCTTCACAAGGGCATGGAGTGACAGGACAAGGGGGAATGGCTTCAAACTGGGAGAGGGGAGATTTAGATTAGATATCGGGAAGAAATTTTTCCCTGTGCGGGTGGTGAGCCCCTGGCGCAGGTTGCCCCGAGAAGCTGTGTCTGCCCCATCCCTGGAGGTGTTCAAGGCCAGGTTGGACGGGGCTTGGAGCAACCTGGGCTGGTGGGAGGTGTCCCTGCCCAGGGCAGGGGGGTGGGAACTGATGATCTTTAAAGTCCCTTCCAACCTGAACCATTCTCTGATTCTATGCTGTGTGTCCTGGGGCAAACAGCCCTGCTCTGGCGCAGCAATACATGTGGGCCCTCTTCAGCTGGGGAAGCGGTGGAGTTGTCTTCTTGGCTGTCCCATCAGCAGATAGACATCTCCTTTGACGTGCTGGAGACTTTTCTTTAGTTCTAGTTTCAGACGAGGTGGCTTTTCCACCTGCCAAAGGAGCTCCACGGGCTGTGACTTGGGCTGCACAAACCTTCCAGATCTCCTTTGCCATCAGTCAGCGCTGAAGCTGAAGTTGCATGAAAAGATTTGTTCCTGGGTTTTAGCCTCAGTGTTGGGGCAGGAATAATTGAGGAGACTGATGGCTCTATTTCTTTGCTTGTATGGCCTTAATGTGACCTGGAGATGACCATACCTGAGCAGACGGGCTGCGAAGAATTGTTTGGCTGGAGAGAGAAGTCATTGAACCCCACAGTTTCAAATGGAAGTGTGTTTCACAAGACACGAGCCTTGAGCAATGTCTTCCCAAGCGATTTTGCCTTTTCTGCTGGACATCTCTCTGCCTCTGTGTTGACCATGTGGTGCCAACACTCCCAATGCCGTTAAAACCGCAACCTCTGCGGATTGCGGGTGAGCTCTTCCTGGCACTGTTTGCTTGTAGTTCTGGGTAGGAAGGGCAAAGGGAGACTCAATTGATGAGAAAAAAACAACTTTACCGCTGGTTGTGCTTGTTGCAGCCATCCTCTTCCCCTCCTTTCTCTCTGAAACCCTGACAAATATATTGCCACCATCTTCTCCACCTGCTTCCTCTTGGCAGTGGCCAAAGTCTGATGGTTGGGAGAAGGTGCGATACCCTGGAGGAGGAGGCAGTGGGACGGTGTGTAGCCCCAGCCTCCTTGCCCCTCGGCAGCAAGCAGCAGCTCGGCCAGCTGCTGTGGGATGGGGGAAGAGCACCGCTGCAGCAGACACCGTCGCTGGTATGTAACCCACTCCCTTTCTCGCTCCCAGTTTTCTCTCCCCAACTTTCCCCTTCGTGATCTCTTAGAAAAACACATTGGAAATGTGCCTTTGTGCTGTATTTTGCTGTTGGCACTTTTTTTGGCCTTACGGTCCTGCTCTAAGCCTTATTTTGATTCCACTCATAGCTTCACCCACCCCGATATATTTTCACTCAAGCTTTTATACAAAAAAATTTTTTTTTCAAGCAAAAATAACTTTTTACATAGCAAAAAAAAAATAATCAGTTTCCCAAAACCTTATTTTTTCTAGTGGTCAGCTATATGGTGGACATGCAAGTTAAGCACGTGTTTATATGCTGTCCAGCCCTGCACTGTCAGTTTGTACTTAATTTGTGCTCCTTCCGTTCACCCATTCATTTAAAAAGTGTAAAGTCTCATTGGTGGTTCTCTGGAGTAAGAAGCCGGAGCTTTCCAGCTGGATTTTACTCAGGGTTGCTCAGCCGGTCCCAGCTCGATAAAGAACTTGAGCATGTGGCGTATGCCGGTGGGATGTTTGCCTTCAGCACTGGTTATACATAGCAGGACCAGCACCCTTGGGCAGGTCATATGTGGCTTATAAATCCTCCTTGGATGTGAGCCCGAGTTTTAAAACACTAAAAATCCTCTGAAGCTACTGTGCTGAAACTTTTTCTAAAGAAGACAGATGTTAATTGGCAGTAGGAGCATCATGTCCATGTTACGGAGTGGAGGATCTGAGGGTTTGGAGATAAACTTGGAAGCTGAGCCCTGCTCCTCTTCCCTGAAGGGCCTCTTTGGTTCAATTTTCATTTACTTCACCACCCTGCGGACAAACGTGTGGTTTATCGCAACGTCCCACCCAGCCGGTCCGAAGCATCGGCACACGGGATGGGTGAGCGTGGCTCCGGGTGCAGTTGGTGGGACCGTGGTTGGTGGGACCATGGTTGGGCTGCTGAAGGGTTTGGTTTCGAAGGTGCTGAGCACCCAAGCCCCAAACAAACATACGTCCACTTAACATTGAGTGTGGAATTTGTTCCCTGAAATGCAGAAACCACGGTGGATGAATTACTGAATTGCCAGGCGGGGAAATTCTCGCGTTTGCCTGCACGTTTTGGGTTGGGCTGGCCCAGCTCCAGCGCTCTCCTGCAGCCCTCTGAAGCTGGTCAGGGAGGTCACCTTGTCCTGTTGATGTCGCCTCCGGTGCTTGTGCTATCCCTTTCCTTCAGCAGCGCTGATTTATTCCAGCTGAGGCTCTGGGCCATGACTCGAAGGGGTAATTCTGCAAACTAATTTATTAGCAGAGTCTCAAAGGACCTCAGAAGTTTGTACATTGAATTTTGGTGGCGGGATGGAACTTGTCTCTTACTGTGACCAGGACGCTTGTTAGAGGACTCGGAGTATGATTGTTAAGTGTAACTGGGTGGAGGGTGAGGGCTGCCCGGGTATCCATTTACAGGTGAGCTGCCAAAAAAGGCCACCCCGAGGCGGGCATGGTGCCGAGGCACTTCTGCCCCTTGGAGCTGTGCCCTGGTGTGGACCAGCTCTCCATCGCAGGAGAACAGGCACGGACGGAGGGTGACCGCACTGCGGGGGAGTTGAATTTGTGTGTCTGCTCTGCCACAAAACTTCCTGCCGAGCCTTGGGCGAGTCACTTAGCACCAGAGCACTTGGACCCTCCTGCCTTAACGGAGGGTGACGTTCGGTTCTCCGTGCCCTGGACGTTGTCTGTGGGATGGGAGGGGAAAGAGCATCTCCCCGCTCCTGGGTCGCTGCAAGGATGAGTGGCTTTGCGAGGCTCTCGGTGCGGGGAAGGCTGCAGCCGTCCAGCAGACTGGGAAATGGCCCCACGTACAACCCCTCGTGCTTAACCCAGTTTGGCCAAAGCCTTTATGCAGACGTGGATTATGTGCTGGGCATGCCTTGCTTTGGTGGGGTGCATGTAATGTGTCGCCAGATGCGTCTACGTTTGACGTCTAGTTGGCATTATTTATCCAAATTTTGACCTTGCGGCCAAATTAGTTCGCTTCTTTAGGAGAGTTTTGGCCACCTAAAGGTCTAGCCTGCTTGGGTTTTTAATATCTCATCTGAATGCCCCCAAATGGAAGTCACTTTTAAAAAAAGCAATTAAAAGGCAGGAAAGCTTTTCGTATTGTCATTATTTTAAAGCACCTCAAACTTGCCCAGCAAGGCTTCACATGGCTGTTTGGCAAGCTCTTGCTAATAAAATTTATTGTTCCCACCTGGGGAAAAGTAATATCCAACAGCACTGGGTTCAAGCAAATATTTAGCCGAGAGTTGGCAGTCCCAAGCAAACACGTCTGTATCCGCTCCCCAGCGGAGCTGGACTGACGTCCGTGGGTGCTCAGCTAACGAGGTGTGGTACCACTAATGGGGTCTGGCCAGGAGAGGTGCTGTGGGAACAGCATGAGAAAGACAACTGTTGATGGAGTTGGGGCCAAGAGCTTATCCGTGACATTAGGTGTCCCCCCCAGAGCTGGTAGGGATGCAGGACCTGTGTCCTCCCGCTGCCCGTAGCTCTAGGGGAGCATGTTTCCTGGAAATTTCTCTTCATTTCACACCGTGCCCTGCAAGATCACAGCCTTGCTCCGGCCAAGACCCGAGGTGGCTTTTTCCAGCTCCGTCCCTGCTCACTGGCCAACCTTGGCTAATCTCGTTTCATGCCTCCATCCCCACATCCCGCAAAATAGGGGTTGCACGGGTGACACGCGGCGAGACGGGGGGTGGAAGACGCTGTTTAAAGGCAAATCATACTTCTGACCTCCTGATAGATAGTGCAACAGCTGAACTTGCTTTGCATTACGGAGGAAAGGCTGTGGGCTGGAAAATACGCTAAAAGCAAAAAAAAAACCCCAACAACAGCAACAAAACAAACCCTAAACCCCTAAGTGCTACAGTCTGTTATTATTTCCAGAGCTTTGCTGTGGATTTTAAGCCTTTAGGGATGGTGAGCGCACGTCTTGCACCGAATGCTGCCCTGCATCCCTGGAGGGGTTGTTCCCAAAGATGCACAATAGGATACCTCCAAATAATTACCCCATTGTGGTGACGAGGAGCGCGACCGCCCTGCTGGGGGAAGGGGGGGGGGGCTGGCGGAGCTCCCTCCCGGCTCGTTCGGGAAGGCGCTGGCGATGGGCCGTGTTGGCTTTGGCTTGCGTAAGCTTTAATCTAAAGTTGGAGATGTTTTCAGCTGATCTGTGTTAATGTTGGGTGGAATTAACATGCATACGGGGAGACCACGTGACCCCCTCCGACCTCCCCCTTTTTTCTTTTTTTTTATTTCCCCCCCCCCTTTTTTTTTTTTCTTCTTCATCGTTTTAACGGATTCCTGCCAAATCGGAGTGGCAGGCGCCCGGCAGGGCTGGGTTGCCGCCGCCAGCAAGATGCCTGCCGTCTCTATCCTTTACAAAGGAGCCATCATCATCAGCAGGTAATCCCCCTCCCCCGGCAGCCGGGGCAGGAATCAGGGAGCGGGTACAGGGCAGCCCTGGGGGGTCCCGGTGGCCACCTCCATCTGGAGAGCCGAGGGTGATGGTGCTGTGGCTTCTCCAGGACCAGGGTTTGGTGGCCGGGATGGCTCGTGTGCGGCAGAAAGAGCCGAGGGCATCATAACGAGCGCCGGTTGTTGGGTTTCTTTCCTCTTTAGCATTAGCTTCTGCTCCGCCGTTCGTGCATCCGATCAGGGATAAAAGTTGATCGTATCAAGTAGGCATCTGCTTTACCGACAACCTCTGTCCTTATGTCGCGTTTCAGCCCGGTTTGAGCTATTTCTGTTTACTCGTGGTGGAGTCGCCTCGGCAATTTACTCAAAATACTCTGGAAAATCCTGGATGATAAATCGAACCGGCCCGGGGCTGCTCTGGCTTCCCGGGACGCATTCAAGCTCTGTTTTCGGACAGCCAGTTGTTTGTCCCGTCTCTTAAATACATGAAACACTGCAAGAATATCAAGGGAGAGTATTTTCAAGGAGGAGAAAAAGCTTCCAGTCCGAATCTTAGAGGCGGGTGTTACGGGCTTTGCGGAATAGCTTGATATTTTGAGAGGTATTTTTGGCTGCCTGAAAAGAGATTTACTCCTCTCCTGCATCTCGCTGGACTCAGAGGAGCCTGTGGTGCCCCATGGTGTTGTCCCTCCTCAGCTGCATCCAGATTTGGGATCCAATATTGATTGAGAAGCTCCTTTTCTCTTGCGACTTAAATCCTGGGAAGCAGAGTGCTCTGGGAGCCCCTCACCCCTGGTTTCCCGCCCGGCTCTGGGCTTCTCAGATCCAGGTCCACCCACCCTCATGTCCACACATCCTCACAGGGGTGGCCACGATGGGCCACCCAAGGAGGAGTGGTGCCAGGTTTGGAGTCCGGGGTCCCCAGCTTGGGCAGAGCCGGGCGTTTTCGATGTCATTTATTTGGGACGCCCACCAAACTGGGGGAAACTGGGGTGTATGATGCTCTTCCACCCCGCTTTGGCTTGCGATGAGAAGCTCCCACCCTCGACCTGGTGCAGGCAGGGACTTGAGGCGGCTCGGCAGATCTTGCCACCCCCTTTTCCAGACCCCCCTTTGCCAGAGGGATGGAGTTACAAAACCTCGGGAGCGGATTGCGCCCGGCTGTCTTCATTACAGCCTGTCTGTATTTGTGAAACCGGTTTATTCCCAGAACGTCGGTCCGAGCTCTGATCTCATTTCCCGGGAGCTGGACAGCTGTCCAGCCCCGTTAATCTGGGGTAATGAAACACAGACAGGTCCATCAGATTTGCTGGGTGGGGAGGATGATGTCCAGCCCTGCGCATATTCTCTCATTTATCTGTATAAACTGCGAGGGGGTGTGTGTGTGTGTTGGGGAGTGGGAGGGGGGTGATTTTTGCTGGTGTGCACTTAATATGCGGTGCTGTGTCCCTCAACCTGTTTTTTTTTTCCGTGGGGCGGTGGGAAGGATGTGCACGTCGGCTGGGGACCTGTGCATCCCTTCGTTTTAGCCCGTGAAAAGGAAAGATGCTTCTCTTCTCTCTCCCAGGACGCTCATGGGACCATACGGGATGGATCGGACCGTGCACTGCTTCGATTTCTACGACTGTGCAAACGGACTGGGTGAGTACCGAACCTCCGCAAGGGACAGCGGGGTGGGCTGGGGCAGCTCGAGCATCCCCCCCCGGCCCCCAGCACCTGCGTCGTGATGTGAAGTCCGATATCTCGCAGAAGTACTGGTTCTCGCGCCTGCCTGTGCCGAGCATCTGATAGCACCTTTTGCAGCTGGGAGGTTAAAATAAGGTCAAAATCCCGACTAATTCCCCGTTGACGGTGAGCAGCCGCAGTGCTGAGAGCCGTGCGGGAGCGCAGGCCTCCCCTGAGCAGGACTGAGGGGGGGAAAGAGGCTTTTCAGAATTTTTGGAATTAATTAAAATTAAAAAAATATAAAATTATGATAATAAAAAATAAATGGAAATCCCAAGCGCTTCCCGGGAAGCCACCCCGACGGGCGGCGCAGGGCGTTGCAGCCCTCCTGGGGACCGGGCTGTGTGAGTTGTTTTCGGAAAGTTTGTCCCACGGGTAAGAGTGTGAGCGCCGAGCGAGTCAGACGTCCTTCCACGCCGCTCTGAACATCAAAGCAGGGAAGAGAAAGCAAAAAGAGATGGTCATATCCATCAGAACGTGAGAAATAGCCACGGGTTCATAAAACTCAGCCCAAAAGGATGCAGCACAGCATCTCCTCTGACCTCTGTGCATCCAGCGGCATAAATACTGGTGCTCTTTCATGGACTTTATTAAAAATTGCAATCCTGCATCAGGATTTCTCAGGTTCTACCACTCAGTCTCCTCCCTAAGTTTTAATTCCGAGTGCGGGCCATCGTCCTGCAGATGGTAAGGGCCCTGGGTGACCATTTGGGGACCCCTCCCGAGAAGTCAAACTCACCAGAGAACCAAGCTCAGGTTTCCTGAGACCTGAGATTAATTACAGATTCGTTATTGGGTGTTTCCAGCTCTTGGGTAACGGGGCTTTCTGCTGGGGAGGAACGGCTTTGCTGACTCTCCCCCCGGTCTTCTGTTCACGAGGTTCACGGCAGCTCAGAGAAATGTCTTTGCTCGGTGAATGTGATATTTTAATCTCCAGAGGTGGATTTGGTTGAGTTGATGGGATTTTAGCTGTTGGGTTAGATTAGCTCGTTAAAGGAGCCACAAAAGCCTGACGGAGCTGCCGCTGACCTCTGGGAGAGGTGCACAGATGTTGCAGCCCACTGCCAGCCGCTCTGCTGGGTCCCAGTACTCCTCCTTTCCCCCGGGCTGTGGTCAGGCTCTCCAGGGCCTTGAGATGCGCTGCAGGAAGGGATAACGACGTGGATTTTCTAATGCCATCATAAGCTTTCTTCATCCTGTGAAGCTTGAAACGCCCAAGACAAGCGCTCGTCCTTCAGAAATCATCCCTCTCTGCTGAGGACCAAGCGGTGCTTGCAGGAGCCCCATATCTGCCATAGGTGCAGCTGCTCAGAATGTGTTTTTTAGGGTCAAAAAAAGGTGCCTCCATGAGTTTCTTATGTTCAGCTGCGAGTGTTATTCCAGCAGAGTTTCTTCAGAGCAGCACCAGCCCGCTCGGTGCCGGCGTGGCAGGTCAGCGTTTGGCCCCGGGTCTGTTGCTCTGTGGCTTTAGGTGGAAACCAACATGTGAACCTCAGCAGAAGTTCAAAGGGGTTACCTGGCGGCTCCTAAAACCTGCACTTTGAATTAAAGAATAGCCCTCAAAGGGAAGCGCTGATTAAGAAGCGTTTCTCAGAAACGCCGCGATCCCATTATCTTGACCTTCATCTTCTTAGGACAGGGCAGCGAGTGATTCACCTCCAATCTGTCCCTTCCTCCAGACATAAAAAGCTGGCCGGGGCTGCAAGATCAACAGAGGGATTAAGGGAAATGTAATTGAACATTGCTAGCTTAGGCGCAAAAGCGGGCGGCCTCTCTCCGTGCGGACCGCCGGCCGGGCCGGTGGGGTCGGGATACGCCGGAGATGATTACAGTTGGGCTAAACAACCAGATTAGCCAGGACACCCCTTGACCCCCTGGTATAGGGAGCCGGGAGCAGGTTAAGATTATAGCCTGAGAAGTTGAGAACTGCGACACTGGAATTAGTGGGAGCGGGATTAGGCGCACCGGAGAAGCTCGAGGGTCTTGAAGAAATTCATGGAGTTGCGAAGAATCTAAGGAAAACACCATCTCCATCGGTCTAACCTGTACGGCCACCTGGAGTTTCCCGATAAAGATTTATACTGCAAAAAGAGAAAATACTGGGGACACGGGCATCGGCTCCAGGATCTTTGCCAGAAAGGAAAGATTAAATGGAGGGATCCAAAATAGGCTAGATTATCTGGCCCTAAGTATGACTTAATAAGCATTATACCGGGACTTTGATGCTGTGATAATTAAAGAGCCGTTATTTACCTGCACTGGGTCCCAAATATAAATTTGATTTGAAGTAAGTGTTTATAAAATACGAAGACTCCCAGGAACGCCGCCACCACCACAATCTTTGATGATTTGGGTTTGTTGCAACCACTCCCGGGCTGTCCCACGGCTCAGTCTGAGCCCCAGTGGGGTTGAACCCTTCCTCCTCCTCCTCCTCCTCCCTGCTGTTGTGGTGACTCCCCAGTGAATCTTTCTGGGGGGCAGGACCGGCATCCGCGGTGCCTCCACGGCGAGGCGATGGGTGGGAGGGCAGGGTGGGCAGAGCCTGGCAGCACCCGGTTCGTTCGCCAACAAGGGAGTTAAAAGTCAGAGGTGTGGGTTTTTTTTCTTCCCCCTACCCCCCGTCAAAGTTTGAGCGTGTCTGGGAGCAATACTGTGAGTAAGCGCTGATTTTAATAACAAGATCGGATTTTCTCCTGACATCGTTGGGGATAAAGGAGGATTTGTAGATGCTTCAGCTATATTAAGCCATTATTACAATTGATTTGCGGACACAAAAGGGAATTGAGTCATTATTGATTTGATACCTCGGCAGAGGAACCTGTCGCAACCGGGTCCCGCCGGGCTGCTGGGTGATGCTGCAGCTGCGCCTCTTCTGAGATGCAGATTTTTACATGGTTTGTCCAATGCTTTTCATCATTCCTAATTACCTCACGTACCGGTGTGAAGAAAGACGTAGGATGACTTCTCGAGTCATCACTTTGGCTTAAGCTGGACTTCCAGTGTCCTCCTCGTCTGGAGGAACCGATGCGGCTTTCCTTCTGCAGGACCCCCCCACGCCAGGGATTTTCCCAAACCCATCCCAAGTGTAAGCCCTGCTCTCCAGCGTCTCGCTGTGGCAAAGCCCCCCAGCAGCCACCCCAGCCTGGTCGGCAGCAGAGAAGTTTTCCAGCTGAGCATCCTCGGCGATGAGCAGGTTTTACCTTCTGTCAGTGGGCTTTGGGGCTGCAGCATCTCTTCCCTGCTTTGGTCCGCAGGCGCCTGACCTGTCCCCGTGCCTCGGGGAGGCTCACACTGCTCGGAGATCCCTCTTTTGGGCAATATTTTCAATTTTAGTGAATTTCTTTAAAATGTGGAACAACATTGGTGCCTTTTCCTGAGGTGTTTTGCCGTGAGTTCCCACTGCCACGGGTGAAACAGCTCTTCCGGGACACCTGGGGGATGTATCAAGGCCAGGGAATAAACTCCAGCGCTTGGATGGGGCTGGGGTCTTGTGCTTGGGAGAAGCAGCAACTGGTGCAGACGGGAATGAAACGAAAAATTGTGATAAACCTGGTTTCAATCACACTTTTAATGTAAGGTGACTTGAGAGGCAAGGTCTTTCCCTAGAGGAAGCTGAAAGCTGGGAGGCTCCTTAGAACAGAGCTTGGGTTATAAAGGGAAGGGAAGTAGGGATGGAAATACTGCCATTGTCCCGAGTAATCCCATTTTCCCTCCTGCTCATTTCGGAAAGGGCTCTCGTGTTTTGGGGAAGCAGCTGTGCTCCGCTCCCCTGGAGGGTACGCCTTTGTGCCTCCCCGCACCCCACCGATGCTCGGAGCAGCTCAGGACGGCGGCCAGAGAGTGAAGTTGGCTTCACGCTGGCAGTGCCCCTCTCTGCGGTGCCGCCTGTCCTCAGCCTGCCCCCCCGGCCAGAGCAGCAAAATGCCCGACCAGCGGCTCTCGGGAGAGATTTGTTAATTAAAGCCAGGCTTTTTAATCCTTCTGTCCACAGAAGGATCTTCGAAGCGGGACGTAATGAGCCCTTGACAAATAAGTCTCTTGGGCCTTTTCCTGCCAGCCAGCTTACGCGCGCCAGCAGGGACAGGTCCCGTGGGCGGAGAGGTGGTCCGGCAGCACGAGAACCCTTTGCCAAGGTGCTGTGATGGGGGGTTTCGGAGCCGCACCAAAGGTCACCTCTGTACCCTGGCTCCTGGCTCTGGGCTGCTCCTCCCGGCTTCAAACCCTGATAAGAAGCGGCTGCTCCTGATGTGCAGCTCTGCCACCGCTGGCAGCTTCAAAGGCTGCGGTGGAGCCTCCAGCGGGGACCTTCTCACCACCGCATTGAACCTGCGGCTTCTCCAGGTGTTGCACCTCAAAGGGGGTCTCCTGGGGGCAACGCTTGTCCCCAGCAACGTTGCCTATGACAAGTCAGAGACACGAGCACCGTTGCCCATCAGTGACAGATTTCACTGCAAGCCATGAGCTTGGGGTCGCTCCTTGCCTGTGCCATTCGCAGAAGCTTCGTCCCCACTGCTGTTGCTCCGAGAAGGTGCCATCAGATGCCTTTAGCCTTTATCTTGTGTCCACGGCATCACCCTGTTGCTTCTGCTGCTGTTTGTGTAGCAGGGGGACACGCATGGGCCTTTCCACAAATGGTTTTTAAAAGGGGGGGGTGAGGTGGTGCCGGAGACCACATCCCTCCGAGATGGCCCATGGAAACTGCGCTTCTTTGTGTGACGGGCACGTCTCTTCCTCCAGGTATTAAGGTAATCGGTGGCATCAAGGAACTCACCGGAGATGAATATGGAGTTTACGTCAAGAGGATCCTTCCAGGGGGTGTTGCTTACGCAGACGGTGAGTTAAACGTGGTGCTGAGTACCACAAAGCCTGAGACAAGCCAGAAGACCGCGTGTTTATTATACACGTCGCCTTATCAGACGTTTGAGGTGCTTCCTCCTAGATTTTCCAGCGGTGGGGGTATTTTCTTACTGTGGCAATCACTGTAACAGCCGACGGCAGCCTTGCCTTGGCTTCTCAGCGTACGTACCATCGCTTCCTCTCTTTAAAGCAGGATCCATCCCTGCCACACAAAGACCTTTGCTTTGCTGCCCGTCCTTTCCCAGGTGCCGCTGACTGCCCGTAGCCCCAAAATGACTGGAGACGCTTTTGCAAATTCAGCTCTGCTCTGATTTCATTCTGAGCGTCTTAATCAGGAGGTATTAGGCAGAGATCCGCAGAGTTCACCTTTGCATAACTTAAGCCAGAAAGACTTTATTTTTTATTTTTTTTTTCAAATGTTACAACATCATTTTTTCCATCTGGTAAAGAGAAGTAAATCCAGAAGAGGTGGAGGTGCCACTTGTGGTTTTCTCCCTGACCTCAGACCGAATTAAGTAAAAGCTTTATTGCATTTCTTGGTATGTACTTTCGTAACTTCCTCCAGCAGAGGAAGTGCTGTGACGTTGGCACGGGGTGTTCAGGGTGCAGCGCAGAAACTTCATCTCTGGACACCTTGAAAAACGGGTTGGATGAGCATCTCGGGAACGACCTATGCATATTTCATCCTCTCTCTGGGCAAAGGGAGGAACTGCCCAACCTCTCCCAGTCCCTTCAAGCTGTATTTTCTGCAGTTTCTATCCATTAGTTTTCTTTTCCAGGGCGCCTGCAGCCAGGAGACCAGATCCTGGAGGTCAATGGAGATTCCTTAATTGGGGTTACAAGCGAGAGGTACCATATCCAAATGGAAATTTTGCATTGCTGTTGCTTTTGTGTAATTCTGGGAAGTGGTTTAGGCTGCGGGTTGCACGGAGGACACCGGGGCATCGTTTTGTCTGTGCTCGGACGCAGCCAGCGCTCTTCCCGAGAGCCAACTTGGGAATTACCAAACGAAAAGTTTCTACATAAAAATAGACCAGTGAACCCAATCAGTATTTGTGAGATATTCAGACATTTCCCCCAAATGCTGGGGTTTTTTTTAACAGCTCCTGGCACTCCCACTCCATCTGCTGCGGCTTCCCAGTAAGCCCTGCAGCTCCCAGTGCCAGAGACTGGCCAGTGCCTAAGCCCGACAGTGCAGCTCTGCGTGAGGAATTCCCTCTGGAGCTGCAATCCAGCCCCCCACCTCCCTGCCAAGAAAATAATTAACTAATCCAGATCAGTACAGCGCTTTTGGGACATCTCTTTGCCATTAAATGTGGTGCTAGTCCGCTGCCGCCTTGCACTGCTACCACGGGGATGCTGCGAGGGCTGGAGCCCCTCTGCTGGGAGGACAGGCTGGGAGAGTTGGGGGTGTTCAGCCTGGAGAAGAGAAGGCTGTGGGGAGACCTCAGAGCCCCTTCCAGTGCCTAAAGGGGCTCCAGGAGAGCTGGGGAGGGACTCTTGATCAGGGAGGGGAGCCATGGGATGAGGGGGAACAGTTTTATACCAAAAGAGGGGAGATTTAGATTAGATATCAGGAAGAGATTGTTTCCTGTGCGGGTGGTGAGCCCCTGGTGCAGGTTGCCCAGAGAAGCTNCCGTGCTTAGGCTGGATGGGTGCTTGGGGAGCAGCACAAGGAGCCTCTCCTGTTCCCAAACCCCCAGAGCAGTTGGGTTTGATGAAGGAGTCTCTGCCCAGTTTGCCGTGAGCTTTGCCACGTGGCCTGGGCAAGCTCGCTGGAGCACCGCTGCGAGCCAGCGTTGATGTGTTGCGGTCCTTGTCTCGCAGGGCCGTGGACATCCTGAGGACAGCGTCGGCCACCAGCCACATGCGCCTTCTTATAGCCCGCGATGACGACGCCAGGTAAGGGGTGTCATCTCACGCTGGGAGGGGGGATCGTGGCGCTCGTCGGCACTATAGCTGGGCTGCCTTTGAGCTAAGAGGGCTCAAAGACCGTGGTGGAGATGGAGGTGGCCAAGGGTCTTCGAAAACTCTACACCAGTGGGAACATTCTGGAGCTGTAATGGGAAGGGAAGCAAAGCTGGTGGCTCCCAGCTGCAGACCTGGCTCCATCCCAGCACCAAGCAGGTTTCCACAGGTGTTTTCCCAGCAAGCACCAGGGCAGCTCCAGCCTTGGCTGTAAGGTGGCACGGGCTCCTTGAGCTCTGCTGCGTGGTGCTGAGCTGCCTATGGCTTATCACGTCCTGCACAGAGCTTTGGATGAAGACACAGAGGGACAGCAGGGTCTTCCCTTTCCTTTCCAGTTAGATACGTTGAGTTAAGGCCTTCCTTTCCCAGAGGATTCCTCCTTCCCAGGGTGGATGAGCAGTTTCTCCCTGAAACCTCTGCCTCGCCGCTCCCTGGAAAACCTCGTTTTCTCCAGAGATGCTTGGAGGATTCAAAAGGAGAAGGAAAGAGTTCCGCTTTGTTTTGGCTGGATTTAAGCTGTGTGGGATGGTGATGGTGTCATGAGAGAAGGGACAGTTGTGGAAACCCAGGTATGGGATTAGCGGGGTCCTTTGCTCGCACCCCCCGGGAGACCTGGCGCAATGTGCTGGAGCATCCTCTCCCCGTTGAACAGAAACGCAGGTCTGGAAACTTGAAGCGCACCAGGAGCCACCGAAATGAGAGCGGGTTTAGGCAAAGCGCGGTCGTGGGCGGGCAGGCTGGTGGCACCAAGGCTTTGCACCGCGCGTGGGTGGCTGAAGATCACAGAGCCGTTTGCTCAACGTACCCGCGTCCCGTTAGCGTCGGTGATGATGGTTTCATTCCTTATCCATCAGCAGCTGTGGAGCATTAACTGCCTTAGAAGAATAGTGAGAGTGCTGTAATGACAGGGATGAGACTAATTTTGACCCAGTAATATTCTGGTGGAAGAATTATTTGGTATTAATGACAGACGGCTTTTTACCGACGCTCTTCCGGTGAAAATAATATCTCAAATTATTATATTAACTGCAAGTCTTTTGGCAGCTGCTGAGGAAGCCCTGGGTGAAGCGAGCAGGTCACCAGAGCTAGGCTCAGGGGTTTCACCCCCTTTTGGTCCAAGTAAGGATGAGCAGGATGCGCTTCTGTGCCGCAGCCGTCCCTGCGCTTGCCCTCGGGGTGGAAGCGGCAGTGGGCATCTCGCGATGTCCCCTCTCCGGGTGGCTGTGGCTGGTCCCCAGCAGGAGGGGCGGGTTCCCGCAGCTGAGCGGTTCCTCATTCCCAGGTTTGGTCAGGGAAACGCTCTCTATCTCAGCCACCAAAGCAGGTTTTCTGCCTTCACCCATGGCGATCTGTTCCAAGCTGTTCAGGCATCTCCTAATATCTTAAACTGCAGCAGATGGTTCTTAAAACACACGCCCGCGTGGCTTTGTCGGCGGCTCCGGCTCCTTCGTGCATCTGTCAGCAGTCGCCCCGCGAAGGAGCTGCTGGAAAACCGACCGAGGGAGACCGGGAGGGTCACGAAACTTTAAGCAATTTATTTGGCCTCTGTTTGCTATCGGTTATCTGTGAAATCTGCAAAAGGTTAGCCGGCGGGAGAGTGGGGAGGTAATCAGTTTATTTATTTTTATTTTTTTAAAAGATTTGCAGCGATTTCGCTTACATAATCATCTCGCAGACTGTTTAGTACACGAATCCATATCTCCAGGATTAAGGGCTGTGGAAACGGGGGGAAGGGTTTTTCTGCTTTCTACTTTTTATTTTATTTTTTCCCTTAGTTTTGCCTTTATTTTATTGATGCCTTATTATCTTTTAAGTCTGTCCTTGAGCGTGGGCGAGCAGAGAGCCCTCTGTCTGGGTTGAAACAGGCTCTCTGGCTTCCCAGCGACTCCTCAGCCGGGGAGGTGTGGTACCCACGGGGATGCTGCGCCGGGGAACTCCCGGGAGTTGAGGGCAGCCTTGTACCTTCCCGCTGCCCGGCAAAGTGGCTCACGAGACCTGAAAGCCAAAGGAAGACACGGGGAGGAGTGTAATTCCATGTATTTGCAGATACTCGCATGCAGGTCGCCTTCATAAACCCGGCACGCTGGAAACAGCTCCGGGTTTGGAAGGCGATCCAACCCGCCTGCCAATTTTCCCAAATGACTCAGCTGAGTAGCATTTTGTTGTGGTTGCCCTCGGGTGAGTTTGACTCATCAACGCTATTATTTGTCCCTGGAGTTAATTATAGGCCCCAATTACCTGCGCTCTTAATGGAACTCAGTCCTGGCGTGTATGAGATGCATGTTTTCAGCCTGTCGCATCAGACATGCTGCAAAGAGTGGCAGTAATGCCAGAGCTTAAAGCAGAAAATTCAGATTTAGAGCTGGACACGCTGGGTTTGGATGGCGGTTGGGTCTGATTTTCATCTGTGCTCATCTTTAGCTAATGAGGACAATTTTATTGCATACGCATAATTATTGTTTATTCATTCTCAGCCTGAAAGTTACAATAGTTCCTTGTTTCTACGCGTTGCACAGATATCATCCTGGTCTTTCAGGTTTATCACTGTGAGAAAGCCTGTTTGTGCTGCACCTCCTTGTCCTCGCATGATAAAATGCTAAATACGTTGCATCTCCGCACGACGTGCGCAGTCATTGCGGTGAAAATGGGGTATGGTATTAGCAGGGCTTGCACAAGAAGCAGGAAGGAAAGCAGCCTGCTTTTCTGCAGACGCGTAACCAACGTCCACCGATATCCAGGCATCAGCCGGACTTCATGCCCAGCCTGGTGGGAATGCGAGATAATCCCTTTTTTTTTTTTTCCCCCTGCGTGCAACAGCGGCGGCTCAGCCCACGGGTTGGTTTGAGCACTGGGTGCTAAACTGGAAGGCGGTGGTGGGGTGGGCTCCTGCAAGCCTGGGGTGTCCCAAAGTCGTCGGGGACAAATGGACCTCCTTTTACAGAGCAGCCGAGATGCACCTGTGCCCGTCACCGCTTCCCCATCATTTACGGAAAAGCCAAGCCCAGCAGCGGCGCGATGTGCTGGCCCAGCACAGCCGCTGGAAATGCCGCAGCTGCCGCGAGCCGGGCGCGAGAAAAATCTGCTTTCGTGACGTTTTCGCAGTGCTTCGGGTTCAGGGTTCCCGCTCACCCCCAGGCTTTGGGGTTGGTTTTATTTTTTGAGACAAGCTATTAATCGATGTGGTGTCACAGGCTCCTCTGCCTCCCCCAGCCGCGGTGCGGAACTGGGGTTTCCAGACACGGCGCTCTCGCGTAACCTTTGATGCAGGATTTCACCCTTGTTCTCCCAAAGAACAAAAGGGCAGGACGAAAAGGTATTATGAGATAAAACAACAATATTCCGCAGGAAGATTGACCCCCCGCTGCTTAATCTGCAGCAAAGTCGGCCCACAGCTGGCAAACTGGTTTGCTGCTGGCAAACCCCGTTATCCCCCTCCACCCCGTGGGGCTGGCTGAAGGCTGTGCGGGTCCCAGCTCTGTTACGGGGATCCTCCAGACCTCAAATGTCTGTATCTTAATGAAAAAGAGCTGGGGAAGGGATTGTTAAAATCAACTTTCCGCCTGATACAACCCCATGAATTTATCTATCTGTTTATTTATTTATTTTTTAAACAAAGCTGGGCATTTCAGTCCTGCAGGCATCTGGCATCTCAAAATGGTTTAGCAAGGGTCAGATTTTAAATATTAAAGACATCTTCTGAAGTGTCTTGATGTCTGAGAGCGCAAAGCAGGACTTGCCGGCGTTCCTTCAACGTACTTGTTCATTAATTGGTAATGTTCGGGCATCGTCTGCCCGCTTGCAAATTCCTTCAAATACAGCACCGAGCACAAAATTAATTCTCGGGAGATTGACACCAGAAAACGTATCGCTCGCTGCTGGGATAAGCGTGTGCTTCAAGTTAATGATGTGTTTATGACCTTGGTGGAACTGGGGCTTGCAGTATTGACCGACAAAGCCGGAGCTGGGAGGGTCGCCCGTGACGTAGCATTTAGTCACATCGTCCCTACAGCAAAAGACCGGGCTGGCCCTGGGCTTGCAAAGCAACCCTGGGCTCGGAGCTCGCTGTTCAGGCTCCTGAGCAAATAATGATAAATACTCCTTTGTGGGTGAACTTAACGACGTTGGAATAAACAACAACAAAGAATGCTCAAGTCATAGGTGCCCTTGCTTACAACCGAGTTTGACAGCATGGATTGGTGATTGGGTTCGCATTGTTTAGCAGGCTTTAAAGAGCACGAGAGCTGCCAGACTCGTTGCATTTGCATTGACTAAGAGTTTTTTTAGCCATTGTTTTAAGTTCATAACCTGTTCTGTGCTCTGATGGGTTATTATCTGAGGAAAACGTAACAATAGATGACCACGGAAACACCCAGCCCAAAACAAAAAAAAACCCCAGCTGCTGATGGCTTGGTAACCACTGGAAATAACACGTTAGCTTCCAGCGTGTTAGACCTGCCTTTGCAACAGGTCATGGAGCGGGTAAGGCCATCCACCATGAGCTACCAGTGAAATGAGAGACCGAATCACCTGTAGAAATACAGAGGCTTTACTGGAACACTGGAAAAATTCTGCTAAGGTAAGATCCGTGCAAGGCTTAACCCAGGAAACCACGCAAACCGCTGTCCCGTTGCTATAGGGTCTAAGTTGTCCATCCATGTTCTCAGTTGCTTTTACATCTATTTCGGTGCCTGACGCTACGAAACTGCTTGTTAGAACAGTTTTGTGGAAGGTGGGCTTTTAGGAACGAAGTAGTTGTCTTTTTTTTAAGGTCAGAGGTTTAGTTGATAAAGACAATAGTGTTGATGTAAAGTATTGGGGTTCACCAAGGCATTCCACTGAATATTGTGTGACACTTGGACTTAAAATTAGCATTAAATGGAATGAATAAGGCATACGTTTGATGGCAATACCAGATAAGGCAGGCACTGGTCTTTGAAGTTAGTTAATGAGCCGGTTGTTAATGGGAAGATGTAAATTACTGAGAGCATTTCCAGCAGGAACCTAAGGAGCTGGTGATTCATTCATCATTTAATATTGTTGACTCTAATCTAGCCAATAATATAGAACATCTGTCCCGGTAAAGTACGCAGATGACACAACGTCTGCTTGTGTGCAAGAGGAGTCTCCTCACTGAGGAAACTTTGCTGTGGCTGGTTTCCTACAGATTTATGGCTTGAGCTTGTCTGACTGTCGAGTGTGAGAGCTTAGCCACTCATCACCAGGCTTTTCCTGTGGCTAGAGCATCAAGAAGGCACCTTCCCACGGGGATTCCTTCGTGCCTTCAAAGCGGACGTCTAATGTCATTACTGTGGCCACAGAAACAACACTTTCAGGGTCTCTCCCCATTGCTTGGCTGCTTGTTTAATGACACCTGTAAGAAATTAGTCATCCGCGAGGCTCTTCTCCCTGTCAAAAGGTTGGATTGAGCCAGAAGTGTTGGGTTCTGACGTGAGAAGACTACACATTTGTGGAGGGACAGCACGCTCCTGGGAGTCCACGTTGTCTCTTTCAGGGACGGGCACAGGGGGCTGATGCTTGAGCGTGGCACCCCCATGCCCTCCTCATCCCAAATGATGTGAGAGGCTCCTGGCAGCTCAAAGCAGGGTTACAGAAACGGTGAAGGAGCTGGTAAACACCGTTAATGGTGGTTCTTCGTGGTTTAAGAGCTCAAGGTGTTACACTTGGGAAAAGGAAGGTCACGAAGCAATTCGCCTGTTGCGTGTAGGTAGTTCCGGTTCATCACAGACTCGACGCACTCGGGTAGTTACATGGTGGTCAAACTCCACCTGGAAGGAAAGCGTTAATGGAGGCACTTGGACACCGAGCCAGCTTTCCAGGGGATGTTGTGGATGAGATTCCTTTGCAGAGAGCTAACAGAGGAAGCGGGGGGGTTTACCTCAAGAGAGAGGGATCGTGCTGAATGTTTGTGGGCTGCCATTCCTCCTTGTTCTTGAACAAGGAGGAATTAATGGAGAAGCCCTTCTGATCTTGATACCTGTAAATTTAGCACGTGCCTGCTGGTTCGGCATCTTCAGCCATGAGCTGCTGGGAAAAGTACAGAAGCCTGCGCTGGCGCAGCATGCTTTTTGTGTGCAGGTCTTCTTTAAGGTCTTGTGCTCCAAGAGTTTAGCCTATGATGTTCACGGAGGACATCACCGTGGATGGATCCAGAGAGTGGGCTGCTGCTTTTGCATGTGCTCCAGAAGCCATCTTCCATTTTTACCCCAGCAAGAGCTAGCAGGATCTGCTTTCTGTCTAGGAAAGGAGGAGAAAAAATAGAGAATAATCTACATTTAACTATTCTGGAAGGAGTCACAAATAGGCCGAGCATTTTTATTTTATGTTTGCATAGTTACACCTCCTTCTGGCAGTCTGTTTAATTTGTGTGGCGTGTTAGCTAACCTTCTGAGCCTTATAGTTGGGGGTGAGATTATTCCAGCTGATTCCCGGGAGGGCCCAAGCGGCGGGGTGCAGGGCAGGGGCGCGGGGTGCAAGGCAGGGCTCCTGTGTTCATCCACCCTCTCTCAGGAAGGACAGTCCCCAGCACCGATGCCTGTCCGCACGTCCCTTCCCAACCCCTCTTGCCCACGTTCACCCTGAACACTCTGCAGGGCAGGGAAGGAGCACACCGAAGCTCCAGCCCATCGCAGGAAAGCTGCGCTGCCGTGAGATCGATTATCGACCTTAAACCTTGCACAGCTTCTTGAAACCACGGGGGTTATACCCTCATGCATGTGAAAGCTCTGTCTGCGCCCCATTCCTGGAGGGAATCGGCCCTATAGACTTGGTAGTAAGTCACTGCCATCAGGTGGGGAATAGTTTTGCGCAGCAGCTGACTATACCATGTTTTTCTTTCCAGGAGAGAGTTCTCTGAGCTGCTGGAGAAGTTCGGCTCCCAGAGCAACACGGGCTCAGCACGGAGCTCACCGATCCTGCACGGCGGCAGTGAGTAGCTCAGCATGCTTTTGGGGGGGCAAAGAAAAGCCCCTCTCTCTGCTGAGAAAGTTTTCTTTACCCCGGTGTTATTTTGAAGGATTTCTGATTTGGTGTGCGTAGGTGTTTGGGTGGAGGTTTGCAGGCAGAGAAGTCTTGCTCGTTCTTATTGCGAGCACTTAGCGCGTCCCCGGGTGCAGAGCAGCAGGCACGGCCAGTCCTGCCCGCACAGAGCGAGCACAGAGCGAGCCAGCGAGGGAGAATTGAGTTGGGGTTCGAAGAGCTTCCCAGATCCCCAAACTCAGCCGAACTGACGTGCTGGGTAGGTAACCCCAGCAGTATCCATCTCTGTAGGTGCAGGTTTCTACTACGGATTTCAAAGCGTTTCAGCAATCGTTGATTCAACGATCGTTGTTTTTCATTTGCAAGTGGGAAACGTTTAGTGAGACGCAACAAGGTTAAGCTAAGCCAGGTGCCAGCGCATCAAATCGCGCGTGCGTGGGGAAAGAGGGTGACTTCTGGCTTGGCATCCCACCAGAAGGCTGTCAACCCTTCCCCTATGGCAGAGGTATGTCGGGCTGGCAGAGGGGTGACAGTCCCACACTGGAATCGTGCCGAGCAGACCGAACGTTTCCTCTCTGTGTCTTTAACTCCCATGTGGTTTTCCCAAAAAAACCTAGGAAAACTGTGTCAGCTCTCAGTGGTAGAGCAGGGGAAGAGGGTGATGCTGGAATATTTGTGTTCCCTGGACTGACTCTGACTTTGCTGTTCAGGTCGATACCTGGAAAGTACCTCCTCAGGCTCCTCCTCGCGCTCTCAGAGCCCACTGCTGCTGAGCCCCGCCAATTCCCACAGCCCCTTCATCGGGAACCCGGCGCATCCCCCTCACACACAGTACGTACGGGGCCTTTCCCTTGGTCAGTCATGAAGGTATCACTGGATGTCTAACGCTGTCTTACGGGTAGAGCCAGTAAACGCTTCCAGTGTTTGGAGAACTGCTTTGTTCATCCTTATATCTTCGATACCGTTGTACCACCACAACGGCTAGGAGACCATGGTGTCTTCTACAAGTCCTTGTGGTGGTGACAGCTTGACCGCTCCTGGGGAGCCTGTGACCAAGAGCCAAAAATCTTCCCCATTGAGGCAGTCTATATGTTTGCAACATGGTTAACCATGCAACAGTTCCTCTTCCTCCCCTCTGAAACCCGGGGAGAAGCCGTGGCTCACAGCCAGCTGAGAGGACCCTGCACATCCTGCACGACGTAAACCACGTCACGAGCGGAGTGTTTCTGCGAGGCCAGTGGTGCTTTCGGAAGGTGTTTCAGAAGCCTGTTTTCCATTGCCCTGCTTCTGGCACGTTGACACCATGCAACAAGAGCACAAGCACTGCCCTCTCGATGCAAACACTCCCGACGCCCTTCGCTTTGGTGTCAACAGCGGCTGCCTACAAACACCGCATCCTTTTGTCTCCAGAGCATCTCCTGGAGCAGGTGTTTTCATGTGGTCGTCTGTCCCTTTCATATTTCGCAGGGTCAGAGGTTTGGACAGGCAGAGCTTGTTTTTCTGCGGAGTCTCGTCTCCAGGGTGCTCGGGGTTGCCCTTCTCAAGAGGCACAGCTCGAAGGGTGTTAACAGTCGTGGAATTGGGACCATTCGTCCCCAGGGCTTGCAGCTTCCCTCTCTTTGCCAGCGTAAACAAGCCAAGTCGCTGGTAAAGAGAATCAGACCTCACTGCAGAACCAGTAAATCCTCTTGCTAAATACCAGCTCTTTATTAGGGATTTGCAGAGGACAAATATTTGGCACCAGAGGTTTAAGCTGCTTGCAGGGAGCGAGGGACCCTTTCAGAGGAGAGGCCAGCTCGTCTACTCGGCAGCTGGTTTGGACAAACTAGACATCCTTGCTCTGCTGTTAACCCGCTCCAGGCTGCGATATAGGCTAGAGGGGACCTGGCTTGGTGGCCTCCTCGCTCAGAGCTGCCATGCCATGTCACGGTCTGCTTGTCTCCATGCCGGTGTCAGGCCCCAGTGGTCTCCTCCTGGGAGAAGCACGAGCCCTTCGAAATCACGGACTGTGCAGAGCCTTGGTGGTCGGCTGCAGGGATGTAACTCAGGCCATGTCCAGCCGGGTCTTTTCGTGCACGTGGCTGCCATCCCTTACCCATCCTTTCCTCTCGCTGCCGGTCATCCCCAGGCTGTGACCTCTCATTGCGGTGTCATCTGAGGTTCTGCCACCCCACTGAGCAACGGGACCCAGATACAATTGTCTCGTCACAGACAGCGTCTGTTATTTTGATTTGCCACATTTCGTGACCTCGTTTTCCTAAAATATTTCTTAGAGCGATGATTTTTTTCATAAGGCTAAGATGCGTGCGGCATGAATGCAGTCCCTTCCCTCTCCCCGCACAGCTTTCCTGGGGGTCTGCTGCCAGTTTGGAGGGGTGCTGGCCACACGCTGCTCTGTCACTGGGGTGTCTGACCACTGGGGCTGGCACGGCTGCGACGGCACTGGTTACGCGCTGGTGCCAATGTGAGGCACAGGATGCACAGCTGTCATTGCGTCTTAAGTTATCAGATAACACAAGGAGGACCAGAAACCGCAGACCGTTTGGCGAGTGGCTCCTCTGGAATTAAAGTGAAAAGGGGAGAAGCCAGCTCCACCCAGCCAATGAGGAGGAAAAGGCTTGCTGACCCTTAGATCCCACCACATCCTTTCCCAAAAAAACGCCTGTGGGTGGCCAGTGAAATCTCTGCTCTCACAAGCACTTATTGCAATTGCTCTCTCTCTCCCCGCACGGCGCCGCCTGCCGTGTCCTGGTCTTGGTGGCCCGTTGGGTCCCGTCCAGCAGGCAGCTCTTTGAGGGGAGACCTCTGACAAGGTCCAGCCTTGTTCCCGCTCCGTTTGCAGCACATCTGGGACCGGGCGAGTCATCTGTACCACTGCCGCAGGAGTAAATCACAGCGTGGTGGGTATTGCTATAAAGGTGCTTAAGGACTCATTTCTTAGAGCATCTTGCAAGGTTTTGAGCCCAAAACTTGGTTAAGACATAGTCAGCTGTGTATCCTGAGCTTCACTTGGATGTTTGCCAAGGGCTGCTTAATAGTTGGCCAATCTGCGAATGGCTGGCTGGTGATTTAAGCCAGAGTTGCTGGATTCGAACAATAACCCCATCGATCTTTTGTACGCTTTTGGCTATAAAAACGAAGAGTGCGAAATATATGTTGGTTAAACCTTTAGTTTCTTCTCTTTTTTTTTATTTATTTTCTAAATGCAAGTGAGCATGCCCCAGCATTTGGGATTATGTAAACCAGGCATCTTCATAATGCTGAACAATGCCTGCTGAGAAACTGGAGTCCTCACCTCTTCTGCCCAAGGTTGGGTGGAAGAAAAGACGCGGAGGCAGAAAAGGTTGGGAGAAGTTAGAAGGATCGTGCACGGAAGGAAAGCCAGGCAGAGTTTGTTCAGCAACATGGGACAATAAACCAGATCACCTTGAGTCACCTGCTAACGTCTCTCCCTTGCAGCTACTCCATTGAATCAGGAATCCAGAGCATTTCTATAGCAAAATCCTCCGGCTTAGGGCTGACAATCAGTGGTGGATCTAACAGGCCTGATGGCCCCATGATTTATGTTCAAGAGCTTTTGCCAGATGGTGACTGTTACAAGGTAAGTCAGTGTGGAGACCCTCGGTGACTTTGCAATGGGGACCTCTCCTAGAAGCTGTAGTTGTTCTGAAGCAGCTTTTCTAAGAATAGATGAATAACACGTTGCACGGCCTAATGAGGATTTGTGTTGCAGAACAAGGCTTTGGGCAGAGGGTTATTCCTTCCCAATGCTCTGACTTTCTCCTTCTTTGTTTAGGATGGTCGGCTCCGACCTGGTGACCAACTAATTGCTATCAATAAAGATTCTTTGGTGGGCAGCACACATGAAGAGGCCAGAAAAATAATTGCAAAAGCCAAATTCAGGTAGGCATGTAACATATTTCCCGTCATCATCATGGTGCTGTTGAGTCTTAGGCAAAAACCCTTCATAGAATCATAGAACCATCTAGGTTGGAAGGACCTTTAAGATCATCGAGTCCAACCTTCATGTCACACCAATGTCTGGCTTCAAGAAGCATAAGCATTATTAGTCTTAAATAATGCTTCAAGATGGTCCCGATAGGTGATCATATAAGGAAATCTTGAATGTATGGATCGTCCTGAAGTGTGATCCAGACCTTCCCAATGTTCTGGTCCTCAAGAATACCCCCTATCACTGCCCAGCAGAGTTCTGCAACAGAACTGAAGGTCAAACAAGCAACCCAGCTGGTGGAGATCCAGCTACACTGGTGGGCTTAAGTGAGATTATGCTGGAGAAAGAACGACAGGCATGGAAGCTCTGCAAATTTAAGTTGTGCATTTGTTTGTTTGTTTGTTTTGCTTAATAAAACATTCTGTATTTGTTGTTTAAGACGTGAGGGAAACACAGAAGTGGCCTTTATTCCTGGAAGGGGACGGTTACATCCTGGACTGTCAGTTCATAACAACATCCCGTCGCCACCTCCAAAGGCTGTGGGAAACGGTCTGAGTTCCTGCAGGCTGAAGGTCCACGTGAGGTCCCCAGAGGTAGGTTCATATCTAAGACCACAGACATCAGTCCTGTGATCTTTCTTTGATCAGAAAACTCTTCTCGGGGACTCCATGGTAGTCCTTCTGGATGGCGGAAAGTCTGTAATGCTGATGTACATAGCGCTGTTTTCCAGCCAGGTATTTTAAATCTGAAATATTGTTTCCTCTGTCTTGGGTTTGAGACAGCGAAGGATCCGCAGAGGTAATGAGAGGAGTTTCATCTCCAGGGCCTGCGTTCAGACCTGTTTCAGAAGTCTCAGGTTTTAAAAAAAAAACAACAAAACCCTTCCGTGGATAGCAACCTGCATCTCATTCAATACCAGTCATAGGGCTGGAAGGGATCTCAGGAGTCAGTTTGATCTAGTCTCCTACCCAAAGGCAGGAACAACTCTTTGTTCTTAAAGCCCTCTGAGGAGGATGAATCCACTGCGTTCCTAAGCAGCCCGTTTCTGTTCTTCACGAGCCTAATGATAAGCCAGGCTCATTCTTCCTGTGAAGCCAACTCCATGTTGTGTTCGCAGAGACAAGCGCTCGAGCTGTGCGTGGAGAGACAGGATTTAACCACACCACCCTCACGATAATTTCGGCCCGTGGCTGGATCCTGTGCATTGGCCACTCCTCTCCTGGACTGGGGCAATGCCGGGTGTATCTTCTGCCCTCTTCCATGTAAACTTCCTTTAGAAAAGGTCGGCTGGAGGTTCTTTTCATACAAGCATCATTCACAAAAGGCCTTTCTTTCCAGAGCCTGTAGAGACATGGACTTGCAAGAATGCCACGTACACGTTGCCTTTGGGTGTACCAGGCTGGAGACATGCTTATGAAAGTCAGCCTTAGCCCACGTACATATAGCTGAGTAGTATAGTTAGATCCTTCACCATCCAGCAGAAGGTATGCTTGTGTAGCGTTCTGCACCTATATGAAATTACACTGCCGGCTGGAATGAAATTGCTCCTTTCCTCACTTTGCTGCTAAAAGATGGAACTTTTAATGAGGTCTGGGCTTCCACGCAAAGGAAAGCGTGCTCAGGCACCCATGCTACCTGTCCGTATGTCCTCAGCACCGGTCCTGTGCCCTCCTCTGCGTCAAAGCTCCCAGCTGTGGAAGCACTGCCTTGGTGTGCTCAGCGTATCTACGCTGTGACTAGTTTTCCCTCTTACTCATGCTTTCAGCCATGACCGGGCACTGTTCTCGGCTTCCTGTCATGCCCACTGTGATAATGACACGTTTTGGGTCAGAGTCAGGACCTCACTGGCGGGTTGGATGAAGAGCTTTAGGGAGAACCTCTATGGAGAAACCATACAAGGTCAAATTCATCCTCAGCTCTCAATTACAGTGATGACAAACTTGTTTTTCTGTGTGAGACCAGAGATTTTGAGATGGCTCAGGAACGTGCCTGTGCCCAGTGCTCCCAGAGAAACCCCGGGGTCTCTTTTGGCCCATCTGCACAGGAGGTGTACGTGCTGCCTTTGCTCTTTACGGGCTAGATGGGTTGCTCTCTCTTGTACTCCTCTATCTTCTGCTCTTTATTTACACCAACAGATTCTGCTTAGCGATTATCTGTGCTGTTTTGTCTTATTTTTCTAGAATAGACATGAAAATCATTTTCCTGTGCCTTCTTTGTCACCGGACATTTGCCCACCAGAGCTTACCATCTCAGGTAAGAGACCTGCTCAACTGTTTTCTTTGTGTGGGTGACAAACACAGCCTTGGCTCCTCGGTGCCGAGGATGATGAAATTAATCTTGATCGGTGTTTATACTGCTGTAGTGGAACTTAATGGTGCAATAATGAGACTCAGCCCGCTAGGAGAGAGAGAAGGTAGCAGCTTGGCTTACTCCCCCGGTAGTAATTATGTCCGTGTTTGTCCATAGTAGCAAAATTCTTTACGAAGGCATTCAGAGGACTAAGGTATTCGTAGAAGACAACTTCTTCTGCTCTCAGACTGTTTCACTTGCAGCGGTGTCTTTGCCCACATGCAAAGAACGCGTCAGAGTTGCATCCAGCAGGTCCCTTTGCAGGCAACGTTCCATTCTGATGGGGACGGGTGGTCCTAGGAGACACAGCAGAAACCTCAATTAATGATAGTTGTGATGTACACGGCAACCCTGGGCATTATACAGGCATTGAGGATGCCCTCAGTTGGTCACATCGGGAAACTGCTTATAGATATCATTAAGTCACATTTCACTCTACATCCAAGCTTCGGTTTTGGCTTACTTTTCCACGCTGTGTTTTCTCTCCATGTTCTGAGTCCCACACCGAGCTCTTAGCTTTTGGGGGAGAGACCTGCTCTGTTCACCCGACGGGACGGCGGCAACGAGGGGTGAACTCAAATCACCCCGCAGCTTCACGGGTCCCTTAGGAATCGCAGAAAACCTCAACAGCCCCCATGAGCCAACATCCAGGGGGGTGACCTCCAGCAAGATAACCCACATCCCTGTGATACAAAGGTTACTTCTGCCCAGAGGACAAACTGGGCTTTCCCTAGCGAGCCCCCAGCAAGCGCAGCCCATCATTCTCGCGGCCGCAAGTCAGACAGCCCTTCCTTCCCCCTGCGCTGCCGAGGCAGCATGCCGTGTTGTAATTTCCGTCGGGAAGGCTGAGAGCGAGCATCGCAGGGTAAATTGTGTTTAGTCTATACCTGAGATTAGTGGGAGAGACAGGGAGCAGACGGTGCTGGGCCGGGTGTGCGTCAGCGCTCTGCTCCCAGGGATGCCTGTCTCACCTTGGGCAAGCTCAGCAGGTTTCAGCCTTCGCCTTCCGTGCTCTGCACCGCAGAGACCCCGGGACAGGGACTGCCCTCGGTCCGTCCTCCATACCCCGAGCATCCTGTAGCCTTGATTTTTTTCAGGTAGGATCTTCAGGTGGCCACCAGCGACAGCCAGAGGTCCCGGTGACGGGGAGCAAAGCCGTGGGTCATGTAGGCAATCCAGCAAATAGCAACGACCTAATCGCCTCCCGACTTAGCCGGGGGATTTCATTGCATACTGGGTTGGTTGGGTTTTTTTACGTGAAATACTGAGGAGGCTTTGAGTCAGTGTTGTCATCCATGAAAACAGACAACTGGCTTTGAAAGAGCAGCGGCCAGGCTTGGAGCCTTGGCCAGTGAGTGCCTCTCCGTGGGTGCCTGATGGATGCCCCAGGATATCTCCGTGTCCGGAGCTGACAGCAAAGCCACGTGGAGCTAATCCCGATTAGCCACGCGTCGAAGGGTAACAGCTCTGCCCTTGAACTTGGAGAGTAAAGTGTTGGTGGCCGGTCCAGCAAACCCGTTTATTACCTCTTGCTGCTTCCCAGCTGCTGGCGTTAGCAGAGCGGATGAATGCCCGGATTAGGAGGATTATGCTTGTGCAGCACCTCCGCTGCTTCTCGCTGCCTTCGCCTCACGCCTGGTCCCTGCCCCGGCGGTGGAGGAGGATGCTCGAGAGGTTCAGGAGAAGCGGTGTTACTCGGCAAGACGGGATGTTTATCAGATCCCAGGCAGGCGAAAGCAAGTGCTCCCCGGGCAAACCCCGTGCCACTGGCACGAGAAAGAACGTTGTCGCCGACTTGGGCTGATGGGCTGAGAGCGAGCAGGGGCGGGCAGCACCTTCCTGGAGACTGGCAGGGGACCTCTCGAGGGGGTAACAACTTCCTCAGCCCTTTTCCCAGGGAACATCTCGGATTTTTTTTACGGCCAAAGGTTAATCGTACTGGAAAAGGTGGGGTTCCCTCCGGGGATGGAGGAGCACCAGCGGGAGGAGGGCTCGCGCTTCGTACCGTTTCAGCTGTGAAGGCAGTGTCTGTAACGAGGAGCCAGCTGCCAGCAGCTGGTTCTTCTGATCCCATGACAGCTTTTCGCCAGCAAAGCAGCTGCCATTTCTGCCTCTTTCTCCCTCCGTGTCTGCCTCGCAATGCATACCGTTCCTTCTACCCAAAAAAACCCTGCCTGCCCAACAGAGGGAAAAGGGTTCAAGGCTTTTTGCGGCCTTGGAGAGGAAAAAAAATCTTGCAGCGGTGTTTTTCCACATCGGTTTTAATCCGTTGATTCCTTTTTCCCAGGGGTGTTGCGAAAGCCGAGGCTGCATTTTATAAAACGTTAGGTTTCAATTTTGCTTAATTAAAGAAGACAAGACCCAGGCAGATATATATATATATTTTTTTTTTTTCACAGATCACCATAACTACAGACCCCAAGACAAAAATGTGTGATTGGAAATTTCCAAAGTGCTGTTTTCGCAGTCCTAGGTCCTCGGATGAAACATCCCATTTGAAACCGTGCAGAATCCCAGTTTCAGTAAGGGTGTGCCCCAGTATCCAATCTTTTCAACGCTGGCCTAGTTCAGCCTTCCAGGACTGGATTTAGTAAATCCTGCTCTTTGCTTTTCGGCCCGCTGCGCTCACACATTGTATTTCATGCAACAAGAGTTGTGAAGTTTGCTTTGCAGGCTCCTCTTTCCCCTACCCAAGTGCTCTTCCACTAACGTTTATTTTTGGCTTTTCAGCACCCGCTTCGGCATCTAATCCCAAAGCAGCTTCAGGCACCAAACCAAAAGTAGCGCTGGATCCCCACATCCGACTCAAGGATGGGAAACTGGAATTGGTAAGTGGAATGGGTCCCTCTTCCCCAGAGGGGGTTCTCCTCTCGCTCCTCTCCCAGGGTGTACTACGCAGAAAAGAGTCCACCGGTGTGACACCTCCTTGCTTTTGGCTGCCGCGATATTTGCCAGCAAAATAAGCTTATGTGAATGGTCTCCTTGTATTGCTGTACTGTGAAAGAACTGGTCGAGACCTTTCAGCTTTGATTCTTGCACCGATGTTGCACTCAGGCATGGGAGGACCGGGCTGGGTACTAGCACAGGGGTCACTATATCGCTTGGTTTTTGGAGGCATTCAAAAAATGCAAGCCTGAATAGAGAGAGAGAGATCCTGGGTGGGATATCTCGTATCCCAGAGAGAATCTAAGAGAAGCAGCCTGCCTGTTTGCGCAGAATTAAGCTGTAGCACTTGAGCAGTGCTCTAACCGACACGTACACCATCCTCCGCCGAACAGCCTGCTCCAGCCTAAACTCCCCTTCCCCTCTCCAGGAGGCTGACTGGGCTGTGCTGGGAACAGCAATAGCACCGGGGGCGTGGAGCTCAGAGCCAGCCGCGATGCTCAGGACGCTGCTGTCCTTATTAGCCTCACAGCGCTCATGTGCTACAATTAATTAATCTGATAACAGAGGCATAAGAGTCAGCCACCAAACTGTATTTATTGCCAGGAGTCTGGAATAAATAATAGCTCTCAGCTCTTCAGTCGAGTTTGCTGGATGTTGGGTCCAGCCTCTAAAATTGAAAAAGGAGAAAAGGGTGTAGTGAAACATCCAGATTGTGTCCAAAAGGGGCATTTAATCACGCTTTGGCTCATCTTGGCTATTTCTCGATGCTCTGGGGAGCTCCAGAAGTCTCCCCCCGGCAGTTGCACCTCCCTTGGACGTAACGCGTTTGACTCCGGGCTGTGGGAGCAGGCAGCTCCCCTCCAAACTTTCCGGTGCTGCTGTGGCTGCTGGGGTGACCTGGGGCAGCCCGCGTGGGCGAGGGAAGGCTGGAATACGAGATATCCCACCCAGCATCCAGCCAGAACCGCTGCTCCTTTCATCGCTTTATGGAAACTATATTCCACAGGCACCATCAAAGGGCAGGGAGTGGAGCTGCCCGTTTGCTCCCCGAGACCCTGGCGAAGGGCAGGGTGCCCTTGGGGGGCCGTGCATGGTTTGGGGGTGCATGTCTCCCCCCTGGATATTACTGGATTTAAGGGGGGGGGAGCATGGGAAGGCAGCCCCTTCTGCATGGCCGGGGCAAGGAGAACCCGATGCAACGAGCATCTGCTGCCACCCGACGGCAGATCCAGCGCTCGCCCTTTCGCTGCTCTCGCCTCCCCGGAGGGCTGCACGCAAGCAGGAACTTTTCTTCTAAGCCTGCGTAATTCTCCTAAAGCAGGATTTAGGATTGCTTTTTCGCAGCGACCTCTGCTCGTCATGGGTATAAAAGCAGTTCCTCTTTGGTGGGAGGAGTGGGGACGCTTGGTTTCTCCTTTCAAAAGCCGGTGTTATAAGCGGGCGGCTGCAGCGGTGCCAGGGACAGGACACGCACACCGACCAGCACAACCTGAGATGGTTTTGGGGTGGTCCACGCCAGGTGCCGACATCAGCATCCCAAAACCCGGGAGTCGGCAACGCCGCCTTGCACAGGGGTGGTGGGCAGAGGAGCAGGAGGTGGGACTCACACCGGCCTCGCAGGCAGGACACGAGAGCGGACGGGTCCCACGGGCTTTGCCGGTGACAGAGATGTGAGCAAGGACTCATCTCCAGCCCTTTTCCAGGGGACCACGCAGGAGCAGGAGCAGTACATGCAGGAGCAGGAGCAGCGGGTGCAGCCTGGGACAGGCGAATCTTTAACTCAGGCTCTTTCCCAGAGTCTGCTGAGCTTGACTTTGTCTTTTAAAAGCTTTTTGCTTGCTGCCGCCAGGTGTGGAGCGGCGTTCGCACAGGTTTATCTGCTTCTGTGTGGTGCCCCGGGGTTGAATTGATAAATATCAGTAGAAGACAGGGCATCAGGCGTAATGAGAGCGTAAAAGGTGCAGTGAAGAAGCAAAATGTTTGAATGTCTTCCTGTTGCCACGGGAAATACTCTGTGAATAGCTTTTAGCTTCTCGGTTCCAAACACAATTCCCGGGCAGTGAGGGAAAGAGGAGAGGCTGAGCTCTCGACAGCGGAGCCTCGCGGCAGCTCCGTCAGCTTTTGGTGAAGCTCCTGACAGTCTGTCATAGCTGCAAAGCTGTTTGCAGTCTGTATAAAATGTTCTTGGAGGGATGCGAACGTGTCTCTGTCTTCAGGAACAGGCATTTCTGTACCCGTGTAGGAAAGGAGAGACTAGAAATCCTGCCCAAGCCTGCTCCTTTGGGAGATGCTGCCTGGAGAGCCACTTGCAGGAGAAACCCAGCACCAACTGTCTTCCCAGAACCTACATCAAAGAGTTGCGTTTTCCAGTATTTTTCTTTTTAAAGGCTCATTGTTTCTGCTCAAGGTTCTGCAGTATCTTGGTCTGGATGTGACGGAGGAGAAGAAGAGGCAGTTACGGCAAAGCTTGACCACAGACTCGCAGGGGACGGTGGCCTACGGAGGTGAGCGGGCAGCTCCGCGCGCGACGGGCTTTTTCATTTTTGTGTAGCTTTGCTGGAGGCTGAGAAAGGCGAGAGGCATCTGCCGAGAGGTGGCCGGTAAGACACCTGCCTGGGTATTGATGTAGCATCAAAACAGCTAAGAAAAGTCACAACTACAAAAGGTGTTTGGTTAGAAGCACGTGTCAAATGAAAAAGGCAAGAAAGTTGGTGTGTGGGGGGGTCGCTTTCCTTAACCCCCAGCTTGCCAAGCAAGAGCTGGCCAGAGGACACGCGGAAAATAAAAGCCCGCTCTGCTTTCTGTCACCTCCCAGGGTCTATGTGGCCCACAGGGTTTGCTCTCCAGCGGGGTTTTTTTCGCAAAAATTCAAAGGCATCAGCAACGTCCCCACCAGACATAACAGGTTTGCAAAGCACAACGCCTCTTGGAAGGGACGGTTTTGGGCAGAGCCAGCGACGGAACACAGAACCGGGCGCCTCTCCTAAGAGCCACTGGCTTCGTAGTTTGTGGCAACAGAAGGAAGGATGATCGGGGGGATTGGGCCAACGCGCTGGCAGCGAGGACGATGCTCTCGTGGTAAAGGCTCCGGTTTCCGCTGCAGCCCCAGGATGAGGACCGGAGGGGCTGGGACTCCAGTGCCGCCTCTCCTGCGCTGCGCCAGCTCCCGTCTGTCCCACACGGCCCATTTCCTCCATACCCAAAAGCAAAACAAACCTGGCTTTTTCAGAATTGTTAATTTAACACCTTTTCCAAGCGCTGAAGTCATGGAGTTGTTTCTGTGTTTAAATCAGCGACATGAGCAATGCCAGCAGGCAGGCGGGTGCCCTTTGGTCAGAGAAATGTGGTTTTTTTGGCTTAAAATTTTAAAACTTTGAGAACCGCAATTGTGAAAACGCCGCTGTGAAAGTATTTATCTGAAGATTTTGGGGTTTTTAAAGTTTGATTTTTTTTTTTTTTCAATTGGATGAGAAACAAAAGTCTGGTAAAGATTGTCAATGACATTTAAGCTTGACGGCATTGCCGAAGAACCCGGGAGTTGTTAGAGAAGATTGTTTGCCATTCCAAAACCCGCTCAGTGGATGTCCCCAAAACCGGTGGCTTTTTTTTTCTAACACATGGCGCTTTTCTCTTTTAGCCCGGTAAAAACTAATTCTTTCTTGCAGATCTTCTCCAAGCACTCAGGGACCTGATGCAGGAGGAGCTGGACGAGGCTGGTGTGGATTCCAGCTCCATGCTCTTCACGCAGCACGAAGTGGCCAGTTTGCTGGATACGTCGGCTTTTCACTCCCCGGTCAGTCAGTCCAACGCTCTTTTACGTTGAATCCATGAATCTTCTATATGAAAGCCATGAAATTCTGAGATGGGAAAAGCTAAATTACCCTTTTCTGGTGGTTCTAGGGTTATAAAGAGAAGGCAGAACTATGCATTAATCATTTCGCTTATAGGAAAATCTATAAAAGATCTCGGGCTTCTCATTTTTAATAAGGAAATAACAATAGCTATAACTTTGCCTGCTTCGTGAAAAGAAAATCCACTGTAGCACAGCTATTCCAGCTATGTCAGGGATCAGCGAGTGAAATCCCGTGGGGTGAAAAAAAAAAACCCAAAACCAAAAAACCCCGCGGCTGAATTATTTAACGTGCCTTTTGATCTGTCGCATTAAAAATGCGGACTCCTTTTCAAAGTAATTTTGATTCATGGTTATTCTGGGTATGGAAAAAAACCACGCCTGCCGTATCGCCCCACGCTTTTGGTAAAGCACGAGCGGCGCATGATGTTGCGTGTCCCTCTGCCTTGCAGACCTTCGACTCTCTCAGCTGTAACGGCAACGAGGAGCTGGAGCAGCTGCAGCTGGAAATGATGGACCTACGGCAAGAAGTCCGAAGGCTAAAGGTGAAGCCAATCCTCTGAGCAGATTTTTTTTTGGCTGGTGCCGTCTGCTGTAGCTCGCTGTAGTCCTACACGAGGGTAACGGTGTAGCGCGTCCCTCCTAAGAAGTCACCAGTTTGCATTCTGCGCCTTCCTCGTTACAGAGGAGACTCTCACCCTCCTCTCTCCTTAATTGCCCCTTTCTTGCTCCCAACTTCAAATGAAAACTTATTTGTACTGGAAGTGGGCAGTCCCTTTTTAGCGGTGACTAAATACATTTAAAAATACAAAAAAATAAATAAAAAAAAAAAGCGTCTCGCAAATAATTCAAGTCTATGAATAACAGAAGCACCGCCTGTCCTGCCACGCTGACCGCGCTGCAGATTGCCAGCGTGGCTGTTAGCGGCATGGCCGTGTCCGGGTGGATTTCCGCAGGCATTGCAGGTCGCAGCCCAAAAAGCACTGGGGGGGGGGGAGAGCGCACACGACTGCTGCTGTAAAATATTATTCTGCTGGGAAGGGGCTACAAGACCGGGGGCACCTTCTAGAGAACGTCCTATCGCTTCTCGCTTCTAATGCGGTGAAAATATTTTCCCTAGTCTCTCCTGAAAGAGGTGGAGAACAGCAAGAAGTCAATGGAAGATGAGCTTCAGAGACTGAACCAGGTTAGGGAAGAGATTGCTGGGGGCCTCGGGGGCGGTTTTGGGGGTTGGTGGCTGAGGGGGATGTGGTGCATTGAGCAGAACTTCTTGCTGCTTCCAGAAAGCCCTGGGCTTCCTCTCCGAGAACAGGACGCTGCACAGCAAGCTGCAGATGGCAGAGGTCGTGCAGAGACAGGCTCACAGCGCGGAGCAGGACTACGAGGAAGTGATCCACTTGCTGGAAGCTGAAATTGCAGAACTGAAGATGCAGTTGGCGGGGAAGAAAGCAAAACACGTCTCTGAAATAGAGGTACCGCAACCCCTCAGCAAGGGGAAAAACCCCACAACCCTCCAGACCCTTCCGCTGTTGGTTCCCCCCAATTGTATTTATAAAGGAGAAAGTGAACGTAGCACAGACGGCGTTTGTTGTGCGTGAGCCACAAGGCCAGCATGATCTCTGGGTCCGTGTTATAATCGGTATCATTTCCACTGTCCATTCCAAAGGGTCAATGGTTTTCTGCTTGTAGCCAATGTCATAAATCGGTGTTTCCAAAAACCAAGGCTGGAGTGTCATCATCACCTTTCTCTTCTCCCTCCGGCCCCGTTTCAGGAGGACATCCTGGAACTGAAGAGACAGTTGTCCCTGGCGGACGGCCAGCTCCGAAAATCAGAAGTCTCACGGAAGCGCCTGGAGATCTGCAATAGGAAACTGCTCCTGTTTGTGCAGGTGAAGTGCTGAACCGCCCCCGGTGCTGGTGGCATCGCTGCGGGTGATTTTGCAAGTCCAAATAACTTCCTGCTCCATAAGAAAGAGATTTTTTTTTTTTCTTTTTTAATACTATCTCATCCTAAAAAGGCACTGCCTGTTGGTTGGGAGAAACTAGGGAATGAACTCCTATAGACTCACATACCTATGAGCGATGTAAACCCCGTGCTGCAGGCTTTGCCTGGTGGCTCTGCCGTCCCCGGCTCACCGGTCCCCCCCTGGCTGAGGCTGCTCCAGGGAACTCCGCTGTCGAAATCCTGTGCTTTAACTTTCCCTTTGTATAACTGGCGATTCCCTCCCC
>RSEF01000014.1:17247163-17286403 GCA_003993805.1 Himantopus leucocephalus | reverse complement strand
GGTGCCGGGAGCCGTTATCCGTGCAGCTAGGGGAAGTGGTGAGGGAAATTTTAGTCATAAAATGCGGGGATTGGGGAGGGAGACGAGGACCGGCGCGGCGGTGGGTGGGTGCGAGCTGGCTGAGGGTCGCTGCAGGTTTACTTGAAAAAACAAAAAAAAAACCCCAACAAACCCAGCCCAAAACCAGCGGTTTTAAAGTTTGCAGGTTTCTGTCCTACTTTAGAAGAAGTTGGATCGCCGCTCGCCGAGGTGGGTGGCTTCAGGGCGGGCTGGCCGGTGGGACCGCGGCTCCTCCTGTGCCACCGGCCGTGGGCCTTGCTGCTGGTGTCACTGCCCAGAGCCTGGCGGTCCCCTCCGCTGGAGCTCTCTCGGGGGCTTCAAGTTAAAAAATAAAACCAAAACCTAACAAACCAACCCCGTCAAACTAGCCCTGAAGTATTTGTAAACTCAAAGGCTGACCCTGGTAAGTGGCTACTGAATGTATTGATGTATTTGGGTCAGCTTCTATATAAAACCCCATTGGCTTTAGGGCAGGGTTAAATCAAGCACGTGCTGTTCTCTGGGTCGCTTGGTTTAACTCCTCCAAGTAGGAAAATCGGCTTGTGGACGGTGAGAAGGGGGTTGTGCTGAGGGCGCTGCTGGTCTGATTGGGCTAATGAGTCTGCCTGTACGGCATACCTGTGCTGGGGGCAAACGTGACCGCCGACTTTATTCAGGGCGAGCTGAAATGGTTTTGTGCTGGTGCTTTGTTGCAGTGTCAAGGGACCCCGGTGACCAGACCTACTCTTGTTTTACTCACGTTAAGCTGAAGCATGTCTCCATTCTTAAACTGAACTTGAGCATTGAACTATTGACGGTAGTGTTGATGGATAAAATGGCATATGGAGTAGCAAGGTGAGGAATGAGGGGCTTTCCTTCAAGAAAGCTTATCTAGTGCTGCAGGTTGGCAAATACCAGGGATTTAGTATGTTGCTGTGCAGAAAAGGTCAGTGGTGGCTTTTGGAGAAAATTAACTCGTGAGATGAAGGTGTAGAACTGTTAGGCATGATGCTTATTTTGATACCTACATGGAAGAAACTGCTAGCTTTACAAGGCTTTGAGAGCAGAATGCTGCGTGCTGTTCCTTTTTCTTCATCCCCTCTCAGCCAAAGAGACTTCCTTATTGTGTTGTAAAGAATGTGTGAATGTTGTTCTTTGAATGTTTGTGGTTTTTTGTGTTGATTATAACCCGCAAGGGGACTCTAGGTATGTCTGCAAGGGGGTGGCCAGGCTCCACAGCAGTGTGCTGGCTTCACCCCTGCACCAAGGATGTTTCTCGGGGGCAAGATGAAGTCCTGCCTGAGACAATGTCTGCTTCCAAAAAGGAGTAAAGGCTTATGCTGGCACAATTTCACTTTCAGGCTTCCTTATATCAAGCTACGAAAGACTTGTTCTCAAGTTCTTCTGTGAAAGAGCTCTAATAAATATCCTACAGCTTGGTACCATCTTATTATTATGCCTGTAATCCGGTACTGTGTCAACATCTACCTAAGTGAAAGGCATTTCAGGCAGAGGAAATGCCACACGCCTTTCTCTCCACCTTACTCTAGAAGCAGGGAGGAAAGGCTACAGCCCTGCAGAGTCCCCCTTCTTCTATCTGGAAATATCAGCTCAGCTGGGTGCCGCAGCTGGCTTTCTCATGCTGTAATAGTATTTGAGGAAGTCTGGAATTCTGCTATTTTCAGCAGTTCTTTGTCAAAAACAAAACAAAAAAAAATTGCTTAGTTGTTCTCTTCCAGCTGACAAGGAAGCCACCACAGGTAGGAGAAGTTAATAAAGTCACTTGCTGCCGAGATTCACTATCCAACAGGCAGCTCTAATGTGGAGAGAGCAGGATGAGTCCATACCAGCCTGGATGACAAGGAGGGGTTGGGGGCTTTGATTCGGGGCTTTATGTATATTTAATATAGAAACTCAATTTCTGATTTCCAGCCATCTGGCTGTATGCTGTTAAGTAAGCCTCTCCTACAAATAACAGAATAAAAGTTAAGCATATGGAAAATCCCTAAGGTACATAGTGGATGATTCTAAATAAAATGGAAACGCAGTTAATATCGCTGCCTCTCTTCCCTTTTGCTATGTGTGTAGTGATGTGTGTTCCTCGTGGGAGCCCTCACCATCTTCAAGCTTGCTAATATGTGACGGTAGCTTTGCGTGCTGTGCGTCCACCACTTCTTGTTAAGAACTCACCTTTTCTCTCAAATGCTACCGAAGTTACAGCAGGGAAATGCATGTGCCATCAGGGGTTCATATCCTTCTGTTCCGTGTCCCCTTCCGTGCCCTCCTTCCCCTGGTACAATGCCAGCTGGTGTATCTCAAGCTTATAATTAACTCTCTGCCTTCTAGGGTTTGGTTCATCTGTGAATTGCTGTATGGGTTGTAGCAAAAGGGGGTGCGCAGGCCAGCTGGACTCTGCAGGGAGCTGCAGGCTGCTGAGTCTCCGTGCTGTTGGCACTGCTGTCAGCGTGTCACGGGATGCTTTGTGAAATGTGGTAGCTGCTGCTGTTTTCTGTGTTCAGGTGTGCAGTAATTGAAACACTTTTAATATCTAATTGGGATGGTTAAAGTGATTATTAGCTAGATATGTTGCTTCAATGCGGTGACAGCTCCAGCCTCTCCGAATTCTTATGAACTGCGCTGGGCTTTGCCAGCTGAAATCATGCTCTTCCCTGGTGTTACCCAATGGATGGCTACAGGTCTGCCTCTAGCTGTGGACTGGGGTTCCTAATTGATCAAGCTGCAGTTTAGTGAGTCACTGCTCTTCAGCTGAGCTGTGTTTCCTAATAGGTGTTTTTAGCCAGATGTAAATAGAAAGTGGAGCAGGTAGCCTGGGCCACTGTAGAGGCTGAAGTGGTGAGATGGATGTTTAAGGACCAGCCATATTCTGTGGTTGTGGAGTTTCTGTCTGGTTTTCTTTACAAGGTGGTTGAACGCAATCTGTTTATAATTTGAGTGGAATACATGAGATGACTTTAAAAACATGCCTGTCATTTTGGTTCTAAAGCCCTATGAGGATTCATGCCTTCAGCTAATATGGCCCAGCTGCCTGGCACCTGAAAATCGTACCTCATTATCAGTGCTAATCATTCATCTGTATCTGTGTGCCCTGCGTAGCTACCTTTCACTGACTTCTGATATTTTTTTTTAATTTTTTCTTTCAGGAGTTATAGCTGGAGTCCCTCTTGGTTTGAGAAGCAGAATGACTGTCTCACAGCTCTGTTCTGAGGACAGGGCGTAGAAGGTCTGCCACTGCGCTTTCCAAGGTATGAAAGGTTTCAAGGGCCAGGTGTGAGTTATCAGCTGTCCTTCCCATGGGAGTAATAGTCACTGTCCCTTTTTCTCAGACTTCCCTCAACTAGAGAAGCATGGGGCAGTAAACCTGCAGCAATCAGGTATTGCAGCTGCTGGGCAGCAACAGATCTGTCCACGCAGCATGGTTAAGGCTGTTGAGCTACAGCTTGTGCCATCCCGTTGTTCTGTCGCTGATGACTTTGTTTCTGGGCTGTGGGTGATTCTGGACTGACTGGTCTGTCCTGAGACTTTCTCCTGTGTACATCCCTGACACCCCCCCCCCCCCCCCCCCCCCCCCNAGAGGTGCAGGAATTCCTGGTTTAGCAGGCGAGGTCAGAACTGAGGGCAAGATCACAGCTAAATATGTTTGATGAGGCTTCTCTTGCTATATTTGCACTTACTCGGAAGGTTCCCGCACAGCCTAGGTATCGCGCTTGCATAATCATATTACAGCGTTGCGTTACAAGGTGCCCCGTGCCTCTTGGCTCGGGTATCTGATACGTGAGAGCAGCCCGGGCTGCCCCTGCTCCGCTCCCTTCAGTTTGAGTTGGATGCTCTGCTGATGCATTCTCTCCGCGTTTACTTGTTCTGCGTGGACTGGCTTTTAGTACCAGTAAGACTCCTAGAGACCCAGCAAGTCCTGAACGTTGCTCCTTGGGTGATGTGATCCTCTGCAGAGTAACTGTCCGATTGTGAGACCCTTCTACAAACATTCCCCGTTCTCAGGTACTCAAACTTTTTAAAGTCTTTTTCCCCTCTCCCTCGCTTAGAATTTACTGTGTAATGGCATTTGGCAGCAGTCTTTCTGAGGGAGAATCTATTGCCGTTTGCCTTTTAATTCACATTTCACCTCCGTTTCTGGGCTTAAAATGTCAGGGATAAGTTGTCTTAATGCTCTGACTGTTGAGTTCAGTGCTACACTGCGTCATGTTGCCGAGGGCTGTGTCTGCTCAGCAGTGGAATTTGAGTGGGGTGGAATCAGCATAGTGTCTCAAACCAGCCGTCCAGTCTTTTGTGTTTCTGATGTTCGTAGATGGTATTAATGGGAGCGATATAAAGGAATTGCAGAAAGCAGCCCAATAACCTTTTTTTTTTTAACGGTTTATGCACTTCCTTGAGATGCTGGTTATTGATGCATATTTGAGGGTTAAAACCCCAGCAAGAGAGTCTGAGGGAGGAATCCTGATGAGAACAGTGAGAGGTGGCTAGGAGGAATGAAATGCTGAGAACTGAATTGTTTCCTTTGCATGCAGTTATTGCCTTAGTTCAGCTGGAAGCGGTGGGCATCCAGTCAGTGGGATGTGATTGCCAGCTTAGCGTCAGGCATGTTCTTTAAGCATGCTGTTTCCTTTTCCTTTCTTTTAGTGGGTTAAAACAACTGAATGCTACTTTTTGCACAAAAGCATTTAAAACGCCAAGAGATGGGAAGCCGTGGAAGCTTTCAACAAGAGGGATTTTGTGTAATGATTACAAACGTAATGCAGAAAAGGGGCATGGGGAGAAGAAGCACCGTTTAAGCTTTGCAAGACTCCTAAGGCAGACTCCTTCTCCAGAGTAAAATTGATTCTGGCTTTACATCTCTGTTTTGTGCTTTAATTATCACCAGTTTTGTTGGAGCTCTAAGTTGAATTCGCGACAGTAGTGCTGGGAAGCAGCAAAGCATGCTCCCGTGCGCCGGACATAGTGCTGGGCCGGGGCTGCAGAGCCCTGCCTTTTATTCTGCCTCTGCCACTGACTCGCTAAGGGATGCTGGGCAAGATATTCTACTTAATATGTCTCCTTCTGTCCACTTGGGAGAAAGAGTTAAGGTGTGGTTGCGAAAATTACCAGAATGTATTGTGGTGTTTGGTATGAGGGATCTAAAATTTTCCAATTTCTTTCTATTACAGGTGTGTGGTAAAAATGGTGCAGAAATACCAGTCCCCGGTTCGAGTCTACAAATATCCGTTTGAGCTCGTCATGGCAGTGAGTAATACTCAGCACTTTTACTCCTCCAGCTGCTAAGGGCTGCAACCTCAGGCCAGTGGGAGGTGGGGGATTGCGGTTTTGGCTGGCGTGTCTTTGTGGCAAGCTTACGGCTACACTGCGGGAACAGAGGTTTAGCTCTTATTATCTTTTTGTCCTTTCTTCAATTTTCCACGAAAAATAAGAATCAACAGCTTGGTATTTTAAGAGAGGCCGTTTAGTCATTGGGGGCGGGGGAACAACAAAACCCAACCTTCTGTAATTACTCTTTCACAAGGAAGGAAAAAACAGTGACATTCAGGCAGGCAGTGTCAGTTTGTGGCCAGACACCACCTTTGCCTTATCACCGAATGCCGTTCAGTTTAGAATCTCTCTAGATCTGATCCCAGTCAGTATTGTCGGATGTATGTATCTAGAACTTGATTCTAAATCATACCGAGCTTTTTGATTTGGTTAAAAGCTAGAAGTCTTTGGAAAAATTCTTCCGTACTGTTCTTCCCTGTTCAACCAATGATTGAAATGGTTGGAGAGATGTCTGCAAATTCTGTGGTTTCCACAGGGAGCTTGAGGGCTGTAATTGAAGGCTTTTTGCTGGTGATGCAGAAAGCTAATGTGACCGTGGTGGCTTTCCTCAGTAGAGTTTAAAGACATTTGTGATATTCTGGACTTTGTCACCGTTCTTCAAGGTTTGAGTGAAATATCCTTCTGAGAGGTTTGCTGTTTGCATTTCAAGGTCAGCACTGAGCATTTCTCTGAGATGTTTGCTTAAAGACTCTTGCAAGGCTTTGTTTTGTAATCTCTTGAGCATTTCACTCTACACTAGGGACCGCTGAGACTTAGTATTTGCCGCTTTTAGTCTGCTGCTTTCTTCATTGTCTCTCTTCCCTGCTGAACGAGGACACCAGGGTTGGGGTTTTTTGGTCTATTAGGGATCAAGAATGAAGATGGAAAGCTATGGCCATTTCAGGCAGCTGAAACCATTGCCATGAATGGAAGGGAGAACCTGATGTAATACACTGTGTTCCTCTTGACAATGTTGCCTCTTTTGGCACTTATTTCCCAGGAATCCAGAAGACTTGTTTTATCCAAAACAGTCTCCAGTCTCCTATTTCTATTGTTAAAACTAGGAGAGAGATTCTTTTTTGGTCCTAAATGGGAATAAAGGAACCTAAAAGTAGCAGCAGTTCCTCAGCTGAGAGAAAGTGACATTCACTTTGATGGTCTCTGATTATCAAAATAAACACTTTCTTTTTGACAGTTGGGCTCCCCTTGCAAATTTCCCATCTTCCCCCCCCTTTTCCTCTTTCCAGTCTTATCCAAGTTTGCCCTGTCTGTTAACAGCGAAGCCAGTAACATGCTGTAGAAGTGCCCCAACCAGTGGGGCTGATGTTTGTGGTAGTGAAACTTTCCTGGCCCTGTTCTTTGGTCTCTCAGTACATCCTGTATTAGAATAAGACGCCAGTAGTTGTTATGAGGATACCGGTAGTCTTTGCTCTATGCATACCTCTCCGCATTCCCGTTGTCTATATTAACAGGATAAACCTAACGCCAGATGCCCATCACTAGATTGGCTGCTAATATAGGAGGGCTGCCTCTAGACAAATCCTTTGTAAGCTCGTTAGCAGAATGCCTAAAGGCCAGGGTTTGATGGCTTTATTTTTTCAAGTGGTTTAGTTTTATTTGCTTTCGGTTTTTCAACATGGCAGAACTTAAAATTCCCTGGGATTTTAGGGTTGGGATTGTAAATGTCATCCTTAGGGTGTTCAGCAAACTCAAATTCCCATTGCCTTAGCAAAGTTATTAGACCTCTTTCTCATGAAGATCGAGTTACTTGTCCAGGGTCACCCAAAGGACTGTGTAGTGGAGTAGGGAGCTGAATACAGTCCCCTTAGTCCCACTCTAATGTCCTGTGAAAAATCACATGTTCGCGGCAGGATCTGCTTTATTACGAAGACTGGCATTATAAAGGAGTGTTTCAATCTAGTGGTGGTTCATGCAGGCCAAGTTGGATGCAGGTTTTGTTATCGCCTTTGATATGTTCAGATGGAGCCTTCCATTTGTGTGGAGGCAGTGCAGATTTCGCAGAGTTGTCGTCAGGTGTTAGCTGTCAGTTGCTGGAAGTCTTGCAGGGAGAGTGGGCGTACAGTGAAGCTGTTTTGCTCCTCAGCACGTGGCATTGCTGTTAATCTGCTTCAACATAAATCTGACAGCAGCTTCCTCAGCACTGGGAACCTGATACTCAGCTGCTTTCAGCTTTTCCCCTCAAATGCTTTGTGTGAGCCTTTGGGGTGCCGAGGTCTCGCAATGCAGTTAATGGTAGGAAAGCAGAGGTCGTGTGGGTGACCTCAAGAGGCCTCCTTATTTTATGGGTCTCTGCACCCTTCAGCCTGATGCGCTTGTGCTTGATTCCTCATCTGTACGATGGGGAGGGTCATACTTCCTGTGGTCTGTTCAGGCCGTGTCTTGAGGTAAGTAGTGTTTGTTAGGAAAAGTATTTTTCCCCCAGAACCTCCGATGTTTGGGCCCCGCTGTAGAAAACAGCGTGTGTGTTTCATTCAGATACGAGGGACTGAGAAATAGAGTTGTCATAGCCAGGTGAGGCAAACAATGCATTGCTTCCCGGCCGTGTTCAAACGCATGGTGTTTCCCATGCTGTTTGTTGAGCCCTGCCATCAGGAACACAATTTATCTTCCTCGGGCTGGTACAGAGTGCGTGTGTGTACAGCTCATCCTCCAGACAGCACATCTGCTTGACAGATGAGCCGGTGCTTTTATTGTTAATACCTTTGTTATTGTGTGCCTCTGGATAATTGTCTATGGATTTACACTCTGCTGCTTACTAATACTTCTGCAGCTTGCGTTCTGGCATTTGCAGGCAGTAGATTTGACATACCTTCCAAGTCCTTGGAAGGAGGACCACGTTCCCCTTCTTGCTCTCTTTGCCAGTCCTGTGAATCTGAGGAAATAAAAAGGGATCGGCTTAGCAAGTCTTTTCTGGTCATTCAGAAGTTCTAATTTTTTTCTTTTTCTTATTAGAAGAGTCCTCCCTTCTAAAAATATTTAAACAAAGGACAATCTTTCCACACCTGTCCAAATTTACAGTAGTCATTTTTATCTCCTTTGTTCCTAATCTGCACTCGCATTAAAGGATCAAAAATGTTATGCTCTTCGAATTATAACCGGTGCCTGACATTTTTATCCCGTATACTTGAAAAGAACCTTGACATTTGTTATGCTTTGTTATCTTGTCATGGTTTTCCTTTTCATTTTATCTCTTTTTTTGTGTGTGTCTCCTTTTAAATGGAGCTGTTCCCTCAAATGGGTTGTCCGTGCCTCTCTGGGCCTGATCTTGTCTTCAATTACATCAGCAGGTTTGAGATTGCATATGTCTCCTGATATTATTTCGCAGCCAAGAAAATCCCCAAGTATAAGCATATTTTTTGTTTTCTTTCTGTAGTAGTTGTAGTTTTAAAGCTAAAAGGTGGTGTGTTGTTTTTTTTTTTTTACTAAAATGTCATAATGAGGAAAAAATCCAGAAGGAGAGGTAGCTCTGCCACATAGCTCATGAGTGATAACTTACTCTGTAAATTGTTGTGAGCCTTCTCTGATGTATGGAGATGCGAATTTGATTTGGGTGAGCGAGTCCAAAATGCATAGTTTTACAGGAAATGGAGCTAAGAGAGATTGCAAACTTAGTATTATTTGTTGCCAATGAATTATTAGGTTAGATGAGATAGTTTTAGCTTTGAAAGTAGTAGGGAGTTTTGTTCCTTCACACTTGCAATTGGCATCTGCCATTTTCACATACTTTATAGTATACATTTAAGTTTGCTTACGATGGTTTCTAAAGCTACAGATCTGAAACAACCCCCCGGGGAATCTTACACAGTCTTCTGTACTCAGTGTGTAGTTTGAATTGCTGCAATAGTGGTGTAAATGAGAAACTTGATGACAGCACTTCTGTCAATTGTGTGGTCGTCTTGCCACATTTATAATGCGCTTCACATCCAGCTCTTATTGCTACTAATAGCAAGTTATGGTTTCTGCTGCAAGCGAGGGGTCTTTCTGCACAGCCTGGTGCCCAGGGAATGTTCTGCTTGCAGGTTTTACACCTTGAACCAAATCAAACCTTTAGCCCTTTACTGTCTCAGATTCTGTCTTTCCTGTGAAACAAAAGCTTGGCAAATAACACTAGTAGGTTAAAGGTTGGGTTTAGTTAAAAGCTAAAAAGCTATCTATATATATATATGGGAAAAAATATATATGTAACTTGACATTTAAGCTTACTACATACAGGATATCAGCTTTACCTTTGCAGCCTTTGAGAGGTTTACTACTCTTACCTAAAAATATGTCATGTATATATATGTTCAGAAGACAGAACAAAGACCAGGCATTTGGAAGTTTGCAGTAGCATCAGTTCTCATTGCATGTGCCAGCTGTACTCCCTACTTGAGACAAAACTGCTCTTGAGCCCCACATGTGCACGATATGTGAGTCAGTGCTTCTTTCTGCTTGACCTCATTTCTTAGTGCAGCCCACGGCATGTGTTGACACATATATGAGCCGCTGAGAGCCTGAGCTCTTGAAAATGCGGGCATGGACAGCAGTGGTGTATGTTTCTCACTGCCCTGGTTGAGTCGTACTTGGCAGTCTAGGGTGCTTCTGCTATGTGCAACATCAGTTTGGGATGGGGAGCGGTTGTTCTGTGGGTGCATCTGTGGGATACAGGCATTTCTTATCTCGAGCATCACTCAGGCTCTCTAATAGATCTGTTAGGTGGTAGCTCGTGATTCCCCTGCAAGTGAAAGCTTGGTCATCTGAGGTCCTGGCCTGCCGCCTGTACTTCCAAGCATCTCTGTGGCTCTCTTTTCTGGTTTTACTGGCAAATCAGTGTTCTTCGCACTTAGTTGATCTCGCGTTGTTTAATTTTCAGGTCAGATAAAGTAGGAAATTAATGGAACTGCGTGGCGTATACTTCTGTTTCTTCTCAGTGTGGGTGCAAAGCTGGGTGGCAAATTTAATTCAAGCTACAAATGTTGCAGGTTCATTTAGAGTCCGAAGTGACTTCACATGAAGTAAGCAGCAGAAAGTATTCCTTCTCCATTGTCTTTACTCTCATCCTGTAAGACTGGGTCGTAGCCCATCAAAAGCAATCATCTGCGGTCCCTGTGTGGGATGTCTTTCTCGCATGCCTGACGCTACTGAAGCATTCTTGCTGATAGTCACTGGATTTGGCAGGGGGCTTCACTCTTGCCCTTGAATAATCCACCAGCACATCAGCTTTGACTGCATTGGCTATTTGCACGCTGGCAAAGCTGTTTTGCAGTCACTGAAGTTTTGCTCATTTACAGCAGTTTGAGGATCTGGCCCACAGTTACATGCAAGGGTCAAACATCCAGTATGACTAAAATCAAAATGCATCATTTATTTCACAATCGTCCTGACTTTCTTTTGTGCCAACAGTGTTGTATATGCAGTCTTACTGAAAGCAGCTCCTTGCTATTTCAGTTGTCAGGTTTAGTTGCAGGAGAAGAAACTGAATGCTGAGGTTCAGGTCCTGACAGCTAGAACTGCTTTCCATACACCTTTTCAAAATGATTCTTGTTTGCGCCTTTTCAGCATCAACATGTGTTGTGTTAAAGATGTTAGATCTTTAAGTAGCTTTACTTAATGACTTCTTCCTCTTGCATTTAGCACAAGAGTAAAGAGACTGCTTAAATCCTGACATATCATGCATGGTCTCCTCCTTAATGCTGTGGTGTCTTAAAGGATTCCAATATTTCACTGACTGATGCGGTGATGCTTTTGCAACAGAACCTCTGAGCCTTCTTTTGCTGGGAAGGCACCATAGTGTGGCCCAAACAGTTTGCACTACACATCAGTAACAGATAAAATGGGGTGTGTGTGTGATAACAGATAAAATTGTGTGTGAAAGCAGCATAACGTACAAGCAGACTGATGTCTAGCAAGGATCATGTTGGTTCTGTGGGGTGTTTAGAGTGACGAGTTCAATGTGTGTGTTCACAGCCCATCCAGGTCTCAGGCTGCTGCTGTCTTGCTACATAAGGTGTGCAGATTGGCTGTCCAGGTCAACTACAGTGCAGTATTTTATAGTGCCTACAGCACAGATGCACCACAGAACACATTTTTGAGGCTTCCTATGTAGTTGATTGTAACTACAGAGTGGAATATCCCCATCTGGAGCTCCAAGTTGTTGTCATTATTCTGGTAATATCACAGTCTGGTTTTAAACAAAGAAAAGTAGAATCTTAACTAAAATATTTGATGCCAGTTCATAGCCTCTGCTTTGAAGTGTGAACTCTGGAACAAGAAGAGCACTTGCTGCAGGGAGAAGGGAGCGGTTTCTGGCAGCTGGCATCCCTCTGAAGCAGCAGTGATGGTGCAGCTGATCGGAGTGCTGTGCAGAGTAGCCAGAGAGATTGGAGTGGAGCTCCAAGTGCAGCATCTGCAGGAGTGCCAGCGAAGAGGTTCCTGCAGTGGCCTGCTACCCACTGTGTCCTTGGATATCTGCAGATAACGCGGGGTAGAGCTTTGCAGCATGTGGGCTGGGTGCCCAGTAGTCCTTTAGAGCTGCTGTGGCGTAGATAATGACACAGTTTTCAGGTACTGTCTGAAATGGTATTTCTGGTTGGCAGTACCCTAGAGATATTGAGAGAATCAACGTGCAAGGGGGAAAAATGTTTTAAAAGTTATTCTTTGCTGTTCAGTCCATGTCACACATGACATGAAATGCCCCGATAGTAATCTGAGCGGTAGTTAAGAAATGGATCCTCACCTACAAAACAGAATCTACTCTCTGTGGTAGGATTGTTTGTATATAGAACTTGAGTGCAGAGAAATAATACCTGGGTGTGGATGGTCTGTCTGCAGCCATGGTCTGTGCCAGGTATTTTAAAGAAGGCAACTTCCCTTGTCTCTTCTTGCCATGTTTTGAAGGCAAGTTTATTGTGACTGTCAGAAGCTACTGGGTTAACGTTTTGTGCATTTACAGAGGATCTAGTGTTGACTCAAGACACGATGCTTCAGTGTGACTTGATGGTTTGAAACCATGCTGTCAAGATACACTATAAATATCCCATCATCTTACTGCTGAGAAGCATTTAGCAACAAAAGTCTGAAAGTAATGATCTCTGTGTCAGCTGGGATGATTCTTCACAGCTGTATTCATTTGTTCAGTCCCTGTGCCCTGCCACCACCTCCTCCTGGTATTAAACAGGTTGAGAGTGAGCAACAGTCAGGCTGAGCAAAGAGCTGACATTCCTCTTGAGATTATGGCGTGGGACGCTTCCCCTCAAGTGAGAAGAAAATACTGGGATGACTGCTGTTTCCCGCAGCTGCTGGAAGTGGATGGAAGAACTGTTTATTCATTCAGAGTTCTGGAGAACTGCTGGCAACATCTGCACATCTGGCCTGCTAAGTGTGTCTTGTGGGGATCGTCTGAGTCTCTTTAGCTTTGCATTGCCACTGCTAAGACTCCAGTTACTGGGCAAGAATGGTTTAGGAGTGGATGGTGCTGGCACCATGTGTGGATTGGAGAGAAGATTTACAGTAATTCAAAGAGGCTGTACAGGATAGTCCTGTTTTCTTTAATCTCCTTCTCCAGCTGCAACATGGAGGCTTACTGACTTGAAGGATGAGTCGTGTCTCCAGCTTAATCTGATCAGTACAGTCTAGTGCTGGAATGGAGCTCTGAAGTAAGCTGTAGCTCCATGGCACTGCACTGCAGCATAGCACAAGGAGACACAATGTAGCTGGAGGTATCACCGTTATCTAATATTCCAGTAGTAACTCAAAGGCCCTTCCCTCTTCTACTGAATGTGTAAGTACAGAAGACAAAGAATAAACTCTTGAGCAGGGACTGAAAGAGGTGAGAAAACTCAGAACCATCATCAATTGTTACATCTCAACCAGCATGGATCTCTTCAAACTGCTAAGCATGGTGGCCTGCCCAAGTTTGACCCTGAATTATGGTCAATTTGTATAAATTCTCACAGCAGCTTCTGGCAAGGACAGGTTGTTCTTCCAACTAGGCATTACTTTGTAAGCCAGTCTTTTGGATTTTGGGGTGATTCACTGAACAGTAAGTGTGTGATGTGACGCTTGATTGCTGCGTTTTGCTCTTTAAGGTATTAGTCGCCCGAGACGTCTGCTTCCTTGCCATCCCCTTTCGGTATCCCTGTATCATTCAGCAACGGGCTATGGCAAATGTGTCCAACCAACTAGCAATGGTTCCTGGGTAAGGTGTCGCTTCGTGGCTATTTGTAAAGGCCGATGCATTGTACTTGTTGTGACTTGAACTGCTCCACCACCAAGTTTCTATAGCAGAGGAGAACGCTATAGCAGAATAGCTTAATGCGGTATTGTTTCCTCTCAGACAGGAGGTCAGGCACGTTGGTAGTTTCCTGAGTTAGCTTTGTGCAGCTGCAGTGCATGTCCTGGTTTTAGTAGGTTTGCTGGGTCACTCAGTTGTGCCTGTATTGTAATAGGCAGCTGCTGCTCCCTCAATTGTTTCTTTCACCGAAATCTGAAGAAATGAGGCAAATCATTGGCTGTCGTCCAGGGAGAGATAACACTGGGTCAATGTTTGCAGCCTGGCTACTGTGGTCCAGTGGACTTCTCAAATAGTTTTCTTCTTTCCAGCAAAAGTGGTTTTTTCTCAGGTCCCAAAGACTTTCTGTGCTACTCCGCAGATGCTCCGTACCTTCTTTAAAATGAAGTTTCCTTTTCCCTGACCTCAGTGCATTCCTGCACCCCAAATATCCATTTGACCCCTCCCCGCTCCAGGTTCTCCCATGCGTATTTTATTTTGTGCTACTATGGCTAGTGAGAAGCAGATATCCCTTCTAGTGATTACAAAACAAATGGATTATAGTGTCTGGTGAATATGTATGCAGACCCTGTGGTTCTCTTCAGCAGTTAGACTAAGTACTAGGAAGGACTGCAAGTTGAAATGATGACTTTTTCCTACAAGGACAGAATCTGAAAACCCCTTAATCTGGAGAGAGGAATTTATGTAGCATCAGAGCTGCTCAAAAGCTAGTCTGAATGCATCCACTTCCAACTTAAAAGTGGTGAGGGGTTTATCTTGCTTCTCATTGTCTCCTTTCAAAGGGATGGTGATCTGGACATCTTTAGCTCAAAACTTGGTATTGTATCTCCTCCTTGTTTCCCATTCATCTGACCATAGATGTACGTTTTCTTCCTTTGTCCTGGCAAACTACACATGGCTGTAACATGACCTTGAGGGATCTCGTTAATACAGATTGAAACTCTGTGTTTGATCATGAAAGTTTGAAGTTTTGTAGCTCTTAGCACAAGGCTGAAGTCTTGTCCTTGTAACATATTTGTATAATATTGCCTACAACAGTTTCTGTCTACATCAGGTGAGTAACAGTTTAGTTCCTTTGTGTGTTCTGTACAATATAATTTTCTCCAGTAGCTGAACTTTTGCACTCTTGAAGATCCCTCTCAGGTTCATCTTGGCATCATACAGGAGTCAGTCCATTGTTTTTCTGTTTCTGTGCTCTTGCCCAAATCTAAAATAACAGATCTCCGTGATGCTGTCACTAAGGAAGCCCTACCAGTATAAAAAAAAACCCAAACAAACAACCAAACCCTAAAGATGTGATAGCTGTGCAGCCACTTCAGAGCATCACTTATCAAGTAGAAGATGAATGTTTTCCTGCCGACCGCTGTTCCAAAATAGCTCCGTGTGTTTCTGCGTGACTTCACGGACAGCAGCATTTAGCACGCAAGCTCTGTGTATTTACTCTGCTAAAGGATCTGCGCGCTTACGGGGAGAATCCAAACCAGTTGCCTGTTTGCTGTGTATTAGCGAGAAGCTTGAAGAGTCACCTGGTGTGGGGTAGAAGGCCAGAGCTGCTGCCCTGGGAGTTGGTTTGCAGCCCCAAGACTGAGAGGATAACACTCCCTCGAGGATATTAAGGTATGAAATGAGATCATCTGACAAAAGCTTCCTCTTGTCAGAGCACGTTGGAACCACTCAGGACCCAGCAGGCACGGGGCTGGAAGAAACTACCAGGAGCCTCATGTGCGGGAGAGTTTTTGGGTTTTTGAGGTGTTTTGTTTCGTGCAGTAATTCAGTGCTCGGATGTCCCTGTTGTTTTGGATTCCAAAGGCCTCTGTTGTGTAATTGATTTCAAGGTCACTTGCTAGAAAAGGATGTTGAAACCTGCAGAGGAGAAACAGGAGTAGCTGTTATAAAAGATCCTGCCCCCCGGCCATGTTCTCTGGATAGTGTAGGAGACAGCAGTGGAACGGCTGTTGTCAGTATAAAGGAGATGAAACTGGAGGCGGGAGCAGGAACACGCTGGCACTGTCAGGATGTATAACACCTTGGTATGAGGAAGGTGAAGGACTCACAGAGCACCTCTGTGCTCTGGAGGGGAGGGGGTTGAGCAAGTGAAATAGAGGGCTTTTAGAAGAGGGTAATTTCTCCTTTTCCCTGTGGCTGTGGGGCTTTAGAACGTCATTTTTTGGTTTTGACGCTCATATTCTTGTGTAACTTGTTCTTGTTTGGCATATGGCTGACCTTCAGGGCAATCTCTTCTCACAGATACGTTTCTTTGTACTGGTTATTGTGTATTTGACCAACAATTTAGGCCACTTAAGTGTGGCTTCCTTGCATTGTCCTCCAAGAGTCTCTTCTCACAAGGTATTCTCATCTGTCACAGTGTTGGTCCCATAAACTGTTTGGCCAGCATAGGCAAAGCCACTCAGGACTGGCAGTCGTGTGCTGAGGCGCTTTGGGATAGCGGGACAGTCTGTGCCAGTGGCATGTTCACCCCAACACACATGTGCCTTGCACAAATTTCCCTTGTCTTCCCTTCAGTGTGAAAGGAAGATGTGACAGTACTGAAACCTTGAGTATTTGTTACGACTTTCCTGCACGTTTTGAGTGTTTTTGGCTAGAAATTGTTTCACTTGTAAATATTTTCATTTATTTTCTACTTTTTTGATATATTTTTTAATTCAAACAGGCTGTCATTTGTATCTAAATGATTACTTTTATTATTTTTTTTTACACTTTAGATGTACCCAAAACCAGTTGGTTATGTATCCAAGCAAGATATCTCGGAGGGTTCAAACAAATCCCTCTGTCTTCACCCAGCGCTCTTGTGAAATTTAATGTGTAATTTCAGTCTGAGGGAGATAACTGCAATGGTTTAAATGACATTTGTGTGTTGGTCACATTATGTGTACAGTCCACTACAAAAAAACCCCACAACACCTCATGGTTTTTTTGCAACAGTACTTTTGTAAGAAATCTGGGAAAAACCAGCTTGATTTAGGGAAGGACACTGGTGGGCCTGAACCACCAGCTCTTGGGAAATGGTTGGTTTGGGTACAAAGAGAGCATGTTAATCTGAACCTTTAAGAAAATAACTAATGTAAACAGGGTTGTTGAGGTATTTGGCTTGGTAAATCAGGTGTATGCAGTCCCTTGGCTTGCCTAGACAGCTCCTGCTGCTGTGCAACCGCGTGGGCGTTTTGTTCAGTCCTATCTGCCGTGAAGTTGATACTAGAGACTGATCACACCAGAAAAGGAGCCCAAGTTGGGATTCGGCATGATGTGCTGCCTTGCTTGGGCTGGAGGATTGGCCGGAGGTGCGCAAAGTGTTAGCTGGTTCTGCCTGTCGACGCTAATCCCGGTGGGGTTTAGAAGAAGGGAGGGAGCGGCTTCATGGAGCCATTCATTTTGATCCCGTTCAAGACTTGGGTCATCAAGGTGATTGTCTTAAAGCAATATTGTGGGTATGCACTTAAGAGAAAGTAGTGGCACAATACTGTTGTAATTCCTTCTGCGGAAGGAGGAGCAGAGAAGGGAGAGACAAATCATAGTTCCTATATACTAGTCAGTGCAGAGTTACTGCAGCCAGGAGGTGGAAGAGCAAATGCAGGCACACTAGCAGCTGAAGTATTAAAACAAGCTAATATTACGTACTCTGTGCCTTTCATTTGACTGGGATATTCTGTTCACCTTGCACTCTGCAGAATCATAGAGGAGGAGAAAATAACAACTAGTTCTGGCAACGGCTTGGAAAAAAATTTAAAATATTTCTCTGTCCTTGACTTCCCTCAGTTTCTCTGTGGGAGCAAAAAGGTACTGTTGTGTATAGATACTGATTTTGATAAGAGGATCATAGAATCACAGAATGATTTAAGTCGGAAGGGACTTTAAAGATCGCCCAGTCCCAAGCCCCCTGCCCTGGGCAGGGACACCTCCCACCAGCCCAGGTTGCTCCAAGCCCCGTCCAACCTGGCCTTGAACACCTCCAGGGATGGGGCAGCCACAGCTTCTCGGGGCAACCTGCGCCAGGGGCTCACCACCCTCATAGTCAAGAATTTCTTCCTCATATCTGATCTAAATCTCCCCTCTCCCAGTTTGAAGCCATTCCCCCTCGTCCTATCACTCCATACCCTTGTAAAAAGTCCCTCCCCAGCTCTCCTGGAGCCCCTTTAGGCACTGGAAGGGGCTCTGAGGTCTCCCTGGAGCCTTCTCTTCTCCAGGCTGAACACCCCCAACTCTCTCAGCCTGTCCGCACAGCAGAGGTGTTCCATGCTCTTGTATGCTGGGTGCAAAAGATGAATTTCTTTCCTGGTAGCTTGGTCCCTTCAGTGATGAAAGATCAGGCATGCTAACAGTACAACTAATGTGACTGCTTCAGCTGTCCTTCATATGATCTCGGGCATCTTTGACTGCTGTATTTTTAGAGTTGTTGTGCAAAGAAGATTAGCAAAGGACTTAATATCAATGTGCGAAAGGGATTCTCTCTCAAATATGGAAATGTTCCACCTTTTTAGGTGATGGGTATGGCCTGTCAGCTTGGTTATATCACCAGGGCTGTGTGTAGACATGTGCTTCTCTGCCCTGACCTTTCTTCACTCTCCAGATGCCGTTTAGCTGTCTGAAATAGTGACTGCACTCTGTTAGTAGTTATCCTGGTCTTGATTTTGCTAGATTTGATGACAGTTCATTAGGAAGCCTGTCTCCAGCTGGGTCAAGTGTATACTTAGTGGAGAAAGAAACAGCTGTGTGCTGAGATCCAGTGGCTTTATCTTCAAATTTGGAGGGTATCTGTGCTTTGATCGTTTGCAGAGAACCACGAGCTGTTCTTCCACTGACAGCAAACTCCCTCTTAAAAGTTCCTGGCACAGCTGCACCCCTGAAAGAGTGGAGGATGAGAAGATGAGACTGCCACGCTTGGGACTTTCTTCCAGTCCAGCTGCTTTGCACCTCTTAAATTTGTGGGAAACCAGGGGCAAGAAATCCTTGGTCAGCCTTAGTCTTGACCCCAAGAAATGGGTGGTGTTGGCTCAGCCTTGGCTTCCTATGGTTAGTCCTCACTCGTTGAGTGTAGAGCCCTGGAGCATACGGCATTACCTGCCTGCCCGAAGCAGTGAGCCGGGGTGGTGGAGAGCGTGCCTGAGTTCAGGCAGCAAGGGGAACGGCGCTGTGTAGCTGAGGACGAGGAGAGCCTGCCACTCCTTGCAGGAACGGAGGTGCGGGATTTTAGGGGTATTTAGGCAGACTTGTGATTTGCTGTTGAGCCTATGGACAATCCCAGTACCGTTCTCATGTGCTCTTCGGGCACCCAAGGTGTTGTCTAGCCTCTGCGCTAGCTGCTGTTTTCCAAAGTCATGGGATTACCTGGGACAGCCCTCTCAGGGTAGGGTTTTCAGTTACGCTTCTTGCAAGTGTGATAAGGGCATATATAAGGAGTAACGTGGGACAAACAGTTGATAAATAGTTGGGAAACGTTCTGGTATTCCAGTGGCTTGCAAAGGTGTTCACGGCTTTCACTGCCTGACCCCTGAGACTCTGGTAACTGAGGGTGGGTGGCCTGGAGAGACTCTGCTTGTCTGTGCTACAAGAGAAAAGAATAGCCAGGGAGAAGAGGGTAAAAGGCTTTGACCTCAAGATAGCACAAGGTGGTAGGCTGGGGTCTGGAGGACTGGGAGAGGGCAGGTGTAGGCAAAAGAAGAAGTGTTAACTTTGCCTGAGAAGATTAATGTGCTGGCAACTGCAGACACCGGGGAGCAGGTAATAAGGGACACCCTCCTTGTGCTCTGTGAGCCTTGAGGAAAGTGCGGTATAGTAGGAGGGGAGAGCTGGAAGTGTCCCGTGGCAGTGCCTGACAGCCATCTGTGGATTCCTGTCATAGCAAATTAAGCTTCTTAAAGCAATGAGGTTGCTTTTGTTGTACGGAGCCAGGTGGGTGGGCTGGTGTTGGAAACGGTCACTTGCCATGGGTAGTTTTATATTTATCTAAAACCTTTTAGTTTTACTTGGGATCAGGAGGAAAAAAAAACAAAAACACAGAGGCCTCACAGATATGGGAAAGTTCTCCAAGAAACATGGCAAAGCAAGCAGATGATTACTCAGGGACTTGGAGAGGATGATTTAAAGACCTATGCACTTTGTTTATGGCCAGAACTCCAGCTGGTAGTCTGCTTGCACTTTCCTCCTGATACTGGAGCAATAAGATAATCTGAAATAACTTCTGTTCCGTTCAGAGGTCTAGGAGCAGGAGTTACGGAATGTGTCCTTAAGTGCCTGAGCTATTTTAAGACCAGGTATTATTCCCAGCATCAGAGTACATGAATACGTACAGGGGCTACCAGCCTTCGGACTGCTGCGGTAACGGAGAATGGAGCCACCCCTGAGCGTGCCCGTGGCACTGTGCATGGGCTGACAACTGAGCTGATCTTGATCGTTATCGTGTGAATATTTTCTCTCGTGGTAGATGAAGATATAAATACTCGTGAGAGAATTATGTGCTCTCTAAAATGGTTGTCTTGCAGAAAACAAGAAGATGTCATCGGTTCATAGAGGGTAGGCTCATCTGTGGAACAACAGCAAAAATTTCTCATGACCAAAGTGGTATAGCTTCTCTGTGAGAGTGCAGTGGAAAGAGAGCATGGGCTCTCCCATCAAGGCTGTAGTTGAATCCTGGGCTGCTTGTGCAAGTGTTGCTTCAATTAGATATTTACAATAGCATGCCAACATGAAGGCATCTTTCAGAAATCTGAGGAAACATTCCATCCTGCAAAGATCTTGCAATATAATGAGAGATGGAGAAGTTAGGGAAAGAGGAGCAGCAGTAGTTAACACTTCTGCAAGTTAACTTTGCTGCAATTGCCAGGGAAAGCTGGATTTTTGCTAGACCTGATAAAGAAGCTTTGGATAAAAGGCTTTTCAGAGGGATGCGGGTTAATTAAAAAGACAAGGAAGGTTTCAGAACCAGGACAGAATTGTTTTAGAAATGGATAAATCAAGGCAAAGTGAGTAGCCAATAATTGGTGGTCTTACCCTTGATGGTCTAGGGCAACTAGAGAACTGTTTGACACATCACATTTTTAAGGCACGGGAGTATTAAATATTTTTAAATAGCATCTTCATAGAGGCAATGTGTCTGACTTGAATTTTATTATCTCTGGGTCAAGTTTTTAGCTAGCAGAAATCAGCAGAGCTGTGCTTGCTTTTGCTAGCTAGAGATCAGCTTCCTGATGTTCAGGTTATTAGGAGTCCCTTCCCAGTACAATTTAACAACAAGCTTTTGTTTCTAATTCATGTGTGGAAAAAAAAAAAGTTATGTTATGACATGCTTAGCTTGATGACTGACATAAGTGGATGCCAGCTCTGTTCATAACTATTTTGCTTTAACTTCAGTCCCTGCGTTGGCTCCCCTTTTCTCAGAGGTGAAGGGCATCTGTTTGTCAGACTCTTGCTGTAGGGGAATGAATTAATTCAGAAGGAGTTAAAGTTGATCCTACCCAGAAACTGAAACTGGCTTTGTTTTCACTTCCAGGCCTATGAGAAGCGCTTTCCTACCTGTCCAGAGATCCCAGTCTTCCTGGGGAGTGAAATCCTGCATGAATCCAAGAGTGATGACGGAGCTATACATATCATTGAACGGAGCTGCAAGCTGAATGTGGATGCTCCTAGGCTGCTAAAGAAGGCAAGTGGAAGGCAGACTCCTAGGGTCTGTTGGCTAGCCAAGATTAATAAAGTCTCCTAAAGTTACTCTTTTTTTTTTTCCTCTTTTTGGTTCTTCATCCTTCTCAGATTGCAGGGGTAGAGTATGTTTTCTTCATCCAGAAAAACACGGTGAACTGGAAAGAGCGAACTCTCCGCATTGAAGCCCACAATGAGACCTTTGCCAACCGTGTTGTCGTCCTTGAGACATGTAGCTACTCAGTAAGCGCCTTGTTTCTACTTGTATGTGAAGGAAGTGTTGAAAGTCGTGTGCTAACATACAGGCTGAAGTTGCTTGAATGAATTTGAATGCTGGCCCGTAGAATACTGTGATTTGATACTCTTGGACTGGAAAGGCCGTTGGGTCTCAAGGGTGTGGGCTTTTTGCAGGGCTTTCATAGGGCTTGAGAAACTCTTTTTGGGTTGATTGTGATTCTCTGATTGGAGTGTTAGGCCCTAGGATGAGAGCAGAAAGCACGGATGGCGCTCCAGAGGTGCTGGTGTTCCCCGAGTTTCTTTTTGGTTGAAATTCAAGTTAATAAAAGCATCTGGAGCTTGGGTGTGTACTTTGATCTGGATATTTAGAAGGAAACCCTTAATATTTATTATGATGAGGGCCAGAGGGAAGTCTGGCAATTAATTTTGCCCACAGATAGGTGAAACTTATAGCACATTGTCACGATGCTTGTGCTCTAAATATTTGGAGAAAGGTCTTGAGCCTCATTTGTGGCTTGGGGACGTCTCACTTTGTGGCTGTATCTTCAGCAGCAGTGTGCCGTTTCATTGTAATTGTGCTGTTAGGGCTCAGCCACCATTAAATAGCTTCATCTGTTTCTGGAAGCAATCAGATACTGCTTTTTTGTTCCCTAAACAAAAGTCCAGATCCTGTTACTTACCTGCCCTTTTGGCAACTGGACAGCAGCTCAGCTTCTTGGGAGTAAGCTAACTGTAAGTAGCTTCTGTGTCAAGCAAGACAAAGAGTTGAGAAGCCATTAACATTTTGGATGGTGAGGGGGTTTCCTGAGCCAGAGATCACTTAGTAGCTACGTGGGACATCCTAAAAACTACAGTAAATCAAACTTCCATCGTTGTGAAAGGCACTGACAGATCTGAAACGCTCCCAGGTCAACTCTGGAATCACTCAGACGTTATTGCACTTGCTGATTTTTGGCTGTGTTGCCTCCGGCTCGCATCCTTCGGAAGGAAACGTCAGCAGCTGGGCTTTGAGGGGAGCGCTCTTCCTGGAACAGGGCGGGAGCTAGCTGTCTGCATCCTCAAGATGGTTCCCTGCTCTATTTTTACCAGTTCCCTTTTCCCTGCCAGAGTGCACCGGAAACAGGTTTATTCTCATCTTTCCTTTTCTGCAGTGTTCTCTGAAGCAACTTGGAGAAATATGATCCTGCTCTTGCAGTTACTTAATATCTCCCCTGGGGGAATTTGTGTCCTTTATAGAGCTCGTATCTTTGTGTGGGGGCTGGAATTTTTTTCTTTCATGTCAGTTTGTGAATAGCAGCACCTACGGAGAAAAGGCAGAGCCTACTCAGAAAAGGGTTAAGTTTAAAAGAGGAAAAGATTCTGTAGGTTTTTAACCATACGTAGAGTAACTGAGGGGAAATGGCTAGAAAGGAAAGGTGGATATTGAACCGACAGTGGGAAAACTCCCTGCTCTGCAATGTCTCCTGTGTTTTGGGGGGGAAAGACTGACATTCAGTGGCTGAGTTTCCTATCCAAAACTAGGAAAAAAAAAACCCTTGTTTACTGTTCTTCCTTTGCTGCAGATGTAGGGGCTTTAATTGCAGGTTCTGAGAGGCCATCCCTGTCTTTCTGTAAGGAGATCTTGACGTGATGGTTTCAAGCGGGCAGGCTCGCTACTATTTTAGTGCAACTTCTGCTATGAATATTACCATTCAGTTGTGCTGAGGCAGAGGTGGGGTTTAATCTTTATTTCCTTGTGCGTGTGAAGAATACTGGCTTAACCACAAATGTCCGTATGTTCAGTTCATGATGTGCTTCTGTTACTCTGGGAGAATTAATCTGACTTTTAAATGTGGCTCTGTTGGTGCCTCATAGAAAGCCTCTTCTGGCTACCCACTCTGTAGCTCCGGAGATGAAATAGCCAGCTTGGTACCAGGGGCAAGGGCCCTGCCGTAACGTGAACAATCCGCTACCGTCCAACCCTGTGTGTATCTTTGGGCTTAGGTTCACCCTGAGAATGAAGAGTGGACTTGCTTCGAACAGTCTGCATCTCTCGACATCAAGTCGTTTTTTGGCTTTGAAAGCACAGTGGAAAAGATTGCCATGAAGCAGTACACTTCAAACATCAAGCGGGTAAGATGGGCTTCCCTTTGTACTCTAAAAGTGAAAACAAATGCCTGCTCTCAGCGTGCCTCTATTTTTTTTTCTCTGTAAAATAGACCCACTATAGTTTTATATCCTTGCTTGTGTCTCTGAAATCCCTCAGTAGAGCAAATGAAGAAAAAGGCAGTGTGCAATGAGCAAAAACAATCTGCTCACTGGAATGTGTCTGTGCAGGGGATGGAGCAGGCTGTGCCAGAGGAGGATGGCAGTGGATGCTGTGGGTGCCAGGCTCCTCAGACACTGAGGACACTGTTCTCGTGCAGAAAGAGAAAGTTCTGGGTAAAAATCAGCACCCTGTCTCTCCAGTAGCTTGGGCAGAGGCACTTCCTTTCGGTGGCCTTTTCTTCTGAAGGAGGAACAGAGGAATAGGGCAGCCAACTGATGGTTTGAGAGCAGTAGAACAGGATAAAAGTGTTATAAAGGTACTTGCATCCATAGCGTTGGAATTTGCCTGGCCAGTGTTATAATTCACAATTTGTATGGTGCTTTCATAATAAAATTTTACCAACAGGGTCACGCAGATGGAAAGAGACAACTATTTCCCTTCTTTTTCTTTTTTTCCTCTAACAGCATTAGTCATCTGTCCTGAGGAAAATTCTTTTGCACCTTGCTGGTTCTGGGGACATGGGATTGTTTTTTTCCTAATGAGAGTTTTCCCCTCCAGGGCAAAGAAGTGATTGAACACTATCTGAAGGAATTGATCTCCCAAGGGATCACTTTCATCCCCCGCTGGACGCCTCCCCCAGTGTGCGGACAGAAGGATGAACGAACCCCGGCGGTAGGACACGATGCTGACGATGTACCACTTGAGTCTGGGGCTCGTGGAACTACCAAAGAGCAAACTGGCAGCTCCTGCCCTCCAGCAGAGGCTGTCAGCCCTGACGGTATGCGATGTCCAGGCAGCAGCAGCTGCTGGCAATCTAAATGCCTTGAGTAGCACTGACTAATGAGTTTATTTTTATTTTTTTGGCATGAGGTTTTTCTTCTGGATTGTGGGTGGGGAGGAGGGAAAGTTATTTTCTTTCTTCAAGAAAAACACAAACAATGGAACTTCCCCCCCCCCCCCCCCCCNAAAGCCAAGAAAAACTGTGCAGGCAGTATGTTTTTGTTTGAGCTGAGGAAAAAAAACTTGGTTTTGATCTGACCTTTAAGGTATCTTATACTTTAAACTGGAGAAACTTACAGGTATCTTGAGTACGCTATAACTGTTGTAATTAAATACTGGAGTTGTATTGTATTCAGTTGTATAACTGAATTATAATTAAATACTGGAGCTGTTTGAAAATTAATGTTCTTGGGTATTGGTTTGGATGGCTTTTTGCCCCCATACCAAGACAAACTTGCAGAATGTTGCCTAGTGCATTTCTCACACAAAATGCCTGAATTGGACTTTATCTTTCTCTGTGTTGATCTGATGACGTCTTCTAGATTAAATAAAATTCTTCTATGACCGAAATAGGAGGGTCCTTTTAGTTTAGAGCTGTGGTATTAGAAATAGGAGTTGTCATTCCTCAGAAGGAAAGACAACACTTGTTTTGCTGAGTCTAACTAGGTAAAAAGCTTGGAATTTGGAATTATCAATGGTTCTGGTCTCACCAGACTTTCTTTGGTAGCTTCTCCATGTTGGAGTCCATCTGGAAAACGGATCAAAATCCACAGAGGAGCTGACTAAGAAATGTTCTTGTGCTTTGAGATTAAAGTTAATCTAAGAGTGGCAGATCCCATCTAGCAGAAGAGGAGAGTAGCTGTTATTTCTCTGCTTATATTCATGTTTAGGAAGTGATTAGCTTCCCTGGGACTGCTCCCCAGCTTGCTAGCTCTGTGGATTTGGTGGGGGCGTAGCACTTATCGAATATAACTTCTGTATTATCAGTCAGCAGCAGCATATCCTGTGGGTGTCCAGGCCTTATTCTGTAGTTAATGGTGTCTGCTGAAAAAAATTCCTGCCTGATGAAGAGCTACCTTCGAGGTGGTCCTCCTCCCAGCCCTCCTCCTTGTGTGCCTGCGTGCCTTCAGCACAGCTCCTGGCCTGTGTTGCTCCCCTTTGGGTACCATGTTCTCCTTGCTGGCATCTGCACATACAAGCCTCAGATGGCACGTCTGCTTCTCTCTCCGAATGCTGGCAGCCTCAAACCCCTTGTCCTTTGTCTCTGATGTGGAGGGACCTTGAGCTGCTGGTATGCGCAGGACTTCTCATGCCAAAAATCTCCCTTGCTGTCAGAAATGGTAGTGTTGTTCTCCCTTTCCCTCTGGCGTCCGTAAGCAGAATAACATTTCAGTTTTCAGCTACTTGCTTTTTAGCCTCTTGTCACTGGGACTGTGCATAAGATCTTTAAGACACCGGGGGATTTAAGTGCCCAGATCTTGGAGTGGTTAATGACATGAGTCCCAGAGCTCCTGTTTGGTGTTGGGTTTTTGTTGGTTTTGTTTTTTGGGTTTTTTTTTAAAGCTTGTACTGGAGCAGTTCAGGGTTGAATGAAATATTAGTGTTCTAAGAGACAGGTGGAGTGGTCTAGCTTTGATACTTTACATGCTGTCTGTGTCCTCATGCCCTAATCACCATGAGAATATCACTCACTCACCTCCCTAAGCTAAAATAAGGGCTTCTGTGCTCTTACAGTGTAAACCATAAGTAACCTGATGTGAAGAAGTAACTGTGCATCTCTTTTCTGGCTATGCTAAGTCTCCTCTGAATTCTTCTGTTTCTTTTTTTTTTTCCCTCCAGCTGACAAATTGGATGCTGATTACATTGAGCGATATCTGGGCCAGCTGACTCCAATGCAAGAGAGTTGCTTGATCCGCCTTCGCCAGTGGCTTCAAGAAACGCACAAAGGCAAGGTGGGTAGGTGAGGCAGAGCGCTGCCCTGTGCAAGCCTGAGCGCAGCCGTTCTCATAGCTTGTGTGCCTTCAACCCCCCAGTAAAACTCAGGGTCATGGACAATGTGTATGTTGAGACTCAACTGTTTTGGCAAGGTTAGGTAAAAGGCTGGGCATGGAGGTCTGTGCGACCTCGCAGCAGGATCCAGCAGGATCGCAGGCTGCACCCGCATCGCCCAGTTCGGTGTCAATATTGCAAAGGCTGCTCTGTGGTCCCCGAGGCCGGTGCGTTGGCTGGGTACTTAGAGCAGGCATTGACCAGGGCTTGGTGGCCCAGACTGGCCTGTCTGGATGGGTTGTGTTTCCCAGGACCTGCGGAACGGGGTGGGAGAAATGGTTAGCGGTACTGGTGTCCCTGGGTCCCTTGTCCCTGGGCAGGTGCTGCTCAGCAGAGGGGCAGTTGGTAGCACCGAGCTCTTGGCTGCTGCGCGTGTTACATCAGACAGGTTGTGTAAGCTTGTTCAGCCGAGGGATGAATTCTTTTGAGGAGAATTCATTCTGTTCTTGTCTTGATCTCCTTTATCAAAATGTACTAGTTCAAAACCACACGGGATTTTGAGAAGTAGAGACAGTCTCACCTTATGGTGTGAGGTGCATTGTGTAAGCCTCTAAAATAGAGGAGCTGAGGGCACTAGACTGGGGCAAGGACAGCTGGAGTTGGCCAGCTAGTATAGGTGGAATCATTTTTCCCTGGAATGCAGCACGGGTGCTGTGGGATGGATGTGTCTCTGCTTTGCAGTAGTGTTCAGCAGCTGCTTGGGCTCCTCCTGGTTGAAGGGGAGTCTCTGTATCAGGCCAAGAGGGTAAGCGGTATGTGGTTGAGAAAATAAAAGACCCAGGGCAGCTGGAATGCCTCTAGAGGGATCTAACTCCAGATTTCCTGATGGAGAGAGATTGGGTGGGAGGGGAGGATAGCAACAGAGTAATTGGGTGGGCTGGGTAGATAAAGAGTGCTTAGGAAGAGGGGAAAACAGGAGAGATGGTTGGGGCCAGTGATCTCCCTTGAAAACAGAGTACGGTTAGATAAGGTTTCAGTAGAAATAGCTTCCTGGCTTAGCAGCTGACTGCTCCGTCAGTCATACAGAATGGGTTATGAAGTACTCCGCATTCATGGGCTTTAGAAGATTTTAAATTACTGTTTTTTTCACTTAACTGGATTTTCCAAAAGAGGCTACTGTTTGCGAGGAGCTTTGCCACTACATTGTGTGCCTTGCTGTACCTCTCTCAGAGCTGAGAGACAGCACGTCTCGTCTGCGTATAAAGAGTTTAAACATGATTTTTAAAACCCTGGTTTTTCTTGGAAAAACGAATGTGTATCACCCACGTCAAAATAAAATGTAGCAAAGATTTAGTGCTATAGTTCTGTTGTTACTGAATACTGTGAAGAAGTCCCCTTCTGTGTGAATGTGCATGTGGGTTCTGTTGGTCCCTATGAATGTGGATGGAGAAACAGTTACCAGAAAACTGGAGGCTGAAGAGAAGAACAGCATGTGTTTGGGGTAGTGTGTGAAAATCTCCAAGCAGCTGACAAACTCCAGAGACTAACGATGCTGTTGAATCTGCGAGAGCTGGTAAATTCGGAACACCAAGCTTCTGCCAAATCTGTCCAAGGCCACTGGTATTTGGTAGCATCAACAGGCTGTATTACCTGGACCGTGTCCAAGAGTGTGGTGGCTGCTAGATGCAGGTGGAGACTAGAGGAATATAGATACACCCGATGGAACAAAGGACCCCTTGAAGGACTGTCTGAAGACCTACCTGCAAGCTGCTGTCGTGTTGCTCTGATGCTCTGCCTCCGAGTAAACAGCTGGGGGCGGCCTCCCAACTAACCAGGTAACTGTGAGTATGTGTGAGTGAACTGTGTGGATGGTTACCTACTAATAACAACAGATTAAGTAATAAAACTTGCTCTATTAAATGTTGCTTGTGATCCGTATCTCCCCCGATTCAACCTCCTGTCAGATGAAAGGGACTTGACAAGGAGCGGGCAGGCATCAATTCCCAGGTATAGTTGTGCTCTGAAATATAGGACATGAAGGTTTTCAGGTCTACAGTGATCTGTCCAGTAAAATGGTGTGGACTTCTGTGTGGTAGGAGATATCTCAGCTATTGGGTATGCAGCTGAAAACGAGCCTTAGATGAGAGTAAGACAGTGAGACTTTATCCATGTGTGATCTGCAAGGCTCTGGGTTTCAGGTGGAAGAAGCAAATTCTAAACGTTTGCCTGTTTTGTTCCATGGGTTGTTTTTTTGTCCCCCACCTCCCAGTCGGAGGCTGGGAAATGGAAGCTGGAGAAAGGTGTAAGTGACAGCACATGAGAAAAAGTGAAGCAACTGCCTCTTGGGGTGGGTGCTTGGAGCTCTGCGAGTGTGCGCAAACCCTTGTGCTTCCTGGCAAGGTGGAGCTGAGTGAGCACCCTCGGCGACCGCTGGGAGCTGCCTTGGACCCTTCGTGTAGGCTTTGTGAGCTGTGTTCCCTACGTGGTCTTGGACAAGTAGGGAGGATGGTGCTGGCTATTGAAACTTCATCCTAAACCACCTTACTACGCACATGTTTGCTTCTCTTCGTTGCCTGTCAGAATAATACAAATTCAGGAACTTGTCCTGCATGACTTGAATTTTCTCTGGAGAGGCTGTTACCTTGCTGTGACAAACTGTTCTTTTAATTCGGAGCAGGGATGTCCCCTCTTCCTCAAAAAAATACTTGTAGATCTCCTGTTTCTTGGAAACTGTCCCTTCTTGTTTTTGTCCTCCTCATCCGATTTCACTCTCTGTTCCCTGTTCCATCCAAAACAGACATTATTCTTTCTAATCAGATTTATCATTGCTTTAAAAAAACCCCTTCAAATTGTGTTAAAATTGCAGATGCTTAAAGCCAGCAATCAATGGCTTCACACCATGGAGAGCAGTACATGTAGTTTCACTAATAAATAGAAAAACCGGCTAAGATTAAAATTTCATTTTCTTGCATACGGCAGTTACTGCTTTGATTGGACAAAGATTAGAGACTAATTCCGCTATGGAATAAGCCCCCTCAGAGTTTCCTGCCTGTGGTCCAAGCAGAAGCGCTGACTTTGCCTCTTACCTGAAGCTATGTACAGTATAGGTCTGAAACATGAAAAGTGACAAAAACCTTCGAACAGCCTTCTCCTCTCTGGGGAGATCCAGGGGCTGTTGTCGATGTTTGTGTGTTTTGTCTGTTGTCTTGTGACCAACAGCTTCCGCTGAGCAGCAGAAATGGAAGTGTAAATCATCTGATGAAAATTCTGCTGTCTTTAATCTTGCTACGATGCAGAAAATTTTGGTGGCATTCTAAACACATCTGAGATCCTGTTTGGGAAGGCCGCTCTCTTCTGTAACGTACAAATGCAGTATTTGCAAAGCGTTAGAACACGCTGAACAGCGTTAATCTCCCGTCTCCTCTTCAGGTGCTTCTAGGCTTGGCTTTGGGCTGCCTGAACTCTTTCTTTATGTGGAATCAATTCTTAATATCTCTTGCAGCTTCATACCAGCTTGTGAAACTGAGATTGCTCCCAGCCTGACACTGCTGGCGGCTTTGCTTTCTCCCCTGCTTTCTGTTTTCATGAGCATGTCAGAGAACAAACAAAAGAGCTTTGACTCCTGAACATGTGCTCTTTTTGTCTTACAGCAGGGCTCAGATTGCTTGCATTGTGCTGAGTACAGAACAGATACTCTAGAGGAGACTCTCCCTGCTCGACAGAACTTGAATTTTTAATGGAAACTTGATGTAGCGCATGAGGTCGAACACTTTTGGGGGGAGGTGGGGTGAAGGGACTGAGAAAGCGACAGCATATGCAGCTGTAATCCAGTTGTTTTGGCAACTGAGAGACTGTTAGTCAAATTTGGCATTTCTGTGGAATCTCTCAAGGTTATGGTTGATTCCTGCTCTCTAGTATCACTGGCAATTTTTCTGTGATTTTCAGCTAAAGGGAACATAGGAGATTTGGAAGGAGGTTGGAATAAGTCATTGTACAGACTTGGTTTGGGAAGGCTTTTGCGCCCATGGTGCTAGGGTTACTGATAGAACGTCTTGGGATAAGTGATTAGAGAGAGGGTACGTTCTAGTTTTGGTTGACTTGTTTGTTTTGGCAAGATGTGATGGGGCAGGGAAGCGTGGCGAAGAACTCAAAAGCTTTCCTGTTCAAACACCGCCGGGGAAGTATGGTCAACAGCAAAGCAGAAGGGCCTGCACAAGAGCTGAAATTAGTGCTAGTGGGTCATCATTCAAAGACTGCACAGTCGTGATCCCGCTCCGAATCGTGAGTGCTGAACTTGGTTGACGTGTTGCCTGTGGATGCTTGCCATAGTTTGCTAACTTGCCCTACGTGGGGTAAGCCTGCAGCTCTATTACTTTGATTCAGTATTTTGTTTGTCCTTGGGCTCAGCTAGCTGAGGGAGACCTTAGCCAGCCCAGAGTTTGTTGGGGCTTCTGGCGACTGGATCAGTTGAAAGGCTTCTTCACAGGCTGTACCTGTGCAATACTCGGATAAATATCCAGCCCATATCTCTCAAAGGGGCATGAATTGGTCACTTCTTTCGTGCTTCTAGCACCATCTGCTGCATTCAGCTGAATTAGTTAAGGAAGGAGGGAAAGGGAATGTAGGTTTAATATTTGTTATCTTCATTTTAAGATATTCAAAAACTGGCGCACGCTGTGCGGGATTCTCTGCAGGCTTTATGGGACAGTGGTACGGGTAACGTACCAGTGCTGATCCTTGGACTTTCTTTTCCTTTTTCTCAGATCCCCAAAGACGAACATATCCTTCGATTTCTGCGGGCTCGCGACTTCAACATTGACAAAGCTCGAGAAATGCTCTGTCAGTCTCTGTCTTGGCGAAAGCAGTACCAGGTGGATTACATCCTGCAGTCGTGGAGGCCCCCAGCCCTCTTAGATGAATACTACACTGGCGGATGGCATTACCAAGACAAAGGTTAGACGCTGCCCCTTTACGTTGACACTACAGCCCAGTTTGCGTTATAGGACCTCATAAGTAACCTGGGATTTTTGGAGAAAGTTGTATGGACGCTTTAAAAGTTAACAAAACAGCTCAGCACCTGTAAATAGGCACTCTGTTTTGCTGTAGTTTTGTTATTTTCTCTCCACGGATCAAGCAGGCTAGAGCAAAGCAGCATCTCTCTGATAAGATGGCCTTTGGATATGATTTTTATCCTTTCCCAATATTTAATGTGGCTTTTATAAAACGTACTAGAATGGTAGCCTGGGAGACTAACGTACTTCCCTCTTTAAACCCTTCTTTGTTTTGAAGATGGACGACCACTCTACATCCTTCGTCTTGGCCAGATGGACACAAAAGGTTTGGTGAAAGCTCTGGGAGAGGAATCACTGCTGCGACATGTAAGTTGTACTTTCGTCTCTCACTTGAGGAAATCTGTTTCCCTTGGGGTGTTTAGGAGCCTTGTTATAGTGCAGCAGGAATCTACCTGCCTGACACGAATAATTCCTGCATTTCGTGGCTGGCAACTCAAAGCTGGCTTAGTGACTTTGTCACGGCACAGCTACTCTGTCTTCCTGCAGAGTCAGAAGTGAAGCTTTTGTAATGGTGTGAGCGGGCCAGAAAGGTGTTTTCTGACAACTTGCAGTTTAGCTGTAAGCTTTCCACGGCCCTGTTGTGCAGCTCAACTGACAACATTTGATCTTGAAACTCTCATATTTCATCTTAGGTTTTCAGTATCTGTACCTTGTATGGTCAGCACAACTCTTCAGTAGGGAAGGCTTTTATTATTTTTTGTTCTTTTTATATAGACTCTTATTCACTGTTTGGCACACTGCAAGTTCTCAAACTGGTATACTTCTGGGTTCTGTATTTTTTTTTGAAATAAGATCTCTGGGCTATTCTGGTTTCTCCGTCATACTCGGGCTGATCCCAGTCTGTGCGGTCTTTGATTTCAGGTCCTGTCAATTAACGAGGAAGGACAAAAGAGATGTGAGGAAAATACCAACATCTTTGGCCGCCCCATCACGTTAGTATAGTTGGTTTTCTTGTATCCTTACGGAGTTTGAACAGACATGGTGAGAAGAATGTTTCTGTGAAGGTTTTGGACGATGTCCTTAGGGCTAAACTGCAGACAGCAGTGTCTCTCTATTACGGGCTCTTCCTGCGCTTGGGATACCATATATAGTGGACTTAAATGCAGATAAATTCTACGGCTTGATATCAAAGCAAGTATTGGTCCTTCCTTAGATCTTTTTATGTCCCATTTCAGTTGAATTTAATCTTGCTATCTTGGTGATTTTAATCCAGATCCTTGAAATTCTGTCTCTTTTTTTTTTAAATACAGAAAACCGTCTGCCAGATTCCACTTTCATTTAAAATGCATTTTTGAATTATTTTTAGCTATAGGCCTGCATGCTTTCTCCCTCTTCCACACTGACAGCATATGTTCTTGCCTTCAGGGCTGGGTGTCTGTTTTAGCTGAAAGCTCAACTGGATTCAGGCTATCTCCTGCCTGAGTGGAGATCTACTTTTCATTGAAACTGCTGGTCTCCCGTGTTGGCTGCGCTAGATCTTGTACAGGCTGTGGTGTTACTGAAATAGTTTGTGCGTTGTAAACTGGGCAGCCGCTGTGCAATGAAGTTCTGACGGGTCTTTTTTCTGCATGTTCATTTTAGATCTTGGACGTGTCTGGTGGACTTGGAAGGGCTAAACATGCGGCATCTCTGGCGGCCTGGAGTTAAAGCCCTGCTTCGGATAATTGAGGTTGTAGAGGACAACTACCCTGAAACTCTGGGGAGACTGTTGATAGTGCGAGCGCCCAGGGTTTTTCCTGTGCTCTGGACTCTGGTGGGTGAAATCTAGACTGTGGGAGCGTAAGCACTTGTGCACAGACAAGTAGCTAAATCATTCAGTCAGTGTACGTTCTGCTTATTTGAAGAGTTAGGGAGGGGAAAAGCTTCCAGGTGAATTGTGGCTGAGCTCCTGAAGAGGCCACAGCGTTGCTACAGAGCGAGCCGTAGCATGCCTGTAGCTCGTTTGATTCTAGTGGCCGTCGTCCACCAGGGCAGAACAGGATGTTGGACCTAAACTGCAAATCCTCATGCAGCAGTGGTAGCCCAGTCTTGGTGGGTTTTCATATTGATGGGAAAAGACAAATATTTTTTTAATCTGATGCTGGAGGACACTGAAGAGTAATAAATGTGGTTCTGCCTGGTGCCTGCTGACTGTTCTGCAATGTAAGAAGATGCTTGTTAAATTTCTTGTGGGGTTTGTATGTGGTGCAGTGACTGCAAACTTGTTTTAAATGAAGTAGAAAATGTTGTGAGACGACAGTATAGTACGCTTTCTGTTTGCCCCTTTCTTTGAGGAAGTGCTTCAGAGTTGCAAAGCTCTGCACTACTGCTGATCTGCATTCCTGTTGGTGAGGTTCTTCTGGTGTAGTGCCACATAAGATGATATAAACATCACCTCTAACTTCGCTCAGTGACAGCGATGTCTTCTGTCCACTTTTTATTTCAGGTCAGTCCCTTTATCAATGAGAACACAAGGCAGAAGTTCCTCATTTACAGTGGGAATAACTACCAGGGTCCAGGAGGGCTGATAGACTACGTGGACAAAGATGTGATCCCAGACTTCCTGGGAGGAGACTGCATGGTGAGTTTTCCTTCCCATGGTGCAGGTGGAATCTGCAACATGCAAGCTCCCTCAGTTCCCTCCTCCTCAACACCCTGGCCTTCCGCTCCCTTCTGAAAGATGGTTAAACCTCTGTTCTGGCGGGGGTACCACTGCTCTGAGCACGGCGCGGTTAATTCGTGCGCAGGAGACTTCACCCTGAAGTGGCGATGCTGCCCTGGAGAAGGGGTTTAGAGGTGAGCTCTCTAAATGGAGCTTAGATAAATCGTTAAAGTTCAAGTAAACTTAGTCCCACTGTGAAATCTTATGCCAGCTGAGGGTGTCTTCCTCTGTGTCTGACAGCAGGCAAGCGTTCACGGCACAGGTGACTTGATGCTTTACCACTAGATGAGTATGAACCCTCATATTTGTTTGTCTGACTCTTCCAGTGTACTGTCCCAGAAGGTGGGCTTGTTCCCAAGTCGCTTTATCAAACAGAAGAAGAGTCAGAGAACTCGGATCACATCCGGTTATGGACAGAAACGATCTATCATTCTGCGAGTGTCCTCAAAGGAGCTCCACATGAGGTACAAACCAGAACTTTGTAAGGCTGAAGGAGGTGCTGAACTGGTATCGGTGATGTGTTCCTTTTGTTAAGGCTGACTACAACAACAAAGGGCTCCTAAAGTGTGAGCAGGAGATGGTTCCGCAGCAGCGTGCCTTTCTCGGGAAGGCTAGCGCTACCTAGAAATGTGGAACAAAGAACTGCAATTTGAGAAACAGTGTCTCTTGTCTCTACTCTGGGCTGATCTTCTGGATCACCTTCTTGGGGAAATAAAGCTCCCTCGGTTTCCCTTCCGATAGTAGTACAGCTTCCACTTCAGTGGCATAGCTGGGGCAGTAGTGGTGGTGATATAACAAGGTATGTACTGGGAACATCCTGACGGGGGTCATTAGAAAAGAGAATGTCCAAAAAAAGGAGCACTTGAATGTCAAAACGGTCTACTAGCTTCACTGCTGATGGGAAACTCTGGTTTGGCTTGCTTAGACTCCTAAAAAAGCAGCAGTGCCTTTTGGAGTTCATGGCTACTCGGAGGGTGCCCTTTGCTGTGTCCCAAATAATTTGCTTCAGTTCCCCTGAGGCTTTCCTAGAACTAGCAAATGCTGGAGGGGAGAAATGGGGTAAAAATGCCCAAGCGGGTCTATTGGGGCAGAAGAGTGGTGGTGGAAGTCAGTCTAGATCCTCCTTCAGAATCAAGACCTATAGCTGAACTGAAGGATTATAGAGAAAAGCAGGTTTGCAGAGTGGGGAGGAAGATGCTGGCTGCCATCTGCAGACCTGACTCTTCACAATGTGCTTGTTCTGTTCCCTTCTTAGATAGTTGTGGAGATTTTGGAAGGGGAATCCGTCATCACCTGGGACTTTGACATCCTGAAGGGAGATGTGGTGTTCAGCCTCTTTCACTCCAAACGAGCTCCTGAAACAAGTCACAAAGAAGCCACGTTACCAAGTACCTCTGCCGCTGGGGACAATGTGCAGCTAATTGATAAGACGTGGGTCCTTGGGGTGGATTACAGCCGCGTGGAATCTCCACTGGTTTGTCGGGAAGGAGAGAGCATCCAGGTCAGATGCGTTTGGCTCCTGGCATGGATCATACAGTCCTAGCGAACTCCAGAATGGGCTGGTGGTGGGGAGGGGAAGGAATTGATGGCATGGGAAATTACATATTGCTTGGAAATAGTTGCTGCGGTCATCGTTCTCTGGATTCCCTGTGAAAGTGGCTGCTGTTGCAGTCCGAATTTAGACTGAGCCATTGGAAAAAGATTCCATTATCCATGATGATAAGCTAATTGAAAAGAAGCATTTTTGTTGTTGTTGTTAATAGCATTACAGGGGCGTGTGGCTCCCCAAAGTAGTTAGCTCAATAGTTTCTTTTGACTTTGCCAAGCCATTCATCTGTTTGAGACGCCTGGTAGTCACTTGATGGCACTGTCTTTCTCTTCCAGGGATCTCACGTGACTCGCTGGCCTGGCTTTTACATTCTCCAGTGGAAAATGCACGGCCCTCTGCCCTGTTCTGGCACTAGCCTCCCTCGGGTGGACGATGTTCTTGCCTCTCTGCAAGTTTCCAGTCACAAGTGCAAGCTGATCTACTACTACGAGGTGCTTGCATCCAAGGACTTCAGGTAGGAGATGTACCGGGGTGGGGTAACTATACGACCTGCAGCAGAGAAGCAAAATAAGAGGACCGTACACAAGTTAAACGCCCAGATACCAATGAGCTCCACAGAGGGTGTTTTTCATTGATAATGAGTAAGATGGGCACAACCTTGGTGGAGTTTTGTGCAAAGAATCTCCTTTAGTGGTGTAGGTAATAAGGGACCCCTCGACTGCGTGTCTACCAGTGGAATTCGTGTTTCAGTTCTTGCTTACAGCAACCTGAAGCGGGGGAGGTTTTCAACTGAGTTGGCTTTTTATCTTAGTTGGGAACATTTCGAGAAGTGACTTTTGGAGTAACTTAAATACCAGCTGGGCTATTTCATACATATTTGGTTTGGCGCTTGAGAAGAATCTCAGTCGTGATGTGGAGAGCGCTTTCTGAATAGGTGAATGCATCAACCTCGGCAGGATTTGTCTCGCCTCCTTTAATGCTAAAAGTACTTTTCAAATCACCCGGTAATTTGGTTCCCCTGAAGAGCAGGCAGTCATGGCTATGGTGAAGGAAGGCGGTGGCTGGACATGCTGAAGCTGGGGCTCTCGTGCCTAGCAGGCTGGAGCTCTCAGGTTAGCAGTGGCAGCTGCCTTCACTGAGCTCTCCCGCATTTGGAGTGCTCTTTGGTTTTCCGTGCTGCTCAGGGGCAGTGAATGCAGCCCCGCAGAGGCTGCAGCTGTGTCCCACTCCCACAATAGCTGCAAGAGACAAGGTACGATACCTGGAACTAAGAAAAAAAAGATGTCTGTGACAAACTAATTTTTCGTCACGACACAAAGGCACTCTGAGATTCTCAGAAACAAAGTTAGAAATGATGGGACAAAAAATAAAATACTTTTGCAAGCATTAGAGAGTGTAAGTTAATCTCCTGTCAAATGTATTAGAGTTACCCATATTCTAGCTGCCTTCCTAAAAAATATCTCTGTTCTGTCCCAACCCAGGGGATCCATGTCGAGCCTGGAATCTTGCAACAGCGGCTTTTCCCAGCTGAGTGGAGCCACGACATCTTCCAGCCAGTCCCACAGCAGCTCCCATCTTTCTAGATAGCAGGGCCAAGGCTACGCTGGCAAGGAAGAATCACTCGGGGCTTTGTGGCCGCCCCAGAGCTGCTCTGTGCACTCAACCAAAGAGCCTACAGGGGCTGAGCCTTGAGGCGGTCCTTCGCGTGACCACAGGTAGCAGCCATTTGGACACAGAGAGGCTTCTGGGAGCTATTTTAAACAAAAATTAGAATTCGAATGGCAGATTTAGAGATTTTTATATCAGATGCCTACTTCTCAGTAGCTTTTTTTCCATGAATTGTGATTTTTTTTTTTTTTGGATGAATGTCAGTTTGCATGAAGCTGTGTATTACTCAACTTTAAAGGGCTCTTTCCAATCAGTCCTTTTCCTACGTGTGGTAGAGGAGACTGATGTTGCCTTATCTGTTTGATCTGTAGGACTAGATTATCCCTGTGTAGCAAAACTAATCTAGTTTTCTGGGTGCCCAGGGTACCAATTACACATCGGAAAGTGACAGTGGGCACTTCAGGTGCAGGGACTTGAAGCAAACTGTAAATACCGTACTACAGATAGGATGTTTCACAAATCAGTTCCAGGTCAAACCTAAAACCTCTTCCGATCTGACAGGATGCTATTAGGAAATGTGTTGGATTATTATTTTTTCCTAACCCACTGACATATCAAAATGGTTTTCTAGAAAGTACAGGCGGAGAACCTCCCTGCAGTAAGCAGCAACTTTCTTAGGCTATTTTTTCCTTTTTCCTCAGGTTTACAAGCAATAATGAGTAGATCTGACCCATCGCATCAAAGTGGATGGGAACTGAATCAAATTATAAAGGGCTAAGAAAAGCAATATTTTATTTCCTGAAGGCACAGAATTTTATGGCAGTATTATAGAACTTGCTTCTTTCAAACATGAGCTAACTTGAAGAGAAAACTTAAAAAAAAAAAAAGCATGTATGTATTTAAGCACTTACTGAGACGTATTTATTCAAATACTGGCTTATTTTAAATTAATTTTTAACTTATTTATCATTTCAAAAATGACTATTTATTAAATTCAGTCACCTTTTTTAATGGGATGAACTTTGTTTTAGAAAGGAATAACTGATTGTCTGCAATCCCAAGAAATGTTTCTACTCAAGGTTCTAATCTTTGTGATCGCTGGGCGTTCTTGCGTAAAGGGCTGTACCGTACATAGCACTTGGGCTAAGGGCTCCGAGTCATCCTTTCCTGCAAGGAAAGGTTAGACTCCAATATTTTGGGGATTCTAGAGCGATGTTTCTTAGGATTAAGAAGCAAGGATTGAGTTCAGGAGCTGGGAGAAGATAGCACGTCTTTTTGACGCACCAAAAATACCGTGTTTGTCCCTAATCTCCGCTGATTATTCCCGAGAGTGGCTGTGTAGCAAAGGCGTTAGTGATCCATTGGTCAGGCTGGGTAGCGAAGTTATACGTGTTCTTGCCCAGGTGGCAGCAGAAGGAGATCAGGCATCAAACACTGGGTTGCTGTGAGGCAGTATTTGCAGCTGGTGGGGACGCAGGGCTTGATGCAGACAGACGTCTGCTTTGGGATCCAGCTGTGCTGTGTGAGGACTCCTCGCAGAAGGATTGCCATGGTGCTGCCCCTGCGATCGTTCCGGTTATCCTGGCTGAGTGGCTCCTGGCACGTAATCCGGCGAGCGTGGTCTGAAGTGAATGAGTTTCCAGTTCCCCAGCTGGGGAGCAGCACAAACAGTTCTGGGCCTGGGGCGGGGGCCAAGCCCAGGAGGTGGTGGAAGTGCGGTTTCTTCCTCCAGCACAGCGATCCATGGATCCGTGGCCCTCTTTCTCTGTAAAGACTTCACAGAATCCCAGACTGGTCGGGGTTGGAAGGGACCTCTGG
>RSEF01000014.1:17193375-17247063 GCA_003993805.1 Himantopus leucocephalus | reverse complement strand
CAGTTCCCTGTCCTTCTTGAACCAGGGAGCCCAGAACTGGACTTGCATTGATTATTACTTTTGTTTCCCCCTCTCACCAAGTTTTTATTAAGGTCGATGGAATCTGTGCAGCTAAGAACAACATGTGTGTAAAGTAGTTCCTTCTAACCCTTCTTTTGTAATTACTGGTTTTGAAGCACTGAGCGTTGTCAAAGGAGAAAAGAGCCCTAACGTTTGGAACAATGGGAGATGAAGAACTTGATGTGTTTATGTAAGTTGCTTGGTTATTTTTAAAGGTTTGGGGTCAAGGAAATTACCTTCCCACCTTGCACCCCTCCCTGCCGGAGCAGAACGGGTAACTTAGTTACGCAGGCCTCCGGGAAAGTTCTGAGCTCGGAGAGTTCCCCGCTTGTTCCATGGACTTTATCATTTCTCCCAGACGAATGAAACTTCTGTCTCTGGTACTTCAGCATAATTGGAGTCTGACAGAGAGGGGAAAAGTACTGCCTTTGCTCTGGAAAATCAAGAGTTCCAGAATTAAAAGTGCATGTGTGTATCACTAGTGTAAAATCCTTTACCCGTTATTCATTCTGACGCTAGAAATAGAGTTCCAAACTGACTCTCAAAGCTTCAAGAGCAAACCCAGCCCCGTTCTCCCTGTGCTGTTTCAGGATTTCAGCTTCTTCTGTCTTGATTCTTGTGTGGTTGGTTGTGTCCCATGGTGGTACCGTTCCTGTTTCCTGTTTTTTCCCTTGGTTTGCTCTGGTTAAGAATCTCTTCCATTGCACTGGGGGTTTTTTTTAATTACTTTATTTTAAAATGTGGCATGTGCTGTTCCCCTCGCACCAGTAAAAGTTTTGGGTGTTTAACCCTTGTCGGTGAGGCACCTGGAACTTGGCAGGTCTCTGAACGGGCCAGGAAGAGACAAAGGGCTGGTCCACGGCAGCGCTCCCCCCCCGCTGGCTCCGGGGAGATCCCAACCCTCGCGTTTCCCCTTGTTCCTCGCTCCTACCGCTCCTCTGCCCCACGAGAGACTGCTGCACCCATCTGTCTGGGAAGCAGCTTGTCGGCTCTCCCTTGTCAATTTTAAGCAAAATTGGCCTGGGTTATTCCACCTACCAATTTACTTAAATAATCCAATCGGGAATTTTTTTTCCCCTTTTTTCCCTGAGGGTTAACAGGAGAAAGGCCGCGGCAGCCTGGGTGTTGTGGCTGTGCTGTGCTTTTTAAACCTGACTTTGAGAACTGCAGATACAAGAGAAGCAGAATTCTTCTAAAACACCTTCAAACCCACCCCCCCTAAAATGACATCAGCGTGCTTTAGAAAATAAAACCCGCTGTTTTCTTCACAGCAGCCTCTTGTGAGTTGAGACTGGGAGGAGTTCGGGCTTCTGGCTCCCTGGGAGCCGCTCGTCTCTCATAAATCTCGTAGGTCAGAACCTTGAAAAACGGACTCCGGTTTTGGGTGCTGAGCTAGAGGTGCAGTCGGGCCCTCCCCGCTCCCCGGCAGCATCCCGGCAGCTGCTCTTCAGGGAAGTCGGTGAGCTCGGGCTGCGGTCAGGTAACTTAGCTGGGTACTTCCAAAATAGCTCCTCAGTAAATTGGGGCTTTCCCCCGTTTCAAATATTCCATATGCAAAACACAAGAGCTACCTCAAAGAGCTGTTGCCACGTTTAACGTGTGATCCGCGATCTCAAGAGAGGATGCTGTGCTGGAGGCACAGAGCGTTGTGCCATTGTTTACAGTTAAATAGGGCCATACGTGAAACCTTTAGTCTTGGCGATTCCTACAGGTCTGCCCCATCCTGCCATTTACTGGCTTCCGTCCCAGTAGGACTGGGAAAGGCAAACACAGAGCACGTGCTGAAGAGGGACGTCAGACTAGACTCGGGGCAAAGCTGGAACACAGCAACAGTCATTTGGGCTAAATATTTTGCCGTCTTTCAGGTTTGAAAAGGGCTTTTCTTTTTTATGTTTTAACTGCCGCAGACAGAGCAGCGTAACCTCGTGAAGGGCCCGAGGGAGGCTCAAACCCAGCAAGGCGCAAAGGCAGCAGTGCTGCTGCTTTACCGCTCCCCTCTGCCGAGGGGTGAGCACCCGAGCGCACTCGCATGCTGTCAGCAGGGAGGCACCCAGAGCACCTCCTCGGTTCTCGGCTTCCCGTGTACTCCCTGCTGCGGGAAGAGCAGTCCCGATTGCCGGGTTGTCCTGCCAGGGAATTCGGAGCGATGGCAGTCGCTTTGGCTGCGCAGATGTGTTTACTGCGGTTGCAGACGCAGCATTGTTCACTCCAGTCCGATGGGACGGTTTGGTTGTATCAATTCCCTTTCAATAACAGGGGAAAAAAAAAAACAAAACAGCTTTTAATAAGAATTTAAAATCCTGCTGGATTTATTCATCGGGAGATTTTGAAAATGCCATAATGCGGTCATCTTAAATCTGTAACACTTACTGCAACTCAGAACTCCCAGTAGGAAGCGGTGAGCCCAACTGCAGCTCAGGTGTGAAGCGGCTGTGTGCTGCCGCAGCAGCTAGGGCCGGCCGTGCCGCGGTCAGAGGATTCCCTTACTCCAAAATGCATTTTACTAGCTCGTGCTTCTTTAATATCGGAAATGTTTATACTGGGAGCCAAATGATGCAAGAAACAGAGCTCTTAGAGTCCAAGGACTAAAATTGACAAGTATTTGTCAAAGATACCTGCATGCTCTTAGCCTTTAATATTCTTCTAACATGTTTGTGATGATTCTTACATCGAATTACTTCTCTTTTTGGAAGGCTAAATTGGTATGTGACATGCGTTGGCTTTTAACGACATCAACATCCACTTCCAAGCTCTTAGTTACTTGTAAGTTAAATGGGCATTACGTTTTTTTTAGCGAGCGCTGTCTTACTTTCTCTCCCTTGCAGCTGTCTTCATTTTTTAGATATCAAAATCCTGATTTTTTTTTTTTTCTCAGCCAAAAAAAAAATAAATCCCCAAATGTTCTTGAAGAGCAAAACACAGAGTGCTTTGTAATGTGGTACTTGAGAACAGATGGAGTTGGTTACAGGACTGGTAGGTTCTGGTTGGAGCTGTACATTTCTGTATGTTGGAAATAAAAAGGAAAAAAAAAAAGGCAGCTTCAAAGAACATGTCTGATTGTTTGATGTGACTGTTCAAATTGTGGTAAGCTCTGAAAATTCAAGCACGTGTGCTGCTGCTCTCTTTACCCCCAGAAACGGAGGTAAGTCTTGCTTGTACTCAGTTATTTCCTACTTTTTAACTGGAATGCTCTTTAATTTTTCCCAGTAGAACCAGCATTCTTTGATTATTTTTTTTTTGACAGTGCAGAGTAGGCTGCTACAGCGCATCGTCCTGCAACATAGTTGGTTATTTAAAATAAAAAGGGCCTCCTGGGTCTGAGTGACCAGCTGAGATTAACTGGGAACGGATCGCGCCTTCCTTCCGCAACGGGGGTACTAAGAATTTGAGTTTCAGGCAGTTGTTAGTCATAGACTTTATTGAAGCTTCAAATAGTCTTCTGTAAATAATAGAAAAATAGAATCTTCCATTTACAGGTTGATTTGACGCCAACAGCAGCACAAAAAATTACACATCCTTTACTCGGAGAGATAAAAACGGAGTGCATAAAAGTGTTAATATTCAGGCTCAGACAGGCTTTACCACCCCCTCACCCCCCCTTGCAGCATTAAAGTAGCACGTTAAAGGCGAGTTCCCCCTCACGTGGAAGCAAACTCAAATACATTTTTGTTTGTTTTTAAAATGCATTGTGTGAGGATGCATTCTAGTAAAACGCCTCATTTCCAGCCAGGATATTCGGGATCTTGGGTTGCTCGAAGTACTTAACTGACGGTGGCCCAGCGCGCTGCCGGCAGTCCTTCCCGCCAGGGAGGGAAGGGCAGCTCCAGCAGCAGCGAGTGCTGGGCGTCCCGCGGGCCGAGGGCAGCGCAGGTTGGGGTAGGGCAAGCCCAGTCCCACCGCTGGGTCCCGTCGCGCTGCTGCTGTCCCTTCCCTTCCCCAGGCGGGAGAGCTCCGGGCTGTGGTGTCGGCGACAGCCAGGAACAGCACGCCGGTTTCTGGCAGGTACAAGAGAACGCAAGAATGAATTTATTATTTTTTTTAAAAAACTGAGAAAGATTTTTATTGTGCTGTACTGTATCAGAAATGCAGCGCTGATCAAGTGCCTGTTATAGAGCACTCCTCGGACTAAGGATCCAGTAAGAAAACACTCTGGCCCCGCAGTCAGCACAGGCCGGGTGAGGAAAGCCCCAACCCTGTGTGTCGGCCTTTGACCCTACCACTGTGGCCAGAAGCAGCAGCGTTGTGGTCTCACTATGCGCTGTACCTGTTTCAACACTTTTAAAACAACTTTTCTCAGTTTTATGATAAAAGTCTGAGCTTACCAGGGAAGGGCAGACAGTTATAGACTACACCATCCTCCTTAAGCCCAGCTTTATGCTACAGGCAATTTATCCTGTGTTTTAAAAATAGTTACCACTGCTCAGGTGAGAAGGGACCTTTCTCAAGTGCCTATGGCTTCCATTCCTCACCTGTTTCCCTCAAGTACTGGAGGGAACCAGCCCATTTCCCTCCCTGCTCCAGCTGTGGAATTCCCTTATCCACCTTTGCAGAGGGATGGAGGGGGGGAAGCTGGCCCCATGGCTCGTGCCCTGCATCCTCTCATGGCAACTAATTACGCAGCCTCGTTCACTCCGGCTGGAGCAGCGGCAGAAGGGTGGGAAGCCAGCCATGTTCTCAGCAGGGCTGGGCCAGAAGCGAGGGACTTTCTTGGACTTGCAGTATCTCCCTGCTCCTCTTGGGTCAGTCAGCAGTTTCACACTCCAGCTCTGAGGAACCCCTGTACCCGTCAGTACAAGGTGCGGAGAGAAATACCTTCTCTTTTCTCATCCGGGGCTCTGCAGGAGCGCCTGACTTTGGTCCTGAGTATCTTCTGTCTCGCAGGCAGCAGAGGTGGAGGTGTGACTGGCTTCCCCGTTCATCTCCCTCAGGGGGTGGTAGAGATAGTCACCGCTCTTGTGGTGCCTCTCTGACCTGGCCTTCAGAAAAAGGCCTACGTTTCCCATGGCGCTCAGCACGAGAAGCAGAGCCAAGACAGAGGTCACGGAGATCCAGGTTTTTCTGTCGGACAAGAAAAATCCACATAAGCACATCTCTCGACCTGCTTTCACGTGTTCCCAGCGTGCGAACGACTTCTCCAGCTTTGTACTCCCTTCTCTCATCACAAGCTGGCGGTTCTGCTCTCGGGCAGGTGAGAAGTTGCTCTGGGAAAGCCCTGGAAGGACTGCAGGGCACAGGGATATGTTCAGCTTTCCACTGGGCTAACAAGTGGCCACCTGTGTCTGCAGAGAGGCCGCAGCCTCACCCATACTGCAGAAGCCGTTCTCTGGCGTTAGAACGGTCCTTGTCCATCTGCTGCACATACAGTGTGTCAGCCGGAGGGTGAGAGCGGTTCCTGTCTAAGCTGCGGAGCGCCAGGCTCAGAGCGTGAGCCTGACGGGGGCTTCAGCTCAGGTTTGGTCACCTCCCCGTCCTTCCCACCGTGAGCGCTGCAGGGGATCTAACCAAGGCAGCCCACAGATGCTACGGGCAACGAAGCAGCGGGTCTCCCAACTTCGTGCCACGCTGCCCTGGCAGCCAGGAGCAGGTGTGAACAGCTCCGTCCGTGAGCAACTGAGGGCGTGGACTTGATGTGTATGTATACGCGTATATGATGAGTATTACACACTTACTCTGACAGAGAGAACTTTTCATTGCTCCTTCCCTTATTCTGGGAAGCCAAACACCGCCCAGCTGGAAAACAAAGAAGGAAGAAAGGCACTGGTGGGAGGAAGGTGTAAAATTCCACTGAAAAGAGCAAGTTAGGTAAGATGACAGCCAGCCAGAGCTGATAGCTGAGCAAACAGAACACGATGCACCAAAGCTGCTCTCCCAACTTGTTTTTAAGAACACAAGCGCTGTAATCAGATGTACCTTTGTTTAACTGCTCCTGTACTGCCCATTCATAGGTGACGTTGCAGCTGCCTGTCTCCCGGTCGCAGGGACACGTGTGTTCACATGCGCATTCTTCCTGGCAGTTTGGCCCATACCAGCCCATGGGACACTCTAGGGAATTGATTACAAAGAAGTTTGTCACTGTCAAAGCTCCACCTGCTTTGAAACCACCCAGTCTATCCCTCTGCGGCTCCTCTGCCCCCAGCTCACCCATGCCTGTTTCCCCAACTGCACCAGCTCGGTGCCAGGAAGGACGGGCACGCTCGCAGCTGCAGGAGAGGCTCAAACCTCACCTATATCTCACTGAGGTGTTCGTGTTGCCCAGAAGACTCCTCTCCCTGCCGCACCTGAGCTACGGCCCTGCAGGTTGGCTCGGAGGCAAAGGTAGAGGGGGGGCATCAGTGGCCAATTCCTCAAGGCAAGCTCATACTCGTGTTTGAGCAGGAGCAGGCAGCGGGCTCCCTGGCTGCGCTGAGCCTGACAAAGCTGTCCTGCCTGCCCGCCCTGCAGCAAAGCGCCAAGCTCCGGGTTAACTGCTGGGTTTTTTTGTTTACTTCACAGAGAAGATTTAGTAGAACAGGGATGGGGCTGGCTGAGTGTTCCTAGGCTGAGAACACAGCATTGCTAACCACGCACACAAGTTTACACCCACGCGGTAATTAACTTGTCCTGTCACCAGAGCAGGCTGTTCAGTCGGATACAGGGGGGCTCGAGCGCTTCGGAAACGCTGGAGCGGTCACACAATTGAGGCCGTGAGTAGCTCCGTTAGCAGTGGCACAGGCCCAGCGTGGCCTGGAGACGGGCTACAGGCAGCGCCTGGGGCAACACCCGCAAGCCAGGGATGTTCAAGTACTCCTGTTCTACGCTCATGAACTTGGGAAGGCAGCACAGTTCTTTGGGGCAGGGACTAAACAGGGATCCACAATTTTCTAATGATGAAGAAAACTGCTCTTTCCCTTCTGCTCCCTTTGGTTTTTAGCTAATTTGGGTCAGGCAGGTAAGCCCTGAAGAGCTGAGAGGTGGCAGGTGTGAAGTTCGGGCTGGAGCCTGCCTGGCAGACCTCGCACTTGCTTTGCCTACAAGAGGTGGCTCAAAGGTGACACCAAATCCTCTGCCCAGCCCAGGCTGTTCTTCAGAGCAGCCCTTACCTTGCTCACAGCTGGTGCCGTAGTACCCAGCCGGGCAGGAGCAGGCTCCGTGCACAGGGTCACACGAGCCACCGTTCCGGCACAGGCATTTCTGGGTGCAAGCGTCCCCGTAGAAACCATTAGCACAAGCTACAGGAGAGAAGCAGAGATCTCATCAGGGCCCTCGTTACAAAGGCAGCAATCCCACCCCATGCTCATACCCCCAGAGCAGTCACCGGCACGGGGTGTTGATGGCTGCTCAGAGAACAGAAGCCGAGTCTGTGCCTTGAACAAGGAGCGAGGGCTTAGAGTGCTTCGCACCAAGCCCATCTTAAAATGCTCAGGCTGCAATTAAACTCACACTGACCGAAAGGAGCAGCGCATTGTGTAGCCTTTCCCTTGGCTGCTCCCTCTGGGGAGCCACCCCCCACTGCAGGCAGCGGCTCGCGCTATCCTTTTGCTGGCTATGAAGAACCGGAGTGGATATCAGCATTACCTTCACTGCAGTTGCTGCCAGTCCAGCCAGCGTCACACAGGCATCCAGCTGCGGAAACACACACAAACAGCCATTAACAACAATGGAGAAAGACTTAGAAATAGCAGGAACTCAAAATTAGGAGCCTCTGCTTCTTGGGGTGCCCCCTGCCTTGGCCAAGGAACCCACAGAAGAGGAATCCTGAACTCACACACGGGTTAGGTTCGAACACCCACCCGCCACAGCTGCCAAACACAGCAGAACCTCCTGCTGACTGGATTTGAGAGATTAACTCTGGGTCAGCTATTAGCAACACCTGTACCCGCTGAGCTCTGCCCAGTCACTTCACTGGTGCAAACTTGGCTGCGAGGTCAATCAGGGAGGTAGCACAGAAACGGGAAAGCAGGATTGAGCAGGCACAGAAGAGCAGAAGCTGGGGGTGTGTGTTATCGCAGTCCCCAGAGTCAAAACAAGTTTATGGGAAAGTAGCAATTGCTCATTTGTAAAAATTGTGAAGCAGGAGAGTCAAGAAGGAACAATAAAGGGAGGGGGCAGGACTCGGCTGCTTTGTCATACAGCGTAATTCACATCAGCGGATTTACAAAGAAGCCAGGAGCACAACCCCAGCGGGCAGAAAGGGGAAAACTCAGACATGGAGCAGGAAGTCAAGTCCTATTACAGGTCCGGTTTCCAGATGTGAGCCCCAGCCCTGCTGCTGTCTCCTAAAGGCCACGTGTTCTGACCAGCTCTGCTGCTGATGATGATGGTGATGATGCCGGGGAAAGAGGGAGAGCAGCTCCATACAGCCAGCAGGTGAGACAAGGGCTTCCAGAGTCAGGGCTTGTGCTGGCCAGACAGCACCTGCGGCCCTAAAAGGCTGGGCTGCGGGGGCTGGGAGGCCTCGCCAAAGGCTGCTGCTCTCCCCAGCGAAGGAAGGGGCTACTGCTGGTGCCGGTTCAGGTGAGCTACACTCCTTCACGCCAGGACGGGAAAGGACTCTGTGAAGCAGCCGGGACTGCACGTGGTGACACCCTGGGGGCCCACCGTGGTGCCTCGCAGGCAGGTAAGCGATATTCCTCATGTTTATACCGCCCAGGTCCGTGCTTCCCCTAGAGCTACCCATGGGCACCCACCGGCATCTCCGTGTGAGAAGCCTTTTCCCACCACAGTGACTCACAGTCAGTGCAGACGCCATGCAGGCTGCAGTTGGAAGGGCCGCAGTCCAAGATGTCACAGGCTGGTCCCCTCCAGAAGTCCCCAGTGCAGTGGCACTCCCCTTCCACGCAGTCCCCGTGGCCGCTGCAGTCTGCAGGCTCGCAGGCAGGCTCGTGGATACACATGACGGTCGAGATGCTCCGAGGGCAACGCCACATGTTGTCAAAGGAGCTGGGGACAGAAGACGGGTCCCGTAAGGCGTGCAAGCACTGTGCTGCTCCCAGCCCTACGTGAAACCAGTCAATACCATCCGCAGATCTGCATCCTGATTCACGTTGGCAAAGGAAAACATTAAAAATGGCAAAATATAAACATAAAATTAGATTTGAGTCAATGTTTTAACTAAGTGTTAACTCCTATCGGGTAAGAGTCATTTCAAACGCGGAATTACAGAAAGCAGCGTCTCCCTTTAAGCAGCCCTAGCTTCCCTAACTTTGGCCTTCAACACACCTTTAACTGAGTGTTATTTACTTTGATATAAGCGATGTCACTGCAGTTACAGCAACGCTTGGCTTTCAGCTGTCAGACTGCAAACTGAATCTTAAATCCCTTCACGTGTACAGTCAGAAATGACTAAAAAGCTGAATTTAAAGTAAAATATTCTTTAGGTACCCTCAAGTGAGGCAGGGCAGGGTTTCCAAGTCAGTGTTTCTCTTCCACAATAATTAGCTGTTGACAGATCTGCTAATTCCTGTGAAAGCGCAGCTCTGAGTCTAAGAGCTGCTGCCTTATCTGATTCCCACGTCAAGCCACTCAGTCACAGAACAGCTTTGCTGCGTGTCTGAAAACAGCTAAACTTTAATCCCGGATGACTAAGTGGAAAAAATACGTAGTTACTAAATCGCTTTAAATTTTAGAGTCGCGCTCTCCCTCAAAACTTGCCACTTGCCTGTACGTTGCGGACTCCCAGCCATGCAGACTGACTCCCCTGCAGAGCAGAGGGGTGGGATGAGCTCTGCGCGCTAACGGGAGCTGCACGGTTACTCGGTGCAGCCCTGGGCACGCGCAGCCAGCACCTACCAGTGCTCAGACGGGTAGCTTGCGAGGGTCCCGTTTAAGACCAGCATTGCAGACCCTCCGCCATCCAGGTTGATCGCGTTGATGATTCCCTGCTCCTTCAGAAACTCAGCCATTTCCCAGAGGTTGACCCTGCAAAAGCAAACAGTTGTTCGTTCCTGATTCACGCTGGGTGACTTCAATACGGGAAGCTCAGTCCCTCTCCTCGGTGGAAGAGGGGAGGCTCTCCCATCCCAGGTATGCCGACCCACTGCCTGGAGGCCGCATTAGCCTTTTCTGGCTCTGCCAGAAAGACAGCAACCAGCGGTGTCTTCAGCTGACCTCCTGAGCTCTGCAAGTCTCTGCCTTAAAGCACGTTACGGGCAGCCGCAGAGTCCCTCCAGTTCCAGTGACAGAATTTAAATGCCGATCTTGCACCTGCCCCAAGACCTTACCCCAGCCCTGGCCTTACCCTCTGGATTCTGTCTGTCCGTCCACATGAACCAAGACCAGCCGCCCCTGACTGTCGTGTCCAACCGCAGTCCTGGCTGATATCACGTTGATGAACTTGTCGAAGGTTCCTGTGCAGGAGAGGGAATAATTCACGCCCCAGCTGGGTGACAGAACCGGCCATTCAGACTCATCTGTCTGCAAAACAACTCCCAGCAAGGAGCTCATCTAAACTGAAACACAACGAGAACAGAGCCGGGGTTCCTCCTGTTCATCCAAGCCCATCCAGGAACAACGTTTCCAGAAGCGCTCCTGTGAAGTTTTTGACTGGCACAGGGACAAAGAAGGGGATTTACAAGCCCTCAGTTTTAAACTCTGCTTTGAGTTTCTCTGGACAAGTATTAATACCAATGATGCCACCGCTATTTAGAGTCCTCAGCGAATTCTGTTCAACAACCCTGAACAGGCGAGCGCAGCCCTATCGTGCCAGCAGCCTACTTCTTGTACTGCACTCGCCGCAGACTCGGCGTAAAGTAGCACAGAAGAAATTTGGACCTCTTAAGTGAGTAGCAAATTGCAACTAGACAACGGTTTCCACTGCTACCCCCCTCCTTCCATCAGCCCCATCAGAAGGACAATCTATACCCAGGCTGAAGCCAGGCTTTACAGTATTTACCTGTGGTTTGAATTTCACTGCACTCAGCCACTTGACTCTGATTGACGTACACTTCTCCATCTCTTAGGAGCCAAACTACCCCGCTCACAAGCTGCACAAAAGGGTTTGCTTCATCCAAGACGTCTTCCTCGGACAGGTAACTAGGAAAGAGAGAGCAGGAGGGCTTACCCACAGTCACAGCGGTGTCATGGAAAAGCCTCTTCTGCTGCCAGCAGGCTCCAAAAGCAGGGAGGAGGGGAGAAGGTGGCTGAAGGAAGGTTAGCTACATCCAAAACTAGAGGCCAACCAGTGCGAAACATGACTTTAGCAGCCAGAGTGGACCCTGTTCTCTGCTACTGTGCACAAAACCACTGTTAATGATGGTCCCAGGCCATTTGCACGAAACAACTCCTGCCAACAATGTGGCCGGTGGACCTGAGCCAGGATAATAAGGGCAGAAAGCATCTGGCAGGACATGAGGGCAGAGCCATGGCCAAATACTCAGGGATCTGTGGAAGCAGCTGTAACATCTTGCTGTCTGTCAGCTTCCATTCTGCAAACAGCTGACACCAAACAGCTTTTGAGAGGCTTTTCGGCAACAGCATCCAGTCTGCCTACAGCCACACCACGGGGAAGGCACTGCGGGATGCTACCCACCCCCGCCTCCGCTTGGGAAAGAGCCCCCTCTGCTCTTCCAGACCGCAAAAGCTTTCACTGAAGAGTAAAAGGACCGTTAAGACACCGTTTCCACGATCGGGCGCTGTGTGTCATGGCGGGATGCTTCCCAAGGGATATTCTTCTCTCAGGAATTAGGGTGCTGAGTAACATCTGCCTCATCAAAACCCGACGCGAGGCGATCTTTGCAACTGACAGGAGAGGACAGCAGCAAAGCTCGGGGCCGAACAGCTGCACTTTCGCTGTAAGCTCTGCCTGTGGGTTTTGGTTTAAAACGGTTTGCTCTACGTGCTCCAGTCACGTCTTGGGGAAGCCGGATGTTCAACTTTTGGTTTTTTAGTAGGCACGATTGCAGCCGAACACAGCGTCACGCTTTGTAGAAAAGTGTAATTGAAAATACCTGAAAACATGCCAGAGGAAATCCCTTTACCCGCGGGAAGGGAACACCAAGGCAAAAACCAACACAGCGTTTCTGAAAAGGGATCAAATGGCAGAACAGCTTGAGCACGGACTCATTAACTGTCAGCTTTTAAAGCCTGCAATTATCCATCGCCAGGCTAGGTGGCAGAGGCAGCAGCTTTGCTAGGTGGGGGGTAACAATGCGCCCTGGTGCACCGTCCTGCTCGCCATGACATAGCGAGAAAGGGTCAGGTGCGAAGCACTCTCCCTCTGCCCTGACAGGCCAAATTATTTACACCAAAACTATTTCTACTGTCATGTTTTAGAAGCCGCAAAGACACCGAGCAGACACCAACGCACAGAGTGCCATGACTCCATTTAACACGGGAAATCCTGCCAGAGCAGGAGAGAAGCAGGGCAGAGCTGACATGAAGGACTCAACAGTGACCTTGCAGTTGCTCTTGGTCCCCTCGGCAGAAGCCTCCTCACTAAAGTGGACATGTCACCAACTCCACCAGCCCCTCTGTCTGGCTGTGGTTCTCAGGGCTGCCGGGAACGGCTGCACACCAAAGCACCAGCTCGGTACAGTCAGTGTGGCTTTGCAGAGACCCTTGCTGAGATCTGAGGGCACATAGGAGTGGGCTAAGAGAAGGGTGGAGAATGTCAGCCAACAGACACAGCAGCTTCCAGCCTGCTTGTCCATCTTTTGAGACCGTCAGAAGGACCTCCGGGAACCCTTCTAGGACCTTGAGGGTGCCCGCTGCTGCTGGGGAAGGGTAGCTACCAGGCACCCTTTACTTCCAGCAAGCACTAACACTCCCTCTGTCAGCTGTTCCTCATCAAAGGGTGCTGTGAGCTTTTGTCTCCAGCTGGTCGGGGAGTGTCACACACCCTTTCACCTGCTGCCAGGAAGAGGCCTATATAACCACCAGGCTGAGACCACAGCTCCCAGTGCTGAGATGCTGCGGATCCTGCAGCGGGGAGCTGGAAATTCTGTAGAGGGTAGCGTCTGTGGTCAGCAGCGGTGAGACACCACAGGGCACAGCCTCCAGCACTGACTCCTACAACTACACCCGGCACAGCGGACACCTCGATTCAGCCCGAGCTGTGGAGGGAGAAGGCAGTGCTCCAGCACTCGGGCTGCCGTGATACCTGGTGCCTCCTGCTGAAGGTGGAGCCAAGAGAAACAGTGTCCTAGTGTGTGCTGGCAGAGGAGCTACGCTGCCGAGACAAGGAGCTACAGGAGGTCTACATGCCGCACAGCAGTACGGACGATGAGAAAGAGATGGACAGATGTTCTCTAAAAGCCTGCAGAAACAAAACCCTGAAGCCCACAATGCCCAGGGTCTGCTCACTGGGGGGGGCAAATCCTGTGATGCTGAAGGCTGGAAGTGTGTGAGCTCTGGCACCAGGAGGGAGCTCTTCCTCCAGCCAGGGTCAGTCCCCAGGCAAGGGGATGGGAGCTCTGTGAAATGACGCGTCTGTGCCAGCTGAGCCCGAACCCCACAGCAGCACCAGAGGAGGTGGGTGAGCGATAGGGGGAAGCTCGCTGCTGCGGGGGGACAGAGGGGCCCCTATCTGCTAACCTGTCTAGGGAGGTTTGCTGGGGGCTCGGAACTGGGCTGCTGTGGGGAGACTGCTGAGGCTTCTCTAGCCCTCAGACTATGATCCCCTTCCACACAGGCACCAGCAGCACTGCCTGGAGTGTATCGAGAGCACCTGCATAGCTCTGGGGCTGGAGAGCCAAAGGTGGCCCAGGTGGTCCTCTCCTCCATCCTGCTGGTGAGGAGGAAGGGCTTGAGAAGCAGTGGATGGATTCTGTGGGTCAATATGCATTAGCACAGCTCATGTTGACAGTAAGAACTTGTTTTTTACAAGGCTAGAACCCTCTCTGAGGACTGACTGGCAGGGATGGCATTCACGTGACCAACTGAGACAGAAGCAACTTCTGTAAAGATGCAATCTAGTGAGGACAGCTTTAAAGCAGGAATGACAGAAGAGGGAGATAATCACCCACAGGCAAGTGAGGAAGTGGTAGAGCAGGCTGGCAAGCGAAGGTTGCAGGGTGACGTGGACAAGAGAACCTGAAACAACAACAGAATACAAACAAAAGGCGAGCTCACCCCTATGCACACAAATAAGGAAGTGGTGAGAGGACTTATGGGGAAGCTCTCACCCGCTTCCTGGAAAATTGGAGCGAGAGCCTGTGTGAAGCTGTACAGTAACACAAGCAGAATAGGCACAAACAGGAGGAATCGGAGATCTGTGCAGCAGCAGGGCTACAACCTCACTGGGATCACGAAGACCTGGCAGGACAGTGCGTGTGACTGGAGTGCTGCAATGGGTGGATACAGGCTCTTTAGGATGAGCCTGCGCCCAGGGAATGCAGGGGGAGAAGCGGAAAGCGGTTGTCCTTTACGTGAGAGAGCAGCAGGAACACCAGGAGCTCTGCCCAGGCACGGAGCGCAAGCTAGCTGAGGGCTTACGGGGTAGGGTTAGAGCTCTGGCAGATCAGCACAGGTGACATTGCGGTGGGTGCCTGCCATAGACTGCCTGGTCGGGAAATGGTAGATAGGACCTTCTGCAGAAAACTGGAAAAAGCCTCATGTTCGCAGGCCCTGGCACTTATGGGACATGTTAACCATCCTGGTATCCGTTGAAAGGGTAACACAGCAGAGCACAGGCAATCCAGGAGATGCCTGAATTTCTCCTGAACAGTAAGTAACTTAATGTGACACACTTTTTTATTGTAAAGGGTGATCAATCACAGGACCAGGTTTGTCCGGAGAGGTTGGGGAGTCTCCATCCTCGGAGATGTTCAAAACACAACTGGACGTGGCCCTAAGCACCCTGCTCCAGCTAACCCTGCGCTGAGCAGGGCGTTGGACGAGGCACCTCCAGAGGTCTCTTCCAACACCAGCGATTCTGTGCTGTAGCCAGAGCAGTTATGTAGCACACTCTGCCTCTCCTCTGTCGGGAGGACAGAGACCTCTTTCCCCTTCTACCATAATCAAGCGTACCTGCTGCACATTGGGAGAGGAAGCACAGGAACCTAAGCAGCTACAGATTATCAGAGTAACTTACCCAGCTTCTCTTCATCCTAGGAAAAAAAAAGCCAATGCCCAGAGAGATAGCTCAATGGGGTACAGGTAGGACATCCCTAATTTCAGCATTCAAAGCATACTTCTACTCTAACTGAGAGAGGCCACAGAGGCAGTGCTTCCTGCCTCAGGGATTCCTATCAATCTTCAGGGAGGAGAGAGCGTTCTCCACGCTTCCCCCAAATTCTTACCCAAACACCATGGTGCCATCCTTCCGGATGCCGAACTGAGCGTTTTGCAGGCCTTTCGAGTTTCTCACCAGCTTTCCATCGCTCACAACGTTCCCAAGGCACTCCCCAGTCTCCATGTTGAAGTACCCACCGTTCTGGGCCACCAGACACTTCCTGAGCCTTGCGGTCTCTTCCACGGGGGCTCTGCGGCGAGCCCGGCAGCCTCCCATGCCGCCTGGCTCTAGCACGGAGAAGGTCCTCAGGGGGTTCCTCACAAAAGTGAAGTGGCCATAGACCACCTTGCGGTCCTCACCCTCTGGGGGGATGTAAGAAACAAACGTTCTGGTGGTAGCCACTGGGCCGCCTGTCCTGTTGTCGCTGGGCCAAGCTTCGTGTGTTACGTTGCCATACTTGAGGGGCTGACAGTCTCTGACGTGCCTGTGGTGGTGCCGAGGGCCGTGCTGGGAGGGGAAATAGGGCTGCAGCAGTGGGTCGCTGGGGGGGTTCCTGCAAGAAGACAATCCGGTTGCCCCAATGTTGCCCTGGCAGAGCGTGTCCGCCGCCCCACTGTGACGCCGTGCTCCCCCCACAGGCGCCAACCTGACCTTTATCTCCTGTAACCCTGCCCAAGTGACAACCACCCGTGGTGGGCACGATGGGTGCATCTAGTCGTGATGGCTCCATCCAGCTCAACGTGGTTTTGGGGAGACACACAACACAATGGCCAAGAGCTAACTTGAGCAATGCTGGTGCTGTGGTCAATAAGCAAATATGACTACAGGTCAATCATCTCACCCCCATAAATAGCGGACAAACTAAGAGCTTGTGGAGCTCTCCTGCAGGGCAGCAGGGTGCACACCAGGATCTCCCCTGGGCAGGGACACCTCTCAGGGTTACTTCTTGAGATTCAGAAATTCCCTGCAGCAACAGATCCTCGGTGAGTGACGAATATCATGCTAAACTGTGAAATCTTTTCTAAGTGATATAAAGGATGGATTGCACACGTGTAATCTTTTAGACATAAACCATTGACCAAGTCTGGGACCAGGACTGGATCCAGCCGCACCCGGACTCCTCTCTGAGAAGGAGTTTAGAAAGCGAAGGGGGTCCTCTCTGCACCTCCGCTCGACGGGACAGTCCCCCTGACAGCTCCGTCTGGCTGTGTCCTCCATGCAGTACATAACCAAGTCTGCCTTGCCACGGAGTCTCGTTAAAAACAGTCGTGTTTACTATCTAACCTTGTTAAATCCCTGTTTTATATCAATAAATGTATAGCTGCTCCTCTCTCCGAGTGAGGCGCATCGCTCCACCCGTGACACCGGCACGGTGCCGAGGGCTGGCGGAGGCCTCACCGGCACCCCGGACCCCCGGGGAGTCCCCGGTACCGCTGTAACCCCGCTCCCCGCCTTAAGGATGGCTGTACCGCTTAGTCCCCGCACCACCAAGCCGACCTCGGGGCACCGGCTCGGCAGCGCCCGGCCAGACCCCCCCCAGGGGAGGAGCGGCGCTACCGGACAGGGAAGGGACCCCCACACACACACCCGGGGCCCGCCCGTGAGGGGACGGCAGAGCCGGCACCGCCCCGGGCACCCGCACGGACACTCACCCGGCGCCCCACGCAGCCTGCAGCCAGCCGAGAGCCGCCAGCGCGGCCGCCGCCACCACCGCCGGCCCCGGCCGCCCGCGGCCCCCGCCCGCCGCCCTGCAGGCCGCCATCTTGGCGGGGCGGGCGCGGGCAGCGCCCTCTGTCGGGCGGCGGCGGCGCAGCGCCCTCAGGGGAGGCCGCGGGGCCGGGCCCCACCGAGCTAAGGCGGCATTTATGACTAGAAAGATGGCAAGAAATAGTTTAAAAGTGTTGTTTCGATAACGAGCGGTGGCCCGTCTCTCTGTATGGGCGATGGCGACGTGTCTGGGTCAGCGTTAGCCTCGGGGAGGACGGGCTCTCCCGCCTGGCGCCTTCTCATGGCCGTCTCCCGGAGAAGGAGGTGAGTACGGCTGTGCGGCCACCGCAGCGGCACCCTCCTCCTGTGGAGGATTGGGATTGCGTCCATTTTCCAGAAGGGAAAAATAACTAAATTGCGTGTGTGACAGTATATTCAGTCAGCCCCAGGTTTCCCCAGCCATAGTGTTAGCGGTTTGGGTTCTGCGGTAGGCCGGGGCTAACGGAGTTTGGGCCAAAACTCTCGGAAAGCCTTACTTTACAAATGCGGGAATTTCCTCTGTCAAGAAATACCCGAGCAAGTCCTCCATTCCTGTATCTGCCCCTAAGGTAATTCTTCTCTCTAACCGGGAACCAGATGCCAGACCCCGCATTTGCAGTAAAAAAAAATGTTTCTCCTTCTAATCTCCGTAGCTCTATTTTGTCTCAAAGAACTATTTTGTTAAGAGTGGTAAGGGCACCTACTTTATTCGCCAGCAAAGCTCAGCATTTCTTCCTCCTGACCTCGGAGCTTGTTCTGCGTGCTTTCAGCCCAGCTTCAGCTCTAGCACCGACCAGACAAAACGGTTTGGAAAGCCATAACCGCCCAAAGAGCGACAGTAAAAGCCGGCACCCTTCGGTCTTCTACTGAATTCTAGCAGTTTAAATAGCAGAGGAAATTAATTGGAGGGGTTTTGCCGGGGTTCGGGGACTGGTTGCTAGAGGGATGCCAACTTCGGGACGTTGTTTCAGTGTTTCACCGCTCTGTTCTGAGCCGCGCTCGTCGCTGAGGAGAATACTGCCAGTATGTCATTATATCAGAAAAGAGGTTTCAAAGTGCTCATCTTGGGAATACAATACATCTTTTAGGCGTGCAGTCAGCTCCCAGGTTGGTGGGGCTAATGTTAAAATCCAAGCTCCTCTTGGCACCATGGCTGTGGCACGGACTGTTCTCACTGTAGAACGGTTCGTTACGTTTCCCTGATGCATGTTCATGTCTGTGCAGCCTGCGAGAGGCTGGCGTTGAGCTCGGGTAGTCATCTCCTTTCTATCAGGCATTTGTTTCTGTAAATGCCGCGATACAAGGGCAGGTGTCCCCCCGTCAATGGGGGCAGTGGGGCTGTGGAGCCGCGTGCCCAGGGCTGGATTGTAGGTCGCAGAAGCCAGCGTTTCCGTGGCCAATGCCAAAGGACAGGGCTAATGCCTCAGCTCTCCCAGGGTAAGTATAGCTGGTATAGGTAAGCGTGCTGCTCTCTCAGCTACCTTGCAGGTGGGAAAATGTACTCTTATTTCGGCAATAAAATGAAAAACTCCCTTAGCACAAACCAGCGCATTAAAAGATCTTAGCAAATCTTAGGGTTATTACGCCTCCGCTTTCATTCATCAGTGGAGAGCTGCATCTGTCCTGCCTGTTGTTTCGAGCTGGAAACAAGGCTGCCCAGTTCAAACTTCAGGGTGGACTAACAGAGTGGTTTTAATGGTCTAAAGTCAGCTCTACCTAAAGCAGTGAGTAGAGTACTCTAGGAGTTCATTCAGGATCGTGCTTTGTCTTTTCCTTAAACACCTTAAACTTTTTGCAGGGACCATCCTGTACTAAGGGCTTCATCAGAAAGCTTACACCCAATTCCCAAACTCAGCCTGCCTTTCCCAGAGCTTACAAGAGAGGGCAGGATCACAACGTGGGGCGTAGAATCCACCGGCCAAAAGCTGCCTTCGGAAATCCACAGGGAACAGAAACCTCATGCAAACCGGAATGAAAAAAAAATAATCACAAAACAGTATTTGAAAACTGACTAGTCTTTCCTCCCTATATAATGCATTTACTTTGCAATTTACTTTCCTCCCTAAAGCAGCCCCTCCCGCTGCACTAGTATTAGTATTACATGGAGTATAAGTAACTTGTTTTTCTAGAACTTTTCCAAGAGGGAAGGGTGGCCTTTGTTAGAATTTCAATGTGTGTTTGTGGTGACGCGCCATTTCCCCGTTAATGAAGATAACTACCCGTTGCTAAAGATAACCCCTCTCAATTTCAAGCATGTCACAAACACAACTCCCCAAAATACAGGCTCTAAAGTCTATGTAACGTGCAGGTGCTGGCAAACCACCTTACGGCTGCACGGGACCGAATGGGTCTCAGCAGCTACGCTGTCCTGGGTTTTGGTATGAAGACACAGCTCCAAACCTAACCTAGGTTTTAGTCTAGGTCACGTTCTACACCAGAGTATCTCTGTTTTCTCCAGCAATGGAGGTTGGCCAAGCTTGCCTTTTTTTTTTCCTGTTATCATATATGTTTCTGAATATCATGAAAGGGTTGTGTATGCTGATGTCTAGATCTAGTACTAGCTCCAGCTTGGTGTTGAACCTGAAGTTCAGCCCAGCTCTGAAAATTATGGCGTGAACACAATTAACAAGTATTTGATGCTTTGCCTGTAATTTGAAAATTTTTAGTTGTGGAAAAACATGTCTAATGATTACTAATTTGAATTTGCCTATGGGAACTTAGAAGGAAACTTACAAGCTACATACTGGCTCTTCGCTTTCTGAATATCTCCCTTCTTCCTCTTCTATGCCCGTATCTGTAAAACAAGATGAAAGTAAAAAAATTATTTCTATAACGTATACCTATTCCTGTCTGAAAATATGTCTAAGCCAACACAAATCAGTCAGGAGAAACTGCCTTTGGGAAGTTGTGTAAAAATTTCCTCTTCTTTTTACCTTCACACTTTCCTGAGGGATTTCTTGGGTGGGAAGAAAATGAGTAAAGCAGCTAAAAAGCAGCTACTGAGATTAAAAGGCGGCAGCTGAAAGACTACTGTTAGTCTGTACCCCGACAGTGCAGGTCTGATTGCTGCAAATATGTATTACTGAGATACTCCATGTTCATTTTTTCAGTGCAAATGAAAAAAAAAAAAGAGGATGCCATATTTAAAAGGTTTTTACTGCGTGTATTGTATGGCAATAAGAGTAGCCAAGGTGGCTGCAGGTTTTTGTGAGGTTGGCATGAGATGTGGGTTGGTGACTTCTGGGATTAGTGAAATTCCACTGGTCAGAAGGATTTAGGCTTCTGTGTCTCTGTATTGCGCTTGCAGCAACCTGTCAAGGAGAGGAAGCCTTGAGATGGATTTTAATTGCTCACACAAGTATATGTGGTGTGTATCTGTCAGGAAGAACAAGTTTGGTGATGTTCACAGGAAGAGACCCCACTCAAAAGCTGTGTAGCGCTTTGGGGGTTTTTAAGCGCTCTGCGGTGTAACCCGATGAGTAACATAGTGGCTAACTGGTTATTCTGTTTTGGCAAACACCCTGAGATATTAACAGGCATGACAAAGGAATTAAAAACGAAAGTGGCTTGGAATAAAAATCCTCTAACTCAGCACTGCTCCCGAGAGTACATATTGCTGTGATGGATGCAAATTGACCATTTAAGCCAAACAGCCTTAGGAAAATGGTGCTGGGGCTAGAGTTTTGACTCACTGAGCTTAAGTAGACAATTTCTAGAATAAACTGCAAACAGCATTTTCAAACTGTCACGGGGAGAAAAGTGGGGAAAAGCCTTTTGAAAAACATAATTGTTATTCCATAAATATGAAAAATTTTACAAGCAGAAATAAGTTTTCTCACAAAATGCATTTCTCATAAACGCATTCGTCTCTACTCCTATTTTCAGAACATCAGATGCAAGCGATGACTGCACCATATTTATCTTTCTCTTTCACTTCCAACTGAGTGCTCTGATTGGCCGAAAGAACGTTTATTGTGACTCTGCCTTTATAAACTCGAGTCCTTGTATCTATAAAGCTAATACACTTGTAAGTAATTCCAAGTAGTTTGATAACCTGCCAGAAAGTACGGATGTATGGAATTCGTGGTGTTATGCCTGATAGCCTGCAGGAATCGGTCAGTTGCTCGTTCCAGCACAGGACTTGATATTTGCACTCCATTCAAGGAGGTAAATATGAAAAGAAATACGTATTTCACATGAAAGGGATACGCAGCAAGTAGCTGTCAGGTGAGCTAGGCAAGAGTGAAACGAGAGGTTCCCAAAAGAACAGCTGTACTACAGGACGGTGTGGCTGTGTGACTGCCCGTGCCGGGGCTCCGTGTGTTAAAGCAGGCGAGAACCTGGCATGGGGGGGGGGCTTTCCTTGAAGAGCTTTTGACTCTTTCCCAGTTAGAAAAAGCTGCATTCTGAAGAGGATCTTTGAGCAAGTATTCCAGGCTTTATTATCTCATTGAACCAGCCTGCCCACACTTGTAATTAGTTCTATGCTTTAAGAGGGAACAAAGGTTTCATTGTTACCACGTACATGCCGGTAGGCAATATGGAGAATTACGATGGAAATACAGTATCTAACATCTGTTTTTATTATCGGGGTAGAAGAACCATAACCAGAATACCAGCATAGCACTGAGACTGGGTGGCCATTAGGGTCTGCAGAAGAGCATCCTTTGTTTGTGTCTTTATTCCTGTTTGCAGTGAAGAAATACCATTTGTTCTCTGCACTGTGTGACACATCTTATTTCATTGCTGGTCAGTACATCTAACTTAGTTTTAAACTCTTGACCAAGGTTCTAACTTAATGATTTTTCACCATGGTGTTCAGTTACTTCCACGGGACTTTGGCGCGATAATGTGGCAAATGTTTCTGTCAGGAGGCTTCTATTTGCTCTTGGCACCTGCATTTCCACCACAAAACAGGAATCAGCAAGCTGAAAACAGCTGAAAATTGTTTATTACGTACATGTATTAGAACCCAGCGGAATGCAGATGTTGAAGGTATTTAGTACCTGTAGGATCAGGACTTGAGACAGCAAATTAAGAGATATCACAGAAATATCCAGGACATTGATCTAGTGAAGTTGAAGATAACTTTAGAATTCAGTAGAATTTGAGTTGGAGAACAATGTATGCGTTCAGTGGTAATGGGGCTGCACCGCAATCATCCCTGACTCTCTGGGATACGCTAAGACTTACCAGGAAAAAACCACATTGTTGCACGACTGTCCAGTATGGCTGTAATTGAAAACTAGCTCCCAAGGTGGAGGTCCTCTTCGTACTGCAAGACAAGATTGTGAGTTAAAAGGTCTAATCCTATTTCGCTATGCGTTTGGAAGGCTACAGTAGAGTTTAGTCAGGGAGATAAAGTAGTAAAATTGGACTGCAAGTCAGAACTTCAGTTGGACTTTATAGCCATCCCTGCCCCACAATTTGTGTGTGACCCTGAGCTCAGCGTTTGACCTTGGATAAAATACTCTCTGTGCTCTACTATACCCAGCTGTTGAGAGAAGCGTAATCCTCTTTTGTTTCCCTAGCGGGGATATTGTGAGTCTTTACTTTGATAGCCACTGAAGAAAAAAACCTATCCTTTATAGAGTGAAAAACATTTTCTTTCATGATGTGAATTTGTATCACAGGACGAATACCTTCAGTTGGTGTCTGTATGTGCGAGACTTCTGTAGTTCCAAAGATCGGAAACATGGACAGTCAGATAGACTAATACTGGAGTTTCCACGTGAGATGAAAATGTAAGGATTTTAAGACTTGTGAATTTCCTAGTGCTGGGCATCCTGCTGTAGTGTTCGGCTAGGGAGATATTTGGCTCATTTTATCGATGATATTGACCATTAGCTCTCTGACTACTTTAAACAGGCTGCTTTAGATAACACATAGCATTTGTTCAAGTGTTTTATTTTACAAATGCTGTCTCCATTACGTCTTTCAGGAGCACCTTTTTTTCATTGTTTGTTTTTCTTTAAATTATATTGATACATGGTAAAATGATAATATGGCTGAACTGGCGAACATGAAATTTAACCACCTTTGCTCACAAGTTATCTGCAAATAGACTTTGTATTTTGAAGAATCGGTTTGTCAGGACCCTGAGTGCAGCAGCACGTCCTAATTGCCCTGACCGCACTCGCCACCCACAACCTCTGCCCACGGGCCCAGAAGCCTCATTTAAGCTCAGGCCTGGTCTTCAGTTCTTCCCTGAGCTATGTTGTAGATGTACCTGTTTCCAGTCCTGTTCCTGAGTTGTTATTTAGATTTAGTGGGTTGGCCTTGGCCTTGTTACCTTGCTTTTGTCTGATGATGGAGGGACTGGCAATGGGACCTGTTGCTGTTGTCACCCGGCTGGGTTTGCTGTGGCACTGTGCCCTGAGGGCGAGATCACTGCTGCTGCTGTCACCCTTGGCTTGTCTTCTCTTAGGACGCAGCTGGCTCTTCCTTTGTTATTCAGTGTTTTTTCCAAACCTGTTCCAGGCTTCGATTCTAGCGGCTTATTCGGTACAGGCCCAGATTGGAGTTCTCATTCTGCATTCATGCCGTGAGATCTGTCTCCAAACTGTCATTTAATAAAAGCATTCCACCCTGACAAAAATCTTGGGATAATCAGGATCATTTTTCTTCTTCATGCAAGCATTTGTGATGCCTTCTTTCTGCAAACGTTCTTAGGGAGATGATAAAGTCACTCCTACATGTAAGAAAGGGGAGTTAGAATTACCTTGGAAACAACTGCGTTGATTTATATTATTGAATAATTTATGCACAGTTGTTCAGCAGTAACTGGAACAAAGCTTTCTAAAAGATACACCTTCCTTCAAACACATCAATTATTTTTACCTGCAAACAACTTTCCCCTTCTCTTAACTCTCCTCAGCAGCTGCTTTTGGTCTGCTGCTCCAGAAGTGTGTTCAAAATCTTTACGTGGAGGAAAAAAAGAAGAAATAAGGGGAAATGGATTGTTCCACAATGCTGAGGTTCAATTCCCAGCGAAGACTCTTGCTAACACCTCTCTCTCTGAAGTTTCCACTTTCTTGAAGCAGGGATGGCCTTATCTTAGTGCTGATGAAACAGACTTCAAGTGAGGAAACCTGCGACAAAAGGGCTAAGGTTCTGCCCATCTATATGACCAGGCACGTTCTTTGTGCCGAAGATTGTGTAGCGTTTGTGAAACATTTTGGACATGAAAAACATTAATGATTTTTCCTCTTCCAGTGGAGAGGTGCCCCGCCCTTTGAATTGGAGTTTTCAGTAAGACTTGACAGAAATGCTGTAAAATAGCCCTTTGATTTGCAGTCTGTATCTTGTATGTTTAGACAAGGTGTCACAACACCTCACTCCTGTGGGGTAAGGCTTACTCACTAGATCCGCCAAAGCATCCTCCCTTAGGCTTCAGCCAAGTGAGAATCTTCTCCAGCCATCATCTGAGTTTGTAGAAGTCCGAGGAACCAGACATGCCATGCAACATAACGAGAGGGGACAAAATGGGACAGAAAAACACAGCTTTTTTTGTCATTACTGCTTTATGTGCTTGATCTCCAGCAAAAAAAAAATACAGATGCTTACAAAGCTTAATCAAATCATACTATTTTAATCCCAACAATCTACTTTAACAACAGAATTAGGCAAATAAATTCCAGGTTTGGAAATGATGGCCCTTACAGTATAGCGAATGTACGTAACGATCATAAAATTTATCCATCTTGCTTAAGTTGGGATAAAGATTCAGGTTGTAAAATTTGAGATAAATTATCTGATGCTGATGTTGTAAATATCGTTTAATTCATTACTTTAAGATAGCAAATGTATCTTTTGTTAGATGGTTCATTGCTGCTAAAGAAATTGCTTTTATTATTTCACAGTAACATTTACCACATTGGTTAACTGAGAACAGAGAACATACTGTTTCCCATGAAGAGGTCTCAAGAAGAAAACTTGAATCCATTGCTTTCGATCTCTAATTTATTTTCATCATGCTAGCACAGAAAATACTCTTGTAATACTCAGGAACAGGTCATCTTCTGTAGATGCAAAAAAGAACTGGGTATTGCATGGCATTTTATTAGACTTTTTCTTTTCTTCCAACCTGGAGTAGGGATGAGAGGATCCGAGAGTTGTGAATTGCAATTGAAAATCTTGCATTTGATTCAAACTTTGTGCAATGTCAATCTAATAACATTATTTTTTAGCAGGATGCATCTTCGTGGACCGTAGGCTCCTTACAAATGTGTCTTTCTAAACAAGCCTTGGGGGGGAATGGAAAAGAACATCAGTATATGGTATACCTACGCAGCAAGCAGGGACCCTTATCATCAATCTGTTTCCGGAGTGAAAACATATGAAATAGCATTTTCAACCAGCTTGTTCGGCTATCGACACGCAGACTTGTCCCAATAAACATCTTTGTTGCCTGGTGCCTGAGCCCTAATTAGGTAAAAGTATCATTTCGTTGCTTACTGGTAATGTGTCATGTGGATAATGCGCATGTTATCCTTTGCAACTGGAATGTCTGTTCTATAGATTTTTGGGATGAAGTACATGGATAAAATATTGGTGTTATTCAGTAGGGGAAGGAGTGACCCTAAAATTAAGTTGAGAAGTTGGAGAAAGCATGACCAATAAAATTAAAAGGACATTCCTAGCTATCTTAGGTATATTGCCACAGTTCAGAGTATTTGCAAGTGGAATCAAGGAACCACAGGCTCCTTGCTCCGTCTACGCCTAGCTTAGGAATGGCGTTCAGATAGGGCTGTCTCACGCCAGAGGCTACGTTCATCTGCCCGTCCTGTGGCCCTTTTGCCCAGCCTCTTCGTCCTCAAATTCTGAAAGCAAATCGAAGAAGAAAGCTTATAATTAACAGTGCAGTAGAGAGAGTTCGTGGGTCCTACCTAATTTCTTAGCTGTCTGTCTGTACCCAAAGGTACTCTTGCATGCATATGCATGTAGTTATTTTGAAGAAACATCCATTTAGCGAGTTTTTTTTGAGGCTAAGCTACGTTGCAGGCATACCACAGAATAAGTCACTTTATTTCTGCCCGAAATGACAGTAGCGTCCCTTTAAAGTTAACGGCGGTGCCACAGAACGATGGGAAGTCATTGGCAAATGTCTGCTGCGCGGACCTGCCTGCAGCGCCCTTCTCCCAAAAAATCAGCGGCAAATTCTGGGCCCCGAAGAGCCTAAGGTCGCTCAGGGCGGGTGCCAGATGTCCCCCTCACTCTAATTAAGCTGTTTCGTTAACTTTAGCATCTTTGTTTTTTCATAGGTCAAGAACGTGAAGGCAGAACACTACAGTACAAATACCCTGAGCTTGAATGAGAGCTATTTTTCGCCACTAAGAGCTATTTTTTCACCACCACAGGTACCAGTTATTTTCAACCTTTGAAACATTTGGGGTTATAGAGAATGTGTCACTTTCTCAGTCAGGGAAGACAACTCCTACACCAACCTTTCCACTCGGGCACGCTGAGGAAGTTGATTCATGTTCTGAGGGTCGCTCTTCCAAGCAGAAAGAAAGAAAATTCATTTTGCGTACTACCGCAGAACTCATTTTAAAATGCAGAGTCTTGGAGCCTCCTCTAGTGCCCGCCAATCCCATTTTTGTAAATTATATTTAACCTGGAGCCTGTCGCTGCTCTATTCGCCCCCCCNTCAGCCCCCCCCCCCCCCCCCAACCCGGCGTCCCCTCAGAGCGCGGCGCCGCCAGGGGGCGCTCTCCCCCATCTCCCGCCCTTCCCGCCCCAAGATGGCGGCGGTCGGCGCGGCGCTCGCGCTGGCGCTGTGGCTGGCGGCGGGCGCGGCGCTGCTGCTGTGGTGGCGGCGACGGTGGTGGGTGGCGGCGGGCGGTGCGGGTCGGGTGTGCGTGGCGGTGCTGGGCGACCTGGGCCGCAGCCCGCGGATGCAGTACCACGCTCTTTCGCTAGCCCGGCACGGACGCGGCGTCGCGCTGTTGGGCTACCTGCGTGAGTGAGGGCGGGCGGGTCCTTCCCCTCCCTCGCAAGGGGGGGTGGCGGCCCGGTTGGAGCGGCCGGGGCCGGGGGCCGGGGAGGGTGCGCAGGGGTCGGTGCCCTGACGGGCCTCTCCCCCTTCTGGCAGAGAGCAGGCCGCACGGCGACGTGCTGCGGAGCCCGGAGATCCGGCTGGTGCCCGTGGCGGAGCTGCGGGGGCTGCGAGGTGGGTGCTCGTCTGGGGGGGGCGGGGGGATGAAGGCGGGGAAGCGGAGAAAAAGGGGGGGAAAAGGGATTTTATGTGGAAAAATAAAACAACCCGAAGGGGGGAGGGGGGTCGGGCCTCGCTGCTCCGGAGGGGTGTGCTGGCGCAGGCTGTGCCTCCGTGGTGCCTCCATACCCGTTTTAAACGCTTCCCTCTGTGGTACCGGAGCACATTAATGCAGTTTTACACAAGCTGAAACAGAGACTTTTTAAAATATTTTTTTTTTTTTAAAACCTTGTGCGTACGTTTATCCATCCCTCCCCCGATTTCTTTCTATTGCAAAACACAGAACGGGAATTTGTAGCAATTGCAAGATACCTGCCTAAAACCAGGTTTCCCTTTTTACAGCCTACCATTATTTTAAACCTTTCTCTGCAGAGGCAGCTGGTTCCTTATCAAGTGCACGTTTCTGGAGAGCTGTAATAGTCTTACCAGGTTTTTCTGTCGTTTTGCAGTTGGTCCGAAGCTTTTCCAGTATGTCATAAAAGTCATCGTGCAGGCAATACAATTACTGTACACGATGCTGACGATAGATCAGCCATCCTATATTCTCCTTCAGGTATGTGTTGTGTTGGGACTAGTATTAATAAAAATACATAGTACTTTAAGACAGGGCATTTTTAGCAGTCTCAGACATTTTTCGAATTATTTGAAAGCTTCCCCTGGCCTAATCAGTGGTGTAAACCTATATCAAACTATTTATTTGGCTCTAAACTTTGATTTTTCTGTTATCAGCTCACATGTGTTCTACCTGTTAATTGTTGAGCTTTCAAACTTCGTTGGCATGGATAGTAGTAAAGAATAAATCTTAACAGAAATGTTTGCATGTTTATTGGAGGGGAATCTTGATCCTGATCCAACGGAAATATTTGAAGTGCCTGCCAGTCTTTATAGGAGAAACTGGCAGTTCTGTAGCTGGTGGATACAAAATTGTCTCGGTTCGTTAAGATCCTTTAGAGCAATGTATTTTTTTCAATTCTTTTATTTTGTTTTTTGGTAGTTGCTTAGTGTTTGTCACTTGATCGAAGTCTTATGTTATTTTTATTTGTTTTATTTATTAAACAGAATCCTCCAGGCTTACCTAGTATAGCTGTTGCCTGGGTAGCGTGTCTTTTCTGGAGAAGCAAATTGATAATTGATTGGCACAACTATGGATATACTATAATGAGTCTGAATCATGGAAGAAATCACCCACTAGTACAAATTGCAAAATGGTTTGTACAGTAATTCCTTCTCCTCTTTATAAATTACGTACCTTTGCAGAATTCTGAAGAATGGAAGCTAGTGGGGAGAATATAATTAGCGAAGGGCTGTTTCCATGGAGGATTTCTGGATTTTGCTGTGTTAAACTGCTTTCTATTTCAGAAAGCACATTCTGTAAAACGCCTTTGTTAAACACTTAGGAAGGTGATTGATGAAGTAGGCAGGTTGCTTTTATGTGCATATGCAAACTTTGATCTTGTTGTTAGAATGACTTTTTATGTACTGGGTTTTTTTTATTCACCAATAGTGCTTTACACTCCAGCTCATCTTTAAAGGTCCGTTTCTTGCTGAATCTAATTGGTTACATGTAGGTAAAGGCTTTAAAGGCTTTTGAGTGTGGTGTTCTTAGGTCTGAGAGGATAAGGGAGTCATGCTATATCCCTTCTCATACAGTGATGATGCTTCAGTATAAGGAGTCAATCAGTAATTGATAATTAAATTTCAGTTATGGGGGGCAGTTGGGTTTCATTTGGTTTTGTTTGGATTTTAATTAGCATGGGCACTGGTGGGCAGTTGTTGTTTGGCTAATGCGATTGCCTGACTGTGGTTTCTAACTAAGATTTAATTTTTATCAGGTATGAAAAGCTGTGTGGGCGTTTGTCTGACTATAACTTGTGTGTCACTAATGCAATGAAAGAAGATCTATGGGTGAATTGCAACATAAAGTAAGTCACATACCTCTAAAAAATTAGTATGTGTGTATGTGAAATAAAATGCAAGAACATAGCCCTGATGATTGTGGATTCGGAGGAGTCTTACAAAATCACCTTTGTCGAGCCTATCCATCACCACTGAAACACATTAGCTCAGTTTTGTAATGAGCTGGTGGAGTCTGGGCATCCAAGAACCTTCAATACCCTTCATAATTAACACGCCATTGACTAAAGGTGGCAGTCCAGGTGTTACGGAGGTTTGCTGCCAGGCTGCTTGTAGAATCGGAATGAGGCAGACATCACAGCGATTTTTAACAGTAAGTCTGCCCTGCAGATTCTTCTTTTGCAATCAGAGGGCTTTAAGATCAAAGTTGCTCAGGAACAGTTGTGAAGTAAGTTAAAAAATTGGGACAATTATGTCTGCAGTGTTTACAGTTGCATTACACCCCTTGAATATGCGCACAAGAAAGGGGTCCTTTGTTACAGGATTCGTATGTCCCGCTTGGGGTATTCCCGCAAACTTCAGGAATACAGAAAGTTGTAAGAGCGAAAAAATTATTTTGCTGTACTGATTTACTTAATTACTTTCTCCATTACATTGTTGTAGCCTGTGACTGTACCGTATACATTTTCTTACATCTGTTATTTAACTTGTCAATGTATTTCATTACAGGGCAGTAACGCTGTATGACAAGCCAGCTTCTTATTTTAAGGAAACACCATTAGAACTTCAACATCATTTGTACATGAAACTTGCCAAAGACTATGAGCCTTTTAAACCACGGTATGTGTAAGTAAAGCATGCAGTTACAATCCTTACTTGAATGACATAAAGTTATTGCACTTAGTTACCAGAAATACTTTTGTATGGGGTCACAAGTTACTGAATGTCAGCAGGCGGAGTGGTCTCTGTGTGCTCTTAGCCGGCAGCTGATGCTGTGCAAGTTAGCTTCATGTTCACTAGGAGAGGCCAGAATGAGTGAAATCATTGAACTGTGATAACACAATGCTTGGTGTGTGAAATAATAGAAGTGTTTTATTTTTAAAGAAGCTGGCATAAATACTGAGACAATCTGTAATAGAATATCTCTAGGGTGGAACTCAGCAGTTGTCTAGTCCCCGTTGGAACTGGGTGACAGTGATTGGAAGCTTCGTTAATAGCATCCCTTTGTTCGGCTTACTGTGGGGAGCTTTCAAGATGTTGGTCTAAGTGTTAAACGTTCCTCTCTGGCTATGTGCAGGATGTCTCCTACAGTAGATAGCTTTGACAGGGTGTTACTTTATCAAACTAATGCTTGAAAAAGAAGTGATAGCCGTAGTGTATAGCAATTTCTTTTTGGAAAAGCCCACCATAGAATTACGGGTTCTGAGTTTAATTGAATAACTGTACTGTTGGCCTCCCTGCTCTACTAGATGTTTGAAACAGCTGGAAAGAGAGGCTATTTTCTCAGCTTATTAAGGAAAACATTTTGTTAGAAGATGGAATTGTGCCTATAGCAGTAGTGTCACTAGGCTCTTGGTAGCAATAAGACAGATGAAAAGTGGGCTCTCTTGTGATCAGGTTATCTCCGTGCAGCTCAGTACTGTAATGACTGTGTTTCTAGAGGAGTTGAGCGCCAAATCTGAAACAATTTCTGTTTGGAAATTCATGCCAATTAAGCGTAGTATTTCCTTCTGTGTTTGAGAAGCCCATACTCAGAAAATACTGTTTCCATAGTACAGAGTCTGTCAGTTCGAATGCTGAGAGGTCTGCCTTTACAGAAATGGATGAAAAAAATGGGCGCGTGATAAAAACCAGAGGACGGCCAGCTCTTCTCATCAGCAGCACAAGCTGGACAGGTTTGGAAACTAATAATTTTATTTTTATTATTTAACTGCTGCTTAACAAAAGGTAAAACGAGGGCTGTTTATACTTCTTACACTTGACATGCTATAGAGGCATGCCTACGTAATCACTGGCAAAGTTACTTTTTTCCTTCGTTTGGCTGGGAGAATTTAAAGAGGAGTTGTATATGATACACCTCAGTGGTTAAAAAGGAATGATTTTTTAAAGGTGTATTTTAATTACAGAGTTGCAGTCTAGAGGCTCAGCTTCAAGAATGATTAAAAGATTTCCTGCTTCTTAACTTTCATTCTATACATACTATCTTGCATAGTGGTGTAAAAATAGATTAAGAAACTAAAATATTTACTCCTTTATTTCCGATAATGTGTATTACATAATTTTCTCACCTTTTTTTTGTCCGTATGAAAAAGGGAACGGAGTGGAAGCAAATCCATTGCTAGTAACCGTAGGCAGAATTGTCTTTACCTTCTGTACTTTTGAATTAACAGGGCAATGTCGACACTTAATTCTGTAGCTTTAGAAACTGGACATTTTTTAACTTGGTAGCTTTGGGGATGTGCAGTGCTTGTGGCTTGTTTGGCTGCCATGTTGCCAGTAAGGGGAGCAAATAAGTGCTGTATATGGTTATAGACTGTAACTATTTTCATAAATCAGATTTTTTAGTAGGAAATGCATGGTCCATATTTAAAGCATGTAGGTAAAAGTGAGGAAAATCTTGATTGTTGTTCTTTAAATATAAGAATTCATGAATAGCGACAGAAATGAATGTCACTAATAAAGCCTTCTCTTTCAGAGGATGAAGACTTTTCAGTCCTTTTAAAAGCTTTAGAAGGTAGGTATGAAGGAATTAATCTCACCTATTCAAAGCGGAATTGTTGTATTCTGGATGGTTATGAAGGGTTTCACTAAAGAACAATGCTTCCACATTGCAGTGACAGTGCAGGTGTATGTGATTAATTAGCAGTGGTTTAAGAGTAGTAGTTGAAATACAGAAGTGCAACGTCTTGATTCAATTAGAGTAGTTGTCAGTTAGAATTAGATTTGTAACTAGCTTGTAAATTGCAATTTTATTTCCTAAGCTATTACATATACTCTCCATAGGCCTCTGATAATAGGCAAGAAGGGAACATGTGTTGTCTTATTTTGTAGACTTTGCAGCTGCTAAATTGATATATTGCAACAGCTGATACGGTGTAGTAGGACAAATGCTTCATGAATAGTGCATTTTAAGCAGACCGTAATTTATTTCTATAGAAGTTTGTCAATTTTAATGTTGCTAAATTTACTACTATTTTAGAAGGTATATGCTTGTAAAGAAATAACTTGAAGTAGGAAGCTGAACGGTGAATACACCGTGACTATTCTTAAACCAAGCATCTGTATATTTGTCGACTCTAAACAGTTTTTTATCTTCCCCAGGTTATGAGCGGTATATCAATGAAGGAGTCAAGCTTCCATCTTTAGTATGTGTGATAACAGGTAATAGTTTATGTGTGTTAGAATTCTTTCAGTGGTAATACAGAAGACTTCATTTTCACTTTTGTTCTATGCTGACTCTTCTGTTGATGGTGATGAGAGAGGAGGGACTGTTGTCTTTATGTCTGGTTATAACAGCGATGATTTATAGTTGGGCTGTTACAGGCATGTAATTAAGGCACGTCTTTAAAGAGGAGAAGCTCTCGGCCTGCCTGGCTAGTACAGCTGTGCATTACTCCACGTTCAAAAGAATTTGAGCTCAACATTGAGATGCTGCAGGAAAAGAAACTTAGAATCTGGTGTTTGGAGTGTTAAGCAGAAAGGTTTTTATTTAGTGCTGGAAAAGAGGACCTACTCGTCAAAGAAGGTTTTGCCAGAAAGTTGTGTAGACAGAATGAGTGCTGTTTGGTTAACTTCCTCATTAAGAGCAAGCTAAAACTTTGTGTGACTTTGAAGGGCCAATTGTGCTGATAAAATTTGTCATTAGTTACTGGGTTATGTTGTGGCTGTAGACAAAATGCAGGTCAAGACTGGGGAATATTGATGGCAGGCTCTTCTAAATACTGAGTAAAGAAGTAGTCTAGGCTCGCATGGCTTTCAAAAGGACTTAGTCTTTTACGTGTCTTTTTGGGGCTTGTGTGTGGGATCCTTTTTGATGTTGCTGATGCAGCAGGAGTTTGTCAACTGTACGGTAAAGAGCACAGACCACACTATTTTCCGTCATCTTGATAAAAAAGACTATTTTTTTTTCCTGTTTTAAACAGGTAAAGGACCTCTAAAAGACTACTACAACGCACTGATAAATAAAATGCCCTTTAAGCATATCCAGATCTGTACACCGTGGCTTGAAGCTGAGGATTACCCTCTTTTGCTTGGTAAATAGTGGATTATGAAATAGACTTGAGAATGTGTGAAAAACGAGTTAATAAAGTTGGAGAGAGCTGATACAGATTTTGCACAGGAGGTGGTAGAATATAGTAAGCGAATGAAGTTGCTGGTTAGTGACGGCATACGTGTATACTGTTCACGGATTTGATTTGTACCAGCAAAATTGCTAAATTTCCCTAACTACAGTTTTTCACTGTTATCCCAAGAAGTAAACGTAGTACCTGCATTGCTATTTTAGGCTGTTCTTTGTATTCTTCATTTCTTCTAACTGTGCTGAAATACAGTGTGCCTGTGCATGTGCCAGTTTGCAGTCAGGGTCACTTCAGTAAATGAAATCATGAAGTTTTTGGCTGAGCGACCGAGAGTACCTGAAATGCTAAATTACTATGTCCTTGGAATAGTATTCCCTCAGCATGTTCATTGTATTTGCATAAAGTGTGTGTAAACTTAATAAAGTAGTAAAATACATATGCAACTTGATCTACCTTCTGCAGGGTTAGAGCCTGCCAACTTACATGCCTGTAAAATGCTATGTTTATTTGGTAATTTTTAACTTACAAATATAATGTCTATAAAATTATACTGTAATTTCTCTATTTCAAAATCATTTGAACTGGAAGAGGTCACTAGCGAGCCACGCAGCGTACCCTGTCTGGGTTGTGATGGGAGTTTTCCTCTGCATTTACCCAGTCTTAGCAGATTAAGAGGCAGAAAGGCTGTTTTAAGATACGTGAAATTTTAAAATTCCCTTTAATTTCATATGCACTCACCTGGTATGTTTCTAAAGCCTGACTAATTTTAGTCACAAAATATATTGCATTGCTTTTTTTTACCCCCTGAGTGCTTGAAATGGAGTCTGTCTGGATGGTGTTGAAAATGAGCTCGTTTTCAGCTTGCATTATCCAAAGTAGTACATAAATAGAAAGGTTTACAGTAAGACTAGAAGAGCTGCTTTCAGACAATTCAGCCTCTTGTCTGTTTTGTTTGCTTTTCAGGCTCAGCAGACCTGGGGGTATGTCTCCATAAATCATCTAGTGGTTTGGATTTACCCATGAAGGTGGTAGATATGTTCGGCTGCTGTTTACCTGTGTGTGCAATATATTTTGAATGGTAGGAGCTTGCTTATTCTGATACAGTTTAAGGGGATCATATAAAACAGTATTCTTACAAAGCACGAGTTTAACAGCTTCTGCATGTATCAAATGAGATTCCAGTATTATGCCGTAATAACTTTTTTTTAATTCAATAAGATAAATCAGAAATCAAGGTGGTTTTATTTAAGGTCAGATAAAAAATTAACACTGTTTTCTACAAAGTTGGGAGCATTTAATGCAACCAATTGCCTTAAAACCCTACCCTGTAATCCCTCATTTCCCTACACTTAATGTAAAAAAAGCTTCCTTCTGCATAGAGATGTCTGTGTTCTGTGAAGGGGTGAGTGTATGCAGAGTCAGCCTTAGAGTTTACAGTCCTTTGGGGAAACAGTAGCTTTTATAAATAAAAGATACATTCTTTGTGAAGACCTCATGAACTAGATCATGGACAGATTTTCCTTGTAGGTTAATTTTAAAGTCGGTTATTGCCCTGATTTTTAATGTATGTCCAGATGAGTGGCACTGTGGATGCCGGGTGCCCACTCAAGCTGCTCTATCGCTCCTCTCCTCAGCTGGACAGGGGAGAGAAAATATAACGAAAGGCTCGTGGGTCGAGATAAGGACAGGGAGAGATCATTCACCGATTATCGTCATGGGCAAAACAGACCTGACTTGGGGAAATTAATGTAACGTATTACCAATCAAATCAGAGTAGGATAATGAGAAATAAAACCAAATCTTAAAGCGCCTTCCCCCCACCCCTCCCATTTTCCCAGGCTCAACTTCACTCCTGATTTCTCCACTTCCTCCCCCCAAGTGGCACAGGGGGATGGGGAATGGCGGATGTGGTCAGTTCATCACACGTTTTTTCTGCCGCTCCTTCCTCCTCAGGGGGAGGACTCCTCACACTCTTCCCCTGCTCCAGCGTGGGGTCCCTCCCACAGGAGACAGTTCTCCACGAACTTCTCCAACGTGAATCCTTCCCTCAGGCTACAGTTCTTTGCAAACTGCTCCAGTGTGGGTCCCTTCCACCAGGTGCAGTCCTTGAGGAACATACTGCTCCAGCATGGCTCCCCTGTGGGGTCACAAGTCCTATCAGCAAACCTGCTCCAGTGTGGGCTTCTCTCTCTATGGGTCCACAGGTCCTGCCAGGAGCCTGCTGCAGCACAGGCTCCCCACAGGGTCGCAGCCTCTTTCGGGCATCCCCCTGCACCGGCGTGGGGTCCTCCACAGGCTGCAGATGGATATCTGCTCCACTGTGGACCTCCATGGGCTGCAGGGGGACAGCCTGACTCACCACGGTCTTCCTCACAGGCTGCAGGGGAATCCCTGCTCCAGTGCCTGGAGCACCTCCTCCCCCTCCTCCTTCACTGGCCTTGGTGTCTGCAGAGTTGTTGCTCTCGCATATTCTCAGTCCTCTTTGCGGATGTAATTGGTGTTGAGCAGTTGGGTTTTTTTCCCCCTTCTTAAGTACGTTATCCCAGAGGCGCTACTAGTCACTGATGGGCTTGACCTTGGCCAGCGGCGGGTCTGTCTTGGACCTGGCTGGCCTTGGCTCTGTCAGACTCCTCATAGAAGCCACCCCGTAGCCCCCCGGCTACCAAAACCTTGCCACGCAAACCCAATACAGGCACAAAGGCAGAGTGAGGGCCCTTTGGCACTGTAATGGTAGATTTAGATAGTCTGACATAGAATGGAGAAACAGTCTTTAAATGTTTAAAACTGCCTTTTTTACCCCATTTTGTCAGGCATGAAGCTTAGATCTAGACATCCAGGATCATAATGTTAGAGATATCCCGGCACGGTCTCTTCGGATGTCACAATGCAGCTTCCTAAAGGGGTATGTCCCACTCACTCCGTTTTGTCTCATGGGTTCTTCTGTGACTTTTGTTCACAGTTTACATGAACTTGTGAAACACAATGAAAACGGTCTGATCTTCAGGGACTCGAATGAACTTGCAGAACAACTAAAGGTAAAGGCTTCGCTGATTTTTCTTTCCCAGCAGCTATAACCACAAAGGTGCTGACATATGTGCCTGTTTTGCACTCTGGGAAGGTAATGCTTTGCCTGGTGAATGTTACTGGCCTCACTTCTACTTGAATATGAATCTGAAGCTGGAAAGAACATTTTATATATTGTCATTGTTCGCTATTTATAGGGCCAGACCAAAGAGTGCTCTCTTATTGCAACGTTGTAGTTGAGGGTTAACGCTGGGGAGGCTAGAATGAGCCTAAAATGTAATATGATGGTATTTTTTTGTGTTTTTCCTTTTTTTTAACTTACAGATGCTTTTCCTGGGATTTCCTACGCTGGAAGGCAAACTTCACAACTTCAGAGAAAACCTCCGTGCGTCCAAGCAGCTGCGCTGGGATGAGAGTTGGGACCAGACTGTTCTTCCTTTGCTTGGGCAGAATGAATGACTTCATGTGGGGGGAGGACGGTGTCAAGAAAGCAAATGCATTCCTGGAGCTGCATAGATTTGATAAATAATGAATAAACACTTTCTATTGTACATAGTTGCAGTTTTTAACTATGTCGTCTTGGAACGAGTGTCTGGACACACCTCCTCCTTTACACTTCGAGCTTCTCATGTGAGTAATAGTGCTGAAGGTGCAGCTGAGGATAGTCGTGTGCCAACAGTGTGAGTCTTGAGGGAAGACGTAGTCCCTGTGCTGAAGAGCTGGAGCCTTGCCGTTCCTTCCTTATCACTTGGGATGAATCTACAGAAAGTTGGAGGGAGGTTTAGTTACTGCAGGAGTAAAATCTGTTACCTGTGCTGCTTAAAGATCACTTTTTGGTGAAGATACTTGAATATAAACTATTACCAGATACACCTGTTGTATAGTAAGCACTTTAGTAGGTGATTTGGGTATGTTTCCTTGCAAACGGGAGATGCCTTTTATTTGAATTGTTTTATTCGAACTGGGGGTACAGTGAGGTTTTTATTTTTTCAACCAGTTACTATTCTTGGCTAGTCTTCCCTAGACGAGCACTCAATATCCTCTTGTATGATTTCAGTGAGACAGAAATGTTTCGTCTCAAAGTTGTTTTCCTTTCTACAGTGTGTGTGAGGATGTGAAAGCACAGCCACTGGGTATGTGACAGCTTTATTGAACACCTAGAGGAAAATAGACCTTTCTGTGAGTGTTGTCCTTGTGCGCTGAAGTGAATACACCCATTTACCTTGAGAAAGAGCATAAAATTTATCCGTTTTTGAACAGATTAATAGAAAAGGGAAAAATAAAGCCAAAATGTATTATTAAACTCTGTATAACTTAATTAAAGGGCACTTCGCTTTCTGAGTACTTGCTCAGGTATATCCTTCATCTCTTTATTGTTAATACCAGTATTCGTACGCACACCTGATGCTTTTTTCATCACCTTTTTGATTATAAAATCTATGTCAGTCATTTAAGGAATAAATGTGCTTGGTTTTATCGTGTGCTTACTGCTCTGCAGAGTTCCTAGCTCAGTGGTGGCAGATGATTACAGTGGGTTCTGCACCAGCATTTTTAAACCCACTTACAGAATAATCATTTAATAGCTGCTTTTTAGCCACGTGCTCATCTTGCTTCTCCCCTCCTGCACCGCGGTTACCATAGACACTCTCTCTTGTGAAAAAAGATTGTTGACAGTGATTTGGTTCCACCGGTGGGAAAGTGAAAACAGAGAGTCCAAGTTGCTCTCTGCAGGACTTTGGCTATTTCACTAGTTTATTGACTGAAGAACGATCCATAAAGATTTAATTGCCAATTTTTCTTTTTTCCTACTGTTTTTAAGCAATATCCTGTCCAGTGGTTTGGGGGAATCTTTAGCCATTGATGTGCATGTGGAGGTAAATTAGGCGCTTCTTTAGTTGAGCAGTAATGCCGAAAGCTTTAGAGAGGTTTCATCTTCCTGTAATAAATTTTTTTTAGCTCCAAAATGAGGCTCCTGTACAGAACTTTTGAGTGACTTGAAGAATTTTGTGTAAGGGGAGATAAAGGGGCTCCTGTTTGGGCTGCTAGCATGCATTTACTCGATAAATAATACCTTTGAATTCTTCCTTCTCGGGGAGAGGTAGCTAAAACCTGAGATGGGGTTACTGCTGTATAGCCAGCTAAATCCTACCAGTCATGGCCTCCTTGCAGCTTGAAGAAAAAGATGATTCTTCAAATTACCTATTGTCCATTTTCTTTCCATTCCTACAGACGGAGGGGGCTAAAGCATTTATTCACTTAACTAGCTTTTAAAACGAGGTACAGAAAAGGAAGTCAAAAGAGGAGAAAGCAGCATATTTGATTTTCTGCTTCAGGACCGATACTGTCCAACAGGAAAACGATTAATGCATTATGGGAAGTTTCAAAGAAGGTGAGCTCAATTCTTCCTCCTTGCAGTATACGCGGAGCATTATGATTCTTTATTTTCTGGCCAGTCTGCGAGGATGGCTTCCTGATGGCTAGCTGTGAAAGAGACAGTGCTTGCGTGATGGAAATGTAAACCAAGTTCTGATTTTTGTCATCGCTGTGGAGTAAACATGGACCTGATCTGCAGCAGAGTCTGTTACCTCCTCTTAACAGCATCATGTAAGCTTGTGACACAATCCACTACGTTCATTGTAGGTATTACTAATTTTTAAGGTGAGCCATAGTGGAAGTATATGCCGACAAGTATTAAAAAAAAAAAAATAGTAGACAATTGCAGCTGGTTTTAATATTAAAAAAATATTTACTGCTATGAAACATTGATTTGCTCCCTTGTCAGGGTGAGATACTTATTTTACGATCGTGCAGATGTGCCACCATTATTTACATATCAGAACACACTTGGAAAAAAATATACAGTTCAATTCCGTTGTCTTCTCCAGAATCAAAGTCCAGTACGATTAGGGCTTTTTTTCCCCCCCTCTATTGCTTGAGGTTCACAGTTACTTTTCAGGGGCAGCAGCTCGCTTGCATACATGCGGACAATTATAGGAAGAAACATAACTCACTTTGACAACAGTCCATGCATATAGTTGCATCCTCAGTGCCTCTCATGTGTGTTTCATGAAACCAAGATAATCTTGTTGCAAGGATGAGATAGCTCCTGTTGGTCTGAAAATTCTAATTATGTCGTGTTTGCCAAGTCTATATAAATAGCTGTAGAATAGTTATGTTTGGCTGCGCATCATAGAGGAAAACACTGTTGCTCTGGGCTGGAATATTCTGCCATCCGATCCCGGCTTTATCTGTAAAGAGAAACACTGGGAATCATATTTCTGCGTAATAAAATGAAGAGCAGAAGTCGCACGTCCAGTTCTGTAAGAAGAGCTCTTCAGTATGCCGTTAAAGCAAGCTACAGGCAATTACTTAGCAGTATGAATTCTTAAAAAATAACAGTAATGCTTCTGTTATGTGCTCAGCGTAACTGTGTGAATTAACTAATTGCTGTAGACCAGCTGGTAGACTGCAAAAGACAGGCTTTTGAAGAGTCGATGAAGAAAAACGCCAAATCCCTCCCTATTTTATTTAATCTCTAGTTGGTTTTGTTAACCCTCAAAGAGCAGAGAAGATAAAGATTTTAGGCTGCATCTCAAGTGTTATCGCTGTGAGAGTGCAGCACCGATGGTTTTCCTCCTTTAAGCTTAACCCTTTTTTAGTTTCCTCTTGCCACCACGCTTGCAATTCATCTCGAGTTGTGACAGACAGGATGTGGCAAAAAGCTAAGTTCCAATCTCCTGACCAAATCCATGTGGAAAAGTTACTGCTCTTCGGCAGACCGCTCTTAAATCCGGCTCTAGGATAAGAATCTCACTATTGGACAATCCCCATCACCAAAAAATGCTCCTGATCATCTTTGCTACGGATTAAATAATGGGGAAAGAGGCCAAAACTACTGATAACTCTTGATGAAAAAGGCACCTACCGAGTTCCGCCTGGAACAGGTGATACGTGTCTGGGTTACGAATGGTGGAAGCAATGTAGACTTTGGGAGGTTTTCCGTCTGCTCTGAAAGCGGAGAGTTTTTGTAGCATACCAATAAGGGCTAAAATTATCTCTGGATCGTATACCACATCTGCACAGAAAGGAAAACATTCAATATTTATTGAGAATTGAACAAAAAGCAGAATGAAAACTACAAAAATATAAAATATTCATCTTACAGGAGAACATGATTTTTGTATTCGGGGCTTAAAAATTCCCAAGAAGACATCTGAGAAAATGCCTCTATTTTATGTGCTACATGAAGCTGCCCTTGTCTCTAATATCAGTCCAAAATCAGTAAAAATCGGGACTCCTTTCTGCAAATGGATTGTCAGATATTGGCTTTAAGTCCCTCCTAAGGGAGACAGCAAAAACATTGAGTGTTGAGGGTACTCCCCATTACGACTGTCCTTAGCAGGGCGAAACCGCGTTGCTCAAAGTCTGTATTTTAGGGGCTGATTGCGAAAGATTTGAACTGCAGCAGTTCTCATCCTGATTAATTTCCTTGAGAGCAGAAATAGCGATGTGAGGCAAAACTGACCATGGCGGGGTACCAAACGTCAGCCTTGCTAATTAGCACGGTGATTATGAAATGCGTCAGTGCTGCGTGCAGGATGGATTCTCGAGAGGTGGTGGTTTACGACACAGAAATGTCGAGGCGTGTGGACGTACCGTGTGACGTGGTTACTCTCGATGCGGCGTTACTTGTACCAGCAAACAGCAGTTATATTTATAAATCGGCTTCAGTTTTGAATTACCTTTCCTTCCTGAGTCCAGCTTGGGCTGGTCTCTGACCAGTATATACTTGGCATTATACAAACAGTGACTTCATTTTACAGAATTCACCTATTTAATGCATCACGAGATACCTTTGATGACAAAGGCAGGATATTTTGTCAATTTTTTTTTCCCCCTGAATTCTTAGGTAATTTTTGCTCTGCAGAGCCCCAAATCGGGGAGTAAAATCCTGCAGCTACAGCTAAGAAATTTTATTATTGCTAGATTTTCCGTTAATAGATTTTTTTATAAACTTCCTCCAGATCTATACATAGGCAAGTTCCAAAAAAGGTTTGTTGTTTGTGGTTGGTTTTTTTTAATATGTTATCCCTCAAGAGAATGCCAAGACTGCCTGTCGTTATTGTTGATGAGGCTCTTAAGATTGACAGATTTATCATCTTCTGTTTCTGGATTTTAAAAAAAAACGCAGAAGGGAAAAATCATTGGCTTTTTGGCGCGATGTGCGCAACTGCTGAACATCTGAAAAAGACAGAACGGTGAAATGAACTGGGAGAGGATCTGTCGTACGCTTCCAGGTACAGTAATTGGAGCGGGGCTGAGCGAGTCCTGCACCCAAATACCTGTGCGCTTATCTCCCTAACCTGCTTATCCCTGCCGGACGGCACGCAGCCAGGCGCAATCGGAAGAGTACCTGCTGCAACGATGACGTCAGGTTGAAGATCCGAGAGTTGTTTTTCTGTAACTGAGCCCCAGTCAAGTTCTGCAACAATTACTTTGGGGTTTTGGTAATTGGGTGCTTCCGCCTCCCGGCCTGGGGGCTCCGTTTGGAGACGATGAGCAGTTTGGGGCTCCACGGTAAAGCCATTCAAACGGATGTTTTCCGTCAGCTGTTGGAGAACACAGGGGTGGCAGTCACTAAATATATATGCCTTGGGGCTGCAGGTTTTACAGATCACGATTCCGGTGAAGCCGATGCCACTTCCTAGCTCCAAGACTGTCCTGGAGGGTAAAGAAGGACTCGTTAGGACTCTAAACTGAGTTAGGAAATCAAAACGTTCTAAGGATATCTAAAGGTAAAAATCAGTTACAGATGATTTCAATAATTTTTGAGTAAACCACGTACAATCTCATCTTTGTTTCAAACAACTGGGAGAGGTGGTAATCACTGAAGATGCAATTGTAAGCATAAAAATGAATTACTTCTAACTACTGCTTTTGCCTACGGTACAAAGCATTTCCACTGCGGGGATGACACACATCCCCATCTGGCTTTAGCCTTCTGCAGCGCGGGTGTCTCCAACTAAACCTGTTCTCCAGTTCTTTTCATAGTGGGTGGGGAGAACGGGACACTTCGGCAGCACAGTTCCTTTCCTCGTGAGATTGGTATTTAAAACTAAATTGGCCAAATCTTTCCTCAGAAGCGTTTGTTCCTCTCGACTGCTTATAAACGAAGTGGAGAGGATGAGACGAGACGCGCACGCCTGCACAGCGATCACCTACAGCTAGGCGAGACGAGTCCCATCACGGAGCGAAGCCCGCCAGTTAAAGTTACTGGCTAGACGGCGCGGCAGCTGGAATTTAACAGCCGACTTCACAGAGCAGGTCAGACTGCGCGGTGTCACCATTCTGATCCTAAAACCTGTCTTAAAATAACTACAAGGGAGCTGGATTAAAGTTTAGAACAGCCGAGAGCAGCAGTTAGCCAGTAGCAAAAGCGTGTAGTCATTTCGGTTATTTGGGGGAGGGAGGGGTAAATATCGTGTATTATTAAATGAAAATTGCGTCGCTCGCTCACACTATGCGAAATATCTTTCCCCGTCTCCCCGCGCATGCTGCTGTTGTTACCTGTCGCTGAACACGGCGGAGTTCTGCGTTGCCCATTCGGCGAGCCGCAGCGCAGCGTCCCAGGTGACGAGCCCCGTGGTTCCCCCCGAGACCATCGCTGAGCTCTCGGAAAGGGTGATGGGTTCTCCCGCGGGCTGGGGGAGACACGCGTGGGGGGAGAGAGAGAGCACACGCCGGGTCAGCACAGCCAGCACGTTCCACGGTTTATGACCGACACTCCCTGCGCTTTGCTGGGGGGTTGCTTTTAAAGCCAATTATTGCTTAGTTCAGCTGATTAACAGCGACTTCTAACGATGCAGCGGTAGTTCTTACCAGTAAGTAGTTTTTGTAACAGTGAGTAGATTCTTCTTCGTTTAAAATATCTGCCAGCGCATCGTACAGCTCGTCCAGGGGTTCAGCTCCTGTGGATTCATGCTGTGCGAGAGTGAACAGGGCAGTTTCGGGTACCAAATCGCCACAAAAACGGAAACATACACATTACATTCCATTTTAATACATCGGTGGCCATGACGTTTTACACCAAATGCTCTTTTTTGTTAACACAGGTAATTCAGCTTGGCCCGTAATGTAAAACTGGCATTATTTTCAAGAAAGAAAATAAAAAAAAAGAGGATTTGCAAGCAAGATGAAAAGTAAGCGCTACCTTTTTGATGAGTTCGGTTAAAAAGCATCTTCTGTACTTGGTGGGAGGCGGATATTTTACACACAGGGGGTGGAGAACAGTCTGGAATGAGAACAGCGATTGGAACCAGTTACCGAGGGAAGATTTTATCACAGGGGCCAGGGAGAGACACGGGAGGCGTTATAAATTCAGTCTGGAGGTAAAAGAAGCGACGCTGAGCCCGAAAATGAGATTTGATGCTTTCTGGTCAGTTTGCTCGTTTACACGTCTGCGGCAGCCGATGCATTTTTCACTTTTCAGCAAATAAATAGCAAAACCAAGGGGGGAAAAAAAGAGTCCGATTAGCTCTATTTTGCTTTTCTCTTCTCTCTCTGCTTTTAGGTTTGCTGCCTTAGCTGAGATTTCCCGTCCCCACGCGAAGGTTAATCCCACGGCTACTGGGATCGACTGGGATTGACTGGGACGGAGGTGTCGCCGCCTCCTTGCCCACTGGAGCTGGGCTGACTCCCTTTGTGGCACTAAAGCCGCCCGCGCTCGGGCACACGGGGCTTCATTTTTTGACGTGAAGAACAGGTAAATAAGAGGAAGCGAAGGAACTTTGCTGTTCTGCTGCGCCCAACGCAAAACCGCACCACCAGGTCACTTATCTGTGGAATTATGAGCAAAAACAAAACCAAACCCACACGAGAGGCCACCGAGCCCTCCCGCCTCACCTTGCGGAGAATATCCAGGAGTAGGGGGGAATCCGGCGAAGTCCGTAGGTTTTGTTCAAGTTCCTAAAACGGAGGAAATAACGCTGAGGTTTCCTGGGACCCCAGGGCGGCCACCCGCGCCCCGCCGTGCTGCTCCGTACCGGCCAGGGGAAGGAGCGGAGCTGCCGGGCGGCCAGGAAGCGGTGCTGGAAGCGGGTGGCCAGCCCCGGCTCGCCCATGGTCCCCCGGAGTGGCCCCGGCCTGGCTGGCTGGTCGCCCCGCGGAGAGGCCGCGGGGCTCGAACCCGCGACCCTCGCGTCGCCGACTCCTCCAAGCAGCCTGCGCACGCTGATGACGCATCGCTGCGCGCCCTGGCGGCGTCACTGCCGCGCGCGGCGGCGAAGGACACGGCGCCCGCAGGCCGCGGCGGGAGCGGGGTCGGGGCCGGTCCCGGCGGCGCCATGAGCGGTTACAGCCCGGACGAGAAGCTGCGGCTGCAGCAGCTCCGCGCCCTGCGGCGCCGTTGGCTGCGGGACCAGGAGCTGAGCGAGCGGGAGCCCGTCCTGCCGCGCCGGCAGCTGGGGCCGGTGGCCGCCTTCTGGGAGCGCTTCCTGCAGCCCGGGGGGCTCTGGCGGCAGCAGGTGAGGGGAGCTNCCGCCCGGGCCCCCCCCCCCCCCCTTCGCCCCACCTCAAGGCCTGACCAGCCTCCCTGTGCCCCCCCGTAGGTGTACAAGGCCTACCAGACCGGCGGCTTCGTCCTGACGCGGGTGCTCGTCCCCGCCTGGGTCATCCTCTACTACCTGAAGTACCACATCATGGTGCGTGCGGCCCCGGGGGGGGGTTGTGCGTGGAAATCTGGGTTAGAGAAGCCCTCTCTTGGGGGGGGGTGTGTGTGTGTGCTTCCACACGCAGGGGTTGTACGAACGCGCTGGTCACGCGTCTGCTGCCGGTTAAGGTGACTTCCCGCCGTCTGGTCACAGCTTGTTTTTCCTTGCTTTGGGCTGCACAAATATATATATATATTTACTTTTCTTTGTCATCTTTTATGGTACTGACTGGCTTTGACCGTGCCGCCTCCTGTGAGCCGCAAAGCTGCGTCTTAATCGTTGCTTTCCTAGAGAAATGGTGACCCTGGGGATAACCAGACCACGGCGGCTGGCGTGGGGACGGGGGATGGCCAGTGCGCCGACGGTGGGACCGACCTTCCGCTTCTACAGTCTTGCCTTGCGTGGGAGGTGTAATTTTATTAGCCTCCGGTATTTCTTTAACTAGTGGAAAGAACCCGGCCTAATGAGCCTGGTACTCAGTAGAGTTTGTGTTTGGGTTGTTTTCCCCATTTTGGAAATCCTTTCTACTTCACCCAGATAACACTCCTTTTTCTTTACCCCTTCCCTTTCAGAAAACGCCGCACGGTGTTGTTATGTCAAATCCACGGATATTCCCGGTAAGTCTATTAATATTTGTTTTATCTTCCAGCTGGGTAAAACAGGGGTGACTTGGGGAGAAGTGCAGGTTTGCGCAGTAGCCGTGCAGGGAGAATTTGCAGAAGGATGAGCTTGACACTGTGGGCAGGCTGCCCTGGAGCAGCAGTTACAGTATTTTTGAGCAGTTTTCATCTTGTCCTCAGAGCAGACGGTCCCTGTTGCAGTGGTACCTCCCTCTGCAGCGGCCAACTCTCGAGTCCCTGGCTGACAGCACTGCCCGTCCTGGGTGGAAAAGGCAAACGTTCCCGTATGGGATCTCCCGTAGCGACTGGAGCAGGTTCCCTCTCTGGAGAAGTGCGCGCAGAGCGCACAGGGAAGCTCTCCTGTTTGCTTCTCTCTTTGCTACTTCCCGATGTCACGGGAAGCTGAAGCGCTGGGTCCCTCGGGGCGTGAAGTGCTGCTGAAAGCCGTGCTGCACTCTCCTGCCCCCCCGAAAAGGGACAAGCCCAGCTGCATCGCTAAGAACGGGGTGAATGCAAGCGTTAATTACTGCGTGTCTTTGTGAAGGGGTTTGGGTGTTCAGTGCCTCTGTAAAGGTGTGATTATTAACGTGTGGAATAGCAGGAGTCGGGAGGAGCTCGGCACCGAGCGTGTCGGTTCTGGCTGCACGAGCTTGGTCCTCCGCGTCCCTGAAGGTCCCCCACGCGTCCCCACAGAGACAGAGCCACGCCACCCCCAGCTTGAGCTTTGCTTTACAAAGAGGAGAGCGTCAGGTTGTTTGGTCTTTACTGGTTTTTGGACTGCTCTGAGCCGTTACTCGTTGCTTGGTGTAGCAAGTCGGTGGGCAAATATTCTCATCGAAGTCTAGCTCTGCTATTTCTGCATGGTTTTTTTTGCATCACACCTGCCTGATTGTGCTTTATCCAAAATAAAATCATGAAAAGTTCCATCCTTAACAACCGCATAGCAACATACGGAAGGCCAAGCCATGTGCTTCTGATGTCAGCCTAATTACTCGCTCGAGTTAGATCAGCTCAGTAGGCCAAGACAGTGCCCGAAGCGGTAACAAACAGCAGTTGGTCATCACATTGATTTTTGAGGGATGACGTAGCTCTTCGTGGGCTACAGGCCGTGGGTTTGGAGACTCGCTTAAAGCCGTGTGGCGTTGAAGGTGGTCATGCGGTGCTCTAAGTCCAATACACGTTTTTAAAACAATACGGTCTGTGAATGTTTGGCCGCTGTTCCATAGCTGAGAAGAACGGGGCAAAGCAAGTACAGATTTCAGATAATTTGGCTGTGATGTTTCTCCGGCATCCTGGGAAATGTTGAGTGAATGAGAGCGTTGGGAGTAAGTTGTAGTGAGATTTTCTTTGTCTGGAAGTGGGGACAGTTACAGCTTAATTGAAGGACTGTGTTGCGCGAAGGGAGAGTCTGGGTGTTGGGGAAAACGCTCACCATCCTCTCTTCGTTCCGTCAGGGGGACAGAATTTTAGAGACGGGAGAAATTATTCCACCCCTGAAAGAAGAACCCGGTGAGCACCACTGAAGCTGATTTCCTCCTTCGGCGAACAAGGGGAGAACTGCAGCTGCTTTATCTCTTCTATAAAAGAGTCTTTATTCTGCATCGCCTCAGCTTTTCTGTCGTTTACTTTCTCCTGCGTTCACGTGATTCCAGTTGCTACTCACATGGGAGTTGCTTTTGCCTTCAGTGAGCATTATTGCTAAGTCCTGGTGATCTCCCACTCCCCTTCCTCAACTCTTTATCTGGCCTGAGGAGATGTGGCAGCAGGACAGTGTGGGCCTTACAGCAGTGACGGTGGCGATTCTATAGCTCCCCGGGGGTTGTGGAAGAGTCTGCTCAAAGGGCAGGTGTCACAGTGAGCTCCTCGCACGCACCACGGCTCTCCTCTCCCCGTCCCGCAGGTCCTTTTCCACCAACCGGTTCTGACAGAGACTTCCAGTGAAAATTAAGCTTCCGCCTACGTCATCCCACTTCTGTACCGAGAGAGGGTAGCAGAAGTGGCACTGCTGCCAAAAATTCCTTATTCTTTACCCTCTAGCGCTTCCTTCCCTGGCTTCAGCCCTTTCTGAGTTGGAGTCTTCCTGCCCACCCATGTACCCGGGACGCTTCGTCCTGGGGAAGACTGGCTTCTTGGTAAGCCGGGAATTGGAGTCGATGATCCTTATGGATCCCTTCCAACTCGAGATATTCTACAATTCTAAGTATTTCAGTGGCTACTTTGGGGATAGAAATGGTTAAATCAGCAATCTGAAGGGTAACCTGAGGCACATGAGGGGAGGGGCTGGGAAGGAAGCCCCTCATGACCTCATGGAACCACGTGTGACCAGTATAGCCAGTGTTTGTGATGTCAAGGTGACGGTGAGAGCACCTCCGCTGTCCCTGGGTGCAGCCAGACCCCTCATAACCCCACAAGTGGGGACTAGCACCAGCAGGGCCATGGCCAGCACGGGGGTCAAAACTCCCCTGCAGGCGAAGGAGAGCAGGGAGGCCATGGACCCCACGTGCCTGCTGGGCCCGGCTGCCCCCCAGGCCCTCACCAGGCCCGCGGCCATCTCTTTCCTCGGGTAAAAGGCAGCTCAGGGTGGGACAGCAAGTGGGGAAGAAAGCGGAGGGGCAGTTGTGGGCTGTGAGAGGGCAGTGGGATCCTCTGGTTCATCACTGGGAGGCTCTGGAGGAGGGCGCTGGGGAAGCTCGAGGGTCCCTGGGGGGCACTGGAGAACCAGCGAGGGCTGTTGGGGGGCACCGGGGAAGGTAGAGAGTCAAGGGGGAGACTGGGGTGTTGGTGGGGGCTATTGAGGGTTGTCAGTGGCAGCAGGGGGGCGGTGGGGCTAGTGGAGGGGTTTTGGGGGCTGCAGGGGGGGCTGAGACCTGTGTTTCCTTCCCGTGGTCGTGGGGGTCGCTGCCCCAAGGCCGTGGGGGTCCCTGTCGCTACCTCTGCCCCACGGTGTGTGGGTCCCCCCAGCACGGAGTTCCCCAAGAGCGCTCCTCCCCCAAACTGCGGCACCCTGAAGCGAACCTTCGCCTGCACCAACTTGCTGCTGCTCAGCCTGGCCGACCACACCGCCGCCGCGGATGGGGGGGCTTCCCCTGGCCCCCGCCTGCGCTCACCGTGCCCCAAGGATAACACCGAGCCCACCGCCCTGCTGGTGAGTGACCGCCGGGGACACCCCCACCCCACTAATGGAAGGTTGGTTGGGGTGCTCCCCATCTCCAAGGTCCCCCCTGCAGACTTCTGCAGTGCTTGTGAGCAGCTGGGGACCATGACATCTCCTGAGGACACCCCACACCCATGAGGGTGTCCGATACCCCCAAGGGGCTCCTAGATTCCCCCAGGGAAAGCCCGACACCTCTCCTCCTCCTCCTCTAGTGAGGGTTCCCACAGGCCTACAGGGAATTCATAACAGCCCTGGAGTCCCACGGACATCCCCACAGCTCTGGCACCCCTAGAGCCACCCCTGATCCCCCGTGTCCCTAGGTTGTGGGGCTCGGGTGGCTTCTGTAGGCCACAGACTGTCTCAAGGACGCATGTGGGTCAGCTTGTGGGGCCCTGGCATCGCCTGGGCGTTTTGGAACAGATGACCCTCCCAGAGTAAAGAGAACGGGTACCACTCCCTCAACCAGGGAGGGGGTTGAGTGTCACAACCCCACCAAAAAAAAGATGCTACACAACATGGAATGTGTCCTGGCGCAGTTCCGTCAGGAGCATTCATCACCCCGCCTCGCCTGTCCCGCTGAAGACGACGGCATGCAGAGCGCAGGAGGACCGCCCGCCCGCTGTAAGACACCGCAGCGCTGACCGCGTGCTGGAGCTGTGCACCGAATGTGCCTGTCTACAAATACAGCGTGGCTCTGGTCCTGGGGACTCCAGGCCTCGGTTATACCTCTGGTTCTTGGAGTCTTATTTCCCTCTTGCGCTTCAACGTGGGTGATGCTTTATCTTGACGATGAAATCAAAAGTCTTCTGGGTTTGTACAGTATCGTTCCCTTAAATGTCCTCCGCATCGCACACATACGTACACCATGTGTACACGCAGGAGCACATCTACAGGACTTTGGAGATCCCTACTAGCTAAAAAAAATCACTCTGATCAGTGGCAGATATGCATATATATATATCTCTCTCTCATATATTTAGTAAAGAGTTATATTTCTTGGCACCCATCTTCTTGCGAAAAGCCTTCCATTACAACACCTCAAGGACACGTGGAGGAAGATCTCCCAAATGGGTGATGGACCGTATGGTCTGGGCCATGGCTTTCTGTCCAGCCCTTCGGAGAGCTGGCAGGACCTCCTCGTTCCTCGGGCTGCAAATGAGAGGGGTGAGGGTTGGGAAAAGAGCCACTTGCCGGTCCCAGGCTAGGGCGAGCGGGAGGCTGAGCAGGAGGTAAGCACTCAGGAAAAGCTTGGTGTCTCGGGAAACGAGGACTGGAAGATCCTCGGGCGGTTGAACGCGCTAGCCCTTCCTCTCTCTCGCCCGACGCGCCTCGAGCAGGAGCTGCTGGTTCCAGAACTGGCTGCAAGAACTCAGCCAAGAAGCCTCCCCGGTCCTCGTCAACCCCCAGCGTGCCGTCCTTCGTGCTTGGCGAGCTGGGTCTGCTCCAGGTCAGCTCCTGGTTCCTCCCACCCCCAGACTATCCCTGTGCGTACCAGCTCACGGCCGGTGCCTGGCAAGCTCATTTACTGGAGAAGGAGACACCGAGGGTATGGAACCATGTCATCCACCCCTCTGTCTACGCTGACTGACACACGGTGGAACCCGTGAGGATTCATACGGTGTTTTGTTTGTTGGATCTCGACTGTGCATGTCCCTGGGGCCGGGCAGGCTGCAGCCCGGGGCGGTGGGAGAGCTGGGTGATGCTCCTGCAGAGCTGATCTCCGTCAGCTTTGGGAAGTTGGGGTGACTTGGGGAGAGCCTTCATGACAGGAGAGCTGGGGAGGGACTCTTCATCAGGGAGGGGAGCCATAGGATGAGGTGGAACAGTTTTAAACTGACAGAGGGGAGATTGGGATGAGATATGAGGAAGAAATTCTTTCCTGTGTGGGTGGTGAGCCCCTGGCGCAGGTTGCCCCGAGAAGCTGTGGCTGCCCCATCCCTGGAGGTGTTCAAGGCCAGGTTGGACGGGGCTTGGAGCAACCTGGGCTGGTGGGAGGTGTCCCTGCCCAGGGCAGGGGGGTGGGAACTGGATGATCTTTAAGTTCCCTTCCAACCTAAACCAGTCCATGATTCTATGACTGGAGGAAAGTAAGTTTTGCACCACGGTCAGAAAAGGCTTAGGATGACCTGGGCAGCTACAGGCCAGCCGGATTTGCTTCAGTCCCCGGGAAAACCCATGGAATGAGTCCTTTTAGAAGGCATGGCAGATGGAGGAAGAGATGGGGAACAGTCAGCGTGGAGTTACAGTGTCTGAAATACACGATTGCTTTCTGTGGTAAGATGACGAGGTTTGATCAGGGCCGAGCAGAGGGTGACGCGTACCGTGCCTTCAGCGAGGCTTTCAGTGCTGCTGAGGCATTCGGTTCCAGGAACGCAGTTCCCTGAAATATCGATGCCTCTGCTGCGTCGGCCGAATGTTTGATTCTCTTTCTAATCAATGACGGAAAGAGGAACTTACCTGGAATAAGTGGAACCCTCCGTCTTTCTCCACTGCTCGGAGACGAAGCCGTGATGGCCAGTACAATTTACGTGCCTCGGTTTATACAGCTAAAATTAGGTGATGCCAATCCCGGTTCACGTGACTTCTTAACAGAACACGCTGGCGTTCATCCAGTACGTGAAATCGCTTTGTAGCTGGGCAAACAGTTCTATACATTTATTCTCCAAATACAGAGGACCAAGCTGATAACGTAACTTCAGCCAGGAACTCCCCCGTCGTGCCGAAAGAGCTGCATGTCAGCCACTGGTTTGGGTTTTTTTCGTGCCGTGTAGATACGGTGTTGAAACCCACACCGAGTGTGCAGTGACTCCGGCACTCCTTTCTTCACTCGGTACTACGCAGTCGTACTTCTCGTGTCTCAATTAATAATAATCCCGTGCGTAACAAAAGGGACTTAATTCAGTTGCCCACAAATAAGAGTGTAGAGACATTTTAGGTGCTTTGAGGATCCTTCCTTGTCTCCAGCTCCTGCTCGGTAAGGTTGAAGGTGCCTAGGGTGAAGACATCCAACAGGTCTCATGTGACGTGTGGAAGACATCTCAGATGCTGCTCGGGTACCTCACGCGGCACCAGCTACCCACGTGCAGGCACGGAATGGCCTCTGAACGCGTCGCTGTGAGCTGTGAGCCCAAGCTCCCGCTACAGCCAACGCTCGGGAGTTTTAGATGGTGAGAAGACTTACTCGAACGAGCCACCACGGCGTAGCCAGCGGTTTCTTTCCAAGCCCAACTTCACCCTTTCCCCAGGGGAGTCCCACCGGCCGTTTTTGGGGTGCTGACCCCACAGGCCGGCGTGAGGCTGTGTGCCGGGATACCTGCCCTGTGCTGTCCTGGGGCGCTGGGGGGGGGTGGGCACCGAACCCTGCGACTCCCCCAAGCCAAGAAACCCACCCATGAGTGGGGGCAGCGGGGGGAACCGCTCTTCCCCTGGTCCACCCCTGAAGAACAAAGGGGGAGCTGCTTCTGCAGCCTCTCGAAAAGGGCTGTCTGCAAACAAATGCATCACTATGAGCAGCAGTTACACCTCACAGAGGGAGGAACAGAAGCAAACGCCATCCACTTGGCTTTTGGGCCCTGCGTCCTCTCCGCAGAAGACTGACGCGTCTCCCCAACGCGTTTCCCATCCCAACTGCCCGCACAGAAAGCCGCGGGTCCCCTTTGGGAGGGTCCAGCAGCCTGAAGATAAAATTTCCCTTACTAAGCCGCTATCCTTTTTCATTTAGCAACCATTAATCCCCCCCCTCCAAGTGCAGTGGGGCGAACGCTGCCACCTTTGCTGGACCCACAACCCATTTATTTCACACCTGCGTGTGCCGCATCGGCTCGGCCGCTTCCCATCTGGGATCACCTTCCCCCCTGTCCTGTTTTCCCTTGTGATTCCGGGAGGGGAGCACCGCTGCGCCCCGAGCTCGGCAGGTGCTGCAGGCACTGCTCCCGCTTCTCGTCCCAGCGGGGCGGGAGGCTTTCGAAGGTGTTTCTTAAGCCTCAAAGCTGGGGAGATGGAGATTGGATGGATGGATGGATGGATGGATGGATGGATGGATGGATGGAGGAGCAGGCCCCCACCTGCACCTACCTGAGAGCTGCGGTTCACGGGGGAGAGCTTCAGGGAGGGCCACCCAGGCTCTCCACCTCCCCGCCGGCACGGCTGCTTGCGATCCCAGGCTGGAACACGGCCGCACATGGCCTGGAGGGCTGAGGCAGCTCCTTGCCAGTCTCGGGTTCACTTCATGTGCCGCCAAGTCATTAAAAGCTGTAATTAGGCAGGGTTCAGCGGCTCCTTCCAAGGCGGCTGGGCTGGCCGTGCAGTGAGTGGGAAGGCCGGGAAGCCCGGCTTTGCTCAGCCCCGGGCTTCTGATCTCTGCGCTGGGCACGCCCGAGCCCTAATCCTCCATCTCATAATGCCGGCGTCTTCCTCGGGGTAGCAGATGGGGACTGCTCACCCCATGGTGTTGGGCCATGCTCATGTAGCCCCAGAAGAAAAGGCGTGCTCCGTTTGAGAGCTCAGGACCAGCAACGTGCCCTTGTGGCCAAGAAGGCCAATGGCGTCCTGTGGTGCATTAAAAAGACCGTGGTCAGCAGGTTGAGAGAGGTCATGCTCCCCCTCTGCTCTGCCCTGGGGAGGCCATGCCTGGAGCACTGTGTCCAGTTCTGGGCTTCCCAGTTCAAGACAGACAGGGAACTACTGGAGAGTCCAGCGGAGGGCTACGAAGATGATCAGGGGACTGGAGATGAGGAAAGGCTGAGGGACCTGGGGCTGATTAGCCTGGAGAATCATGGACTCATAGACTGGTTTGGGTTGGAAGGGACCTTAAAGATCATCCCGTTCCAGCCCCCCTGCCCTGGGCAGGGACACCTCCCA
>RSEF01000014.1:17174630-17193275 GCA_003993805.1 Himantopus leucocephalus | reverse complement strand
CCCCCCCCGTCCCCGCTCCGCCTTCCGCCTTCCTTCCGCTTCCTCCGCGCGGCGCCCCTCGGGGCTTGTAGTCCCTCCGCGCTATTCACGACGGCCCCTGCGCTGTTTCCGCGCCGTAGCCCCCGCGGGCCGGGATGGGGCGCTACGCCACGGCGGCGGCGTAAGGGCGGGCTGGGGGACTCCGGGGCAGGCCGGGCCGGCGGCGGAGCGGGAGGAAGGCGCCGGCGGAGCGGCCGGGCGCCGCGGCGGGCGGGCGGGCGGGCGGGGGTGGAAGTTGCCCTGCCCGGGGGGGGAAAGTGCGGGGCCGGGGCGGGGAGGGAGGGGGGGGGAACCGGGACGCGAGCAGCAGCGCGGCCGCCTCCATCCTCAGGTAAGCGGCGGCGGGAGCCGGAGGAGGAGGAGGAGGGTGGGGGGAGGCGGGGACGGGCCGCCCGGGGCCTCCCGCCGCGGCCCCCAGCAGCGCCGCCGGGTTGGAGCTCTCCCGGCCGGAGCCTCCGGCTGGGCCCCGGCCTCCCCCGGGCCGCCCCGCACCACTTGTTGCCGGTGGGCCCGCGGCCGGCTGGCCCGGGGAGGACGGGGGGGAGCCGGGCCTGGAGGCCGCGGGGGGGGGGGAACGGACAGCACACCCGGTGAGGGGGGTCCCGCTGCTGGGGCGAGGCGGGGATCCGGTGAGCTGAGGCGGGGGCTGGCGGCTGCCCGCCTCGTCCCCCAGTGTGAAAACCTCCTTCCTCAGCGTGCCTCGGTTTTAACCGACTTGAGGGGTCGGCACCGGGGGAGGCTTCGTGACCGGCCCCCCCCCCCCCCCCCCCCCCCCCCNCCCCGGCCTGCGCTGCGCTACGGGCGGCATCCAGCCTCCCCCGGGTCTCCTCTGGGGCGGGAGAGCCGCGCTTATGGCCGGTTAACGGGCACCGTGGGGCTGAGTGCCGGCTGCGGGGCCGGACCGCGGCACAACTCCCCCCCGGGAGAAGCGGGGAGGCCCGTCCTTCAGCCTGCACTCCGACCTCCGGGTTGGGAACCCGTCGGCTGGGGGCTGAGCGGGGTTTTGCCCAGAGTTTCCGAAGCGTTGGGGAATTTGCCCCTTAGAATCGGTTGGCTGGCTCTTACGCTTGGGTCTTTGGAGCATCCTAAGGCTGTTCGGGCCCCGATGCCTCATCAGGACCCCTGGATTGTACTGCACGTCAGCTCAGCTGCAGTTGTAAGCGTGTCAGCCTCTGGATCCTGCATGCAGAAGTCTGTTACGGTGGCTGGAAAAGGCTCTGTACGCTGGCTGGCCTCTCCATCTTCCGAGCAGCTCTCCTCTCCCCTCCCCGCGCCTGCTTCTGGGGCACAGCCCTGCCATCCCAAGCATCAAGATCCCCCTTTTTGGGGTGAAATACACCAGCGAATTGTTGGGGGAGATGGAATAATGTGCGCGTTGTGTTCGAAATGTCATACGGTTTCCTCCGAGCGTTTTTTCAGATCGAAATCTCAGCTGGTGCTCAGCGCTCCGTAGGCCTTCAGGCCCCGGGCTGCGGCTGGGTGGTTTTTCATGGTCGGACAGAAGGTTATCTGGGACGTGCTTACTGTACGTGGCCTGGGGCGTTGGTGCAGGGACGGTGCTGCGCTGCTGCGGATGGGTCAGGAGGTACTGGAGACCAGGAGATGCGTTTAGAGGGAGGCGAGGTGGAGATGAGCGGGGCAGATCGCAGCCGCTGGAGGTCGGCTGCAGATCCCGGACCGTAGCCCTTGTCCATCTGAACACAGAGATCTTGCCGTGCTTTGCAGGTTGTCACTTGGGACTCGCAGGGACTTGTGCTTCAGGGCTGTACTCTGCGAGACGCCACCTTTCCTAAACTGTGGTGGGACGGCGGCCGAGTGGCAGACCGGCCTCCCGTGAGGCTGCGAGTCTGCCGGTGGCTTTTGCGTGACCGTTCCTCGAGACCCACTGCCAAACAGACTGCCTTGTGCCCGTGAGTGAACCAGCACTGAGCTCTGCCTGAGGAGCGAGCTGCAGTGGCGTAACATGTGCCAGAGAGTCGTGATTCAAATTACCATGATTTTATGTACGCGGGGATATTAACTGGTTTAACGTTGCATCAGCTTCTGTTTGTGTCCAAGGTTTTAAGAGGTGAAGGCGGAAGGCAAGACCCAACATCGCTCCCTTCCCCCGGGTGGGGTTGGAGTGCTGGAGAGGCCTTTGAAGGTTTGATGTGACTTGCTGTGTTTGCTGAGCCATATTGCTTTGGCAGGGAAGAAAGCAGCCTCCTTGAGCCTGATGACTTGGTGCGTAAGGGAACCCGAGGCACGGGCCAGGCGTAATGTCTTTTGAATCGGAATAAATGTCGAAAAACAAACCAAAATTGCTAAAGTCGCACGTAAAGAAAAGGTCAGGCGTCCTGCCCAGGCTCGGAGCTGTCTCGTGGTTAGCGGAAGGGCTGGGTGACCCCGTGGAGGGGTCTGGATGGCCTCATGAGACGCACTGATTACCCCACCGCTCTCCCGGGCTGTCCGTGGAGCACCCTTTATCTTTGCTCCAGGCACCCCTTTATCTTTTCTCTGAATACCACTGGCTTTGCAGAGGGAAATGGCCTGGGCCCTGGTGTTGCCTTAGCCAGCTGAGCGCGATTGGCTTTATCTTGTGGAAAATACGCTGCTTTCATCCGTCCCGGAGGTTTTGTGGGAGCTTGTCAAGTTTGCAGTGGTTGCACGTGAGACCTAGAGAGAGGGACGCCGGCAGTCCCCGGGCTGGGGGACACGGCTGTGCTCGTCTCCTCTGGTGGGGATGTCATCTGCTCTCAGGTGAGATGCAAGTGGGAGAAATGGGGTTTTTTTCCTCCCATCTTCCAGCTTCGTCTGAAGCCAGGCTTTTGGTCATTTCTGGGTTCATCCTGACCCTTTCTGTGAGCAGAAGGGTCTGGGGAGGAACGGATCCTGTGGCATTTCTCCGAGCGAGGGTCTTGTGGAAGCAGGGGGAGACTGGAGCGAAGGGCTGTGGCTGCCTGCGGTCAGACCCGGGGGCAGAGAGAGAGAGAGGAGGCCGATTTGGAAAGCGTGTGTCAGAGCCCGGTGTCCTGCCGAGACGGCTCTCTCCCAGCGCGCAGTGCGGGGAGGAAACTTGTGAAGAGCCGATTTGCTGGAACTTGGGGCTCTGAGAAAGGTCAGATACAGTGCAGCCTTGGGAAAGCTGCTTACGCGGGTGGGACAGGTGAGTCAGTGGCTTCCTCCTCATTTTCCGTCATAATCCCGCTCTTCAGAGCCAGACGTGCTGTCCGCCTGCTCCCCAGAAGCCTCCTGCATCTGTCTCAACGGTGCTGGTTGCGGTTGGACCCTGCCTGAGTACGCAGCTCGTTCCAGGCCACCGTCACCCAGCCGGGCAGGGAGGAGCAAGGCTACTACCGAATTTCTTTCGTGCTCTCGTTGCTATTTGGAGTGTTGTCACTTGCCTTGTGTTTAGCAATGGCAGCTGAACAAGCCAAAGGAGGCAGAAGGGCTGTTGCCTGCGCACGAGAAACATTTAACTCCTGCCTTTGCAGCTCCCTTCCCCGTGAGTTGGCGGCTCTCAGGTTGGCTGATAGGAAATGCCGGTGGCAGTCCCAAAATTTGTTGGTGTTTGATCGCATAAAAGATGAGGAGGGTTTTTTTTTTGTGCCATTTCCTCTTGCTCTGGAAAAAATGCTGCTGCCCTGGTGCCTGGGCAGAAAGGGAGAAGGGGGAGCCCTGGAAAGGAAATAAGATCCAAAGAAATGTGTCACCAGTAGAAAGAGCAATTGTTTTCCTGCATTTATATTGCAGAGCGTCGTCCTGTTCAGGCAGCCGATGTTTGACAGCCAAGATAATACATTTATATTGATGTAATTAGCGGGACGTGGAGTTTGCTGAATGGCTTGGGGGCAGCATGCTTTTCAGTCTAACTCCGGCAAATAGATCAGGGAGGATTGGAAAGCTGCCGTGGGTTGCTAGAATTGGCCCTTTGGGTTTCTGGAGGTTGAGTACATAACTGCTGATATTTCCTATTGTGCTGTACCCTGCCTAGTTGAAAAGAAAATAACTTGAGGGAACACGGGGCTATTTTTGCCAGCTTGAGATGATCAAGTTTGATTTCTAAAAACTGAAGCCGAGTCTTCAGGCTTGCACATTAAAAACAGTATTGGAACCATATCTCTGTTCCTCCACAGATGCATGCCTGTGCGCTTTGCCAATGGTGTAAACTCGAATGTGTGCTCATAAAATAAAAAAAAAAAAAAAAGAGAGAGAAATAGCTTTTCTGTTCCTGCAATGCAGCCCCTTTCGTGGCAAGCCGGGGCGGTCGCTGAGCGCTGTGGGCCTTGAATAGCGTCGGCATTAGAGGAGGGCGGCGATTGCGCTGTGTCAGGGAGGGCAAGCGGGCGTCTCGCCCCAGTCCTGGCGTTAGCAGCCCTTACCAAAGCTGTAGGGTTATCGATACGCATTCGCTTACATAAAATAGAGACCGAGACCTTACAAAAAGCTGTCGTCTCCCTCCGGTGATAGCGCCCGGCTGCATTTCCAATGTGGCACTTCCAGCGGCACCCAAGTCTTCCCTTCGGCGTCTTGTTCCCGGCGTGATTTTGGTTTACTGAGGATATCATAGGCAACTTCCCAACTCGTGTTGTGTTCCTCTGGCAGCAGAAGGTCCTTTTGCTCCCGTAACAAAAAGGTTTGCAGAGGAGCTAACTCTCAGACTGCTTTGCCGGGACACAAGTTGACTGCACGTCTTTGCGCTGGCGCGTGGAAGTGGGAACCTGTCACGAGAGTCCTCGCGTGCTGGGCTGTGTCCCCCCCGCCACGGCAGCTCTGCTCTCCAGAGAGGCTGCAGCACTGATGTGGTCAAGGTCTTGCTCTCCGGCTTGTCCGTGTTGGTCACCTGCCTGCAAGACTCAGGCCAGCAGGCAGAGCTCGGGCAGTCCTTGGAATTTCAGCACGGCCAAAAGGCTTTATTTTAAGCTGCTGGGTGTTAAGCGGTTTCTCTTCGTAGCCCGTGCATACGCAAACACGTCTCCTGCAAGAAAAATGGCGTGGTGTCACGTAGACTGATGTAGGCATTTGTGGGGTATTCCATCCTCTGGTGTGTTTGTCTCGCTCGCTCTTTAGCTCTCATAAGTCATAAGCTTTTCCAGTGAGCGGGAGCGGCTTGATGGGCCTGGAGTTCCATGTGTAACCAGTGCTGTATGGACCCTGGGGTTAAAAGGATCAGGCTGGTCCTCTTGAACCTCAATAAGTCCCTTATTTACTTTTTGCTGGTCCCGGAGTGGGGTCTCTTGCCTGCTCCATAACATTCTCCATTTGCTGGTTTGATTCCATTAGCGGCGCATGTCCAGGTGTTCCCCACAGGTCGTTTTTTCCCCACCGCCTGGAAATCTCAGTGATGCAGAGCACTGGAAGGGAAAAGCTCTTTGTGAATTGACCATAACCTACCCCAGGGGCATCATGCTGCACCTGCTGGTGTGGCTGTGGGCAGAGTGGGCAAGGTGGTGGGGGCAGAACCGGGTCTGTTGCTCTTGCATGCTTCTGCCATTGCTCCCAAAGAGCCTCAGTGATGACGTTGTTCTGGCTGAATCCTTCTTTGCTTTTTTGCTCCCTCCCCAATCTAAAATAGAGAAAGTAAGAGTGTGCTGGTGAGCCAAACTGTTATGGACAGGGGTTCTTGTTGCCTCCATCTGATAAAAGCCCATCCCAAAGGAGGCAGCGCTTTCACAAAGTATAAATTTCATTAAACCAGGTTGTTTGGAGAGCAGAGAATACGAAGGGGAAAGAGGAAATGTCTTGGGGGAGGGAGGTTTGCCAAGGCAAGTATTCAAACGTCATGCCTTCTCGGGGTGGGATGGGCACGTTTGACATAATCAGAGGAATTTGTACTTTTGAATTTCCAGTGGATGTAACTGCTAACGATGTCCTGGCCATGCGGAGTAATTAACATCTGTTTCTGTATTTGAACATTCAGGCAGTGTGCCCCTCCAGACATCCCTGCGTTCGCATCCAGACCCCTTGGGAGATCCTGCCCTGCTGCTAATTGTCGAGAGCTGTCCAGAATCCTTATCGTTAAGATCCTGCTGTGCTCGTGAGGTGTTGTGTTACCTGGTACGACGACAGCTCTCGCCAGAATGCTAAGCAGTAGCCGCCGTCAGAGAGAGTAAGGCCAGTGGTGGGAACAGACCTATAAAGTCACCGCCAAAGGTTCTGAAACCACAAGTGAAGAATCTGAGTCGACCCAAAAGCAGACCGGTTCCTGTCTCCAGGCGGGACCGAGCTCCAGCCCGTCACCAGCCGGATGCCGCAGGAAGCACAGAGCCTTCTGAGAGCTGTAGTTCAAGTGGATGCTGATTGAGTCACCTAAAATGTGAGGTTGGTTGCGTGTGCTGGTGCGATGCTGATCAGCCCGGAGTCTCAGCAGCCATCTATTCTTACGTGCCTTTCTTTCCTCTCTGTTCACCAGCTTGGTTGCAGCAACCGCTCCTCCTAACAGGCTTGGTGTGCTGCCTGCGGCTCCGTGCAGAGACCATCTAGCATGCTCCTCCAAGCGGGCCGCTCAGCTGGTGCCAACAGCAGCCGTTCGGTTCCAGGGACACCGGGCTGACTTCATACCAACTGGCCATTGGACCTGCAGAGCAGAAACCGTGTTGGGTGAGAGGCTTTTCTGACTGCGGCTGGCTCGGTGCTGGGCTGGGAGGGCCTGAAAGGAAAAAGAGCTTTTCTCCTCTGGTTTGTAGGCACGGTTACCCTGCTTCTTGTCTCCCACGCCTCTCGTTTTTGTCGTTCTTCCTTCTTTTGATTCCTTCTTTGAGTGTTTCCCTCTCCTCGCTGTCAGTGCGAAGGCCATGTGCTCCCCTGGGTGGGCATACTGGCGTCCCCTGGTTTTCTTATGGCAAAGAAGAAACCGTAAGAGAAGAGAAAATGTGGGGTCTTCCAGGACCTTGCAATCTTAAGCTGTGGAAACCACATGACTGTCCCGGGGCGTCTTTGAGGCAACGCAAGGGCAGGGAACTGAATCTAAGAAACTCTGCGGTGCTTTTCCTGCGATAACCACAGTGCCGTGGCAGCTCCCAGCCCAGGACTGGGAGAGAGAAATGACTCTGGTGTACCTTATGTGGCTGGGCTGCTTTCAGCCTGGCGATTCAGAGCCTGCTCTGCAGAGACAGGACGAGATGGTGGGAAGCCAGTCTGAGCTTTTACCTTCAGGATACGCTTGCAGTGTCTGCTGCGGTACAGCTGCTGATGGTGTTGTCCTTGCGGTCAAATGAGCCAGGCTGGTGTGGCCTTATCCAGGCCAGGGCTTTGGATTAATCGAGTGGACGCTAGTGTGCTGTGTGTTGGCCGATTTGGTCTGCCTGGATGCTTGTGGGCTAGCTGGAGTCTCTGTGTGACTTTGGTGTCCAGCTTCGGCAGAAGGTCTGCAGGAATCTCGTACGGTTTGGGCTCAATGAAGCCAGGCTATGAGCACGCTGGTCTTTGAGTGGTGACTGTCACCAGGCAGATGTCAGCTGAGATTTGCGCCGTGGCTAGTTCTCAGCTGTGGGAGGGATGAAGCAACGTTCCTGCTCTTGAATCAGTTTTGGTGCAGCCTTGGAGCATCTCGTAAATGCTACTGCAGGTGTGCAAAGCCCTTGTTCCCGTAGCTTGACCTTGCCACGCAGGGTGCTTTAGCAAGCAGAGCCTGGTGGAGGGAAGGTTGGGGGTCTGTAGCATCACACGAGGCGAAGGCAGCTGGATATGCCTTGCAAGGCACTTGAGAGTGACTCGGGTAACGTGATCTCCTCTCCGCCTGCCTGTTTGGGTTAAGGTGGGTTCAGGATGCAGCCAGCTGGCCCCGGTGAAGAGGCCAGCTCCATCACTGCGTGGGGAGGTGTGTTGGACGGCCCGTTAGGGCTGGCTTTGCTGGAGCAAAGGCAGCTTCGTACTCAAAGCATCTGCATTATGTTTCAGCCCTCTCATCTTAGAGTACAGCATTTGCCTCATGTGATCGTTATATTTGTTCAAATAACTGCTCTCATGGGCAAATATTGCTTAAGGCGTTGTGTAATTGAACGCATCCTACAGTTTCAGCTGCATTGGTGTAGCTGAAGAGGAGCCTCTTGTGACGGAGACAGTAAGCCGGTATAGCTACTGCGGTGAGGAAAGGGGAGTATCGTAGTGCTGTCAGGCACTGTTAGGTCTCTGTCACTTCGGTTGTCCCAGGTGTTATTCTAGTCGTATAACTTCAATTACAATATCATCTCCTAACAGAAATAACGGCATGGCTACGACATCAGTGTGCAGAAGGATTCCTGTGTTTTTCGGGGTGGCGCAGAACAGAGTAGAGGTGTAACGTGGAGGTGGAGGGGGGCGAGCAGTAATGTGCTGCTCCTCCGTTAGGTTATGGAACTGAGCTGTGCTAAAAGAGGTACTATCTTCTTGCTCCCTCTGGGTTTTGCTCTCCTTGTCCCGCCTCCCCTGTGCTCTCCTGGTTCCCTGTGCTCGCAGAGAAGGCGACAGCCTCTTGTGCAGTTCTCGGCGATTCTTAAGCTTTTATCTCCTGGTTGTTTCTGACGGAAATGCCAAATGCCGCTGTTGTCTGTCAGGCATGTCCTACCTCTGCACTTGCCTGAGGTGCAGCCAGAGACGTGGTGGTCTAAATCTAGGCCAGCCGGTTGGAAATTGGGACGTGGTGTCCACTGAAGGCGGGAAAGTCCAAATTGCGTACAAATGGCAGAAGGAGGCACTCAGGTACTGCTGTCCCTGTGAAAAGAGTCCTTGTGGCTCTGGACAGGGCAGCGTGCTGAAGACTGGGAGCTGCCTCTAGCAGGGGATGCAGCTGGATGTGGCTTGGATAAATTACGTATTTACTGACTGTCTAATCTGTGTTAGAATTAAAGCTGTGGCTGGAGTGTCAGGGGACAGTGTGCTCAGGGGACATCACCTCCACACCTCCTGTCTCTGAGACTTTGCTTTCCAAGTCTGTGCCCTGGGTTTTCACTGGCTGTGAGACTCCGCTTCTTGCTGCAGCTCTCTTCCCCTCCCTTCTGCAGTGGCCAGCTCTTCAGCTGCTTATCCGTCAGCTTAGCACGATCTGAAGATACAATCCCTGATGTCCTTTTGGGTACGACCTCATGTTTGTGCGATGCCTGGGCACCTATGGCCCTCTGCGAATTCAGCTTGCTGAGTGACTGGGAGGAACTTCATGGGTCATCAAGTCCAGTTCCCTACTGACGGACTTGTGCAGGTCATGAACTTGTGCAGGAACTGATTGTTGGAACTGATGCTGTGCTTTTTTTCCCAGTGCTTCTGGAGCAGCTGGTCCAGAGATCTGCTCCTTGAAAGGTTAGAAACCCTCCTCGGACTTCCAGTATCCAGGTTTCCTGGGCTGGTTTATTGTACTTGTGCCATTGCAGAGTGTCATCTTGCAGATGAGAGATGACTTGCAAATTTTTTTCCTTCCCTGGTTCACTGTAACCTTTATGTCCTGCACCAGTCAAGGCTCTAGATGCAGATTTGTCCTGAGAAACATGTTGAAAGCTACTTTGTTTTTCCATTGCTTCTTTTGGGAGGTTGGTTTTGCTGGGGCCGTTTATTTCCGTGTTGTGCTTTTGGGTGTTTTAAGTGCAGGTGGAGTTCTGAGCTTCGCAGTTTGTGAACGTTAGCAAGTACAGAAGAGCGCTTTTTGTGCTACTGTCGCTTCTGTCTTCTTTTTTTAATGTTTGTCCTTGCTACTTGTGCCGTTTTGCCCCTTCAGGAGGGAGAGATGTTGTCAGAAACAGTTGAGTCAAGGTGAACCTGATAAAGCAACGTATTGGAGAGCCAGTGCCTGGCTCTTACTCGTGGCTCTTATTCATGTTTATCTCTAGCTGTGAATGTGCAATAACAACAGTTCTGTTCTGCACAGGCTGGCACAGCCTCAGACAGGAAGATCTGCTGTTTACCAATCAACACTCTGCTGTAAGTGAGAAAGGGGGGGAAAAAAATGTTTTATTGCTGCTGGGTAACCCAGAGTGTAGTTAAACCTTTCTAAAAAAAAAAAAAAAAAAAAAACNAAAAAAAGAGGAAAACTAAGAGCACATGTGTTACTCAAGATGCATTTTTCCTGGCAAGAGTCCCGTGTGTGTGTTCTTCCTGCAAAGCATCCCTGCTTATGCTGCGTCCCATTAAATCTATAGCATATTGGTAGCAGGCAAGGAAAAGCTTCCTGTTTTTATAATGCAACGGGTCTCAGCAGGCAATCTGTCGAGGTGATTTTTCAGCCTGGCATGTTTTGTAGCCGGGGCAGTCTGTGGGCTGAGTAGGATGACAGAACTCTGCTACAAGGATTAGAAATACAAGGAGGAAAAGATCTGGAAATTAGATCTGCTGGTAAAGCTTCCCGAGATGGGATGCTGTGGCTTGTCTTGTTTTGTTTCTTTCCCTTGTCTTTCTTTCTGTGGCATTACCGCGATGTTGCTAATGAGACGAACCGTGCCAGCCCACACACGCTTTTGTTAACGCTGCGCTCAAAAGTCAGCCACAATTGGCTAGTAAACGGGAGGATGCAAGCGGCTCGTTGCACTTCATTGAAGCAATGTTAATTGACTTAATAGAGCACCAGGGTTTTAGAGATTTCGTTGTGGTTTTTTGTTGTGTTTTTTTTTTCTTTTTTTAATGTGTGTGCATTCAGACCCTTCTTCGGCAGTGCCTTTGTTGCCATTTTCATGCTTATTCAGAAAAGGACCTTCCTGCTCTTCAGTTGTCGATGGAGATGGAGTTTGAAGTTCACCCTTATTTTGAAGAAACCTACCTGTCCACTGCTTCTCCCTCTTTTTCTCCCCATAGCCTATAATTAAGATGTTGATTGCCCTTTCAAATCTGTATAATCCCCTCTCTCAAAGTGACCGTGATAGATTTCCAGTAGCTCACTGGATAATCTATCACTGGTTTACAGCGTCCTGTGCAAGGGAGGAGAGGAAACTTTTTTTTCAGACTTTGACGCTTGTTGCTTTGCGGCTAAGCTGGCTCTACAATAAATCTACTTTTCCTGTCAATCTTTTGCTTCAGGCTTTGGACGCCTCTTCCTCTGCCTGCATACTTATGAAGAGTCAGTGCTGGGCATTAAATGCGGCTCAGCCCAACTCAGCTGCTGTGTATGAGTTTCTTCTGTGTTAAAGTTGGGCCAGAACCAGTTTCAAGGCAGCTGAAAGAAGGTAAAGATCCTCAAGCTTGCCTTTGCATGTTAATGTCCGTGGCCAGAAAGATGTGCTGCTGTTCTGGACTTTGCTGAAGCGTAGCATGAAGCGTGAGGTCCTGTTCTGTGCTGGTCTACGACTCCAGGTTCAATTATCTTGTTACGTCATTAATAGCCCATCTGGAAATCTGTTTCCAGGCAGCTGGCTTCATCTAATGATGTCTTGGCAAGTAGCGCACCAATCTTGTTTCTCACCGTGATTTGGAAAATAGCTCGTTTGCAGCTTCCAGTCCCCTAGATTTCCTCTAAGGCCAGAACATCTGACCCGCCTCTCTTCTCTCAGCCCTGCTGCCCCATACCAGACATTTGGGTGGGTGAGTTTTACCCTTCTCTCCATTTCCCCCTGTCCTCCCATTTGCGGTGCTCACGCGCTGCCTGTCATCCTACTGCCTTGCGAACCTCAAGACTTCTTGGCCTTGGGAGGTGCGGCAGCGCTTTCCGAGTCGCAGGACTGTGCCCCGAGTCACACGGGAAGCTCCGTGGTAGAGCACAAGGGCTGAAAAAGCCTCCCACGTCCCAGTTGAGTGCACCGACCACTGGCCCGTCCTTCCTGTTATACCTATGCCTCAGTCTGCCCTTGGAGGTACCTTCCCACCCCTCCCTGCCCGAAGCTTTGCAAGGAACTTGGAACTTGCTGACACCTGAATTTCCTGCCAAGACTGCAGCACTCGGGCTGCCCTGTAGTGCTGGCTTGGCGGGTGAGGACAGGAAGAAAAAGCAGGAGAACTTTGTTTCTTGTCCCCAAGACACCAGTTTTGTGCTAGACACTTGTTCAACACAGAGCATTCCAGTTTGCTCGGCTGCTTTGCAACAGGGGTCCCGCGGGCGATCACGGGAGCTCTCGTTGGGTGGGTGTTTAGCATCTTGGATTTCGATCTGTCCTGCATCTGCCTGAGGTGGATGTCTTGTTGCTTGTCTGCTCTTTCCCCCCTGCCTCGTGGAAGAAGAGAGATTGTTCACCCTTCTTCCCCATAGGTTGCTTCTTTTATCAGGGTCACCTCAGCCTGGTGAATACAAGTCACGCTCTGCTTGGTGCCGGTACCTGGCTTTGCCCGTCCTCGGATTCTGCCACCCTGCCTTGTGGAAGTGGGAGTCTGGCTGTGTGTCACTTGCTGTGCACACAAACGCTTGAGCTTCTTTTCCTGGCTTGGTCGGTGTGACACACCATCAGGCCTCCTCTCTGCATCCTTCTTTGGTTATCCCGTGCCTGGCCACCTCTGTGGCTTTGTAACCGTCCCACGCTGATATGTCTCATGCTGTGCACCTTACCCATCCTTGCGCACCGTTCCCTGCTTACGCCGGGCCCCCTGAGCGTGTCTTCTTCGGTGGTAGGTGGGGAGATCTCCTCCTGTGCATGGGTAGCAAGATTAGTAGAGGGCCGTGTCTTCATGGTGTGTGAAGTGGTCTCCTCCAGCTTGATGCCTCAAGCCAACCACAGCTCTTCCAGCTGCGCTCATCTGCCCCTGAACTACGTTGTGTTTCGGATGTGTGAGTTACATCTGCAGTCCCCAGAGAGGAGGCTGCTCCTGCCAAGGCTGTGTGTGGGGACTGGACATCCAAAGCTCTTCAGGAACCCTTGTTTCTCCCTGCAAGCAGCAGACCGCGTGTGGGTGAGAGTAGAGAGCTCCTCCTTTGCTGCTGAGGCTGGTACCAGGTCCCAGCCTACCTTAGTCAGCCCCCAGGCAGGGGAGTTCACGCAGCAGAGGGAAGAGAAGGGCTGGCACCTGCAGCTTCAATCCTAGAAGAAAGCCTCCTGCTATGTGGCTTCCCCTGGGCCCAGCTTTTGAGGGATGTTTTTCCCCCAGGTACATGGTGTGCCTTCTCCTGGGCCAGCTGCTGGCTGATCAAGAGCTTTCTGGTGCGTGGGATGTCGGTGTTTTCATTCCTGGGTCTTCCCTGGAGCAAGGGAGTAGCTCAGAGGTGACTTTATTTATAGGTTGGGGGAGTGGAGGAATTAATGAAGTGACAGAGTCGTGTCCCTGAGCCTGGGAGGCTGAGAACCAAGAGAGGTTGGAAAACTCAGGCAGGAGCTGAGCTGGCTTGTGCTGCACGGACAAATAAATTAACAAGAGAATGAGTGGGGGGGATATCCCATCACCAGGAGGGGGCTTCTGCACATGGGACCAACTGGGGTCACTGTCTCCCTGGCTTCCTCAGCGGGCTGGAGCAGCTCCAGGCACCTCTGTCTTTTCTTCCCGCTGCCTGCCAAAGGGAAGAGCCCGGGGCTGATCCTAGGAGGATCCTAGGAAAAGTTGACCCTGCAACTTCCTAGATACGTTGAAACACTTGGGCTAGTTCCCTTTTTCTTTTTTCTTTTTTTTGGGGGGGGTTTCTTTGGAGCCAGAGGGAAGGAAAGGGGGCTGGGCAGACCCATATCCCCACCCTTCCTGCCTGCTTGGCTGTGGGTGGTGTGACAGAAGAGCTGGGGCCCAAAGGGTCAGCGCTGCTGACTGGTGGTGAGGAACAGGGCTTATCTGGAAGCATCCAGGCGACTGCTCTGCTGTCCCGGCAGCAGGAGGAACCTCCATGGGAAAGCTTTGCCGTCCTCAACTCGCTGTAAGTGCCTGCTGCTCAGGGTGCTGGTGGGGCAGTTTGAGGAAGGGTCTGCATCCCGTGCAACGGATCAGGGTAAGTGGGTGTGAGTGACTTGGAGGTTGAAAGATCAAATCCGGTTTTATTTTGGAAGCAGTATTTTGGGAGCAGTTAAACAGCGTCCGTTGAAACCCAGTAATTATTGCAGCTGCAAGGGGCAAAAAACCGCAAAATCCAAACTCAGCATCTTGCTAAGGTGCTTAACTGTTAATTTCCATGCGTGAGATCCACCCTTCTCAAGACTCTTCAATCTGTTCGCATTGTTGCTTCCTCTCCTGATTAGATAGGTGGAAGCAGTGCTTTATTAATTAGGAGGAAAATCTTGCTCCCTCCTGCCAAGGCAGAGGAGCTCTTGGCAGTTTGCTCCCCTTGTGCGGCTGAAGGCTCCCCTGTTCAGCACGGGCAACGCGCCCGCAGGGCATCTCCCTGCCGGGTGGGAGAAGTTCCTTAAAACTAAGGCTGGGTGCTTCCAGAGAGGCTTTCTTCTTTGTAGGCTTCTTTAAACGACCTCTTCCCTTGCTAGGGTGTAGTTTTCAGTCTCACCTTTACTTCTTGCAGGCTCTTCGTTTGCTTAGCGTTGGCCAAAGGCGTTTTCTGGCTCCGCTTGGCGAGCACGTACACGCTTTGCATTCGGCTCTCATGCTGCCACTCCTCCTCCTTTCGATACAGGTTCACCCTCTCCCCTCTTTGGGCCAACGTTCCCCCCTAAATATTGTTTGCTGGCCGCTCTCACCTGGTGCGAGGGGTGACCCTGAAGAAAAGGATTTACTGCTTTGCCTGGAGAAATCCGATTTCACGCAGCGCTCGCAGCCGAGCAGCCCACTTAGACCAGGCAGACTTGGAGATCACTAGGACTTAGCTAGGTTATCCTCCACCTATTTATAGATCCCTTCCTCTCCCCAGCTCCACCCACCGTGGGGTTTTACCGCACCGCTTTAAAGCAAGGCTCCCAGCCTCTCCTCTCCCTGCCGAGCCTTTGCGTTGAGCTCAGACTCCCCGGAGCGGACCCGGCGGAGGAGGACGGACCAAGACACAAGCAACACGTTGGGAGCCAGCAGTAATGCGGGCAGCAGGCATGTCTCTCGCCTCTTGTGGTGAGCTAAAACTGGCGTTTCTGTGTGTAGGAGGAGGAAGCAAAGGGTCCTGCTTTTCCAGCTTGAGAGTCAGCTGAGGAAGTGGTCTCGAACCAGCCCGTGGAATTGCTTTATTTAGCAGTTTAGCTCTGCTCGAGGAGGGGAAAAAAAGGCTATTAACTGACTGAGCATCCTGCCTTCTGTTTAGCTCAGCCTGCGGTGAACCGTACGGGGCTGTGTTTCTACCCATCTTGCCTTTACGTATTTACTTTATCGTGGTAGAACCCGAGGACTGAGGTGAGAGACGGAGTTTGTTCTTCTGGCAGGTCTCGTAGCTGCATCCCTCGCGCCTTCGCTGCCGCTGGGGGGGACCCTTCCAGGGATGCGGCAGAAAAGGCAGCGACGCCGTAGGTGTGGGACAACTGATGTCTCCGGTTAGACTTGAGCCGGCCGTACTTGGAAATGCTCTTCCCCTCCCATCACATGGTTTTCATTTAGCCAGAAAATCAGATTTGTTGCAAATTAACTGCTTGAATAGCGGGAAACGAGAGGGGAAGCGCCAGGGATCCATTTTGGCTGGATCTGCAAAAATCGGTGAAATCTTACTGTTACGCAGGTAGCGGGAAGCAAAGTCTGGAGATGCGTTGGATGGTGCACAGCGGTTAGGCAGACCAATTAAAACGAGGAAATCGATGTAGGGAAAATTGTGTTCTTGGGCTTTTTTTTTTTTTTTTTGTTTTTTTNTTTTTTTCAGTTTTATTTTGTTAGTCCAGGCTTTGCAGGTTACAGAGAAGAGACCATGACAGAGCAGTTAACGTTCTCCGGCTAATGGCCTAATGCAGGCACATTCCGGTATTAAGCTCCTAGCAAAACCGCACCTGCTCCTTGAGTTGCCGCATTCGAGAGCCTGTTATCTATCAAGGCCTTTCTTGATCCCTTAGAACAATCCTGGGATTGAAAAACTGTATTTTAGGAGTCTTTTGTTTCAGCCTTTTTACTGCACAAAGCAGTTTCTTCGCAAAGGTCTTTCTACAGTTCATTCATCTATAAATCCTGGTGGGTAATTGAATAAGCTCAGCTGTGCTAATTTTTTCTTTTTCCTCATTTCTTCTTCTTTGCTCTGTTAAATGTTCCCTCGATCCGCTCCTCCTGACACGCATCCAGATTGCCGTGCCTTTTTCCTTTAAGGAGAGACGTGTATCTTTAAACTTATTTCGTGTCCTCTAGTACTGAAAGGTTTCTGTCGTTTAACTGTGAGGATGCTCAAAGAATAAATTCTAAAAAGTAGGAAAGAGAGAGGGAGAAAAGGAGCAACAGTCAAAGCCCCAAACCTGCTTCTGTGGGTAGGGGGATGCTCAGTATCGGCTAAAAATTAGTGTGAGCTGAAAGAAAGTATGTCATTGCACTGTGTGAAACAGTCACGGAAAACATACTTGTGCGGATACCCAGTCCGTCCATTTTCAGCCTTACTGGGGTGTTCGTGGGGAACAGGAAAAGAGGGATATTTTATTTTACATACGAGAAAAATCAAATCTCCTCACTGCGTACAAGCCGTCAAATTGTACTCCTCGTAGCCGAGGTAACTAAAAACCTGGTGTGCCAGTCAGAGCCTGGGGCTTTCAGGATAACCTTTTTGTGTGTGTGATTTCCCAGGGGCTGCTGGTTTGGGCTCGAAGTGAGACTTGCTTGTCCCCTTTTCTGCTGCTTTACGGTGGTGGCAAGGGCTTTCTGCTGGGCTCTGGTGTGCTTTACTCCGCTAGTCGGGCTGTTGTCCCGACCCCGGGAACTCCTGGCGCTTAACTGGGGAAAGCTGCTTCTACAGCCCCCGTACTCCCCGTCTCCAGGCAGCAAAAGCTGGATTCAGTGAAACGGCCCTTCCCATCCCAGTGAGGGCTGGGCTGGGGATGCTGGTCAGAGCATGCATTAATAGGCTTCTAAAAATGGAGGTTGTTGCTTAAATCATACCTTACCTTTCTCTCTTTTTCTTTCCTTTTTTTTTTTTTCCCCCCTTTTCTCTTTTGTTTGTTTTTTTTTTGTTTGTTTGTTTTTTTTAACTCTTGATCAGAACCGACCTTCCTTTCTCCAGTGTGTTGGGATCTTTACAGCAGCCCATGCCGCAGCGTCTCGCCTATTCCACCCGAACTGCCCGTGCCACTGGCTTGGACCTAACCTAGGCTAAATCTCAGCGTGGCCTGGGTAGGGGGGAACCATGGGGAGCTCTGCCTCATCGCTGGCCGCAGAGACGGAGTCGGACCATGGCTTCACTAGCGCACCCTACCCGGGGCACCCAGCCGTGAGCTGGTATAGGAGTAGTCACAGTGGCCCTGTTTGGGAAAGTGCCCTTATAACGCGGCAGCATCAGCATTTACATCACCGGGTGCGAAGGTAAGGAGGAGGGGAAGGAGCCTGCTTACCTGCTTACCTCTCAGCTTGAATCCGGGACGGTGCATTTGGGAAATAAGTTGCTTTGCATCCTATTGGGTGTCAGGGCTTTTCATTCAGAGGCTCAGTTCAATTCCTCGTGAAAGCTCGAGGCAAATTTCCACCCATGTGAGTGATGCCAAGCCCCGTCCTTTTTACAGGGCTGCTGATGTCTCCTGCAGAATAGACCGCAGGACTCATCCCAGCTCTTCCTCGCTCACCTAAATTGTGAAGGTGGCTGCCTGGGAATGGGATCTCGGTTCCTTTAACGAGTTTGCCATGTTCTTGTGGCTCCTCTTCTTTCTGACCTCCCCACTACACCGTAGATGTCACGGATGGAGGATTGTGATTCCAGGTTGGGTGGCGATAAGCAGCGAGAGTTTCTGAGCTCAAAAGAGCAAGAGAAGCTGTTTCTCATGCAAAAGCAGTGAAACGCTATTGAATACCAGATCCAGGGGAATGAAATGCACCAAAACAGAGTCACTCTGAAAAAGAGCTGGGTGTTTCCAAGCCTCTATTTCTATCCCTCCTCGATAAAATCAGCACCTCAAATGTGTCTCCGAGTCATTGCCTCTGCCCCTTCCCCATCAGCCACTTGTAGCGAGGAATTTTTCTTCACGGTGGAGGGCTGGTGTCCTGCATTCAGTCTCTGACAAGTTGAGAGGTATGTCAAAAGCATCTAAAAATCCTCTGCCCGGGGGCTTGGCTACAGAGGCTGCCGTGTTTTGTGCTAATAATATTTGAGCCTTTGCCTAATGCCTGCTTTGTGTAGATTCCAGCCTGGTTGGGTGTTTGTACTTGCTTGAGTCTGTTTGGAGCCGCTAGTCTTTTAGGAATAGCTGCTTGCTTCCGAGTGTCCCCGAGCTGTTGTGGCTTTCCACTGGAGGCGTTTGCTGTCATGGTCGTGTAGTATCTGTCGTGTAAGTCCTCGTTTTTGTACCTTTCTGCTGCCGCGAGTCCCAGCGAGTCTGCTTCACGGTGTCTGGGGCACGACTCCGGGAGACTCCGAGGCAAACAACATCCTGCTTTGCTCCTTTGTAGCCCTCTCTTGGGGGTCCTTGTTGAGCTGGTAACGGTGTGAAACCAATTAGCTGGTGTCTTTGCTCTCAATCATGGACTTGAGTTCCTAGCAATGCCCAAGAGGCCTTTAAAAACGCTATTTTGTGCAGTTCCCAACATGTGTTGCTGTGTGTGGCTGGCCTGCAGTTCTGGTTGGTCATCTGTGCTGTGTAGGTTTGTCCTCTCTTGTTTAGAGGGATCCTGCGAACAGAGCCGGGTCCTTCCTGCAGGATTATTCCTTCCAGACTGCTGGTTTGAAGAATTGGGGAAGGCTGCGAAGATGCTGAGGGGACTGGAGCATCTTTCTTATGAGGAAAG
>RSEF01000014.1:17156798-17166854 GCA_003993805.1 Himantopus leucocephalus | reverse complement strand
CTCATCATCTTTGTAGCCCTTTGCTGGACCCTCTCCAACAGTTACGAAGAGGTTTGTTGGCGGAGCAGCAGGAGCGAAGGAGGTCTGATGCCCAGATTTATCCCCTTGCAGGAGAAATAAGCAGGGCTCCTCGTCTGGCACCGTCTGTGAGCAGGCTCATCGCTGCCCGGGCACGAGAGGAGTTACCTGCTCCTCGCCCCGCTGCTCTGATGCTGCCACTGCAGCTCTTGTGCCTCTCTTCCCCTCTGTCTTCAGGGATATCGGTAGTGACAGCTTCTCCAAAGCATTTAGAAATATGGGAAGGGAGACGACACGGTATAAAGGTAATTAGCTTGTTAGGCAGGCTTTCCTGACGCTGCTGGGAAATTGCACTGCTGGGGCTCTCGCGTTGCCTCCGTCATCGTGCTGGTGAGGTCCGTGGGCTCACGTCCAGGCTCCTGCGGTCCCGCTGAGTGTTGTCCTGGCCCTGGTGAGACCCTGGCCACGATACCAGGGAGGCTGAAGGCTTCTTCCACCTCTGCTGCTTGGAAAAGCACCGCAGCGAACTCCACAGGGGACGGAAAGCTAGCGATGCCCACGGGCTGTGACTCAAGGACCACTGCCGTGACCACGCGGCCCTGCACGGCGGGTTCCTGGGGACCCCCCGCTACACCCCGAAATGCGAGTGTGCGAGGCAGGGACGTGGTGAGATGAGGTTGCTGGCCGATACGGCAGAGGCAGCTGCTTGTCAGCTGCAGGGAGCAGATGCTCCCCTTGCGAAAGCCAGCAAGCCCTGGGACGTGTCCCTTTTGGCCCGCACCAGTATTGGAACAGTGACATCTATTAGCTGACAAACACCCTTCTGCAAAAGAGAAGCTGGAAGTGCTTCTTCCAAGTGCCTAACTGAGGCACCACGTAGAAAGCGTTCACGTAGGATTGCAACAAAAGAGGGAAGGACAACTACTAGTTTGGTGTGCATAAAAGCTAATTTAAATTAGAGCTGGCTTTTGCCGAAAGAATTTAATTTCATTTAATTAACAGTAACAACGAAAGCCCGGTTCTTATTTCACCCTGTGTTAAACCATCTGAAAAAGCTGTCCTTCTCCACTTGGTGAAGTTCTGTGCTTCCATCCTGCCTCTGTGGCTAATACCGATGGGATTATCTGCCTTTCAGTCCATCCTATTTTATTTAATACGCAGCAGCTATAGCAGGTGGGCTCGGACACGGGATACCCTCACTCCGGAATTGCTTGCCTGTTTGTGGTCTGGCTGAATCCAATTGTAAAACCTTCCCTTGACATCCTCCTTGGCTGTGTCTCGGGGGGGTGGCACGGGACCGCCAAGCCCAGCGTGTCCCCTCCGGAGCAGTGGCAGCTCAGCCCTTAGCCACAGGGCTTGGGTTGAGGAGCGTGTGCTTGCCAGGCGGCTCCCCGCAGGCTTGCTGCTCGCATGCTTTGCCACTTCTAGAGGCAGCCAAGGTCCCCCACCGGCCAGCTTTTAGCACCGGCACAAAGCGTGAGACGGTCCCTGCCCGGGGAGGTTCCTGGGAAACAGAAAAAGGCAGATTTGAGTCGCAGCCCGGCGAGGTGAGCCGGCTCCTGGCAGGGCTGAACGCTGGACCTGACCCACAAAACGCATCTGTGCCGTTGTCAGCAGACATCCAGCCCCAGACCTGCTCCCCATCACGGCATCGGAAGGGGCTGCCCGGGCCAGGCGGGAGCACTGGGGGCTCCGCTCTGGCTCCTGGGGGTGCAGTGGGAGGCTTTCCCGGCCAGCCCCGTCCCTGGAGGCCCCGGGGAGCCGTGTGCCGCACAGCTGCACACTGATGCTCTCCTTGCCTTTCGCTCTCGCAGAACAAAGTCAATTTTGTAGATGACAGTTTCCACCCTGGGCCCAAGTCCGTGGGATTCCCGGAAGGCGACAGCGTGCAGCAGAGGGTGAAACAGTGGCTGCGACCCCACGAAATCAACTGTAGCATCTTCAAGGACCGATCGGTGAAGTGGTCGGTGTTTCGGACACCCAGGCCCTCGGATATCCTGCAGGGACTGCTGGGAAACTGCTGGTAAGGGGGAGCGAGCCAGGCTGACACCCTCCTACCCCTTCCTCCTTTCCCCCCCTGCTTCATCCAGCTCCGGATCAGACCCCTCAGCCTTACTCAAACCCATTTATACCCCCGTCCTCTGCCTCACCCCTTCCCAAGCGGCTGCGGACCGCAGTCCCCTGCGCTGCACGGCTGGGCAGCTGCCGGCCCGTGCCTCGCTGTGACCGTCCCGTCCCTCTGGCAGGTTCCTGAGCGCCCTGGCCGTGCTGGCCGAGCGGCCGGAGCTGGTGGAGAAGGTGATGATCACGAGGACACTGTGCCCCGAGGGTGCCTACCAGGTGCGGCTGTGTAAGGACGGCACGTGGACCACGGTGCTGGTGGATGACATGCTGCCGTGCGATGAGTGCGGATACCTCCTCTTCTCGCAGGTCAGCGGCCCTAGGGGGGCGGAGGGGTGCGGGGAGGGGGTGGGCAGTGCTCCAGGGGCAGCGGGAGGCTCATCCCCGGCTCTCCCGGGAGAGAGGACTGAAGGAGGTAGCGGGAAGAGGTACTGCTGTGGTTCGCGGCTCAGGACACTGCTTTTTGCTGCACCTTCAGGACAGATGAACTCTTTGAGGCCAAATCTATTTAGGCATTTTCCAGTCTGTGATGGAGAAGTTTCATTTGCAGTTGTTTTTCCCCTCACCGTAGCTGCTTCACTTGCCGGAGAGGCCATCCTTATTCTTCCCAGCAAAAGGAAAACATTTTAACCTGTGTGTTTTGCCCTGCGAGGGGCTGAGGGAAAGCCGCTTCTTTCCTCTGCGGGGAGGTCTGGCAGCTTGGCTCTGCCAGGGAGGGACTGTGGAGAAGGAGGGGATCGCACGACAAATTAGCCTGTTTCGAGCCAGTGCCCGGTTGCTCTGAGCATGCTCGGGTGGCATCTGCTAGGATTAACGAAGCTCCCTCAGCCGCTTCGGGATGTCACTGCGCGTTATGCCCTGCCCTGCCTGCCAGGCCCAGGGGCGCTTGCTGGGATCGTGTCCATGAAGGAGACTGAGAACGTCTTTATCGAAACTCAGGCGGCAAAATCTGCCGAACGAAACAAAGTGCTACTGTCAGGAGGAGACAGGGACCCAGGACTGTTGCACTGGATTTTGTTCTGCAAATCCCAATCCTCTGTTTTAAAGCACTCACAGCCCCAAACCGCATCGTGCGTAGGTGTCAGGACAGGACTCCGGTTGGGGCAACGGGACCCAAAGGTGAGTATTTGGCGAACTTTAATGTCGGCACAGCTTGCAGAGTCTCCAGCTTGTGTGGGCTCGGTACCCTCTGCCCTCCGCAGCGTCTTGGGAGGCAACTGCTAATTGCGTCGGAGCTAACGGGCAGCAGTCTGGGCACGGTTGGCAGCGCCGGCTCCTGAGCCTGGGCAGAGGGACAGGAGTCCGGGCAGGGGCTGCGCAGGCACAGGAGGGCACTGCCAAGCCCGGGCTGCGCTGCCTGGCCGCTCTCTCAGCAGAGTGAGTGATCCCCCCAGGGACGCTGAGTGGGGCAGAACGATTGCCAGCGCTGCTGGATGCCGGTCCTGTTAAGGAGAAACTTTGGAGAGGGGAAGGAGTCTTATGTCTACATTTTGCCTCACAGTAGACAGAGAGGATCCAGTCAGACGCATCATTTTCAGCCTAAGATTTGCCCGTCTGTTTTTTTTGTTCTTTTCCATCCGTCTTTCCTCTCTTAAAATTTCAAGTCTGCTTTTTTTTTTTTTTTTTTAAATTAACTTCTTAGATGCTTCTCTTGCACCCCTGTAAGGTAACAAGCTTAGCCGTNTGCCTTTGTTTCCAGCAGCATCTGAATCGTGCTGAGAATTTTCTGCTGTGCGTTTAGCTTTGTGAGCTGAATGTGGGGGCTAAAAATGGAAAAACGGGAGAGTTTTAAAAATAAAGGAAAACCAGGCCTTTACCAGAGTTCCCTGGCTGCGGCTCAGGCAGAAATAAACGACACGGATTTTGTTGAGTGAAGGACTCAAAAACCAGTGAAAAGCACTTGTAAGCTGTACCCATCGAGAAGAAATCTTCGCTGCCCTCCGTTCCTCTCCCGGCTCTTGGCTGCCACCTGCGAGTCACACACAGTCGCTGTGTACCAGTGCTTTCCCCCTGCCGCCCTCCAAGCGCGGGGCACTGAACCCGATTTACTGGGGACCCGGAGACCAGCAGATGTCACCTTGCCTTCTGTCCTCGTACGCCTCCCTCCTGGCGTCCTCGCTGCAGGCAGGGGCGGGAGCGGAGGTGTCTCCCCCTCAGCCTCAACATGCCCAGGAGTGAAGCACTGCACCCTGCGGCACGCCGAGGACCCGCAACGGTGACTCGGACATAGCGGTGAAGGCTGTGCCCTGAGCCCGTATCGCCGTGGCCGATGGAGGCTTCGCAAACCGCTGGGTGCGTTAATGCGGCTTCTGCATTCCTCTCTGAATCCGCACTCAGCCTCGCGATGCCGAGGGCGACAGCCTGGCACCAGAGGGAGGCGACTCCAGGGAGAGAGTTTCCCCCTCTGCAAAACTTGCCGTCTCGTAATTACATTTGCCGCTGTCCCTGTGCTGGAGTAGAGGACTTTGCCCGTCTGCCTGGGAGGTCTTGGAGTTTTTCCTTGAAATGGCGTCTCTGTTCCATGGGTGAAATCTAATCGGTCCCACGGCCGTGCGTGCCCTAGGCAGCCGCCTCCGCCGAAGGTTTGTTGGTTTTGGTTTGCAGTGGTGTGCTAGTGAAAGGCAGCTGTTCCAGCTGTGCTCGATACACTCTTCCGTTATTAAACCTTTTTCAGTCCAGGTTGAAGTGAAGGAGGGGGCTGTTAGCTTGAGAAGTGGACACCTGGGCAGCCCGGGGTGCAGCGCTGTCGGCACCCGAGCCTCTTGGGCGTTCACTCCAGGATGTTTTCCTAAGGAAAATGAAATTGTGCAAACAAAACACTGAGCGGGCAGCAAACGGGGTCACCCTTGGTCTCATACGGACAAAGCTCCTGGTGGCTTGGCCTTTGCTGCTCCTGCCTCTCCGTCTCCCGTGGCAGCGGGAGGGCTGGCAGGGCTGGGCAAGCGGGGCTTTGCCTTGTCTGCGCGCGCGCTGCCTTTGCTTTCTCCTCTCCTGCCCCGGGGCTGCTCCTAACGTGTTTCTCCCTCTTTCCGCAGGCCCAGAGGAAGCAGTTGTGGGTCGCCCTCATTGAGAAGGCGCTGGCCAAGCTTCATGGTTCGTACTTTGCCCTCCAGGCGGGGCGTGCTATTGAAGGCCTGGCTACACTAACGGGTGCCCCCTGCGAGAGCCTGATGCTGCAGGTCAGCTCCACTAACCCTCGCGAGGAGCCCATTGACACTGACCTCATCTGGGCCAAAATGCTGAGTTCTAAGGAGGCTGGGTAAGACGAGGCAGGAGGGCGCCGTGGCAGGAGCATGGACGCTCGGAGAGGGGGCGGGGGGGGAACGGGGGGGGGCCGCTCTCGTTTGTAGAGGCTCAGAGGTTAGTGCAGCACCAAGGGTGGAGACCACCGCCCCGGGCATTCATCTGGAGCGTTGGCAGAGCTGCCCCTCTAAGCTCTAAGAAATTATTTCTCCTTTGTTTAGTTTTCGTATAGAATTAAAATCCCGGGGAACTTCCCTGCGCACATTTACTGCTGTCTCGCGGGAGTTTTGAAGTGGCTGGCATCGAGCCCGCTTGCTTTGCTTTGGGGTTTTTTTGCGGCATTAAGTGCTTGACCCTGCACGTATCTCCCACATAGCCATGACATCTTCGCTGGCCGTGCCTGGGCATGACTATGGGCAGTCTGTAGGAGACGAAGCAAAAGCAAAGTCCTCTTGGTCATCACTAGGAGGAGCAGGAGGGCAGTCAGGTTCCTGGGCTCTGCGCAGTGGAAATCAGAGTGATTTTTTTGATGGCTGAAGGCAGGGTTGCTCCTGCCAGCCTGCGGTACGGGGCCACATGGGAGGCTGATAGGTCCCAGCACATGGTCTCCTCTCCCCAAGCCTGGCTGGTGGAGACCTCCCGCCCCAAATAGCCTGTCCTCGCCCCTGCAGAGCGGGCCAGCTGCCTGCAAAGTGGCTTTCCACGTGGCTGAGCCCTGTTAGCCAACAGAGACGGGCAGGACCGCCGGGCCCGGCAAAAAACGGGTGAGGTTTGGGCAAAGCTGTGCTGTGCGTGGACAGAGCTTTCAGCCCTGCAGGTGAAGCAGCTCACCACGGAGCCTGGGCTGGAGGGAGCGCGCGAGTGTGTGGAGGGAGCTCGCTGCTGCCCAGGCAAAGCACCGGCTGGGGGGGGCCGGGGCACTGCTCCGGGGAGATTTACGGTGTGGTTGCAGAGAGGGAATATCCAGGAGCCTCCTGGGAAGGGGAGTCTGTCCCGTGCCTCGAGCGGTAGGGATGAGCTTCCCCGCCATGCAGGACACCGAAGGTTTTGCTGTCCCCCATGCAGGTTCCTCATGGGAGCGTCCTGTGGAGGAGGCAACATGAAAGTGGACGACGTGGCCTACGAGAGTATGGGTCTGCGTCCACGGCACGCCTACTCCATCCTGGACGTGCGGGATGTCCAAGGCTTCAGGTGAGTTTGGGGTGGAGGCTGGCGTGGTACAGCAGATGTTCCTGCCAACCCTGGGGACAGATTGTTGACTGCATGCTGGACAAGACCTCGGGGACTCCTTGGTGTCCCGTCCTCATGGCCAGCAAGGGCTGTTTCTCCATCCCAGGGTGTCACATAAATGCTGTTGTCATAGAAGCCGTCCTTACCTGGTGCTGGCTCCATGTCCAGGGCTGCTCTGCTCCAGGATGCACTGTGGTGCAGAAGGGTTCACCTCATCTTCTCACGAGACGCAGAGGATTGAGTTGAGCTCTTTCAACTCAATGAGGCAATTAGGGAATCCTTCTCACCTTTGGAGGGGGAGGCGGGGGGGATAGAAAAGGGCTGCCGCCCCCCAACAGCCTGGCGTGCCGTATGAAGCTCCACTTTCATCCACGTCACTCCTGGGCTTGGGCAGCTCCGCACACACGCTCGGCAGCCCCTTCCCTGCTGAGATCCTTCCCCGCAGTGCCTGGCTGGAGGCGCTGTGGGCAGGGAAGGACAAGAGGGAGCTGCAGCACGTCCAGAGCTGCAGGACGTGGGCATCTGGGGCCGCGGCGGGGGTGACAAATTAGGTCTGGGATGCTGTGAGGGCTTTGAAAGGTGGGGGCAGAAGTGGTGTGGTGCCCTCTGCGGGGAGCTGGCTGGGTCTGCAGAGCCGGGAGAGCATCTCGGGTGATATTCCTTGTGCTCTCTTTCCTCCTGGGTCTCTGACATTGTTTTTCCCCCTTCCCCCAGGTTACTGCGGCTCCGAAACCCCTGGGGCCGCTTCTCCTGGAACGGCAGCTGGTCCGACGAGTGGCCGCACTGGCCGGCTCCCTTGCGTCACGACCTGATGCCCCACGGCAGCAGCGAGGGCGTCTTCTGGATGGAGTACAGCGATTTCATTAAGTACGGTAGCGCCCAGGATGCAGAGGCTGTGGGGCGGGAAGCCAGGCAGGGGACAGAAAACGGGACGTGGGGGTCAGAGAATGATAGAACGGTTTGGGTTAGAAGGGACCTTAAAGTTCCAGCTCCCCTGCCAGGTTACGGGGTTACTCAAAGCCCCATCCAACCTGGATGGTCAAGATGGGACAGGCAGGGCCGGACATCCCCGGGGGGTGCAGGTGACCTCCCGGTGCCTGCTGCTCTCCGCTGCGTGATCTGCAGCGTGCTGGGGAGTGGGGGCAGAGCAGTGCACCCGCGGAGGACCCCACCGGGGCTGAGCCCAGCTTCCCCGCAGGTATTTTGACTCCGTGGATATCTGCAAGCTCCATTCGGACTGGCACGAGGTGCGTGTGCAGGGCATGTTCCCCAACAAGGCCAACGGGCCGGTGACGGTGACATCGCTGACGGTGTTGGAGCGTGCCGCCCTGGAGTTCGCCCTCTTCCAGGAGGGCAGCAGGTGAGCTGGGCGTCGCACGGCCTGCAGGCTGTGACCCGGACCCAGGAGAAATCCCAAACACGTCGTCCTCTCGCTCCGTGCCATCCCGCAGGGTAGCAGAGCTCAGGGATGGGCCCCCGTCACCATTTCTCCAATTCTCAGCGTCTGCTCCTGTTTTATCCGAAACCCAAACCCTGAACACGCACTGGTTCCTGGGGCAGTGGGGAGGACTCTTCCTCTGGATCCATTGTCCTGCCTGTAGCCTCCACACGCTCTGCGGGGCAGCGCTCGGCTGACGTGTGACCCTTCTCCTCCCTCCCCACGCAGGCGGTCGGACACGGTGGACAGCCACTTGCTGGATCTGTGCATCATGGTTTTCCGGGCCACCTTCACCAGCGGGAACAAGCTGAGCCTGGGCCGGCTGATGGCTCACAGCAAACGAGCTGTCAAGAAGTTCGTCAACTGCGACGTCATGCTGGAGCCGGGCGAGTACGCCGTCGTGTGCTGTGCCTTCAACCACTGGAGCACTGCCCTGGCAGGTCCCGCTGCCACCCAAGGTAAGGGGCTGCCCTCCTCACGGCGGCACTGGGGGGGACCTTGGGGGAGGCAGAGGTGACAAAGTCCTTCATCTTCACCGTGGGGACCTTGCCTGTATGTGCAGCAACCCAGCGGCACCCCGCTCCTGGGGGTTGTGAGCTTGGTGACAGTCTCACTGATCCTCCCCCCCTTCCTCCGTGTGTCTCCGCAGCATCCAGTCCCACCAGCAGCCGACCGGCCACCGATTATTCCAGCTATATCCTGGCCATCTACAGCTCCCGCCTGGTGATGGTGGAGCAGGTGGAGGCGCAGCCCACCACCTTGGCGGATGCCATCATCCTGCTGACCGAGAACAAGGGCGAGCGCCATGAGGTGGGTGCGGGTGGCACGGGGCAGGGGCTGGAGGGGGGGTGATGCTGCCAGGTTGGACCCTGCCTCTGCTGCCTCCTCCGTCTGGCACGAATCAGGCAGGGCTGTGCCAGCGCTGGCTGCCACCTCGTCCCCTTCTTCCCCACGGACGCCCACCCCCTTCGCTCCCTGGGGTCCCCCCAGCAGATGGGCAGCCCCTGGGTAGAGGTGGAAGATGCTGGTGCAGGGGCTGCGATGCGGCGGCTGCACGCCCCTGACCGTGCCGTTTGCCGCAGGGCCGCGAGGGGATGACCTGCTACTACTTGACGCACGGCTGGGCAGGGCTCATCGTGGTGGTGGAGAACCGGCACCCTAAATCCTACCTACACGTCCAGTGCGACTGCACCGACAGCTTCAACGTTGTCTCCACCCGCGGCAGCCTCAAAACGCAGGACAGCGTCCCCCCCCTGCACAGGTCCGGGGTAGGCAGGGGTGGGTCGGCGCCGGGGGGAGCTGCCCGCTGGGGGCAGGAGGTTTGGGGCTGGCAGGGAGGTGTGGGCAGAGGGTGGGATCGCCGGGGCGGAGGCAGCTGCCGGGCCCTGAGCCGCTCGCTCTCTTCGCAGGCAGGTGTTGGTGATCCTCTCCCAGCTGGAGGGTAACGCCGGCTTCTCCATCACCCACCGCCTGGCGCACCGCAAAGCCACCCAGGCCTTCCTCAATGACTGGATGTCGACGAAGGGCACCCACAACCCGCCGCTCATGCCCGAGGTCGCCGGGCTCCACGGCCCCCGGCCCCTATGACGAACGGCCTCCCCCTCCCCGCTCCGCTCCCCCCTTATTTTCGCCGAGCCTCTGGCCTGGGGTCGCCCCCCGAGCTGTCAGCGCCGAGCCGTGGGGCAGAGCCGGAGCATCACACCCAGCACTTTGCCCCGTGCCGCGGGGCCGGGGCGAGCACTCAGGGCCAGGACCAGCTCTGCCCGCCGCCGCCCCGCCACCACCGGCCCCCCCACGCACTTTATGAGGAGCGGTTGGGGGCACGGGGCCATCTCAGGATCCCACCTGCCCCGTACCCGCGCTGGGGCCCTCGGCACGCCCCGGGGGGGCTGCGGGAGAGATGGGGCGGGAGGGGGGCTGGAGGTTGTTGTCAAGGCCCTTCCCAGGCACCACGCTCAGGACTCTGCCCCCCTCCCGCGGCGCCAGCGCCCTGGCGCTGCAAAAAG
>RSEF01000014.1:17124709-17153431 GCA_003993805.1 Himantopus leucocephalus | reverse complement strand
CCCCCCCCCCCCCAAAATGGGGGTAACAGCAGAGCTGCACCCTGAGAGTGGTGGTGGGGCTGCTGTGGGGTGCTCACTTGGCGGGGGGGGGGTGTCACAGTGGCGCATGGCCGAGTGGCTTCACAGCAGGGCTGCGATGGCATCCGGGGGGGGGTTGGCGGGCTGGCGCTGTGCTGTCCCCCGGCTGGGTTTCCCCAGGGCCGGGGCTCAGGAGGTGACACAGGCACTCGCCGCAGCTGGACCACGAGCACGGACAGGCCATGGAGAAGACTTCATGGATGAAAAGGAGAGCCCCGACCCTGGGCAGCGCCTCTCCTCCTCCTGCCCGTCCTCTCCATCCGAAGGCGGCCGGGCGAGGGGCTTCACCGGGGGCCGGGGCCGGCTGGCACAGCCGGGGCTGCGGTGGCCACGCCGTCCGGGCTGTCACGGACCGGGCTATCGAATCTGAAAGCAATTAAAGCCATCATCAGCGCTCGCTCGGGGCTGGCTCCAGGCTGCAGGGAAGCTGCCACAACAGATCATGCGCTGGATGCTGCTGGCCCGAGGACCCGGCTCAGCTCCCGCGTCTGCTCCCACCCGCACCCCGACACCCACGCTGGGCAGGGCGAGAGGCCACCGTGAGGGACCACACGCCATCCCCAGCCGGTGCGTCTCGGATGGGGTCCCGCCACCCCGGGGACTCGGCCACCAGCTTCGGCCACCGCCGTGAGCAGCGCGTGAGGAGGAGACGGCGGTGCTGGGCAGGGGGGCAGGATGCTCCCAGGGGTGCTGGGGAGGGGTGGGCACCCCAGTGCTCTCCCCTGGGACACAGCAGGGCTTGGCGGGGTGGGGGCAGTTGGGGGTGCCTGTGCTGGTGGCTGCCTGCACTGGTGGCTTTTCTTGGCAGGGTGGTTGGAACCCCACGGCCACCACGTCCTGCGTGGTGACGATGGGGACAGCCCCAGCAGGTGACACCCTGGGGTGGAGGGGGGGGGGCAAGAAGGGGCCAACCTCGACCGCGGGGAGCTGCCGAAAGCGGGGTGGGAGGCAGAGGGGTGCCGCAAAGGGTCCGTCCCGGGGGTGGGGAGGGGGCTGTCACCGACCCCCTTCCACCCCAACACCCCCAGTTGGGGAGCGGTGCCGGGACCTGCCGTCCCCCCACCCACCGCCCCATTTCGGTGAGGCCGTGGCCGCCTGCCCATGGTGCCCCCCTGCCCATGGTGCCCCCCCCGGCTCAGGGCCCGATCCAGGCGCTCCAGGAGCAGCTCCCGGGGCTAAAACCATCCCCGCGCTCCCGGCGGGGCACGTCGGGGCGGGGGGTCCCCCCTCCTCGGGCACCGCACAGTTAAGCAGAAGTTTGCTGGTATGGAAGTTGCACATTGTCTTGAGGCACATTTTCTGTTTTTTCACTTGTGAAATATTTCTGTCAGAACCAGTTAATGTACAAATTAGCAGCGGTGGTCTCTCTTACGTCTTCTGACTCACTAATTTGACAGGGGGTGTTTCGGTGGCGGAGCTCGCTCTTGACAGGCAAACGGGAGGTCAGGGACCCGCAGGGGGAGGAGGCACCGAGCCGCGGCTTCTCGGGGGGTCTTCTCCTTCCTAGCCCACCCCACCGCTCCCGTCTAGTCATCCCTGCCTGGAGGAGTTGACCCCCAAATCAATTTTTTTTTTCCCCCCAAACCAGCTCCCGTGCTGGGTAAGGAAACGGGAAGGGAGCCCGGGGATGGGGGTTACACTTTGGGGGTCCTGCAGGCAAACCCAAAGTGCACGGCGGGATGGAACCAGCACGGAAAGGGCTCTCCGGACCATCCTTCACCTCCCTCAGGCCAGGTCACTCCTGGCGCTCCAGCTCTGCATTTGCAGGATGACCACCACCACCGCCGCCCCCCGCAACAGCCCTCGCCCCCCTCCGGCCCTTGGAGAGAAACTAATTGATGCTCACGTTATCTGTGCACACCATCCCTCCACCCATCGATGAGCCGAGGGGCTGCACAGCCTCCTTTTATTTCTCAATCTGCATAATTGGGCTGTTAATCAGCTGGGAGGGGGGGGGGAACCACCGCTGCCCCGGGGAGGGGGGCTGGAGGCACCGGCTGGGCACCGCGGCAGCGGCCGGAGCCGGCCGTGCCCGGGAGACACGGCCCCGATGTTGAGCAATGCTCAGGACCATGTCGTGCAATCTGTCCCCGGGCTAGAGGCTCACGCGACAGATGGCCCTCGCGCCGTGCCCGGGAGGTCAGCAGCTCTTTGGGCTGCGGAGGGACGCGTGCTAAAAGCCACCAGCCTCTGCTCATGCCACCCTCCTCTGACGTCCAGCAATAGGGACTGCAGAGAGTTGGCCCAGGACGGAGCAGGACAAACACGGGCACCTCCTGACCACGCTCCTGCTGGAGGAGGGGAAGGAGGTTGGTGGCTGCTCTCTCCAGCCGTGGTCTTCTGGGTGCGGGGCTGCCAGGGGCTGGAAAGGAACCCGGGAAGATGCCCACCACTATGGGAAGTGCAACCCCAGAGCACGCTCGTGCAGCTCCATGTTTTCCTCTTTCTACCGATGTTTGGTGAGGGCTTTGCTGGGGGTTGAGCTTTCCTCGCTCATCGAGTTTACTCCTGCAGACACACCCTCCCCCTCGGATGGTGGTGTTGCATCCTGCGGCACCCGCGCGCACCAGTCCCCTGCAAAATCCTCCCTTTTCGGGTCAGACAGGGTGCCTGGGTGACCAGAGCTGGTGTTTCACATCAGGGCAGCACCCTGAAGAGTTTTGAGCTGTTGCATCTTGCAGAGGTCTCAAAACCAGCCAGACGGAGCCGTCCTTAACTCCCCTGAGGTTCAAGTCCATTTTCAGACATTCCGTTCCCAAACTGGACCCCCAAGATGTTGCCCTGTAAGAGCGAGACACCAGGCTCCAAAAGCAATAGTCGAGAAAACCAGTTTTATACCAGACAGCATGGAAAGAGTGCTTCAGTCCAACCTCTTCCAGGAGCCCCTTGGCAGCAGCATCGAGCCTGGAAAGGAATTGGGAACTCCCGAGTCCTTTTTCTGAATNAAAAAAAAAAAAAAAAAAAAAAAAGAAGTTTGCTTTCCAGGGATGAATCTGTGCCCAGTTGGCAGACAGAACCCGGCTCTGGTTATGCTGGCGAGGATGCCCGGGCGGCTGCTCGCACAGTCCCACACCGCGACACGTAGAGGCTCACCATCCCTTGAAGAAACTCCGCTGCGGCATCGGTGCCTTCCTCGTCCCGACGACGACGACATGGCCAACTTCACCGTGAACCCGCCCACGCCAGATGGCACGGCAGCCACCCCAACGCCTCTTGGTGGCTTCGTAGAGCTGCTGCACTTCTCCCCGTACCTGACAAGTCCCCACTGGTAGTGAGCTGGCATGAGAACCACCGTGCTGGACACAAGGAAAGCTGCCTGCTACATCCGCCACTTTCTCGCTTGCTTTTGGCAAGAGTATTTGGACAGATGAACCTGAGAGAGCTCTGGATTAACGCAGCAGCTTTCCCTCTCAACCAGATCCAGGCCTCCTTGGGGCCACCTGAGATGCCACATCACGGCAGGGTATCACTGTGAGGACAGACCCTGATGAATCACTGCCCGTGGCACAGCATGGTGACTCGGGGATGGCTCTGCGTAGGACTTGCGGTGGCTTTTAGGGGCTGCAGGGGAGCTCCGGTGAGGAGCAACCCACCTGCAGGAGACAGCTCAGAGCGGACGGATACCCCACGGCTGCGGGACAGATGTCCCCAAACCCAACCCTCTACCAAGGTGGGTGGCAGGCTCCGGCCAAGGGTCCTCAGGTCCTTTGCAACCCAAGGTGCTGCAAACGCATCCACCACATCACCCCAGGCACCCGCCCCACGCGTGGTCCAGCTCACCGCCCCAGCACCACGCTGGCCGTGTCCCACCAGGGACGAGGGAGCAGGACCGGGGCTGGTTGCACCCCACGGAGCTGCCGGCCGGGTTTCCCAGCACGAGGGGCGGCGGGAGCAGCGAGCGCCGAGCACCAGCCTCGCCGCTGCCTGGGAGGGAGCTGCTGGATGCGGAGGCGGCTGGGGCGAAACAGCTCAGGCAGCACAAATCGACTGTGACAGCCCCAGAAAGGCTGAGCCCGGGGGGTGCGGAAAAATACAAGTTAGTTTCCTTTTCCTTACCATATGCTCCCCTTCAGCTGTGGGCGGCACGATAATTACTGCCATCCACCATGCTGGTCCGGCTTGTCACACAGGCTGCCGGCTGCTCCGCAGCGAGGGCTGAGCACAGCGACACGGCCACGCGCACAGCCTGCCCCGGCCCCCACGCACGCTTGGAGAGGGGGATTTGGGTTCCTGGTCCCCAGGTTGGGTCCTTCCTGGCACCAGAGGCACCAGCCTGAAGGCAGCAGATGCGGGGAGCGAGCTGCAGAGCCCTCCTGCCCCGGCAGTGTCTCCTCAGGGACGCATGCCACCTTGCTGCCCACTTTGGTGTGGGTGCCACTTCGCCACCAGGCGTCCCCCAGCCACGTTGAGCCAGGGGGGAACATCTCCGTCCCCCTTAGCAGGATGCCACCAGGGAGGTCCCGTGCTAGCTCCCACGCCTGGCTGCCAGGAGACTCTCCGGGGCCAGCTACTGCTTGGGCAGATTGGGAGACAAGCTCTGCAGAGCATCCTAAAGATCAGGGAGGGGGCTTTTAGCAGGAGGTTGGACCAGACCATCTCCAGAAGCCCTTCCAGTCCCAAGCGCGCTGCGGGTCTGTAAGGATGCAGTTGGTGCCGTGCAGGGAGAAGCACCACGGCCCAAAGAACATGCAGTCACCCTGGCATGCACAAGCCAGGACACCATTCTCCAAGGTAGGAGCTCAGTGCCAGGACAGCCCCAGGACCACAAGGTCCATACTGTTCCCTCCAAGACCCAACAGTGACTCCTCAGGCCTCCCAGTACCCCACCACTGATGGCCCCATGCTGGTGTTCTCCAGGACGCTGTAGACCAGAAAGCTTGAAGCATGACTGGTTCTCATTACCTTCAGCAATGTCTTGGTCAACCCAATAGTGGCCCTCCCCGTGCATGAGTCAGCACAACAGAACAAACACAAGCTGCTATTTCTTCGGGAGGTGATTCTTCCCCTTTACTCTGGTGAGACCCCACCTGCAGTGCTGCCTCCAGCTCTGGAGCCCCCAACATAGGAAAGACATGGACCTGGTGGAGCGGGGCCAGGGGAGGTCATGGAGATGATGCGAGGGCTGGAGCCCCTCTGCTGGGAGGACAGACTGGGAGAATTGGGGGTGTTCAGCCTGGAGAAGAGAAGGCTCCAGGGAGACCTTCTTGTGGCCTTCCAATACTTAAAGGGAGTCTACAGGAGAGCTGGGGAAGGACCTTTTACAAGGGCATGGAGTGATAGGGCAAGGGGTAGTGGCTTCGAACTGGGAGAAGGAAGATTTAGATTAGATATTAGGAAGAAGTTTTTCACTGAGGGTGGTGAGCCCCTGGCGCAGGTTGCCCCGAGAAGCTGTGGCTGCCCCATCCCTGGAGGTGTTCAAGGCCAGGCTGGACAGGGCTTGGAGCAACCTGGGCTGGTGGGAGGTGTCCCTGCCCAGGGCAGGGGGGTGGGAACTGGATCTTCAAGGTCCATTCCAACCTAAACCCTTCTATGATTCTACAATTCTTCAGTCCCTTCATTGAAGAAGGGAAGGATGATCCCAATGGCCATGTTCCCTCACTGTCTCTTTGTACCAGCAGTGAAGCACAAACCCAGTATAGATGGCTGCTGGTGGTGAGGAGGTTGGTTTGCCACCAGAACAGCCCTCTTGCCCCAGTCTCCACCAGCTGAGCCTCCTCAGTGGGAGAAGGGCCTTGGCACATGCTCTGCATCTTGCACTACTTGCTCCTCACCATGGACCACAGGAGCGGGATGGGGACATGGTGTCACAAATTGGTGTAGTCCATCCAGACTGTTACAGCAGCGCGTGTCCAGCCACGAGCTGTGCTCCCTGTTGCCACAGCCGCTCCTTCTGTGGCTCCTCTGATGCCAACAGAGCCAACAGCTTCGTGACAGTCCCAAACCCCATCCCATCGTGACTTTGGATAGGACGTGCACTCAAGCATCTGGCCTTTGCCTCGGTTTCCCCACCACATCAGGCCACTTTCTCTGGCCTCGGCAGCATCCCGCAGGTGCGGGGGAGGTGGGATGCAGAGGGGACAACTGCAGCTGAAATACTGGAAGATGCAACAGCTGAAAATAATAATATAATCCAGACTGGCAACTTCCTCAGGATCCCCTCAGAGGCCGCGATGGAGAGAGGAATGGATCCAGTCCCTGGCTGAGCCATCCTTCCCCATCCCTGCCCCGAGGGCTCAACTTCGCATGGCATACACACAGTAAAGCAAAATTTAGGAGATCTGAGGTGCCGCAGGCTCAGCAGCATCTCGAGGGCTTATTCGCAAGATGAACTTTCCCCACACGCCGAGCAGGGATCTCTTTCCCTCCTGCGTTTCAAAAGGGAAAAAAAAAAAATCCACCACAACCCAAACCCCTAAACCCCATCTTTGCTCCTCCACCCCGTCCCTGGGAGGTCCCCGTGCCCTGCGGTGCCCACGCCACCCCAGCTCTGCCCAGCCGGTTGAGTGAATCGCTGACTCTTTAACCGGTTCTGCAGCAAAGGACCTTAATCGAGTCACCGCGCCGGGGCTGGGATGCTGATGCGATGTGACAGCCGCCCCGCACACCTCCCCGAACGCGGCCGCTCGGGGCGACGGCCAGCGCGGCACCCCAGTGCCGGGGCGCGGGTGGCAGCGGGGTTTTCAGCAGCGCCGGGGTTGGGGCACCCACCCAGGGAGGGCTGGAGAGGGGGGGGCTGGGGAATCCTTCGCCATCACCCGAGCGACCCCGGACGTCACTGGAAGGCGGTTTAATATCCATCAATCGCACGGAAAATCGCATGTTTGGCCCCAGAGCCCTCCTCCCGCCGCCTGTCCTATTTTGAAGGGCTCATTTTCTCAGCGCTAATGAAAGCGACAGCCGTGCAGGGCTGGTATTTGGGGTTATCAGTGAGAATATTAATGGCTGGTGCGCGGCATTAACTCTTTGCGAGGCCGGCCGGAGGCCGGAGCTGGGCTGCCGCCGTCGCCGAGCCCAACCGCAGTAGAACCTGGTCTCCCCAGTGCCTTGTCCAGGACCGGGGGTGGGATGGTGACCCCCTTTCCAGGAGGGTTTAATTGCCTGTTTTCAGCCCTGGGGGAGGCCCTTGACCCAGCTGCCTCCTGCTGAGGAGGCTGGGGAAGCAGAGGGGTGGAGGCTGCGGGGATGGTGGTGGGTGCTGCTACCTGGTGCAGCAGTGAGGCAAGGGCTTGGGGCAGTAGGGGAGGATGGGTGCCTCCAAGGGACCTCCTCAGAGACCTGGGGGAAAGGCAGAGGTGACCCGTCATAGCCAGGACGTGGGTAGGGAGAAGGGATGAGCTCACCTTGTAACCAGGAAGGCTCTGGCAGTTTGAGGGTGTTCATGTTGGGCTGGAGATGTTCCTGGTTGATTGGGACACAGAGCTCCCCCATAAGGGCTTTGCCAACACCTGCATGCAGCTGTTGAAGAACAAACACATCTCAGAGACAATCCCATAACGCTCATGGTTTTCACCTCCCTCACTCCACCATTGGTATCTCATTTGGTTTAAGATAACTTGGGTCACTTCAATCCCAGTGGAGTTGCCCATATGAAATGAACCAGCCACCAGCTCTCAGCGGGACCTCAGGGTGCCTTTAGTTGTTGATTCTGCTGGGCATGGGCTTGTTGCAGTGGTGAGGGGGTGCTCGCGGTGGACAACCCACGGCACACAGCCTGCAGACGACGTTCATGTGTGATGGTTCCTTAGGAAGAAAGTATCTCCTTGGGCTGCACCTCAGCAACAGATGACTGGGGTCATGAAGAAACCAGCTGAGGAGCTGGCACATCAGCCTATCATCACAGGGGGTAATCCTGCCAACGAAGAAGGGACAGGAGACTTGTACTGTGTCCAGAGACACGAGGCAGCAGTTACACCAGTTCCTTTGGAGATCCAGGACTGGTGTAAACAGGCCAGAGAAAACACAGGCTGATTTTATACCAACATCTACCCAAGCTTTGGGTACGCTAGGATTCGCTTGCAGGTTTCTTGGTTGTGCCGGTGTAAAATCCGGAACGACGCAGTGAACGTCGGCAGAGGAGCAGCAGCAGTGACGGGTCACGCCGAAGGGAGGATCGCGTTTACCAGGGGAAGAGCAACTCCCCATCAGTCTCCAGTTCGGACATGAGGTTTTATGGCAGGGGGCCCCTGCGCGTTCGGGAGCTGACTGCTCGTCTCCAAAGCCCCATCTAATTGGATGCATTTAAAGATGCCTCCTGAGCTGTCTTTGTCTCCTTGCAGCCAGCAGGACACACGTCCCTAAAATGACACCAGCTAATTAAGGCCGTGGAAGCCCAAGAACTCTTCCGTGCCTTGTTTGTTATCCGAGAGCCTGAGGCAACGCTGAGGCCAGTAGGACCCTGACAGGCAGCTGGGGAAACCTGGTAATGACAGGGCCACCAAACCAGTCAGGGAGAAAGAGGCAGAAGAGTACAGAAATCAGCAACGACAATAACAACCAGCCACTCTAATGGTGCCGAGGTGCCTACTGTGCCTTGGAGAGATGGGATCAATGAACCAGAGAGCTTCCTCCCTGCTCCTCACCTTTTTCCAGGCACCTCCAGGCTAAATGGGATGGAGGGTGGGGGTGGCAGCAGGAGGGCGCTGGGGATGGAGTCCGCTGCATGAAGGTCAGGAGATGAGTCTCTTATCGGGCTGTTTTCATGCTTGCTGGGAAAACAGAGCAGCATCTCTCCGGTTTGGTTAGAGAACTGTCCCACTCACCAGCTGCCTGGGATGCTAATCTGGCAACCCCTTTCTATTTGCCTTCAGGAACTAGAAGATGGGGCAGAAGGTATGTGCTTAATATGCCCATATGCAAGGCTGGACCCGTGAAAACAGTTTATGAGAGGACATCACCTTCCTCCTCTCCCTTGAGGATCTCCTCTTGCTGTCCTCCACCCTCTGCTTTTGCCTTCTGAGAAGAAACACCTCCTGCAGCACCCCTGAGCCCGTTCCCACCTCCCTCACCCTGCATTGTTTGCGAGTCCTCAAGAGCTGCCTCTGCACCTCATCAGTGTGGTGGGACACACATGAACACATGGCTTAGCATCAGCTGCTCTTCACAAAGGCCACCCTGCCCAGAGTCCCCCTGTCCTTTGGGAAGGAAGAAGGTAACTGATGCCCATGGACATTGAAGTTCATGCACAAACACCAGAACTGCTCCTCCTGGCCTAGGACAACCACTCTCACCTCACCAAGGCCCTCAGTGCACCCACCCAGATCAGCCTTCACCAACACCAGCAGAGCAGCCAGCCATACCAGCACCCATCAGAGAGCCTTAACCCCCTTCCCAGCAACACCCAGCCACAGCCTTGTCCCCCAAAACATGGTCCTGACCTGCTGCCAGTTCTTCAGCCTCTGGAGGAGAAATAAGGCCACCTGAAAAGACAGAGCATGCTCTGCTGCTGAGGGCTGAGTTTATACTGGTTTCCCCAAGTGGAAACACCTGAGAGTTCATGAACCTCACCCTAGGAGACATTAATTATTCCCTCTGCATTGACTCACTGGAGACACGTGCCTGCTGGAGGTATCCTTTACAGCATGTGTGTCCAGTCTGTCATTCCTTTTTCTCTGACAACACCATATCAGAGAGAAAGAGAGATGTTTCTTATGTCTTCTGCCATGTCTGTGCCACCTGAGCAAATGCCAGTAGTGCAGTAACACATCATGGTTAATGGCTGTCATGGTCTGCTTGTACCTTTGGCCCTGCTCTGGTGAGAGAGGAGCTGCTGGGGACTTTCTAGCTTTTGTTTTGAATTGCTCTGAAGGAAAGTCAAGTCTGGAGAGGTGAGGGCATTCAGGCTTTCTAAAAAGCTTTTCCCAGCAGTACCTCATGGTCAGGAGAAGCTGCTCCTGCAGAGACATATGATTCTACGATTCCATGTCAGCCCTTCACCGACCACTTTGAGCTCCACATCTCAGGTCTCGTTTGTGCAGAGGTTGGATGTGATGGTGGACGAGGTGGTGGCCTGTTGCCAACGCTGGTGGTAACTGGCTGGAACGAAGGTACCTGGTGAGCTCCTTGGGGGACAAGACAGCTTCATGTTCAAAGGTGGAAGGAGGTGCGGAGATCTGTGTGTAGGCAGCTTTTTCCCTGTCTGCGGCCAGTGCGAGGAGCATCCTTGCGCTCAGCGTTGCTTTCAAGAACTCTTTCCAATGATGGTTGTCCATCCCAGTTTCACTGGTGTGAATTGTTATTTGTACCCATGGGGGGACCAGTAAATCCAGCGCTGGCCAGAGCAAGGGACAAGAGATTGTACCCAAGTGGGGTGACCCTGAAATAAAGAAGAGACAAGGGTGGGAGAGGGGCAAACAGGGCTTTCACCAGCATGTATGGGCATTTTCCCAACATGTCCTCGCTCTTCCAGCAGAGACCTCACCGCTGGCCCATGCCACCCCATCCCACCATGCTTGGCAAAGGCACCGCCAGCGCCAAACGCAGGTGACCAGACCTGTTGGCATGCCCTTACCCAACCCACTCAGCCTGCAAGCGCCCTGGGGCTGGGTCAGTCCCTCGGGGAGCGTTGCATGGCACTGAGCGTACCGGGGGCCTGACCCCATCCGGCCGGTTGTGCTGCTCACTCATTGGAACAGGGATCAGTACCGACTGCTGAGCGCGATCCCGGTCTGGGGGAGGGACACGGTGCCAGGCTGATCCGAGTGGCCAGAGCAGACCAACGGAACACCAAGGGGTCAGGATCTGCAGATCTGTTTTGCCATGAAATCCATCCATTTTTTATAACTTTAAAAAAAAAAACCCAAAAAACAACCAAGCCCAAACAATTTTGGCTGTTAATCATAACTTTTTTTTTCCCAGCAATAAGCAAGTAGGGGGAAACTGATGTGCTCAGGAGGAGCAGATAAAGAAGGGTCAGTGCTGCAGCAGGGTGGTTGTCTCCGCTCTGCCTGGGAGTGCCGCGTGCCTGGAGATGCTCTGGGGAGCCCGCAGCTCTCCTAGGGACCACGTTACATTTTGCCTTCCTTCTTCCAGTTACTTATGATTCTCTGAGCATCCAAAGCCTGGAGTTTACATTATATGACAGAACAAAAATGTCCTATGGGCAAGGGTCTAGGAAATCACACAAATAGCAATTTATTAATTTCATGCTGCCCACAGAAATCCTGAAGGCCTGGGGGTCTGGGGATGGGATGTGGAGCTTTTCTCTTTTTGGGGGCAATTAGTTTGAATCCAGCCTTTCTAATGACTGAAGGTTCTTGCTCGCCTCAAGGCGCTTCAGTGGCCTGCAGGAAAAGGGCTGGGGTCTCCGTGTCGTTCAGGTCTTTGGATCATCAAACCCATCCCTACAAGTTGAGCTGTCATGGGCCAGCTCAACAGGGTTTCGCCCTTTAAGCCGGTGAAAAGCTTCGTGATAAAGACAGAGCAGGTAGACAAAGGTATGGAGAAGCCTCAATGTCCAACCTTTCCATGGAAACTGTGGTCTCAAGTGAGCTTGTACAGGCTGCTCATGGCTGCAGGGTCTCTACAAATAACTTTTATCCAGGCTTGGCCAGCCACAACCAGGACCCACAGCTCATCCAGCAACCAGAACAACAGTGATTCACCCAAATAAACGAGGACATTTCTGTTCTGAGCTGGTGTCCCCAAGCTGCTGAGCCTCCCTGGTAGGAGGCTCAGAGCTCAAGTCCTCAGCCTGCTCTCCCTTCCCTGCATGGAGCAGGACCTTGTTGCTTCCCTGGAGTACTGGGACTATTTTGCTGAGGAAGGCAAGCAGCAGGAGTCAGCATGCTATTTATTTTGTTCCTACGAAGGTGACATTCTTGGGGCGTCATTTGGAGTCTAAATTTCCTCAGGTGCCAGTGCGGGTTGAACATTTGCCCGAGTGAAGACACAACAAAGAGTCCAGGATCTTCAGACAAGATGTGGAGGCCTTTTGGGGGGTTGTCTGACACGTGTGTGACCTGGGATTTTTGACCAGACCTGCCTGGGAACCATCCCCATGTGAAGGTGAGAGCAGACCCTTGGGAGAGGCAGCTGGGAGGGGTAAGCAGATGCTTTCATGGAGAAGACATGGGGTGGGACGGGTGGACTTTCTTTCCCTCGACTCGATGCCTCTCTGAGCAGCAACCGCACAAGTCCCAGCAGAAAAAGGCCATTTTCTGGGGGTCGTTTCAACTGGCACATGAACGAATGAATGAATGAGAGGCAGTGCCCTCGTACAGGACTTTTCCCCAGGGGAGCAGAAGTGACAACGTTCCTACAGCAGAGCTACAGGAGGCTCCAACAGCCCATCACCTACTCCCAGCCCCATGGTTGCACTTTCACTGCGTTGGCTCCTCCAGGTATTTTTCCTGTGGCTTTTGCCAGGGGGACCGTCACGCTGCAGGGATGCTCTGAGTGGCCCAGCTCCGCTCCAGTTGCAGAAAACCAGCTCCAGCTCACAGCTGCGGAAAGGCGTTCCCATCTGTTGCTTTCTCCAGACCGTTGGCTACAGCAGCTATTGAAACAAAGTCTGCACTGTCACGGCATTGTCACTGAGCTGGGGGCAAGATCTCACCCACTGATAAGTGATTTTTTTCTTCTTTTCTTTGCTGGGATTGCTAGGAGGCTGAGTTAGCTAATTTGTAGGCCACCATGCTCGTCTTCTGGCAGCTGGAAGCATCTTCTCTTCTGGAGCACTTGCTTCGTACAAAGCAGGTTGTTTGAATGAGAAGCAAAGAGAAATGGTGCATTTGTGCCTCGTTGCGATGGGACACCGTGAGGGTTTTGACCCAAAGACTTCCAAGGCTTTCTAGGAGAGAGCCAGGCTACGTGCTCCTGCGGTTGGCAACAGGGTGGGAGCATCCATCCAGGCAAGACTGCCGCCCTCCCCACACCCCCACGGACATGGGGTGCCCGGGTAGACCCCGCTGGCTTTGCTTCACCCTCCTCCTCCTCCTCCTCCTCCCCAAAGCCACTCTTCCCTTACCTCTTACGAGCTTCATTCCTCCAAGTGTGACAACAGCCGCCGGCGTGGTGTGCTGCGAGAAATGCAAACCCGGGGCACATCCCCTGCCCTTGGGGACCCTGCCCCATCCCCACGCGTGGTGAGGAGCCATGACTGTCCCACTCCAACCCTGCCTCCCGCTGCCACGCCGCGCATGCTCCCGCCGTCCTGGCTCCCCACGCTGCCACTTCCCCCGTGGCCGTCAGCGCCGGGACGGCTGATGGACCCTGACAGCGCTGCTCTTTTTCTCACGACCCGTTGGCAGGCTGCGAGCGGAGGACCCAGCCTGCACGGATACGATGCCGCCGTCCCCCCCCACAACCCGCCGCCCCCCGCGGGAGGTTGCGTTGCACCGAGCAGCTGTTCCACATCACATCGCGTCGCGCTGCCCACGCCGATGGGCCGCGGCACTCGCACCGCCGACGCGGCGCCGGGAGCCGTGGAGCCTGGTGGGATGGGGATGTGATGGATCCGGCTGCCAGAGACCTGGGGCGTGAAGGTGCTGCAGAAGGGGTGCCAGGAGCGGGCAGGTCTCCGCACGGCGCGGCAGCCCTCGCCCAGCCGCTGTGTTGGCCCAACACGCTGGTCCCAGCCTGTCTGCCGACACTCATCCCTGCCCTGCAAAAACTCCGCTTCCCTCCTCTTCATCCTCCACCTCCGGAGCTGCATCCAAGCATGCTGTACCTTTTCTTTGCTATTCTTGGCTCATCCAGCCTACGGCCAGTTCTGGCCTGCAGCATCTTGCTGCCGAAGACGGAGGGTGTCCAGTGCTCCTCCACTTTGCGTTCAAGCCTACTCTTTTTTTTTTTTGCAAGCCAGCCTTCCCCTGCAGGGAGGAGGACCAGTTTTGCGGAGCTGGCAGCAGGTCCACCCTGGACGCAGTAGCCCCTCAAGATGGGTGTGACATGAGCCTGGTGTCAGGAGCTACTCCAGCTCCTGGGGAAAGGAGCTGGAAAATGGTTTCCATTTCAATCCGGATCCTGAGCGGCAGTAAACCAGTGCGATGGGGGCAGCACAGGTCCCACAGCCCACCAGGGGCTGCACAGAAGCGAGGATGCGACGTGGGCGCTGCTTCCCCAAGCACAGGCTGGCTCGTCCTGGCCTTCCTTGGGCAGCAAAGCTTCCCGTCCCTGGCGCTTGCAGGAGTACTGCAGTCTCCCTGCACAGCTTATCCATTTTTAAAGAGCACACCTCATAAATACTTTGTAAAGCACCTTCTAGCCAACGTGCTTTTTTTTTGATTATGTTTTTTCTTCCCTGGCTGCTCGGAAGGGATGCTCGCTCTCCCATTCCTCTCCGGTCTGCGGCTCTTGCCGTTATCTTGTACACGTTCGCTGCTTTGAAGTTGCCAGGGCTCTGCCTTCAACGCTCACGCTGAGCTCTGGGCGTGTTGTCCCCCGCGGTGGGTCCCGGTGAAGGATGGCAGCTCTCCACTTGGCTCCCCGCACCCTTCCCAGCACACTGTAGACACTGTCGGTGCCTCCATCGGCCCCGCTGACTGCTGACAGCGGCTCAGGGGAGCGGCTGTGGGCTCCTCCGGACCCTCACCCGGACCTTCCTCGCCCTTCCCCTCACAAGGGACCTCCTTCCCTGCTGTCCACCTGGGGCCCCTTGCAGTACCAGGAGAGCGGGACCTACCCTCTTCCCTCACCGCTGCTCTCACCTCTTCACATTTGCCTCCATTTCTTCTGGTTTTTGGTTGATTTCCACGTTCAGTTTAGAAAGCAGGTGAGCGATGGAGCAGGAGAAGATGACAAGCCAGACACAACTTGCCACAGCTGACTCCCTGCTTGGGAGATGCTCCCAAGCCGGGGTTTGGCTTGTTCAACGTGCAGCAGGTTATTCTTCTCTTTCCCTCTTTTCTGAATCAATACGTTGCAGGGTACCAGCCCAGGCATGTCCAAAGCAGCTCACCACAGAGCTATTCTCATCATTGGCCAAACTTCATCCTCTCCAAACATGCATCAGATGAGCTGCAGGAAGCCTGTTGTCCCCAGATCACGTCAACTGACATGGACTTTTCTCTAATTCCTCTCTGTTTGGCTCCAGCAACCCTTGACCTCTCCAGGTGCTGACGTCCGATGAGCAACCCAGCAGCTCCTGCCAGTTCATCCCTCTTCCCTGCTCCCAGCTCCTGCTTATCCACTGGCCCCTCTGCCAGTTTAAATGTAAGTGCCGTGGTTTTAGCTTGCTGCCATAAAGGAGCAAGGTCCACGCGGTCACGCTGGCTGTCCCAGCCTTCAGCTTCCCAAGTGCTCGGTCCCGTTTCAACCGAATGGGAAAAAATAGTCAAAATCTCAAAAGTGGTAAGAGGTTTTGTGAAGCTTAATCTGAGATAAAGACCCAAAGTGCTGCCCCACATTTCCAAAGAAATGCTGCCGCGTGAAGCCACCGGTATCTTCTAGAACCACCACCAGGCCAACCAGTTTGTGCATGGCAGGCCAACCAGCACCGATGCCCCAGGAGATGCTGCCTCAGGTCCCACGGGCAGAGGATATGACAGGGGGTGGGGATGGGAAGGTCCCGCTGAGAGCTGGGGGACAGGAGTGTGTCCTGGGGGACAGAGGCTGGGGAACAAAAGTGAGGTGGGAAGAGAGGGGGATGTGAAGGCAGGAGAGCTGCTGCTGCCATGGCTTTTTCTGTCCTTTATAACCACCTTCGCCAGCCTCCGAGCCTGCTTTCTTCTTCTTCTTACCTGGGGGGTAAAACCCTCCCAGGCAGGTTTGGGGGGGCCTCCTGCCATTTTTCTGCTTTGGATTATTTTGTTGTTCTTATTATTTTTTCAGCTGTGAGAGCCTCACTCTTGTCCAGAGCCTCCCCTCCTGCAGGTTTTGGCACCCCCAGCCCAGGGAGGACTTTCCCCGGCACGAAAGGGCCGGCTTCAGAGCCTTTTGTTGTGGCTTTCTCCTTGCCTTGGTGTTAATGGCTCTTGAAGGCAGCCTGACTCCATAAGGCAGCGCAGAGTAACCTGTGCATCGAGTGGACACCCTCGCCCCCGGGCAGGACCCGCCTGCGTGCAGGGTCAGCTTTGCCGCTGTCACTGCGAGACATCGCAAGGGTCTGTCCCGGTGACCGAGGCTGTCCGTGGCAGCAGGTAAGCTGGGGAGGATGGGGTCTGGGGTGGGTGCACAGGGTTCGGAGCTTTGTTTCTGCCTTGCTGTTGGGCCAGGGACCCATCTGCTGTGTTGGGTTCTTGAGTTTTGGCTGGAGAGCCTGCATCTGGCATGCGCTAGCCATCCCCAGGGTGAGGGGCAGAAGACAGGAGCAAGGGGCACACACTTTGAGCCTGCTAGCTGGCAGGAGATGTTGCAGATCTTCCTGATGAGGCTGGTGGGAAGCAGGTCTAGAAGGGGATTTAGAAATGCGAGCTCTCATTTTGCTCCTCTTGATGCTTTGGGACTGACAAGGAGACCCCTGGAAGAAGGGGCTGGAAATGAGCAGGTGGAATAGGTCCCTGCTGTGCGACTCTAGACTCTAGCCAGGGATGTCCCTCAACAAGGACATTGCTTTGCAAGGAAGGGAGATGAGACCCCAGCTTGGTGCCCCATTAGAAAGCCAAGCTGTGTGAGATCCATACGCTCAGAGAGGGAAGGGAGGGTGAAGGAGACCGTGCCCTGCCACGCGCTCCATTTTGAAAGGAGTCTGGGTATTTACTTCCCAAAAAGCAAGCATGGCAAGATCCAGAAGGCAGAGGGGCGCCTGCGAAGGCTGTGCTTCAATGAGAGTGGTGGGAGCGTCCCAACAGGCAGACAGCGGGACCAGCTCTGTCTGCAGCCGGAGTCCTGCAGACTGGTGGCTCCATCTCTCCCAGCTGCCAAGAAAACAGCCAGGCCACCAAACACAGACCAAAGCTCAGTCCCGGGAGAGTTTTGAGGAGAAAGGAAGAGCAAGCCATTAAAAGACCTGCCAAGAGGAGCGTTATTGATATGCACGTCACATGCGCCCGTGAAACCCTGCCAACCAAAGACCTGTGGCAACCCGGACATCTGTGAAAGCATTTAACAGTGATGAAACAGAAGATCAGACGGGTACAAATGCTTTGGATCTCTCTGTCCAGGCTCGTCTTTTGGAAGACGTGGTACAAGTGATGATGCAACCAGGCGAGCTGAAGTGGGAAGACACAGGCTGGGTCTTGCGCAGAGCCTCTCACAGCTCCTGTACTCCTGGAGGGGTCTGAAGAGATCAACCCCTGAACAGAAAAGCAAAGCCAACGGTTCCTCTCCCCAGGTCGCTGAGCACGTCTGCGTCCACGCTGTTAATGCGCTTTCCGGGCAAGTACATATTCCCCTGCGGTCTTGGTTGCCCTGGCTAGATGTGGGATATACGTACGAGATAGAGCAGCTTCACACAAACAGAATGAAGACTTCAGCTTTCAATTTTTAATTACTCAGATCATTAGCTACACCACCTTTGCTCGATTTGGTGCCATGGACATCTTTGATTAGAGCAGTTCTTACTTTATTGAATTAATGGCGTGCTTTCCTCTTGAATGCAACTACCCTGTCCTCAGTCTTCCACTCTGTTCTTCAGCTTTCCATACCCAAATTAAGACGCCGCTCGCTGCTTTTTTGGTAGTCCCTGGAAGATCTGCGTATCTATTCTTTGAAACATCTTTGGGAGCCAACTGAAGAGTGAACAGCTTCCCCCGATCCAGCCTGACTCTCCTGTGTTTTGTCCCTAACGCGATCATTTGTACATGTTCAAAACGAATAAAGGACGGGGACGAAGCACTCCGGCATCTGAATGTCAGCAAGGCAATCAGAGAAGCTGCAATTTTAATGATATGGAAGAAGTCATTTGTTTAGAGCCTGATTCGTGATGCTCTATTACCCGTGACAGCTTATGCTGGGACTATATTTGCTTCTGCTCTCACCTTCCCCCGTTTCCTTGGATAATTTTTATTCCACAGCTTTCTTTAACTCATCTGCCCTGATTTCCAACTGTCTTTAGTTGGCTAAGAAATACAGAATTAACCCTTCTATAAACTGTTTTGCCTTTTCAATGCTTTTGTCCCCTCTGTTCTTAAGTAGAGACTCACCCCTGCCAGAAAAATGTGGCTTTCGGTACCTCAGTCACGGAACTTACGGATTTATCTTCGTGTGCAACTCTCCCTCCAACCACCCCAGGTGCTGGAAACCAGACGGGAATTACCTGAGTGACTTTGCCGTGTTTTCCCTATGGAAACACCTTTCGCTAGCTTTGTGGTTGACAGGTCCTTGTCTCCCAGACAAGTGCTTATAGCTACCTTTACTCCTTGGTTTGGTGTTAAGCAATGTTATAAATAAGCACGCGTTCAAATCCAACAGGAGGAGTGTTACGTTGCTTATTCTGGCATCTAAATGGAACCGTAACCAGCTGCAATTAGCTCCAATCGCACTGAGTTTTTAGCATCTCGTATGACTTTGCGTAAGCCGTTGAGATCACCGATCTTCATCGCGGCGCTCCCTTTTCCCAGCTGGTGGGCTCCTCTCCCCGGGCAGCCCGGTGCCCCCCTCGCTGCCCCACCGGCTGCGCTCCTCCACTCCCGTCGGCACCCCCAGACCCCTGCACGGGGTTGCCAACATGGAAATGTCACTGCCTATGCTTTGGGGGCTTCCTCGCCAGCGCCACAGCAGTGAGGGAGAGGTCCAGCTTGTCCGAACGGCTGCCAGGGATTTCATGCCTCCTTTGCTGGAAAGTTTTCCTTGAAACTCCAGTGAATTCAGAGGAAAAAGGAGCTTTGGCTTGCTGTAGTTCTCAGCTCCTGACATTGAACGTTTGAAAGGACTGCAGTTGGACTAGATGGTCATTGTTGGTCCCTTCCAACTGAACTATTCTATTCTGTTCTGTTCTGTTCTATTCCATTCTATTCTACTCTACTCTACTCTACTCTACTCTACTCTACTCTACTCTACTCTATTCTATAGAATGGACAAAGTGCTTTATAGTCATTGTGACAGCACTCGGAGCCAGGAAATCCCCCCACGTTTGAGGAGATGTCTAGCCCAAGTTTGGGATCTGGGGTGGGAAATTGGTATTTTTATCATTACGCAACCCATGGCCTGGTGTTGGCAAAGTTTCCTCCCTGCAGTGTGCGTGTCCTGCTGGAAAGCTTAAGGCCGGAAATTAACTTGTTCCTATGCTCCCATCCATGACCAGAAACAACCCAGTCACCATTGTCAACTGAAATTTGGAGTCCATAGCTGAGACCATAATGTACAGGTATCTACAGAGAAAGACCCATCATCGTTTGATCTCTTATGCACCCTTCTTCTAGTTCTGTCCTCTTACCCCCACTGGAAAGAGGTAAGCCTTCTGCCCCCTTCCAAACAGCCTTGAAGGTGCCTACACATAGGTTTTGTCCAAAAATTAAAATGGGGCTTTCAACTGCAGAAAGACTCAGGTTGTTGCTGATTCTGAAGGCCAAGCTGGTGATGACACCTGTGTCTCTGCTGGGGTAGCTATGGCTGGTGGCCTGGGGTTTCCAGTTCCATGGTTTCTGGGATTACATGGGTCATACTCCAAGGAGCTTTCCTTTAGGAAGACTCCAGTTCATGCATAATTTAGTAGGTAGCTCCCCAAAGTTGCTACAACAATCCCAAGGTTGTTCTGTGCCCATGGTAAATTTGTGATAGAGGATCTCAAGAGGTATTATTGGAAAAGCAGAAAAAAAGCATGCCAAGTGAGGTGAACTGACATTCTTGGTATCATCTAAAGAGTGAGTGAGTGGTCTGTAAGTACCAAGTTTCTTCCATCCCAAGAAACCACCTCTTCAAGCACAGTTGAATGGGATGAGTGGAGAAAGTCAAGGGAAGCGGTGACTCTTCTCTGCTAACCACACGGTACCTGCTTGAGAAGAACAGCAAAACAATAGCAGTTCCCATGGCTGCGATTTCCCATCAGCACCAAATTCACGCAGGATGAAGAATTCAGTGGGATGGAAAGGTCAAGAGGGGAGAGGAGAAAAGGGGAAGATGATATCCATAGGAGGAGAAGAGGGAATAGCTATGCTATCTCGCCGTGTCCTCAGTGCCTGACCCGTTTCTTGGCCTTGAGCGGCAGCGAGAAGCTGGGGTGGCACTGGGACCGCTGCGTGCTCTTCCCAGGTCTGCTGCACCTTCAGCTATGGTCTTGGACAGGTCCATTTGTCTTCATCCCTCCACGGTGGTACCGTTATTGATAATACCACCTTTTGGGACAGCTTTATGACATTGTTAATGTTTATGGAGAGCTTTGAGGTTCTTGGATTGGGAGGGCAAAGGGCTGTTATTTAGTGGGCATCTCCACGGAGCAGTAGAGGTGCCCACCACGCAACAGCCCTTTGCCTCTCTCCTCCAAGACCATTTAGGACCCTTGGCCTTGCTGAGTTAACGTGTTGCTGGTCTTCACCCCTGGTGCCGCTGCTTTTTTTCCCCTCCCTCTCGCCCTCACTCCCCCTTTCTCTCTCCTCCTCCTCCTCTCCCGGCTCCGTAGCAGTTTCCTCGGGAGTGTTCAGCTAGCTGACACATTTGCCACAGATGGATGGTGCACACGGAGACAGCTGTCACTCCCGATTTGTGGTCCACTGCGTGACAGCGGGACTGATGCCTTCTGAAAGGCCGTCTCGCGGAGCACATGCACTCTGACATTCTTCGAGATGAGCCCTACAGACACCTCTCAGTGGACCTCGGGAGAAGCTGGCAAGCTAACCCTTCCCACTCCCCCTCCCCGAAGCAGCCTGCAGGCTGGAAGAAAGCAAGCACTCTGGTGCGCGCACACACACACACACGGCCAACCTCCTTGGGTAGTTCTGTGCCTCTACTGGTCTGCCAGGTCCCAGCCCGGCTGTTTGCTCCTGATGCTGGTGTATGAAGTGAGGCGGGTTGAGATTTGCGAGAGGGAAAGGTCAACCAGCGAAGCTGCTCTTTTCCCCTTTTCCGCCTTTTTAATTGCAGGAGGGAGGGATATGGGCTCCAATTTCATTCTGTCACAGCAGCTGCCTCCAGCCTCTTGAGTTCCTCTGTCACAACAAAAGCTGATAGACTTTGCAGCACCAGCCTCTTCAAGCCTCTGTCTTCTCCAGCACTTATGGTGGCCTCCATCACTGATGATGGGTTCCGTCACCTGTGATGGTCTCTATCACCTATGAGACACACAGTAATACAGAAATTCCCCTTCCTGGCGGGGGCTTTCCCCTTACCCCTCCACCCCAGCATTGCCCACTGCAGTGGGGCAGGCTGCCGAAACAGGGCTCTGATGTTTCCTGTGGAGGTTCCTCTCACCAGCTTGAGTCCAGTTGCAAAGGTAAGGCTGATTTAGGCAAGGCTGGCTCCGTTGAGAACAAAGCCCTCTGCCCTTAGCCAGGCTGAGGCTCTCAGTTTCAGGTCCCAACCACCCATACCTGTCCTACACACTGACGTGTAGACGCACAAGTATTCAACTCTGCGGCCTTCAACAAAATCCTTCTGGTGGGACTTTCCGTTGGAAAGACAAAGCAAAACAGTCTTTAGCTCTGGGCAGAAGAACAAAATATTCCGGATGCTAGACTCCATGGGAATGAGAACTGCTCCTGCCTTTGGTCCTCAGAGAAAAAACTTCCTTCCAAAAAACAGATATGCACAGCTGTTAACTGTCCATCTGACTTGCGGAAGGTTGTGGTCAAGGGAACGGGTCTTCCTAAAAGGGAAATGGAAAGTTTGAACCAGATCTACAGAATATCATCTGGGCCCCTCCAGAACTGACCTGAGACTTCCCCATCTTGTTCAGTGTCTAAGCCCTATCCTAGAACCTGATGGCTGCACAAGGTCATGCCAAAAGTCCTTCTAGTAAGGTCTCTGGGTGGTGTTCAACAGTAGGAACCCAGGGGAGAGGACAAAAGTGGAGCAAACTTCTATGAGACTTCTCTTGGATACTCTCCAAGCCTTCAATCCGTCATAGCTGAGGGACTTTATGAACCAGGCATGATTTCTCCGTATTGAGTAACTCCTGGTGGCGTTCCCATCCCAGCAGTGCCTGGTTAGGCCTGCTCACCTGTCCCCTTCCAAAGTCTTTATGAGCCATTCGTAAATACAGGAAGATTTACAGAAGCGCAAGGACGTTAGTCACCCTGGTCGCTTTGATCCCTTGACTCCTGTTCCCAGACCCTCGGAGCAGGCCGAGCCTGTTAAGTAGGAACCTCCTCAGCAAGACGCAGAGAAAGTGTGAGTTTAGCACCAGGACTCGGCTTTCCTGGGTCCTTCAGCATCAAGAATGGTGGCTCCCATCAAGCTAGTCATGAAGGCTGCGTAGTGGTTCAAAGTGGGCAGTGGGTCACAGGCACGGGGGGCGTGCGCTGCAAGTGTGTTGCCTTTGAGCTTTAAGGCTGAATGGAGCTCTGTTGTCTGGGCCAGGACACCTCCAGCTTAGTGGGAGGTCATGCCAAGCTGGCATCAGCGTGAGATGAAGGTTTCTATTCAGATAGGCTGGTGATCCTGGGAGGGAAGATGGGGCCCTTACCCAGTGCAAAAGCTGGCAAAGCATCTCCCTGTGGGGCAAAATATTAGGAGAAGTAGGGATCCAGCAAGAAACTCCATCATCAGGACTGCAAGTTGAAGGTGGCTGAAAGAGCCACTGAAAAACTTAAGAAGAGGCTGAAATGGACCCAAGTGCAGTTGAAACGAAGGAGAAAAGAGCAGTGCACCTCTTGGTGGGAGCAGCCCAGAAAGGCAAAGACCTAGCATGTCTCCGGTAAAATTCACCTGTACCTTTCCATCAAGCCATGTCTAAGTAGGGCTGTCTGACCCTAGAAGATGGGACCTCCCAGGTCATTAGCTAGCAGCAGTGGCTGTGAGAAAGGGTCCTGAGAGGGGACCTGCTGGAGAGAAGGAGCTATGGGGGCTCTTACAAAGTCTCAGGAGGTTCTAGTCTCAGCTGGTACCCTCAGCCTGGTCTGCCACACAGCAGCGAGTCCCTGGAGACTGGTGGCCCAGGGTGACATCCTTTACCCTGACGCAAATATTCTAAAGGAGGTTGGGAAGACCAGACATTTTGGTATTGCAGTGGGCCCCTCTACAGTGGCATCGCAAGGCTCCAGAACACGCAGGGACATGAGAAGCAATTATGCTGTGAGAACGTGGCGCTTTGGGGAAATCATGGTCCATCTGGACAAAGCACGGTCAGACCAGGCACTGGCCTCTCCAGGAGTTTCCCTCTGAGATCCTCAGAAAGATGAGAACTGGTGAGGCTGGGCTGCCTAAGGAAGAGCTTTCTGAGCTTTAGCAGGATGGATGCATGAGCTCCAAGGTAGGAGACCTCAACTCAGTCTAGCTCTGTTGAACCAAAGGTAGTAGACACAACCCCTGCTAGATGCCTTCTACCCATACAGACCCTTCTGTGCCGACATGGTATCAGCCTGACCCTTGGCTCCTAAGATGGTTATAGGGAAATCTTTACTCGCTATCTCATGGGGCTCAGTTCCAGATGCCATGTAATTAGATGGTCCTAGCAGATGCCACCTCAAAGTCAAATTCCCCGTGTTTGGGTCAGCTGGAGATGGAGGATCCCTTTCCCGTGTTCAGCTGTGAGCGTAGCTAAGGTTCCAGAATTGTTTCAATTAAGCACAATGCTTTTTTTTTCCCCCCCGAATATTTTTGAAGGAGGTGGAAATGCAGGTCAGAAAAAGATACAGGTTTGCAGGCAGGGTCTGGGACCTGTGTGTCAGCCCAGTCAATCCAGGCTGGGATGTTTCCGGAAGGGAGCAAAACAAGTTGTTAATGAAAAATTCTTAGGTTTTTGAACCTTAAAAAAACAACAAATAAAAAGAAAAACACTTGAAAAAGGAAACACCGTATTCATAAGAAAAACAGGAACCCATAATTATGGACAGAGAGACGATTCATCTGTGCTGGGTGTGAGCAAGGCCACCAGAAGACGGCATGCTCCAAGGAAGACTCTGGGTTTGGGAGGGACGTCATTACCTTGGCGTCCCCTTTCTGGGGACAGGCTTGCTCGGTGGGGAGGCCAAATCACCCACATGGCTGCTGGGAGTGCCCAGCCACAGTTCTGGGGGGACGGCTCCTGTGCTGACCCAGAGACATCGCTCGGGGCGTGCTTTCCTGGAGGAGCTCCAGCTGGGAATGCCCTACCCAAAACAGGAGACCCATGTGGCCCCCTTGGCTCCCAGCTGAGGGGCACAGAAGGTGAGCAGAGAAGCAGGACCGGTGCTTTGCCGTCGGAAGCTGATGGCAGCGGTACCAGGGGATGAGAAGCCACCGGGTCAAATTTGGCGGAGAAGGTGGTGACGTGGGGATTTTGGCCCACAATCTGCAGCCCCTGCTCCGCACAACCGGGTGCGGGTGCCGGGGAGGCTGGAGAGGGAGAAAAGCAGGGAAACTTATCCGCTCCAGCTGGAGAAATGTCCTCAAACCATCAGGAACACCTGGCAGGACAGTAGGTGCAGCAGCCTCCTGCCTGTCCTTACTGTCCCCACCGCGGCGGTGGCTGGGACACCCGCGCGCCCCTGATTATGTGCCAGCAGCTCCCCACCTACACCCTTCTCCCTTGGATGGGTGATGGGGGCTGCCCCCGTCCCAAGCACCTCCTCACCAGCGCTCTGCTCCAGGACATCCCATCTCAGCAGCTTTGCACCAGCGTGGTGGCCCTGATGCCCCAGGACCCGGTCTCCGGGCGCGTTCAGGGCAGGACGGTTGGATGGAGCACCTCATCCCTGCCCAGCCTGGCAGCACCGGGGGGCATTAGCGGGGAGGGATAAATATTTAGCACTCGGAGAGCTGCAGATGGACGGCGGCGTTTCGAAGCGAAGCGGTAGCCCCTCACCTGCTCGGCGGCGAGGCAGGCGCGGGATCAAGGCGAAGGCGCCTTCACATCTCGCCGGCCTTGAACAGCAGATGAAAGGGGGCCGCTGGGAGCCAGGGATAACAAAAGGAGAGCGGGGAAAGTTCGGGTCGGGCAGGGATTTCTGGCTGGTGGGTTTTCCACTGAGAAATTCTCTCTGCCTCTTTCATGATGATGAAGATCCTTTTTTATTTTTTTTTTTTTATATATATTTTTTTTTTTTTCTTCCCCCTTTCTCCTCTCCTTCTTCTTTTCCCCTTTTGCCAGGCTGATAGCTGGGAGCCGCGGAGCATGTGATGCATCTTCCATATAGGGGCAGGAGCAAAGCAAGACCAACTGATGGACGCCCTAGGGCCAGACTTGCAGACAATATATAACCTACTGCATGATCTAAAACGCTTCCCACTTTCACAGAGTGAACATCAGGCAGAGCGGAGCCGCGGCGAGGGAAGAGGAGTCCTGCGTGCAGGTAAGTCCTCGTCCTCTCCTGCCCCAGGAGGCTGTCCCGGGGAGGGGGAAAGGTGCGAAGGGACTCCGCTCCGCTCCTGCTGGCGAGCGGCAGCGCCCGGCTGTTGCGCGGGGAATGGGGCAGTTATTGGTGTTATTCCCTGGGGTGGTTTTAACCTTTTTCGGCGCTAGCGGTGCCCATGCAAGCCGGAGTTCAGGACGGTGGTGGGATGCGTGGGAGATTGGGTCCGGCAGAGCCCGGCTTCAGCCTCCCTCCCTGCAAACCCCACCGCCGTGAGCTGGGAGAGCATCCCGAACCAGCCGCGCGTTCGTTCTCGCTCGTATTTTTTGCTGTCGACGTCTGTTGGGGCTGCGGGCAGCGCACGGCTCCTGCCTGGCTGCTCCGAGACATCTCCCACCCGCCCACCGTCCCGTCCCACCCGGCCGCGGTGTGTGTGTGTGTGTGTGGGTGTGTGTGTGGGGGGGTCCCTTTGCCTTTCACAAAGGAGCAAAAAGAATTACCGAACAACTTTCCAAAGCACTTTTGCTCAGCCCGCCGCCTCCAGCGCCTGCCCGCCTGCCTTCACCCTCCTCTGCTGGAATCTCCTTTGCAAAGGGAACTATTCCCAAAAAAACTGAACGGGAGGGGACGTGGGCTGGAGGCAACGCGGCGGCAAAATGCAAAACAAAGCGTGCCGGGTGAGAGTGCGTCTGTGTGTGTGTGTGTGTGTATAGGGGGGGTCTATAGAGCCCACCTGCTGCGGCTTTCCTGACACCACGTACCCCCTCCTCACGGTGGGAGGACAGACCTCGCGCCTGAGATAGTTTGTGTCCTGCTGAATGGAAAATAATCCTAGCAACAGCTACGCGCTCCCCCTGGCCGCGCGGAGTTCGTAGCGGCGGGTGGGTTTGTGGGTTTGGTTTTTTTTCTGGTTTTTCTTTGGGGTGTCAAGTGTGTCTGACGGCGACATAGGGACTGAGGCGCCCCGGTTGTGTTTGGGGGTGGGAACCTCCGTGAACTCCCAGACTTGAGCGAGCCCCCGCGGTCCCAGGCAAAACGGACGGCTGTAATTATAAAGGGGTTAAAGAGGGATGAAATACTTAAAATGAATGTTTTGGGGCATTTTTGCTTATACCCCCCCAGCGATTGCTCTGTGTGTGCAAGGGGGAGGCCGGGCTGAGGACGTCCCCTTGTTCTGTGCCTCAGTTTCCCCATCTGTGCACCTCGCCATCCCGCGGTCCTGCCCGCCGGCCCCACGCAAGGGCAGCGTTCCCCACGGTCCCCCCTGTGCGCGCACGAAGGGGTCACCCCAGGGGAGCAGCTTTTCATCGGGGCGTCAGAACCGCAGCCACCCATCGCAATTAAGACTGCAATTAGGTGAGGGGACTGGGAGGACTCACAATGTTAAGTCAGAGGTACCGCTGCGAGCACAGCCAGCTCTGCGGGGTGGGAGAGGGATGGCCGCGTCCCCACCACAGCGCACCGGGACGGGGGGACAACCCGGGCAGCACCCACCACCACCCTGACCGTGGGCGCCGGGGCTCCGGGCATGGCTGGAGGGACCGATCCTGAAGGCAATCGCGTGTGACCAAGTCGGGTTATGGCCCCGAGGTCCGATGCCCCCATGACACACGGGGCCAGAGATGTGCCTGGGGGGCGCTGGCAGCGATGGGTAGCGAGCCGGGGGTCTGCGCCAGGTGTCCTGCCATGGGGTCAATGATTTGGGCCAAACTCTCTCTCTCTGCCGCCGTGAGCTTTTCCTGGGCGAGGCGAGGGAAAAATCTGGTTCCTCTCAACAGCTGAGCATCTCCAGGATGAGGCAGCGCAGGAAGAGCTGGCAGGGGCTGGGAGAGTCCCCTGCCCACGGCTTGGACCACGTCCCTGGGAGAGGAGAGGACACCGGCCAGCGGCTGCGTCCCCTCGGCTCCGGGAAGGGCTGATGGGCTGCTGGTTTTTTTTTTTTACTTTTCAAAACCCTTCCCGGTGGCGAACGCGCTCAGGTTTGCCCCGCTGAAATTTGCCCCCTGCTTTTCCAGCCCCCTCCTCTCCCCTGCCAAGCGCTCAGCTTCCCTACTGCAAAATCCCAGCGGCGAGCAGGGCACCGAGCCGTACCACCGCCCCGGGCCGGGACGTGCACGCATCGCACGAGCCGAGCAAGACCAGGCGAAGGGGGGGTGGCAAGGCAGGTGCCAGCGGGTGTCCCCATCCCGGTGGCCGCTGGTGAAGCCGGAGGTGCCCAGCGCCGTACGCTGGTGCCCAGCGAGAAGGAGAAGGAAAGATGTCAGGGATTTTTTTACCCCTGGTGGGATCAGACCATCCCCATCTGCCACTGCTTCTGTCCTCACCGCTTTTCTCCTCTCCCAAATTTCAACTGTGGGACAAATTTCAGGGCGCTTTTGGCCAAACTGAAGCCTGGCTCTGCCCCTTCTCCCAGCCCCCAGACTGGTTTGGGCTAGCAGTGCTGGTTTGGGGAGGGGGGGGGGGCATCAGCAGCATGAAGCATCCACTCCAGCGCCATCCCTTGATGTTCCCACTCTTGATACTTCGGAGAGCACCATCCAGAGAAGGTTTTACCCCAGCCTTGCCCCGCTCCGGGGGTTGTACCCCAGGTTTCTGGGTGACACCTACAGCCCCTGTGGGGCTGCGAGGGCACCGCCTGTGCGGAAACACCAACCCTGCAGGGACCAGACCAAGTGTGGCTCCGGAGCTGAGAGCAGGACCCGTGTCCCCGCTCTCCTGCCAGCACCAGTGCTTGCTGGACCCAGAGATGCCCTCAGCATCTTCTCGTGCCGGGAGGTGGGCTCGGTCACCCGCCTCGGTGCTCAGGCTGCACAAGGCACCAGGACACCAGCGCCGGGTGCCGCTGTCTGGGTTTGCGTCAGGTTTGAGCTTGGTATTATCTGCAATTATTATTTCTGATCCGCTGGAGCGGAGCGGTACGGCGGTGCAGGGCTGGCGGCTGGGTCGACGGGCGTAGAGGGCAGAGCCGCTGCTGGTCTGTAGGTCCTCATCGTGGTACTGCAGAGCTTGGGAGAATCGTCCTTCGGATCTGGGGAGAAAAAGGGTCCGACCCCATTCCCGACGTGCCCGTATCGCGAGGAGCAAGCTGCCAGCCCGGCCGGAGGCAGCCGCAGGCAGGGAGGGGACCTCGGAGGCATCCGATCGCTCACCGGGGCGCGGGGCGGTTTCCTGGGCACCACATCAGCCGCCCCAGCCCAAAACCGGCGCGGGCACCGAGCGCGGCACCGGCAGCGCCGGGAAGGGTTGGCAGAGGCGGCGGGGCTGGCACAGCTGTGTGGCTTTCAGAGATACTTGATCGATAGCTTCTTCCTAACACTCCCCCATTCCCCCAATCCCCACATGCATTTTTCATGCTAACCCCTCCTGGGCAAAGGCTGTCTACGCAGGAAAAGAAAAAGGAAAA
>RSEF01000014.1:17101819-17119077 GCA_003993805.1 Himantopus leucocephalus | reverse complement strand
GGGGTGAAGCCCAGGTTTGAAGCGGGGGAGGCAGAAAGTCACCCCGCTTCCCGCGTGGAGGACCATCACAGCGGCTAACCCCGACATCCCCGGGCCGGCATCCTCCGGTGCTGGGTGCCGGCCGGCCCGGGACTCGCAGAAACGCGGCCGCAGGGCCGTTTGGTGTGGTCCCGTGGCACGGCACAGATTAACGAGCTGCCTTCCCCGCTTTAGCCCCCAGCTAATAACATCCCGACCTGTAAAGCTCCCGGTGGCTTTGCCTCAGGCCGTTATCACTCCTCCTGGTCGTTCCCCGGCCAGTATGGACCTCACTGGGTGATTTCATGGCCAAGTCCTACCTGTCCCCTCAGCATCTCAGCCCCCGCCTTCAGCGACATCCCTCTGCTCCAGCCCCGGTGCTGCAGCCCAAACGCTGCCCGCGGTGCGGGACCAGGGGCTGAGCCGCTCGGCCCTTTTTTTTTTTGGAAGGGGGGGGCGAAGGAGCGGGGAGCGCAGGGAGCAAGACCACCAGGCAGCATCACCCCGGGAGCCGCCTTGATCCGCATTATTAAAAAAAAAACCCCAACCAAAACCCAACCCAACACCTTTATCAAGAAACAGGCAGACGGCAGAGAGGCGTCCGCTGCCTGCGGGTGAGCCCGCAGCGGCGCAAATGTTCCTGCCCGAGATTAAATATGTGGTTTTAGGGGGGGGGGGGGGNGGGGGGGGGGGGGGGAGAAATTTGCCTTGGGGTCCCCGCTGGCCAGCCTCTTCCCAGAGCCGTGTCCCTCCTCTCTGCTGGGAGCCTGTTATCCCCCCAGGAAAAATGGGAGTTTCTCCCCTGCGGGCTTTGCGGGTCTCCCTGCACGACCGCCTGGAGCCAGGGTGGTCCCATCCCCGCCAGAGGGCTTCTGGCTGGTTCAGCTCCTGCCCCTTCCCTGGAGTCCATCCCAACCATCTCTCCCGCTCCGCGATTTTCCCCGCTCTTCCCAAGCTCTCCCGACCAGCAGTGAACCATCTCCCCTTTCGTTTTGGTTTTTTTTTTTTTTATTTAGCAGGTGGAGTTGCTCCTGCTCACCTGAGGATGGGGAGGGAGAAGCAGGGGAGGTTCCTAACTGGGGCCGGTTGGAAATGGGTTTTAACACGGGCTGGATTTCATGGATGTGGTCACCAAAGCGCACCGGTGCCGCAGGCTGTACCACACGCACCGCTGCCGCATTGGTGCATCACCCCCCCCTCCCGCCACCACCACCAGTTAAGGCTTTTACCTTAAATCCACCCAACCCTTTGGAGGTGGCAGCTCCCTGGTGCCTCGTTAGACCTTGTTGTGACTTCAACATTTCCCTCGCTGGCTGTATCCTAAAATCGCTGGCTGGAGCCGGTGACGGGAGCTGGCAGGAGGGAGCAGGGACGTGCCCGCGTCCTCCCGGCTGTGGGCGCAGCGTTGCAACAGCCCCCCCTTTTCCAGGGCTGGTTGAAATCCCTGCCCCATCTTGGCCATGTTTTGGCTAAAACCAGACCCGTCCTCTAAGCTCGGGCAGGGGGGTTGCCCTGGGGGAGCCGGGACCCCAGCCAAGAAGAAGGAGGGGTGTGCTCTGTCTGTGCCCGTGGTCCCCTCTCCTGCCCACCCCTGCTGTCCCCTGCCCACCCGGGCTGGCAGGAGGGTCCAGCAGGAGGCAGGGAGTGAATGAGTGTGTCTGCTAGTAGGTCCGTGCCCCAAAGATCCACTGGGGAAGGCTCTTTGGCTGCACGGGGCGATCCGAAATGAGGGCTGGGTGGCTGCCACCGGCCGGGTTCCGCTTGGGATGCCCCCGGGGACGCTGAGCCATCGCAGAAAGTCCCAAGAGGGTCAGCTGTGGGACAGCCAAGCAATCCTCCAAGCACTGCTTGCTCCATCCCACGCTCTGCTGAGATGCGTGGAGGTTCCTGCAGGGACATGGTGGCCCCTGGCGCGAGGTGCCCTGCGGCACAAGCGGCTCAGACCCATCAGGGAGGACCCAGGGTGGACCAGCTTCACCTTGGGCTCTGGGAAGGCTGTGAAGCAAGTCCTTCTCAAAGTCTTTTCCAGCCTCATGAATGTCGAGAAGGTGCCAGGGTGAATTTACCAGGGGCAAATCATGCCAGAGCAGCATGACCGCCTTCTGCAAGGAGACAACTGGCTGCCTGGACAAGGGGAGAGAAAGCTTTATGTGACCTTAGCAGGTCCCCTGATATGGTCTCCTGCAGTATCCTCATGGCCAAATCGAAGAAATAAGGACAAGGTGGGTCAAAAACCGGCTGGACCACCAGGGTCAACGGGTCGTGCTGAGCAATGCCAAGTGCACCTCCTGGCTGGACCTGCCCGAGCTCAGCGAAGGGAAGTGCGAAGTCCTGCACCTGGGATGGAGTAACATCATGCCGCAGGGCACGTCCGGGGCCAACTGGCTAAAAAGCAGCGTTGCAGGAAAGGAGCCACATCCATCACACGAGCAGAGACAGAATGATGTCTGCCGGGAGCTGGACCAAGAGAAGAGAGGATGGAAAAGACGCTGAAGAAAGCAGGAGGCCCTGATGGGGACATGAAGACATGGACGGGGAAGGTCGAGGGAAGTGCTTGTGATGTCCCTGTGTGCAGATCCCCTCCTGTCACAAAGGCAACGAGGTGAGGATACCGCAATGGGCACATACAGGAGCAGAAGAGGGTTGGACTGCAAGGGAAGAGGTGGGCAGGTAGAGGAGGAGTGAAGGCTCTCTGTCCCCATCCTCAAAGGAAATCGGGTGGACTCAAACTGGAACAAGGTGAATCTTCTGGTTGCAAGATGGAGACGGCTTCGGTGGAGCAGGACACCTGAGCAGCTAAGAACAAGCAGAGCAGGTACATTTGTGGGAGAGAGCTCAGGATGTGAGAAAGTTGATATCAAGACAGGAACATTTGGCCACCTCTGGGGTGTCTTAGGAGACCAGGAAAGGCAAAGCAGAGAGGAGATCTCCTTCCTTTCTTACCGTTCCCATCCCCAGCACATTTAAGGAGTGTGAACTGTCAAAGGATAAATGGAAAGTGAAAAGGAGGAGAAGGTTTCTAAGTCTTAGTGCTGAGGAACGTGACTGCAGAGGTTTGGGAAGGTCACGGAGCCTTCTGATGGGACAAGGGGTGACAAAATGCACCTCGTTGTGCGACACAGCTCATTGCTTTGCAGGGGAGGTAGCAGCATGCACCGTGTCCGTACCCAGCCCAGGGATCCCGTGCTCACAATGAGACAGAAGAGACAATCTAATGTCTGTGTCCACACTGAGGACCCTCACGTGGCTTGGTCTGTGGTGGGAGGAAGAGGTCGATTTTGGGAATCAGCGCAGAGCTGAGCCCCACACTGCGCTGCTCGGACCGCTGCCTATGTGCCACGGCACACGGGAGGGGACAGACCCAGGTGACCAGGAGGAAAGGGGCTTCTGGAGATGAGCCTTCATCCCCAAAGGTCTGCCGGGTGGAAGGCTGGGAGGGTATCTCCCAGGGCAGGTGGTCACAGGCAGTGGGACGTCATCCTGGGCTGTCTGACCAGCGAGTGAAGAAGAAACTTGTACTTGGGGAAAGAAACTTCAGAGGTCCTAGAAGTTATGGTAGAAATTACGGAACTTTTTCGCGTGCAGCATATCATGTCCAGCACAAAGGTGACCACATCAAGCACCCCTCCAGCTCCTGGGAACAGGAAAGATAACACTTTGGACCTCCAGGAGCCCTGCATGTCACAGGTGTGACACAGGCTTTAATATGTAGGAGAGCTGGACCATACCTTCCTATTCCAGGTGCAATCACTTCTCAAGCACCCCCCATTTCTGTCCAGATGTTCATCTTCTTCCCCTGCTCACCATGCTAGCCTTGGACACCATCTCCTCTGCGTACCTTCGGGTGCCAGCCATGCTGCTGACCCTCCTGGCTTGCACACAGCCACCTTCCCCTCTATCCAGCTGCACATTTTCATTTGGAGACTCATGTTGTCTTCACAGATTTGGAGGTCTCTGTCATTGAACTGATTCTACAGTGGGCAGCCTGTGGTCTCATGGGGCTCCATTAGAAGGTAGACGTGGAGGTGGAGGAAGACGTAGGAAACTCTTGTAGCAGGGCCAAGGCACAAGCTTGTGCAGGTGGTTGATATAATGTAGAGAGACAGTCTTACATCTCCTCACCAGGTCCTGCCACTTCCCCTGAAGGGTTTGCAGCAGGAAAGGCTGTGGGAGGAAAGCCTTTTGCAGTGGAGGACCCTCACGTCTCTGGAGAGTAGCCTGGAGGCTGTGACGGCCTGATCTCATCTCTCAAGGAGCCTGTGAGTAGTGCTGTGTGTGTCACAGGCAGAAGACAATGACTCCAACCCATTGCCACTTGGTTGAACGCTTGCCACCACGCGTGCTTTTCATAGGATGCTGGCGTTGCCCCGGGGAGTCTTCAGGCTAACTGAGATTCAGGGAGAGACAGCTGCTTTTTGGGGATGGAGGCTAGAGGCAGAGCAGCTCAGGAGAGGTCGGAGACATAGAAACACCTCTTGAACGAGCGCACGGAAGGGAGAAGATTTTGACCCCAAATTAGGGGAGACTCGTATGCGTGAAGGTGCCGTGGCTCTGGCACACAGCAGGGAGTAAGTTCATCATCTGGCCTGAAGGTCACTCCAAGGCTGATCCCAGACAGCCCCAGTTTCGAATGGCAGCAGTGCTCACAAAGACGGAGCCACCTCATGTCTGGGCTGGTGTTTGGGAAGAGCTACACACTGGCTTTGGCTCTGCAGGTGGCCCTCACCAAAAGCTGTCTGTGAAGGGAACGTGAGCTTTCCCAACCAGAAACACCAGATTCCTCCAAATGCTGGAAAACTAAAGGTTGAGAACCCAAATACTATCATATTTTTAGACCATGACTTTGGCTTGACCCCGGGTTGTGAAGCACAGGGTTTGGTAACCCCACCCATGGAGACACACAACGGGGGATGAAGAACCTGTTGGGCAGCAGAGCCACGCTGAGCTACGGGACATGGGTCACAGCCTCTGGGCCTCGCACGCAGAGCCGCGGAGGGTGGGCAGCCGTGGAAGGATTGGGGCAGATGGGAAACCCCAGGCCTTTCTGAAGACATTTTGTGGCTGCGGGAAGAGGAGAGATTTTGGCGCAGCAACTGAGACCAAGCCAGAAGAAGGCACATCTCGAGGTGGGAATAGCTTCAAAGCTGCTGATGGAGGGGACCCCCAAAGACGGAGGCAGCAGGATGGCCTCACACGGTCACTTTGCGAGAGCGGTTCAGCACACAGCCGCCGTTTGGGGTGAGCTTGGGGAGGTGCAGAGCTCCCAGGCCCCACCAGCCAGGCTTCCCTCCTCTTGTCGAGCGCCTGCTGCTTTGCCGTGGCCAATTGCCCTCCTCCCAACCTCCGATAAATGCTTAAAAGCTCAAATCACACAACCCCAGGCTATGAAAACAAAAAGGGACCCGATATCCGCTAATAGCCGAGCAGCCCCTGCAGCAAAAGCACGTAGCGTAGGGAAAGTGGTTTGCATTGATCGGTGGCTCCCCGCTGCCACCCGCTCCCCTCCCCACCATGCCTGTCTGGCTGCTCCAGCTCCGGCGCTGGCAAAAAAAGGGATAAAATCCAACGGGAAGCACCAGAACGGGAGAGCGCGGGTAATGGCAGGAAAAGGGTGGGTTGTGGGGTTAGTGTGAGATTCCGTAGAAGAACCGTCCTCCTCCTGCTCCCCACTCCACCGTCCTGGGCAGCACGGTCACTGGGGCAGTGTGCTCCCTGGGACGGCAACTGCTGCTGGGACCACAGATATTGGCGTGATGCTGAGCCCCAGGGGCGTGAGCAACCTGGAGAGCCCAGAAGGGAGCAGCCAGGTGGACGTAGGTGCAGGGAAGCGTTGGGAAGAGTTGTCCCTGCAGCTGGTGCTGGGCGTGCAGGGGACCACAAATGAATTCCCACCTGTGCAGGGTCGGAGCAGCTCATGAGAGAGCACGGGAGCCTGCAGCTGCAGGATGAGGTGTGAGGCAGGAGGTTCAGCTCTGCATCACTGAGTGGAGAAGAACTTCAGCACCTTTCTCGAGCCCCTTCCTCCATGCCATGTCCTGTGGCCATCTGGGAAAGGTTGAGGGCAGCCAATTTCCATGGGAGCGTTGCGGCTCCCTGGCAGCCTACACACAGTGTTGGACAACTTGGAGAGCAGCAGCAAAGAAGGAAGGACATCAGTTTGAGAGATGGGGTCTTTGTTCCAGCCAGAAAAGCTCTTGGGGGTCTGCAAGAGCAGGCGTCAGGACAGGTTCGCAGCGGCAGAGCTTCTGAGAAGACCTGTCTTTGAACCAGACTGCTGCATTTCAGCAGAGTCTTCTTGTGTCTCCTGGACCTGAATGGTGGGTGCAGGATTGCCTACGTACAGGTGGAGAGGGCCGTGGGGTGGGTTTGTATTGATAGAGGAGATCCACCAGCCTCCAAACGGCTGCTGCAGACCGGGAGGAGGATCTGGAAGGGTTTGGCCCTATGACCAGTTTCAGCCTGGAAAGGAGATGGTGAAGCAGGGACGTGATGGTGAACCACGTGGCTGGAGGGTGGACAGGGACCGTGGTCGCTGCCTCCTCCAGCCAAAGAGTTGGGGGACATCAAAAGAACTTGTGGGGACCGGCAGGACTGGGAAGCCAAAGGAAGAAGCTGTGTGCAGTGTGCCGGGGGCTCCCCGCTGCAGGAGGCTTTGGGGGCTGAACATTTCCACAGCTTCAAGAGAAGCCCAGGCAGATCCACGGCAGGGAGGGCCGCTGACGTGCGCTGCACACGGGGGCACCCAGTCCGCTGCGGGGATGCGCTGTGATGGCTGAGGGTTCAGGAAAATAGGAGCTGAACCGTAGATGCTTGCCCTACATCCTGGGCATCTGCTTTTCACCGTTACTAGAGACATGAGCTGGATGGACCCATTTCAGCTGCCCCAACGGTGGCACACACTTCCCTGCATCCCTGTGTCTGGAGCTCAGGCTGGGGCTGGGATTTTTTTACGTACCGGAGCACAGGGGACTGCAGATCTCATTCCTGGGCATCCCTCCCTTCTTCCTTCCCTTTGTCTCTCCCTCTCTTTCTTCTCCCCTTGCCGCTCCGCTCCCTCCATCTGACCGTGCCCCCCCCGCTCCCTTCGGCGGTCCCGGGGAGGAGAGCAGGGATGCTGCAATTCCCAGGCACAGGTGCGCGGTCCCCGCCGCGCGCTGCCCCCAGGCACGGCCCCCACCGCCGCAGCTGACAGCCCACTGGAAATAATGTGTTGTGGCAGAGAGAGACTCAACAGACCACGAAGATCTGCTGGTGCGGGAACTGCTCAGCAACCAGGAGCCGCAACGCCTGTCTCCCGGCTCCGCAGGGCCTGATCCGGCTCTGGGGATGCCTCCGCTTCGCCGGAGCCTGCCTGGCTCACACGCCGGGCACTTTCCCACTCTCTGCCCTTCTTTTTCTTTGCTCTTGCCTCTTCTCCTCCCTTGCCGATCCTCTCTGCGGCGTTGGGGAGGTGGGAGCAGCCAAGCTGCCTGTCCCCGCACGGGACAGCTCGCTGCCATCCCCTCGCACCGCCGGGCACAGGAGGGGAATGAACGGCTTTCGCAGCAGCGTCGGAGGAGGAGGATCAGGTGTGCAGGAATGGAACAACCAGTTCCAGTCTCCCAGCAAAGATTTAATCTGCCTCTGGCATATAAACAGCAAATGTTTGTTCAACTGACCTGCAAACAGGCGGCGTGCATCGCAGCGGGGCCGACGTGCCCGGCTCCCCGCTCACCCGCTCTGGCCCTCTGGCAGGGTGGGTGCATGGGGAGATGGGGCAAGGGACCAGAGGACAGCCACCTCCAGGGTGCTCGGGGCGCCCCAGGCTCGTTGGCTGGAGGCAGGGAGCGATGCTCAGAGGGACCCCATCCTGCACAGCCGCTGCTGCATCCCTTCTGCTCCCCCGAGCATCACAGCGGGCGTGCAGAGCTCTCACGGCTCACAGGCGTGACGCACGCAGAAAGTGTCTGAGGGCTCAAGGACAAGCGTGTCCCTCCGGGCAGGCGGGCAGGCTGTCGCTCGCTGCAGCGAACCTGCAGGCAGGAGGCCCTGAGCTCTGCCTGCGCATCCCACTGCGATGGGAGAAATCAGCCTCGGCTGCTGCAGGTCAGGTCTGCACCCCCGGAGCTCCCCCCCAAAATCCCAGGGGACACGGGTTCACTACAAGGGGACATTTTTGCCTATTTTCCACAAGAGCAGACCTTAGCGGCAGGGTTGCCTTCCAACTCAACCGACACGTGGGCAGGCAGAGGGCTGTCCCCAAACCCTGCCTGCAGCTCAGCCTGCCCCGCAGGCTCCTGCACCGCACCGGGGAAGCCACAGCATGGCTTGCCCCTTGTCCCCGTCGCAGGGAGGAGATCATAGAATCATAGAACAGTTTAGGTTGGAAGGGACCTTGAAGACCATTGAGTTCCCACCCCCTGCCCTGGGCAGGCACACCTCCCACCAGCCCAGGTTGCTCCAAGCCCCGTCCAACCTGGCCTTGAACACCTCCAGGGATGGGGCAGCCACAGCTTCTTGGGGCAATTTTTTCCAGTGCCTCACCACCCTCAGAGTGAAAAATTTCTTCCTAATATTTAATCTAAATCTCCCTTCTTCCAGCTTGAAGCCATTCCCCCTTGTCCTATCACTCCATGCCCTTGTAAAAAGTCCCTCCTCAGCTCTCCTGTAGGTACTCCTCTGCTTTCTGCTGTTTGGTGACAAACCTTAGGAAGAAAGTGGAAAGGGTCCTACGCAGGTAATTCCCTCTCGCGCCATGCGAATGCTCTCACCGTGCTCCCAGCGGAAGGTGGTGCCCCTTGGTGCCAGTGGTGTGGCAGAGCAAAGAGCATCCTTCAGCTCAGCACAGCCACCGCCTGGGCATGGGGCTGGTGGGACTGTCCCCAGGGCCACCTCTCCTGCAGGGCACAACGGTATTCCAGGCTGCAGCCAGAACAGGGATGTACACCCGGAGCGGGATGCTCACCGTGGGGTGAGCCGCCAGCCCCGAGGACGTGGGCTGGCCGAGGGGAGCCATCCTCAAGCAGCCACGCAACCCAGCCCCGGGAGGTGGGGAGCATCGCGGGGCCACATGGCCACCTGCCTCCTTGTGAGCCACGTGAGCCCCTTCCCTGCCCAGCCCGCTCTGATCCCAGCTCTACAGCTGGGCGCGCTCCAGTCCTGTGTGGAGCAATGCCCGTTGTAGAAGTTGTCAGCTCCTGGAACCACCACCTGGACTTGCCCCTGGGCTGCTCCTGGTCCTGGCTGCCCAACGCCTCAGCGTGCCCCGGTGTGCAGAGACACGCTCTTTCCCTCCCCGTCCTCCAAAACTCGTCTCCATCTCCCCAAAAGCCAGATTGTTTCAATGAACGGCCCCAGCTGCCACGTCTGCAGCAATCTGGAGATGCTTCTGCCCCTCTCTCCTTCTCGGGCTGTGCATCTCCCCACCAGCCCGGCTGCGGGGTCTCCTGGGGTGGAGCTCTGCCCCAGGACCTGCTGCGTGGTGGAAGGATTTTGGCCCTAAGAAATGAGCCCCGCACACATGCAGAACGAGCTCGCGAATTCGCTGCCCTCGCCGGGAGAAACGCAGGTTTTCGTTCTCATGGGGAAGAAGCCAGAAAGTCCCTGCGGGGGAAAGCGGTGTCAGGAGGGGTGACACAGGCGGGGGCATCGTTTCGGGTGCCCTGTGATGGCGGGAGCCTGCTGCTTGGCCAGCTGTGGAGGGGCCCAATTTTGTGAGCGTGGAGCACGGAGCACGGGACAGGCACGACCCTGCCGTCCCCGGGGATGCTGCGGTGGGAAGCACACAAGGGCCAGCCCTGCACCGGGGGGGCTGTGGGGGACGTTTCCCAGACATTTCAATCTCGGGGAAGACACCTGGAAGTGAGGAGGTGTGTTTTAGCCCTGATCGGTTTTCCAGGCTGGTTTACCCCTGTCCTGGCACAGGAGGGGGGACACAGGACAGGGTCAGCCCCCGCAGCCAGGCAGGCAGGACCACCTTTCCAATGGCAATCACAGAATCCCAGACTGGTCAGGGTTGGAAGGGCCCTCTGGTCCATGCCCAGCACAGCGCTGGGGGCTGTGGGCGGGTTTCTCCTCCGTTCCCTGCCCTCAGCAGGGGAATCGTCCCTGGGCTGGGCTGGGGCTGCCCCAGGGAGGCTCCGGCTGGAAGGACAGGTCACCTGGGAGCTCCAATGTCAGCTCGAGGTGGTTGAGCTTCAACGCCTTTAATAGTGTTTGTTTTCCTTTTCCTCAGGGGTGGTTTGACAGAAGAGGGTTAAAAATGGGGCCAGCATGTACGGAGATGCCAATAGGGTTTGGGCAAAAATCCCGTCACTGGCCTGGGTTTAAATCCCAAACACGGGATCCCAAAACAAGGTCCCAGCAGCTCAGCTCCCTGGGGCCAGGAGGCGCCCATGGAGCAGAGCCATGTCCCCGGGGAGCCGCAGGCACAGCTCACCAACTCCATGCTGTCCTTCTTCCAGTGGTTCCTGGAGAGGTGCGGGAAGATTCACACACCGTGCCCCTCCGTTCCCATAGGGAGCCATCTCCAGGCACCCACCACCATGTCCAAGGACGACGTGGGCTGCAAGCTGACCTCGGTCTACAAGCACAAGGAGAGGAAGCCGAAAAAGCCCCACTACATCCCAAGGCCATGGGGCAAGCCGTACAACTACAAATGTTTCCAGTGCCCCTTCACCTGCATGGAGAAGTCCCACCTCTACAACCACATGAAGTACAGCCTGTGCAAGAACTCCCTCTCCCTCCTCATCGAGTCCGACTGGCCCTACAAGAAGGGCAATCTGCTCCACCCGGAGCTGCGGCTCCTGCACGCAACGGAGACCTCCCGCCTGCGCGGGCGGCGGGACGAGCAGGAGACCTGCGACTCCTCGGCCATATCAGGAGGGTCAGTTAGAACCAAGCAGGCCTCCAGCAGGGACAGCCACGAGGACAAGCCAACCTCAGGGGTGGAGATCCTACCTGCTGAAGGGGCTGGTGAAGAAGGCAGCCCATTCCAAGAGGAGGAGGAGGATGTTGCTGGCCTGTTGAGGGAGATGGATGCGGGGGAGAAGAAAGAGAAAAACGAAGAGGCAGGTTGCCGAGGTGACCCAGCTGAACCAGAAGTGAACACTTTGGTCTTTGGTTTCAAGAACAAGAGGGATAAGCCTTGCAAGGAGGTGGAGCCTGACTTCATCATCACAGATGTCTTCTCCCTCAAGAACCATGTAATGAAAAGCAGGGAAATGGCCTCCCCAGACTTAGATGCTAAGCCAAAGCATTGCAAAGTGCCAAAGAAATGCCTGGCCAGCAGCGGGATCCTCATGGAGCAGTGGAAGCTGGTGGCAAATGGGCAAAGGAGGAACACACCTGAGGTCTCCCCACCTTGTACCGACAGCAACATCATCCCGTGCTACCCCCCTCCAGCCTACAGTGACTACCATGAACCCCAGGGCCTCAACCTCTCACTTCTGGGTATTAACTACCCGTTGAACCCCAGTCTATTCTCCTACCTGAGCCCCACCATGGCCAACAGTGCTACGACACACCCGCAGTTGGCTCAGCTGCCCTTCCTGGCCTCCACAGCCCAGCTGATGCACCCGCACACCTCCCACTTCCAGCCTCTGCAGAGCCCCGAGCGCTCAGCCTTCCTTCCCCGCTTCTACTACCCCTTGCTCTTTGAGCACACCTTCGGCTCCACTGAAAGCAAGATGTCCTCCAGCAAGCCTGACGCCCAGCAGCTGGTGGGCTCTGTCATGCCCACACCGCCCCAAGTCAAGGCCCTCAGTGAGCCAACCAAACCAGGGCTGCTGAAGGTACCAGTTCTGAAGACAAGTTTTCCCTGGTCCAAAGGCGTCAGAGAGGAACCAGCCTCCGAGCTCAGCCACCCCACCATGCCGGGGCAGGAAGAAGAGGAGAAATGGATGTCTCAAGAGAAGGACAGCAACCCAGCTTTGGGCCTCAACAACCTACGCAAAAAGCCGGCCACTGACATCTACCAAAATCCGGTGGGGATGAAGGACAGCGCTTTTGCCCCCAGCAGCATCCAGAAGACAGAGTTACCAGTGATGACCTGTCTGGAGCCCAGCAGCCCTCCAGGCAACCCCCTGAAGAGGAAGTTCACTGCCAACGGGCTGGATTTGATAGGACCCGAAAGGCTGATGCCTGGAAAACTCAGCTACCAGAGCAGGTAAGGTGCCTGTGATCTCTCTGCCTCTTCCTCACATCTGGTTGTCCCTCAACATCATCTTCACACCCCATCGTATTACTGATCTCCTCCCCTTGCCTCTAAACCGTGAGATGAGTGTCCAAGGGCTTGAGCACACTCCAGGCTGGTGGTCCACACCAATGTCCACTCAGAGCAGGGCCTTCTGCCCTCCAGGAGCAAAGGACCTCAATAGCCTTCAGGTGCATCCACGCGCCTGGGCTGTGCCACCACTTGCTGTCCCCCTGTTTTATACAGAGCCAGAAGTGATGTGGTGTCTATACGGTGTGGACCTGAGCTGCCCAGGCACAGGGAAACCTCCTCGTGGGTCCCCAGATACCCCACAGTTGCTGGAACAATCATTGCCTATTTTTAAACACACACATTTGCATTCCTTTGATTTGCCTTCTGGTTTCGAAGCCCAGAGGGAGGGTCACGTTTCCAAACATTTCCTTTTACCTGGGGCTAGAAATGTGCAGAGCTCCTTTTAACAAAATTTCAGTTTCTCCCCTGGTTTTGCAAGTCCAGCTGTGGCTCCAAGAAAAATGTCACTGTAAAACCCACCACTTTTGGCACCCGGAGGAGCTTTCTCTGGAGAAGCTCTCCGTGGTTTTCTATCTCCACCTGCCTCTTCCCTGCTCTCAGGCTGGCGGGAGAGATTCCCTCCAATTGGGCCTTCAGGACTGTGGGATGGTCATTTCCATCAATGTTCTCCAGCGCACCAAGAAGAAGGAGAATCCAGATTTGGCTAGCTGAGGTGGGATCACTTATCAGCACCATCTCCCCAGACTGGTCTCTCCCTTTGTTGGTGGGTGTCACAAAATAGCCCGTGTCAGGGTCCATCCACCTCCTGGGAGAATGATGGGGGAGCAGGTCCAGCCAGGGCTTTGCATCCTTAGACCCAAGCCCTTCCTGGGAGGACCTCAAACTGGCAGCAGACAGTGCAGGAGCCCCGGCTGAATCTGGCAATGCTGGCCCCAGACATATGCTCAAGGATTTTCCTATCTCGTTCCCTACTGATTATATCCACTTCTTCTCTGCAGTGGTTCAAGGGCCAACCCTGGCCACGTCCCCAAGGCCCTGGACCACTGGCACACGGAGGTCCTCGCAGGCCGGCCTGAGGAACCGGAGAGGGGCAATGACACTGAAGCTCTTTCTTCTGTGGGTACTGGCCTGGACCATGGCCTCTGCAGGCAGAGCAGACCCCAAGAGACTTCTGCCACCGTGACAGACTCTGAGGCCACAACCGTGCTTATCGGGGACCTGTCCAAAACCTTAGAGGAGTACCAAGAGGTGGAGAAGAAACTGTCTGATCTGGCAAAGGAGGACACCCCTGGGCAAAAAGAGCTGAGGGACCAGCTGGTCAAAATCCGAAGGGAGCTCTACCACATTCACCAGGCACTGGAGAAAGCCACCAAACCTCACGAGGGGCCTCTGGACCTCTCGGTGAAGAGATCCTCTGAAGGTCTGGAGAAGGTCCAGCAGGCCAAGAAGGAGCCCTGCAACATGAGCCTGGGAAGTGAGAAGCTCCATGGCAAAGACCAAGGGGCACTCAACAAATGTATGGCCACCGGGGAGGCTGGAGACACGGAGGGGCTGCCAAACTGCCTCCTCGAGGCCGAGAACAAAACCATCGACCTGCTGATCAAGATGAGCCGCTCTGAGAGCCTCCGGGCATCCTCCTCCGAGGCCCACTTGGGCGCTGTGATCAAGGCTGAGGTCCTGCCGCTCACCATGCCCCTGGAGCTCCGGCACGTGATGGAGCCCTACTACAGCCGTACCACCAAGTGCGAGGCAGACTCCAGCGTCCTGCTGTGCTCTGATGGCAGATCCAGCACCACCCAGTGCCCTCAGCTCCCGGTCACCACCGAGGATGGGCCCCTGGGTTGCCGGGCCATGCAGCACTCCCTGTCCTGCAGCCTTCCCAGCGAGACAGACGCAGTGTGTGTCCACAGCCCTCTGCATGCCGACCCCTAAGTCCACCTCGCTCGAAAGCTCCTGGATCTCACTGACCACCTCATGCTTCACCTTCCTAGTGTCCCACCTCTCTGCTCCCCTTCTTCCCCACCGATGAAAGCTTCACCTAATCACTGCCTGGCTGGGGCCACGTTGCGCGGGGTCCCAGCTAGCTCCCCAAGTTGACTCCACAAGGTATAAGAAACCAGTCCCTGTCCTGCCACACTGCCAAGGACGGTGCTCCTGGGCTCTGCATGCTCCACAGCGTCAGCTCCCTGGTCCTGGAGCTCCCTCCGAGAGGGAAGTCACTAGCAGGCAAGAAAAGAAAGCTGCTAAAAGCACCAAGGTTTCAGCAGAAGGCTAATCCTGCCCTCTCATCAGAGACACTCAGGGACTTTTGCAACCCAGCTCCCGTGACCTGCGGACAGGGGAGGGACTACAGGGTATCTACGGGGCCAAGCCTGCGTCCAGCTGTGGTTGTGCTCAAACAGACTGTGGCTGTCATCTTGTACAGAGCAAAGACACGGTGGCTTCACCCCATGGTAGCTTCAGGGTCAGAGTGCGGAATCCGATGCCCAGCTGGACTGACCCAGAGGCCAAGTACTTTCCACACTGTGGAGACAAGAACATCCTTCCAGCCACAATGACAAGATGGCACAGGAACCACCTTGCCACAGCTCCACACCTGGGTCCTGGGCTCTCCTGCTAAGGGCCTTTGCCACATGTGGGGACTGCTGGGCTGTGGGGACTTGTTCCTGCCCACCGGTCCTCCAGCGTCTGGCTCCTTCTTTTGCTTTTACACAGAAAGGACCTTCCCTCCCTTGGCTCCCATGGCCTCTCCCCATGCAGACAGGATGCATGTTCCTCATGAAGGCCCCGTCCCTGCAGAATACAGCTCCCATGAGCTCTTGCCCGCTAGTCCTAATCCTCCAAATGATGACACATGGGACAGCAAAATGGGTGACATGATGCTGCCACAAACCACACTGCTCAAGGGGCAAGGCCCTAAAAACAACTGGGAAGGGCCAAACTTGGCCTGTCCCAAGCTGGAACGATGCTGAGGAGCCACCCCTCAGCCAGAGCACCAGAGACTCAACCGCCTGGGCAAGTACCTGCTGCTTGCGGGATGAGCGCTGGCCGTCCCCAAAGGCCACCTTCTCCCCGTGCTTGCCGGGGGCTCTTGCCCCTGCTGGGCGGTCACACCTCCCTGTCCCCTGCCACCCTGCTGAGCAGCATCTGCTCTGGCTCAGCATGTCCCCACGCTTGGGACGGGATTTCTTGGACTCCCTCCCACCGTGGGAGGTTTACTGTGTTCTCCTCAGCTCGGCAAAGCCACGCACCCTCTCTTCCCCCCTCCACACCCCCTGTTCAGAAGATGGTGGGGCCTCCTATTAGGTCCTCCACGCTGGTCGCTCCACTGGCGACTTGTTCCTTGCAATGAGAAGAGCCGGGATGTGGGCAGGAGGGCAGGACAAAGAGGACAGCGAGCAAAGCCACAGATAAGGGACCGACACAGCACAGCAAGGGAGCTTTAGACGCTGGCTCTTCTCTGGGCACAAAGCGGACAATTCTGCTGCAGGTGGCTGAAGAAGGCAAGTCCCCACGTGGGACCTGGGACTCCCAAGTACTTTGATGGACCCAGAGAGCAGGAAGAGTTGACTCTTCTCACCTGATTGCTCTCTGGACAAAGCTTCCACCTCATCAAAGGGGTTTATTCCTCACTCAAGGACTTTGCTGAGGGCACACAGGCCTGTGGAGTTATCGGTCTCTTCTCTCTGGAGAGAAGTGTGGGGCAGAGGGGGCATTCAAAAGGAGAGATGCTCAACTCAACACCGTGGCCCTTTGGAGACAACTCCACATCTTCCTTCCCAGCGTGGCCCTGGCCCCACAAGGCCAAAGTGAAGGTCATGAGACCCCACCAGAACAGATCCCAGAGCCTGGGTGCAGTATCCTTGATCCCAGAACCCGGGGGAGGTGGCACTGGGCCTTTCTTTCTGCGTTGGACTAATGCTGTCATCTTTGGATGCTGTAACCCCATCAGCCCAGCAGCCCCCTCCATACCAAGCACCTTGCTCACATTACCCACTCCCAGCAGCCTGCCAGTCTCCCTCCAGCCTCTTCTGCCACCCTGTACCCCCCTGTCACCCTGTGCCCCTCTGTCACCCACCCCTTCCCACCTCCCTCGCTTACACAGCCCTGGCAGCCACTGTCCCCCACGCCAGCACCTCCCCGGTCCCGTATCTCAGGGCTCCCTCCTCTCCCCCACACCACCTTCTCCGTGCATCTTTCCCGCCAGGACCCTCATCCAGCAGGGCACCCACGGGCACAGCCAAAAAGCTGGAGCCCCATTTTCCCGTGACATCCTTCCCTACCCACCCAGCCTTTACCTCCTCCGAGGAACAACAGGACGTGTGGGTCCCTCCGCTCACCCCGGAACCCCATCTCCTCCCAGCCCGTGTTTTTCTTAGCAGATCCCCATCTGAACTTGGGCACTTTGGAGGTCCAAGACACCAGAGGGGTAGCTGAGCTCTGCGACCAGCAGCCCTGGGCTTCAGCAGGAGATCAGACCACCAGGCAGTGCTGCCTTCCACCCCTCTTCAGCTGAGATATTGCCTGCACACAAGTCGCCTCTCCCTCCCCAGCCCCTGACTCCATCCCGCCACCCCGAGCTGGGACGCTGCCCCGCTCCGTGGTGCCCACGCTGCGAGCTGGGCACCTCTCCCGCGAGCGGAGCCGGCACCATCAGCCCTCACCACGTCGCTCATGGTCTCCCTCGCCTCCGCAGAAAGCCGGGGGGGCAAGCGGGAGGTGGAGGCCGATCACACAGTATTTATTGTTCACAGTTTTACGAATGTACAACACAAAAACCAAACCATTAAAGGGAAAACCTCCGAGGTGCTGCTGTCTGCTTTGTTCTCCTCTCCGGGAAGCCCTGCCTGCTCCGGCCGGACCCCGCAGCAGCCCCACGCTGTGGCTTTCCATCACGGAGCCACACACTTGCCGGTTCCGGAGGCTCAGGGTTAGCCCCCAGCAGGATGTGGCCAGATGTTGACGCTGGCTGCACGGGGTCAGTATTTCAAAGGAGGTGATTCTGCCCCTCTACTCTACTCTGGTGAGACCTCAC
>RSEF01000014.1:17090255-17101719 GCA_003993805.1 Himantopus leucocephalus | reverse complement strand
TAAGGTCCCTTCCAACCCAAACCATTCTGTGATTCTGTGACTCACCTCACCTGTTGTCCCCCATCCCCAAAGGCCAGGGGCTCACCTTTACTCACGGGACTCCGTTGTCCCCTGTCCCCACTGCCTCAGCGGGCACCCGGTCTGGCAGAGGCCCATGGGTGTGGATGCTGGCACCCAGGAGCTTCCCTCCCGTGACCCAACCCGTGGGTTGGGGCCATGAAGGTGCCGTTGAGCCCAGGAGGATGTTGGGCAACTTGTGGGGGTTGAAGTGGGTGCAGAGATGTGGGGCACATGCCCCATAAGGGTCGGCTAGACAAAAGGGTTGGTTTTTTTTGTTGGGTTCCACGGAATTGGAAATAAGGTGGGGGAAGATGGGTTTTCTGGGAGCTCACATGAAGGGAGGAGATGGGACAGGCTTATCCCTGTTCCAGCAAACCATGCAGCCTCCCTCCCTCCTGCTGGGCTTGCTCGATGGAGGGTCCATCGCTTTAGCGCTTGTTCCAGGGCCAGGAAGGAGAGAGGGTCCTCTCTGAGGTTCCTTTGGGGTGAGAGGTGGTGACAGGACTCAGGTCTCGGACATGGGCAGAGGCCGAAGATTGTGTGGCACCGTAGGCTGGAGGGGGGAGAGGAGAACGCCCTTCCCTCCGCCACCACACCCTGCGCGCTATCCCCTGGCCTCTGCTGATAAAGGCAGCTGTGGGTCCCTGAGCCCTCCTCTCCGGGGGGAGAACTGGACGGCAGGGCAAGCTCAGCCCCAGGACCTGGGTTGGTGTGAGCAATTCTTCATGCCCATATCCAACTTATTCCATGCAGTAGTTGTTGGTTCCCTGTAGAGGTCAGGAATGCAGCAGGAACGGGTTGCCTTCATTTTACCGTTCTCCTGAAGTCTGCTGCAAACCCAGCGTGCCAGATAGACCATGGCTGCCTGCTCTGGCCTGGCCTTACCTCTCCAGTCATGCTCTGGTGTCAGGAAGGTGGAACCACAGCCAGGTGTCGGGGGTAGAGAAATATTTATGTTATCTTTGCAGAAACACACAAGGATTCGAGGGTGTGGTGATAACAAGTTTGCCAAGGCATCAACACATGGCCAGTTCTGAGTAGCTTGGTCCTCCTTTTAGCTACTCTGGTGGGTTCAAGAAACTCAGAGCTGGTCTAAGTCCTTGCTTCTGCCATCTGGAGAGGCTGGAGGGCAATAAGGCAGTCGAGTATGGAGCCAATGCCCAGCTGTGGGAGCAGTGGAGCTCACAACCCACCGGCAGACCCAAAGCTCAGTGGGGTTGCAGTGGAACCAGCCCCACTGCTCTCCTGGGTGTTAGGCTGGGGTCACCGCATGGTGCCCCAGGGTTGGTGGGACCGTAAGAGGGCCTCACACGGTACTTAAAGACTTTGACACAGTTCTCCCCTGCGTCTGCCACAAAGAGGTGCCCGAAGGAGGAGCAAGCCACGCCAACGGGCCTCCGCAGCCCTGCGGACACCAGGCAGATGGGACCCCCATGCTCTGGGAATAAGTGGACCGTGCGGCGCTGCTCATCTGCCACCACAATGCTGCCTTCCATGTCAACGCAGACCCCAGCTGGGTTGCCAAACCGGTGTCCATATTTGCTGCTGAGGGAGCAGAGGAGCTTACGGCTGCTCGTGAAGACCTTGACGTCTCCACACTCTTCGCTTACCACAAAGCCTCCATTGGGCGCTGGACTGATGTAGCGAGGTCCCTGCAGGTTGGGGACTGAGTGGATATTGAGTGTCTTGAAGGCATGGTCCAGAGCAAAGCTGTGGGCTTGGCCTTGTGCGTAGTCTGCTACCAAGATCTTGCCCATGGAGTCTACTCCAATACCCCTGGGGGAACCAATCTTTCTGATCTTTATCCATTCCCCCTTGGAGAGGCTGGTGTGAGGGTTGAAGACCCAGATGGCTCCATTCATCATGTCAGCTACAGCCACCATTCCCATACGTGTCACAGTCACATCTTCTGGCAAGAAAGTGCTACTTTCTTTCCCCGTTTGCCGGCAGGACAGGGACTGCAGCGTTTGGCCTGTGCTGCTGAGGACGTGAACCCAGGGAGCACTCTCGGCTGTCACGTAGATGGAGCCATCCGGGGAGCAATGGATTCCACTTACTCCCCCATAGCGGCTGCCGGTGGGGTTAGGGATCTGCCGCACCAGGTTGTCCTGGCAATAGTGGAGGAGGTTCTTAATGTTGTCCAGGTCTCCACACAGGCTTTTGGCCTTGTCCGCCAGCTGGTGGACTTGGTGCTGTGTCACCATGCCCATGCCACGCTGGCTGCTCAGCAGTGGGCTGGCTGTCTGGAGCGTGGCGACTGACTTCAGCTGGAGGGTGTAGATGGTTTTCAGCAGCTTCTCCTTTTGCTGACTGGTCTCCAGAGTGTAGTCCATGACAAATCTTGTCCCTGTTTGGGGTGAGCAGCAGAACTGTTACTGTCCCTGCCTGCTGTCATCTCTGGGGACGTGCTCCGAGCTCAGGTGCTTGCTGTCTACCCAAGGTCAAGGTGTTGGTGCTAGTCTGGATTCACTCTGGTGCGACAGAGACGGGATCATAGCCCTGCCAGCTAATTACGTGCTCAGGATATAAAGACAAACAGGGACCGTGGCACAAAAATGAAAGAGTTAGCAAGCAGGAGCTGGAGCTGGAGCTGGAGGAACCAGCCAAAAAGGTCCGTTGGCTTCAATTACAGCTTGGCTGGTGCCAGAGCTGGCCTGAGGATTTATGTGTAAAGGAGAGTCCTGTGTGCGAGCACGTTGAATGGGACCTCCACCTCTCCAGTTCCTGAGGTTAGTGGCTTCTTTCAGGCCTTTAACACTTCTTAACCCTGTTTTCTGTAAGCCTCATCTCTCCAAACCATGCTCAGTCCATGCTAACGCTTGAGACAGTGGGGGTGACTATTCCTCCACTCCCATGTGGGTCAGATGTCACACTTGGCCAGTGTGCGTCTTTCCTAAGGGCGGCCCCCGCCCCATCCAAATAAATTAAGTTATTCCTGAAACAGCCAACAACTTGTCAAGAAGAGGAAAGGAAGTACTGCTTTGAAGGACGCATTCAACCTACACAGTTTTTTTCAGATGTGAGAGCCACCACGAGAACCACAATTTCTCTTTTGCCCACTTTCCCTCTGTTTTAAAACCAGAACGAACGAGTTCCCCAAAAGGCAGAGATGACAGCCCCGCTCCGCTGTGTGCTCTCCAGGGGCTGGCTGGAGCCCGGCTCATAGCACCCAGCCAGGAGCTGGTAAGAGAATATTAAGAGAACTATGGCCTCATTAAAGCTCCCGGAGAGGCAGAAGTTAATTTTGCTTTAAATGTGATGATAATTTGCGTTATAATGGACACGTTTGGCTGTTCTGAGTTGTTTGCAAGCCGCCACTCCACCTTTATCGCCCCATGTCCCATGATTACCTGGAATCGCGTGCTCTGTACTGCCTGCAAAAGCAACGCTTCCCCAAGCCGCAGCTGAAGGAAGCTGTGCTGGGCTAAGGGGTACTGGGTGCAAATTGTCCTTCCTGTGTGCAAATACCGCAAATGTCTAAAAATCATCCCCCGAATGCTTGCAGACCCCCCAAACGCAAACACGTGATGGTGGGGATGAGCGTGAACGTGGAGGGAATCCAATTTCTGCTGGTTTTGTGGCCTGGGAACCACTTTGTCACCTTCTTCCCCAAAGTGGTTGTACTTTGTGCGTGCGCCGTCCCCCCTGACTGCTCATCGGGGTCCTCCCGCCGAGCTGGACAGAGTTCAAAATCCAAGAAACTGGATTTTATGGAGGGGGAAACTGAGTCACCAACCAGGGAGCCGACATGCCAGCCACCAACACACCCATGACTAAGAGTGGCCACCTCGCTTCCCGGGCGCTGGGCACCCAAAGCTGCCATCAGACCCTTGACGGTGTGTCCTGAGCCACGTCTGAGCTCCTCATTCACAGGTCTAAGCCCAGAAAGAGGGCCCTGACGCTGTCCCCAGCACAGCTCAGGCCAACCACCACGTGTGTGACCACGAGCCCGGCTCAACAAATCTTGTACCTCTGTCCTGACGTCCTGGGGGGTGCCTGTCCTTCCCTGGCAGCGCTGCCCTCCCACCGGCTCCGTCCTGCTCCTTCGCCGGGCTCGGGGCAGCGGGATATTGTGTTGTTAGTGACGGGCGATTGCCCTTGAGTCTGGGTAAACACAAAAGCTCCTTGTGCTGACGACCAGAAGCAGCGAGACAAGGGCTGATATGCGCGGTTTTTATTCCCCGCTGGTCTCATGCCCAGAGAGAAGGTGCCTTTCCTCCAGGATCGGGCTATGTCCCATCTACCTGCTCCTGTCAGAGGAAGGAGAAGCCCCAAGGTGCCCCGTTGCAGGGACGATTTGGGGTTTTTATGTAGAGGCGAAGGGGCCGGTTTGCTTCACCTCACCCTGAGCGTGAGACGCAGCTGCTGGGGTGGGACAGGGACACCGTCACACCTTGAATCGGGGCTCCTGCCTTGTCTCACTGCTTCTTCGCTGCCTCCCCGTGTTCTCCCAGCCTGGGCATTGCGCAGTCGCGTGCCTCAGTCTCCCCACTGGCAAAAAGGAGGTCGGCGATTTTTGCCATGTCGGGCTTTGAGGTCCAGCGAAGGAGAAGCTCGAGGAAGAGGCAGATCAGCCTGGGATTCCTGGGCACAGCCCCCCTCGCCATCTCCACGCTGCCCAACCTGGGCTCCCTCCAGCTGGGTGAGGCCGTGTTTGAAGTTGATGGTGGCGTTTATCGGTTCAGCCTTGAGAAAAGAGGGTCAGGAGTAAAAGCAGAATGAGGCGGGACCAGCCGGCAAGGGGCTGCTCAGAGCCTCTCGCCCTCCCTGGCAGCGCTTGCCGGCAGCGCTCAGTCCGCCCTTGCCCGCAGTGAGCTCAAAGCACCTGCCTTTATCCTGGCCAACGCGTGAAGAAGTTTGTGTCTGTTCATTACTCAAATGGGCCGAAGGTAAATGAAGTTTGGATCGGACTCCCCCCCCACCACCACCTTTTGGGGTGCTTGGAGGCTCTGCGTGCGCCTGGCCCGTCGGAGGAAGGAAGCGGGTTGGGGTCCGGCTGGCTGCGGGAGCTGCGGGATGAGGATCTGCCTCCGGAGCCCCAGGTGTGCTCCTCGCTCGGTGTGTTTAGGGCCCTTCAGGTCCTGTAACAGTGTGTCCCCAAAGCTCACAGCGTCTGGGGGACTGCTTCAGACCCACTACCAGCCAAAATGACAAAAATAACTTGACATGACAAGCACCGGGGCCGCTCCGTCCGAGCCCCAGCAGGACGATAGGCAGCTTCAAAAACCATCTCCCAGGGCAACAGGGTCTGACCTTTTGTTTCGCTGTTGTGTGCTCCATCACCAGGATAAACAAACACAGCCTGGCCCTGGGGCTCCCGTTCACCTTTCCAGGACCGTGGCTCTGTCACAACCTGTTTGAAAGCCACCCCCGGACCCCAGAAGATGCCTGTGTCATGGCAGAGCCCTGGCACAGCCCATGCCCACGCTGGCACCAGGACCTGCAGGGTTCAAGGACAAGGACATGGTCAGGCTGCCGGCGCTGGAGATGTACCAAGGGGAAGAGGGTTTGGGTCCAGTTCAGGCTTTGCTGGAGCACGTTACTTGCAGGCGTTAGTGGTGAACTTCTCCCCTTGCGGCTTTTCCTCCCCTGGTCCAGGGTCAGCAGCTCTCCTTTGAGTGTCCACAAGAAACATGCAAGCCCTGGGGCTCTGCCGGTCCCCGTGCCCAGGGAGAAGGGTACGGCACCCACCTGGCCCTGTGCAGGGAGCCCGCGGGAGATCCCATGGGACAAGCCAGTGTCATTGCTACCTAGTCACAGACTTGTGGAAAAACCCCCAAACCCATCCATTGAGGATATTTCCACATCTAGAACACACCTCCATGGCTGGGGAGAGGGTCGGGGGGGCACAGATGGCCGTGGTGTCCCACGGAAGGTTAATTGTCACAGTGCAACGAAATCCCCCTGTAGCTCAGGTCCATGCTGGACACCGGAGCACTCCAGCCCTGAGGGTCCCAGCAGTCCCCAGCCCACTCCGGACCACCGTCAGCCCGGGGACATCTTGGCCGAGGGCCGTGATGGTTTGCTGGGAGCAGGAGCGGGCGGTTGTGGGGACGAAGCGGGGCGGTGGGCAAGGGTCCGGCTGGACACCCGCTTGTCGTTTCTTTGCGCAGACACCAGGCGGCTCCGTCTGTCCGAACAACTGGGGAGATGATTGGCACTAATTATCAAAAAGGTGTAATTTACCATGTGTGCGCGCGTGCGCGTGGGTGTGTGCAACAGAGAGTGGTGTCCCGGGACTGCGCGAGAGCTTTCGGTGGGAAGCCGGAGCATCTGCTGCACAGTCACACGCAGAAGACATGATCTCCGACCCGAGCAGAGCCCCTGTCCCGGCTGCACTCCTCCACTGTCCCCAAAGTGGCCGCAGTGCCCAGCTGGGGACACGCAGGGGCTCGGGGGGGACACTGGGGGACAGTGCTCTTGCAGCCTGGCTGGGGCAGTGGCTTCCTAGACCCAGTTACATGGGAGAGTAGGAATTCAGCTCCTCTTCAGGCATGGCGGAAACCTCTCCAGGAAGGAAAGTTGTAACTACTCTGGTCCCTAAAACTGCCCTGGCACTGTCCTCTGGTGGCATGGGCTCCCCGGAGTCCCCACTGCTGGTTAGCTAACCCGTGGAGAAGATTCTCCAGGGTCTGATAAGGGCTGAGCTGGTGCCTCGGTTTCTCCCTTGCTGTGTTCCTCCTCCGCAGCCTCCCGCTCTCACAAGGCTCACAAGAGGATTAGAAAGTTAATCCTCTTTGAGACATCAAGCTCCCTGTTGAGCCTGACCGAGAGGGCCAGAAGCTGTGAAGCACGGTGGGGCGCTGACGCAAAGGCTCTTTCTGGCGGGGAGCAGCCCCACAGGTGAGCCCCAGCCAGCCCTGGAGGCAGTGTCCCCATTGCCACCCCCTTCCCCACCCACCCCAGGTGCCATCCTGTCCTCGGGGCCGTGGGAGCTGGGCAGCGGTCCCACCGGGCTGGCTCTCTCCGTCCTGCCCTTACCCAGCTCCTGCAGCTTCTCCACACCAGCTCCAGGAGGCCGGTGGGAGGAAAGCAAAGTGTCCTCGTGTCCTGGCAGGGGACAATGTCCCGAGGCCATATGAGAAGTGGGGGACGGACAGACGCTTTCTGCGAACACAGCCCCATGCTCATCCCGGTGGGGAGGGCTCTGGGGATCCAGGGGCACTGCTGAACCCCAGGGACACGGGGATTACCGGAGCAAAGCTACGGGCCAGAAGCATCTTCTTATGGACGGTACTGGGCCGCTTGGTTCCAGGAAGGTTTGCTCCAGCTCTTGGCAAGGAAACGTGCAGACTGGTGTGCCGGCGTGCCGCAGGCTGGCGGGCACTGGCTACGGAGAGGCAAGGAAGCAACTGCACTCTCTGCTCCCCCTTCCCACCCAAAACACAAACTGTCTACATCCTTGGGTTCCCCACACCTAAAATTAAGGAGGAAATAACAGTGGCTGTGGGGGTCCGACCCTCTGCAGCCCCACATCCAGGAAAATGATGTGGGTGTTTTGGCTTTGCAGCAGCCGCTGCCTGGGATGGGGGAGCCAGGGCTGCCCAGGCACCGCACCTGGCCGTGGAGGTGCTCCTGGGTCTTCAGGCAGCTTCTGCCTTGCAGGAACGTTTCCTCCTTCCCTCTCAAGCCTTCGACCCTCAGCACCTTCCCCCGCACCCCCGGGGTGCAGCAGCAGGGAGCACCCAGCCCTGGTGCCTTGGCACCACTCAGCATCTCCCCCATCGCCTCGGTCCCACCAAGCGCGGGACCCCTTGCGCGCGCCCTCCAGGCAGGGGAGAGGGAGGGCAAGGCAGGAGCTGATCAAACATCATCCTCAGCCGGGATCTTCCCCCACCATAGCCCACGGGGCTTGAGGGAAAGCCTCTCCCCTCTCGGCTTGGCTGCCTTCGGGGAGCATCGGCCCCGGTGAGAGGCAGAGCGCTGCTCTCGCCCACTCCAGCTCTTTTAAGTACTTAAACCCTCAGTGCTTCCCTCTGCGGGCCTTTGATCCAACTCCAAAGCCAGAATGGTTCTGCCCTGGGCATTAAATACCGGGGGAAACCATCCGTTCGGAGGCATCCAGGAGCAGGGAAAGGAAACCTCCAATTGCAGTAACAGGCGGGCAGGGGGAAAACGCAGCAGGGAAAATTTCGTAGCATTTTGTACTCTTTTTTTTTTTTTCCTAGCTTAAAGCGGAGGAGATGGGGTAGCTGCTCCTCCGCGCTCGCCCACGCTGGCTGCACGCCATGCAGGGATGGAGAATCCAGCCGCTACCAGCTGCGCTTCCCGGGACTGCCCTACAGTTGAGGGTTCGTGGCCGCCGGGGGCTGAAGAGCGGCAGACTTGAGCCACTGCAGCAGTGTCCCGGCAGAGCCAGGGGACAGTCACCAGGGCACGGCTGGAGGCAGCGATGCCACCACAGTGGTTGTGATGGCAAGAGCGGGGAGGAGGAGTAGTGCTGCTGCCAGTAACAGCTGGGATCAGTGGATCCAAGATGAGCGGTGGGCAATGCGTGGGTGATGCCTTCTGGGCTGCCCGAGCTCTGCTCCTCTTTCTCCCGCAGAGGTGATCCCAGGAGGATGAGGAGGACTTGTGGTTCCTCCGCAAGAGCTGCAGTTTGGGTGAAAGCCGGTGTCATCGCAGGCTGGGCTGTCCATCCGTGCGGCTGCATTTCCCTGGTGGATCGGCCCCCTGCCAGGTCCCGGCGCATCTGTGCTGCTTCCTTGGTGTGCCACCAGCCCTGGGGATGACATTTCTGCCTCGAGGGGAGTTGGCCTCCTGCCCTGCTTGCTCCTAGTGTCTGGATGCTTCCAAGAAAAGAGAGGGACAAGGCTGAGAAGAGGATTAAGGAGAAGACACAGAGGATGGTGTTCCTTCTGGCACTGCTTGTACCTCCTAGGACTCTTTGCTCGGAGCTTCTGAAAACACTGCGGCTCCTTAGTTAAGGTGATGGGGAAACTCCCCCTGGTGTGCAGTCATTTGGCAGAAATGCGTACCTTTCCCCAGATGGGAAGTGCAAGGTGGGCTGGGACAGGTTCCCCGGGATGATGGGGACCCTCTGAGGGCAATTCCCAATTTGTCTTCCCAGCTCCGGAGTCCTCCCAACCTGGTATCTCCACCTGCCCTCGGCTTATGGTTAAAGAACACGCACTGCACTCAGCCCTGCCACCGCTGCGAAGCCGGTTCATTGCCTCCCTCCTGCCCGAGACAGAGCAATTCTGCTCCAGGTTGTCTTTGCAGCTTCACACGTCTGCTCAGAAATCTCCTGGCCGACCTTGGCCCTTCTTTAAGTCCACGTTCGGTAACTTTCCACTGCTCCGAGCTCTGGCCTGCCCACGTTGGGGTAAGAGAAAACTGGTTGTGCTGGGCAGGAACCACTTCTTGTCCCTAGCTGGTTCCACCTGGTAGCCCACCGTTACGAGTGAGCGCCCAGCTCCCCGGCCCTGCCGCAGGTGGGTCGTGGGATGCCCCGACACGGCCGGCCGGGCAAGACGCAGCAGGCAGGGCACCTCCAGGCTTACCTTCCCTCTGTCATTTCAGCCACGACCTCTGGATTTACATGGTCCCAAATCACTTGGATGTCCCCCACCCAGCTGCCGACCGGTGTGTGCAAGGGATTAACTCGCCCTGGTTACCTGGTGGCACAGCGAGCACCCTGTCGGTGCATGGCAGTACCCTCTTCTGAACACGGCGTTGGGTCTACCCTATCTTTTACCTGTGGGCAAACCTGAGGGCGTTTGCAGCTCCGTCCCTTGGACCGCAGTTTGCTCTGCCAAACTGGGGTGCGGCAGGAGGAGGCGATGCCCACCGCAGCCTGGGGACTGTGCCTCTGCTCTGTTCCAGCATGGGACCCGTCCCCCAAATTTGCTGTCGGCCCTTTGCCATCAAGCCAGGGAAATGAGGGGACACAGCATTTTTTGCGGGGTCTGTGGGATGCTCCCAGCTCGTGCTTGGAGCTGCCCTGCTCACGAGAAGCAGCCTGACGTGACGCCCTGCCACCCTTCCCCGCAAACTGTGGCCCCATCCCTGTGTCCCGGGGTGCCTGGGTTGTCCCTGCGCTGTCTCCCCTTGCTGTTGACCCCAGCAGTGCGTTGAGCTGGAGCTCACAACCACACCAGCACGGCTGGAAAACTGGTTGGGGATGCAGCAAAGCCACCCTCGGTGTCCCACCTCCTCTCCCTCCGCATCCCAGCTCCGCTCTCAGCTTCTCCAGGGCCACGTCCTTGTGCCGACGGGACGGGGAGAGCAACAACCTCCTCTTCTACAAGGAACCTTGAAATCTTGTTCCTTCCACTGCCTTGCCCCAGTTAAGCCTTCCCTGAGGGTTTGTTTATTAGGAAAATTCCCCCCCTCCCCAATCCCTGAGCTCTCCTTTGCTCTTGAACCCGGAGGAGAAGGAATACTTGAGCAGGAGCAGCTGTACCCACCTGGGGTCAGAAACCCATAAAAGTTGTGCAGCTCCATTGACCAGGAGCTGCTGGGCTCCGAGCTGTGCCGGGGACCTGCTGTGACCCGGTGTCCCCCCTGCCCCGGGAGAAGGGGGGCTGCTGGCCTCGGCAGGGCAGGGGAAGGATTTGGCTGGGTCCTCCAGCTGGCAACTGGGACTGGGCTTGGCTTGGCAGGAGAGTTGGGGGGACATGCAAGTAGGGGGACTTTAGTCAACCATGACCAAGAAAGATGGCTATCGGGTGGGCCACCTAAAGGACAAGTGATGGCTCGCTATCAGATGCCGTTAGGGTGACCAAATAGCCGTGTAATGGGCCCTGCGCTGGAGTGGGCTGAGGGCCCCGAGGGTGCAGATTGCAGCCTGGATAAGCCACCCCGGTAGTTCAACTCCCATCCATTATTTAAATGCAAAGGTAAATGCTTTCATCTTTTCAACTGGAGTGGTGCCACCGGCTTGGCCACCTCCTGAAGGTTCCATGCTGGTGGCCCGCAGGCAGGAGTCCCTGGGCAGTGGACTGCCCTGGACAGCCATGGCAGGGCAGGGAGGGGAGCCGTCCCCTTTGTGGGGGTGCCACCAGCGCCCCTGGGAACAGGGTGCAAAAGGCTGAGCAACAGGATGACACTGGGGACATGGGACTTGACCCACGCTCTCCTCTGCTCTTCGCTGCCCCAGGACCTGTGCTCTGGCACTGCGACCCCATGGCCCATGGCAGCTCATCAAGGGAGCTGGGCTGCCTCCTAACGAAGGAAAAGGCTGTGTGTGTGCAGGGACTTCTGCAGGAGGATCGAGGACCCTCATGGCTCCCGTGAGGGCAGTTCTCCTCCTGACGAATGCCTTCAGACATAGCAACTGCCTTCTCCCCAGCATGGGAGAAGCTGGTGGGGTCCCAGTGCTGATCCAGCAAAAAGAAACAGTCAAAACCCACCCATGTAAATCATAGAATCATAGACTGGTTTAGGTTGGAAGGGACCTTGA
>RSEF01000014.1:17051856-17083658 GCA_003993805.1 Himantopus leucocephalus | reverse complement strand
GGGGGGGTCCTGGGGTGCAGGTGATGGTTCCAGGGAGGTGGCAGGGGTCCTTGAGTGTTGCTGGGGTGCAGATGAGGGTCCTGGGAGGAGGTGGGGGTCCTGGGAAGCAGGTGGGGTCCCCGGGGAGGGGATGGGGGTCCGGGAGCCGGGGCTGTGCTGTGGGGAGCTGCACTCAGGGGAGCAGGGTTGGGTGGCACTGGGCAGGACTGTGCCCGCTGGCCGTACCCTGCCCTGAGCAGAGCCCCCCCCAACACCTCCCCGCCACGGTCCCCCGCAGTAAACTACCGAGCTGGGCACGGGCGGTGACCCCCCGCATCTTCTACATCACGGAGAAGGCCTGGAACTACTATCCCTACACCATCACCGGTGAGCCCCGGGCAGGGCGCGGGGACGGGCACCACCGCGTACCCTGACCCTCTCCGGCGGCGGCGGTGGGCTGCCAGGAGAGCCCGGCCGTGGCCGCTTCCCGGTCTCACCGCTCCCTCTCTCCCCCGTGACGCCGCCCGGCGATGCCACCCCACGACGCTGACGTGCCACGGTGGCCCTGCAGAGTACACGGTAAGGAGGTGGCATGGGGGGGACCCGGCCCCTTCCCTAGCGCCTGGCGTGGCCAGGGAGGGGACAATGGGGTGGGTGTCCCCTGGGGGTGGGTGTCCTTTGGGGTCAGCATCTTTGGGGGTGGGTGTCCCTGGGGGTGGGCATCCCTTGGGGCTGGGGGTCCCTTGGGGTGGGTGTCCCTNGGGGTGGGTGTCCCTCGGGCTGGGGGTTCCTTGGGGCTGAGGGTCCCTTGGGATGGGTGTCCTTGGGGCTGGGTGTCCCTGGGGGTGAGCGTCCCTTGGGGTGGGCATCCCTTTGGGTGGGTGTCCTCGAGGCTGGGGGTTCCTCGGGGCTGGGGGTCCCTTGGGGTGGGTGTCCTTGGGGCTGGAGGTCCCTCGGGGCTGGGGGTCCCTCAGGGTGGGTGTCCTTGGAGTTGAGCATCCCTTGGGGATGGGTGTCCCTTGGGGCTGGGGGTCCCTCGGGGTGGGTGTCCTTGGAGCAGGGGGTNTGGGTGTCCTTGGGGGTGGGAGTCCATCAGGATGGGCATCCCTGGGAGTGGGCGTCCCTCGGGACGGGCATCCCTCGGGGCCGGCTGACGGCCGCTCCCCGCAGTGCTCCTTCCTGCCCAAGTTCTCCATCTACATCGAGACCAAGTACGAGGACAACTGCGGGGACAGCGAGAACGTGAGTCTGCGCCGCAGCTGAGACCTGGCAAACTCATCACAGGGGACACACACACACACACACGCGCGCGCGCGCGCACGCATGTGGCCGGCACCTCTCACCCTCCCTTCTCTCCCCAGATCTTCCGCAGCGATAAAATCCTGGGTGACCACGAGGTCTCCTTCCTGGACATTGCCTTCGACGAGATCCCCGAGCGTTATTACCGCAGCCTGGAGGTAGCGCGGGTGGGGATGGAGGATGCTCCCTGGGGCCACCACCTTGTCCCCCATCCCCGGGGCGGTGGTGGGGGGGTTGCTCACGGCTCCGCTCTGCCCCTGCTACCCCCAGGACCCCCGTTTCTTCAGCTCGGCCAAGACGGGCCGGGGGCCGCTGCGGGAGGGCTGGCGCCAACACACCAAGCCCATCATGTGCTCCTACAAGCTGGTGAGCGTCAAGTTCGAGGTGTGGGGGCTGCAGACGCGGGTGGAGCAGTTCGTGCACAAGGTGAGGGGTGGAGGGGACACCCAGGCCAGGGTGGGGGGAACACTGGCGGGGGGGGGCAGTGAGAAGGTCCTGACCCCCGCCTCGCGTCACAGGTCATCCGGGACATCCTGCTGATCGGGCACCGGCAGGCTTTCGCCTGGGTGGACGAGTGGTGCGGTGAGTCGACGGCGCCGGGGACACGGTCCCCGGGGTGGCCTCGGACCCCCCGAGGTGGGAGGGGGCTGTGGGTTTAACCCACCCATGCCACTAACCCCCACGGGCGGCTGCCGCTCTTCCACCGGCTCCCCTGCAACCCGCTGCCTGCGCCGCTCCTGCCCGCACCTCTGCCTGCGCCGCCCCTGCCTGCACCCCTGCCTGCGCCCCCGCACACTGCCCCCCCGGGGAAGGCTCGGCTGAAGCATGGCAGGGAGGGAGAGGACCCCCCCCGCATCCCTGCCTGCGCTGCCTGCACCCCCGGCGTGGCAGGGAGACACGCTTGCAGGCGGCTGCCGCATGCAGACGCACGGGGACACACACGGACACTGGGACGGGAGCCCCGGGTGCGGCGATGGCCGGCAGCGGGTGCCGGCAGGGCCGTCCCGGTGAGCGGCTCTCTGCCTTCCAGACATGTCCCTGGAAGAGGTGCGGGCCTTCGAGACTCAGATGCAAGTGGCCACAAACCAAAAGCTGGGGAGCCAGCACCCCTGACCCCCTCCCTGCGCCGGCAGCCCTGCCGCATGCTGCCCTGCGGGGGACGGAGACCCCGGACCCCGCCACGCTGCCTGCGGGCGGGTGCAGGCAGGGGGGCTTGCGCACGGTGCACGCCGAGCCCCCCCTGCACCCCACGGCGGAGGGTGTCCCCGTGCCCCTCTGCCCTCCCCGCGCGTCCCCTGCCTGCGCTGCCTGCGCGTCCCTTCCCCGTGGCTGGCTGCACTGCCCAGCGTCCCCGTCCCCTTGTCCCCAGCCCCTGTCCCCTTCCCAGCACCCAGTTCGGTGGGGAGCCGGTTCCCGGGGCACAGGCTGCCCCGGGATAACGGGGTGCAGGATGCGGCCGTGCCGAGCGGCCCCAAGCCCGGCTGTGCTCGGCAGGGATGACGATGGAGGAGGTGCGGCGCTACGAGCGGGAGACGCAGGAGGCCACCAACGAGCTCATCGGCTTGGTGGCACCCGCCATCTCGGTCAGCGAGGTGGGGCAGCCCACGGCCACGCACTCGGCCCCCGCCAGCGCCCCCTCCACCCCCCTCAGCGACGAGGCCCCCGATTTCCTCGCTCCCCCCAAGACTCGCCCGCGCAAGAAGTCGGCGCCGGAGACCCTGACGCTGCCCGCGCTGCGGGAACGTGCCAGCGCCGAGTGACACCAGCAGTGCCACACCGTGCCACCTCCCCGGCTGGACCGTGCCAGCCCTGCCGCCTGCCGTGGCCCCTCCGACAGGCACCAACCCCCGGTAGGGACCCACCATCGGGGCGCAGGGAGCCCTGGGGGGGTACCAGCCTCCCCGAGCCATTGTGGGTGCCCACAGGGGACGTTGCCACCATCACCTTGCTGGACCGGCTGGCTGCACAGGAAGGGGACACCAGGCTGGTGTGGGTCCCCGGCAGCGTCGGGCGATGCCGCAGGCACCGGGTGGCTCAGCGCTGCCCGCCCCGGTTTCTGCAGGGGCCGCCGAGGCTGGCGAGCGGTGGGGCTGCGGCAGCCGGTGCCCACGTGCCGGTGCCGGGCTGAGCAGCCGCGAGGTTCGGTGAGTGATGCTGGAGCACCACCCTGCAGGGTAGGCAACGGCGCAGGGGTGACAATACAGTGACATCTGGGTGCCTGGGCTGGGGCTCTCTGTGGGACCTCGGGGGCCACGCAGCCCCGTGCATGGCAGGTCCCGCAGTCGGGGTCCCCTTCGCCATCCCTCCGGGGACCCTGGCCACCCCAGGGGGGCTGGGACGGGCTCAGCCCTCCGTTTTCTTTGGGAAAACAAAGGCCTTTATGGAAATAAAAGCTCGAGACACGGCGGCTGGCTGGCAGCGGTGGTTTATTCGGCTCTGTGGAGGGGTGTGGTACCTGTGCCATCCCTGTGCCAGGGTGCTGCATCCCCCGGGACTGGATGTGACCGGTGAGGGATGGCTGGATCGCCCATCCCGGGATGGGGAGGTGGGGTCCTGGGACAGGGAAACGAGGGGCTGGGGGTCGGATAGGCAGGATGGCGCTGGCTGCGTGGGGGTCAGCCCAGCCCCGGGGCGATGCCCCCAGCCCCACCGGTGGCACTGGGCTCTCCTCCCTGCCAGCTGTCACCGTCCTCCAGTTCTTCGGCACCCGGCACGGCCGATGCTGCCGGCCCCAGCAGGGCGATGTAGTAGGAGCTGCAGTAGACGGGTGCCTTGTTGGGGCTGGAGTAGACCTGCTCGGGCCGGAGCGAGGCGAAGGGGTTGGCAGCGTAGCCCACGATGTGCGTCTCAAGCTCCACCAGGATCTGCAGGGAGGACTTCAGCTCCTGCTCGCTGCCGGGAGAGGATGGACCCCGTTACCGGCCGGCTAAGCCGGCACGCCGGGGGCAGTGGGGCTGTGCTCACCTGTAGACGGTGAAGAGGACGGGCAGGCGGTAGTCCCGCAGCAGCAGCAGGGTGGGCAGCCAGCCCGCCAGCAGGTCCGGGCAGGCGTGGAAACCTGTGGGGACACGGCGGTGAGGGTCCTGCTGCCCTCCCATCCCAGCCTGGCCCCCGGGGAAAGCCGGCTCTAACGGCACCCGCTCCGTGCTGGAGACGCTGCCAATGGGGATTGGCAGCCCTTAGCAAGGGGGGTCCCGTCTCCCTGCCAGCACGGGGCCACCCCCGGCTCTGGGTCCTGGCTGAGCCACCACACCGAGACCTGGAGCAGAAAGCAGGGACCCCCTTAGGTGCTGCTTGCGCCCACCAAGTGGCCACCCACTGAGCGGCTGTGGGAGACAGGGCAGCGCGGGGTAGCTGGTTGCTGCTCGGTGCATGGCCATGACAAGACCCAGGCATGTCCCATGCCACCAATATTGCTGGGACACTCAGGGTCTGCCCTGGACTCTGCCGGGGATGTCCCACTCCGGGCAGCAGTGCGGTGAGGGTCCGGGTTCCCCGCGCGGCGCAGGCACTCACCCGGATGAAAGCCCACCACCAGGTCGGGACGGGCGGCCAGCTTGGTCTCCACGTGGCTCTCCCAGAAGTCGTGGTAGAGCCCTTTGTAGCTGCTGAGATAGACCCTTCCCCGGGGCGCCGGCGTGGCCAGGGGCGGCCTCATGATGGGTCCGTCGACAACGTCCACCCCCACCATCACCACTTCCACGCCCCAGTGCCCCGGGAACATCCGCGTCAGCTCGTCGTAGTCCGTCAGCCGGGTGTTGAGGGTCTCGACGTGGGACGCCCCCACCACGTGCACGGTGAGGGCCTTGGCGAGGGGGTTGATGCCGAAAAGACGCAGCCCCAAACCGATGGTGAGCGGCCGTGACTGGAAGTCGGTGACCAGCCGCCGGACGGATTCACGCAGCTCCCCGTCCTCCGGCCGGGGCTTCCCGGCGTTGGCCCAGAGGAGGGTCATGTACCGCCCGGCCAGGATGGCGCCCAGCTTCTCCTCCAGCCGCTCCTGCATGGAGAACCAGTCCTCCCAGCCCTCCACGTCCCGGGCGGGTTTTGTCCAGGTCTCTGTGGGGAAGGGGATGTCTCCTGCGGGGAGCGGGGTACGAAGAAGAGTTGGAGGTTGCAGTGGTGGCCCAACAGCCCGAGTTGGCCATCCCACCTGGGCTGTGGGGCTGCCAGACCTGGCCAGGGGGGGCTGAAGCCAGGAGGAGGAACCCCACATCCCTCCACGGGACCCGTGCAGCCCGGGGTGGGGGGGACACGCAGGGTGGGAGCAGCGTCCCCTGCGTCACCTGTGAAGACGAGCCACTCCACTAGCCGATCCAGGGCCACCAGCTTCAGCTTCTTGCAGAACTTCTTGTGCAGCGGCCAGTTGGCACGCTGGCACGCCACGCCGCAGTAGTACACGTTCTGGCACCTGGGGAGAGAGGCAGCGTGCCCAGCCGCGGGGGGGCGGGGGGGGCAGGATCCGGCCCGCTGTGTCTGTCTCCCTGCCGCCACCCCCCCCCAGGGCTGCGTCCCTGTTTTGGGGGGGTCCCCTGCAGCTGGAGGTGGCCGCTGGGGCCAGACAGCCCCATTTTCACCCCAGCCACCGGGCTGGAAGCAAGGGGACAGATCCTCAGTGCCATTGGACCACGCTGCCCCCCGCCCCCCATACCTCTTGCATCGCCGGAGGCTTTTGGGGTCAGGAAGGGCATCGGGGAGCTTCTTGCACTCGGCGCAAAACTTGAAGGTGTCTTCCATCTTCTGGAACATGTCGAAGTAAGTCCGGATGCCGAAATCGCTGCTGCTCTTCCTCCCGTCCATGGCAGACCTACAGCCGTCGGCGGGGGTTAGCTCCAGCCCGCGCTGCTCCGCCGTCACGGCGGGGCTGACGTCCTCCCTCCAAGACCGCCTGGAGTTTTAACCTCCAGCCAAGAGCATCCTGGCCGGGGCCGGGGAGCCGGGGAATGGGCCGGTGGAGGGGTGCACCCAGGAGCCCCGTCAGAGCACCCCACACGCGGGCTGAGCTGGGAGGGTGGGATGAACCGGGGGAGATGCTCCAAGTGGGGGGACGCGACACGCTCTGGCCAGGGGGCGAAACACACCCCTGCGGCGGCACTCATGGGTGCTCACTCACTTGTAGTCCTCGTAGCTCTTCATGTTGAGCTTCTGGAGGATGACGTGGGACAGCCCCGGCACGTTGCGGTCCATGGCCTGGAAGCCCAGCGAGTCCACGTCGGGTCCCCTCGCCGCCGGCTCCTCCACGGGCTTCTTGGGGCGGCCGGTTTTGGGGGCAGCGCCTGCGTTTTGGCGGGCCACGGCGGCTGCGGGACAGAGAGGTGCGGGTGAGGGGGCCGGTTCGTGGGTCCCCGCTTGCTGCCGGGGTCCCCCGCGCCGCCCGCTGCCCCCGCGCCGCCTCCCGCCCGCCATGCCGCTGCTCGTCCCCGGCCGCGTTGGCAGGGAGGACGGAGGGACCGGGTGATGCCGGGCGGCCCCGACAGCACGTCCCGCTGCCGGGGAGGGAGGGAGAGCTGGGCTCAAATGTCAGCCCCCAAGAAGACAGCAGCGGCGGCGGAGAGAGGCCGCGGCCCCGCCGGCAGGAATCGGATAGCGGAGCTATTCTGGTCATCCCCTCCCAGGGAACGGGCCAACCCGCGCCGGGGGTCTGGCACCCACCCCGAAAGCCACCCGTGGCGGTGGGGGTCCCCCCAAACTCCCATCTGCTTTGGAGTTACCCCCCCTGGGGCGAGCTGGGGTGGCTGTCCCCGTCCCCAAGACCTTGCTCCACACCTCTCCCCTCCATCCCCTGGAGGACAGACCCCCACTCTGCGGCCCCGGCCTGTGGGGGGACACCCCCCCGCCGCCCTCCCTCCGGGCCCTCAGTGGGGTGCGGGCGAGCGGCTGGGTGGGCACAGGAGGGGCCGGTGGCCCGGTGTGGGGCTGGGGCAGCAGTGGGGCTCCCCAGGGACACACCAGGCTACAAGGCAGGACATGGCACCCCCCTCCTCCCCCTTCCTCAAAGCCGAGCCGGGTGGGTTCGGGGGGGAACCCTCTTGGGGGCCTGGGAAGGGCTGCCCACACCCATCATGGCGGCGGCGGCTTCACGGACACGCCCCCCTCTCCAAACACGTGGTGCAAAGATCTCGCGAGGTTTGGAGGCTCTCGCGGGAGCAGCCGCGTCGCCGTGGTTACGCGACGCGGGGCCGGCCCCTTAGAGGCACTCAGGCCGCGGGTTCGCGCCCCGCCGCCGCCGGCCACCTCCTGCGGAGAGGAGTGGGGCGCTGCAGGCGACACCCCCCGCCCCCCCGAAGCCTGAGGAACCCCCGAGGTCATGCCAGCCTCGGGGCTGGTAGCCCACACCCTGGGCTGGGGGTGGCTGGAGCTGGGTGGGGGGAGAGCGAGGAGCGAGGCCGCGGAGGCGGTGGGGTGACAGGGGTGTCCTCGGCTCAGCCGCGTCTCCAGAGGGGTTTCACGGCGGAGATGCCACTGGCAAACCTGTGTGGGTGATGGATGGAGCCAGGTCGCCGTGGCGTGTGTGGGAGCCGTGTGGGGATGGGCCGGCCACCACAGGCCTTGGGCCCCACAGGCCTTGGGCCCCGCGGGCCCTGGTTTAAATTAAACGAGGAGCAAGAGAGAGGCCGGGGCTGTCCCCCGCGCTGGGGAGAGCCCTGCCGAGGGCAGCCCCTCACACCGAACCCTTCCCTCAGAGCTGCAGCTGGGTTAAATTTACCGAGCTGGGTAATTTTGGCATTACATCGCTCCCTCTCGCCTCACGAGAGGTTCGTCACTGACAAAGCCTTTCAACGGCGCTTTGAGAGCCGAGCCCTGTGTCCTGCGGATGTTTCTGGGAGAGGAACAGAGCAGTTTCATGGTTTTTTTCCTCATTCTTTTTCCTGCAGAGCCATGGAGGCCCCTGCAGAGCTGTCTGCCGGAAAGGAGTCCTCTGCCTTGCCCGCTGCTGCCGATCTTCCCAGCGACTCACAACCGGCACCAGCAAAACCAGTACAGATCACAGTACTGACGGCGCAGGACCTGGTAAAGTTCTTCTGAAAGCGTCTCTGCTGGTTTAGTAAACGAGGCCAGCGCGATTCTGTGTGCTGTGAGCCCATTCGAGACCAGGTGTGAGGTGATTAAGGCGATAGGAAGGAGCGGTGAGGATATCAGGGATTCAGCGATGCCACGCTGTGGCTTCCTCCTCCCGCTGAGGGCTTGTTCGCACAGGGTCAAGGCTTGTGGTCCACGTAGCTCGGGGAACGCGCCTCCTCAGCAGCCATCCAGAGCTGCTGTGTTGAAATGTACCTCTCTGCCTTCTCTCTATGTAAATGGCAGCTTTTTTCAGCAAAACACAGTGAAAATGTGTAGTGGTGAGACAAATACCTTTAAAAAGATCCGACCTGGGCTATAAAGTCAGATTTTAATCCCAGCTGCTGCGGTTTAAATTGTATTGAAACCAACAGGGTGGCTCTGGTTTTAAAAAGGCGGTGGCTCCAGTGCGGTTACAGGGCAAGACTATGAGCTGGTTCCGATCAAACCATGACTACTGTGATTTCCATGTGCTGCATGCTGCACCCAGCTGTCCTTAAAGTCTTCTAGAGGAACTGGCATTTAGGAGGGAATGCGGAGGAGAAGCTCAGCTACTGCTGCAAGCAGAAAAATGCAAATCGCTGCTTCTGCTGTAGCAGCAGACAAAAAAAGAAAGCAAACCAAAAGCACCTGCCTGTTTTTTTGAGGTTTTTATGATGTAGTATTTGAGTACGTCTCACACCGATAGATTCAGCAAAGAACATCTTAGGCGAGAAGTAAAAGGTAAGAGGGAAAACAACGCTGAAAATAACAGACCAGTAGACTGGTTGCATCCAGAATGTTGCTTTGTAGTTCTGATTGCTCCATCTTAGAAAAGGCTATGGCAAGTGGAGAGAGGGTTACAAAAGTGCAATAATAAGAACAACAGTATGAAAAAAATTCCAGCTATAAGAAGTGTGGAATCTGCTTAATTAGAGGTGATGTAGAGAAGGATGAGAGAGGAGTCTGGGATAATTAATGGTGCAGAGAAAGGTTAATTGGATTCTTCTGTTTAGCGGTTCATAGAATATATTCTTGAGGAGGCAGTCAGAAGGAGTGAAAATTAAAACCAAGTGAATGAAATCTTTTTGTGTGAGAGCCAATATGGAATTAATTACCCCAGTGACACGGCACGCCCATGGAGATTAGGCATCCCTGTGGCTCAGGACTAAAGAAAAGCTGGGTTTGGGTACAGCGGCCCTCGTGTTCAGGGCGGCGGCGGCGGCCTCTCTTCCCTGGACGGAGAAGTAAACCATGTTTCTCCTGCAGGCAGGCTCTTGGGTAACTGCCTGTCTCAGCACTTCTTGCGCTGCTGCGGAGGTGCTCGGTGCTGCCCATTTGGCCAGGGCTGCCTGGACATGCCGAGCCCATCTGCCATGTCCTGCGCTGTCACCATGCCTGGTCACCGGTGTTTAATCCCCTCTGCAGAGACATTTTAAAAATCGAGCCTCCTCATCTCTGCTTAAAGCAAGCGCTATGAGGGTGGTGTAACAAATTCCAGAGCTCCCCAAAGAGCTTGCTGGAGCCCTCCTTTGATTTCTGGGCATTCTCCAGACACGTGATATACACAAGTGTCCTGTGAGTTTAGCCGTGCAGCTCAGGAGCTACCTTCTTAGGAGCTGACAAAGGTCTCAAGCTTCCTGGAAGCACAAAAATATCAATGGGATATTTTTGGGTTTGCTTTAGATGTGTCTTTCATTGCCTTCCCTGGGGTGAAGCCTGGACCTCTCCATCTCCCCTGCCTTTCCAGCAGCAGGTCTTGATAATCCCTGGGGCGTCACAGTGTGGTGGAGCAGGAAATTTCCCTCCTAAAGACAGGGAAGGGTGAGGTCTCAGCAAAACCAAGCTCTGCTCCTCTTCCCCATTCCTGTAGTGGAACAGCCAAAGAGCCCCACCAGTGTAGTCTGTCCCGGCGCTGAACTGCGCCACCTCCCAGAGGCAACTTTGATCCTGGGCCCGTTGCTGCAGAGCCAGCTGCTTAATGTGCTATTTATTTGACAGAAAAGTATCAAAAGCGACGTGTCGGTTACTTTGGTGCGTGTGGAGTACAACGGAGCGATCTTGGGAGACTCCTCCAAGACTGACGTCTTGCCAAATGGGACAGCAAACTATAATTTCATGACCAGCTTTGAGTGCAGCCCCGATGGGCCCAACTCCTTGGACGACATTGCGCACAAACCTGTGTTCTGTAAGTACCGGACGCTGAATCTCCCTCCTTGGAGGTGGATGCTGTCAGCTGCTCCCCTCTGCGTGCCTGTCACGGGAGTCACTCGTTCGAGAATAGCACTTCAGCAGCAGCGGTGGGGGGATCTCAAGCACTTCTGTTCCCATCTCTGCCAGCTGGAAGAATCCCCTTTCATGTTGGCCCTGCTCCTTGGCTTTGCTGTTCCTGTTGGCCTTGGGAGATGAAGTAGGAGCGTGTGCCGGAGCTGACACAGACCTTTTGCAGCCCCTGAACTGCTGGTCTGAAGCTGTCTGAGCAACTCTGCCAGCTCCTCTGTCTTTATCTCTCTAGTGACGGTGATAGAAGTGTTGCAAAAGGAGAAGAAACAGAAGGAGAAGACCGTGCCTCTTGGCCAAGCTGTGGTGGACCTTCTACCTCTGCTGCAAGGTACAACATTGACTTCCACAGCCTCCGTAACCACTTATGACTCCCTGGCACTTTTTGATCTTTGCTATGGACTCCCGACTTCAACTTACCTCCTTCAACAGTAGGCAGTTCATAGCATCTGTAGAAAGCTGAGTCCAGGGGAAGAGGGGGCAACATCGGTAGCTCAGTGTTAGGAGATGGGCCATGATTTCTCTACAGACGATCTCACTTGACGCTGTTCTTGTTCCTGTTTCTTCCCAGGACAGTGTTCATTTAAGGTCTCGGCTCCTTTGTATGCAGTGCCCCCTTCTCCATTAGAGAGCCTTCACCTAGAGGCCAAGGTATGTGGAATTTGGAACTGTTCCTTCGCTCATTCGGCTCTCTGCTGCCTTTTAATGGGAAGGCGAGCATGACTCAGCCGCCTAGCTTATCACGGATATGTTACGGCCCTATATGTTACAAGCTCAGAGGCCTTTCCTACTCCCATTGACGTCTGTCCCTCGTTGCCTATGATAGGTGAGGTCGTGCTAGGAAATGCTAATGTGTGCAGCTACCAAATTGCTCTGAAAAAAAAATACTCAAGATGGAATGCATAGTGCTGAAAAATCAGAAACAGACCAAGGCAGGATTACCTGCCCAGCTTTATTACTCTTCCTTTCTGTGGATAAAATGTCTGAGTCCATTATTGTACGAGCTCCGACTGCCTTTCCCGCAAGGTCCTTATTCATTCAGCCGGTTGAAAAGTACCCAGTGAGTAAAGCGGGGAATGAAGTATGAGACTGGGAAAATGTGTCTAATTTTGCTCCTGAGTCTGCCTGCAGTTAGCGCTGCGAGTGAATTGGAGGGGCGGATATTGCATTAACTTTACGGTGTTTAAGAGGTGTTGCACAGTAAGCAAGGCAAGGGGGCACCCATTAGGGAGGAGAATTAATAAATGCAGACCAGCTGGTTTTTCATTGCACACCATCCATCCAGGGCTGGGACAGGTAATTAAAGACTGCACACAGCGCGTGGAGATAGGGCAGAGTTGAAGTGTGGCCCTCGCTTTGGCATGCTCTGAATCACCAGGGGGACACCATCATTTTCCATCCCCGGTGTTCTTTCTCCATGGCTTGTTTTATGAGACCCTGGCTCTTGCTCCCTGGCTCGTTTTCTGAGACCCTTGGGGCTTATGCCGTGCCTCAAGCAGGCTGCGATTTAAACAAACAAATACCGCAATTCAGACAAATTGATCATGAAATTCCTTTCCTGTGCTGGTCTGTTTTCTTTTACATCTGAGGTGAGGAATAAGATAACGTTATACAATTCTGGCCTTGGGTTTCTGCTTGCTTCTCCCTCAAGAGCTGGAGAGTTGTAATTGTCTAGTTATTGGCTCTGCTTTATCCTTGTCCCACAGGGTGGCCTTGAAGTGACAGTGTGCATCGAAGAGCCCCTGCTTTCTGCAGCGCAGCTTTCAAATGGTAACCTCCTGAGTGTCACGCTGGAGGCAGCTTATTCTGTCCCCGAAGCATTTGCTCCCACTGGAGCCCCCCAAAACTACATGGCTTGCTTGCAAGTACCAGCAGCCGGGGAGGTGAGGATTGGTCCGGTCACGGTGAGAGGGGTTTTGGCTACTACAAAGTGGATTTTTCTCCCACATCACGCACCGTGGAACAAGTGTCCGGGCCCGTGGGGTGTACAGCTCCTGTGCTTTTGCAACAGCAGCCTTTGTTGCGAGCGCTCAGGGTCTCTGTGGCATGACGTGTTTGTTTAACGCAAACGAAGGTCTGCTTGGCAAGATTTGGATTGAAACTGGCAGGGTTTTTTTTTTCTGCGTGGCTATTTATATTTTCTCTGTTCTTTGTACGCGTGTAGCGGAGTGTGTTTTCCAAGCCAGGCCCCTGCACTGCTGCTTTGCTTTGTTAGACCCGGCTCAGAGCAGCTGGCACTTGCTCCTGCTCGTGTTGGAAATGCAAGTCCTTTCATTCTCCTGTCTCTCTAGAAGGAATTCCCCTTGCTCTTCAAGAATGGCATCCTGAAGCTTGCCGGTGAAAAAGAGCCATTACCCCGGCCCAAAAAATGGCCCCTTGCGAACATCATGGCCCCTGGTGCTCTGAGCATCCCCAACTCCTTCATCGTTGGTGGTCCCTATGAGGATGAGGATGGAGAACTCAACAAAAGAGAGGTGAGGGAGGACTGGCAGTGTCATGGCTGGAAGAGAACCAGCAGTCCTCACTGAAGGGATTGAGAAAAACTTGCAGAGACTGGTTATGGGAAGAGGGGAGGAAGGCGGGTGGTCGGTCCTCTGCGCGGTGTCCAGACACGGAGACGGTTCCCCAAGGACAGCGGGCGTGCTAACTCACCGCAGGAGAATTCCCTGGGGTGCACGTGGCAGGTCTGGTTGCCAGTAAGCTACCTGCTCCTGAGCTGCTGGGCTGGGCGTTGTATTATCTCCTTTGTGAGCCAGGGTCTTTATATTAATGGGCTCTGGTGCCTGCAGGGAGGGCTGCTAACTTACTCTGCTAGGATGGCCTGGGTTTGGTGAGTCGGACACCTCTCTGTCTGACTTGCGTTCTCTCCCGGGGGTCATTTTGGAGGGGTGATTTGGGGATGATGTAGAGATTGCTGTCCTGGCTCTGACCGCACGCTGTTTCTCACAGGACAGGGAGTTTAGGATCCAAGCAGAAAGCATGAAGAGAATCGTATGGGACATGGAAAGGCGCTGTTACCTGGATCCCGCTGCAGTAGTCATGTAAGGGACCTGAGAACCTCCCTTCCAGCACGGAGCAGTGGGGAGAAACCACCCTAGAAGGCACTCAGCTGAGTGACCTGTCTCAGGCAGGGAGCAGCAGCGTGCAGGTGCTCTCAGACCCCTTACGTGGTCAAACCGCGGCTCTGCCTCACCTCCTGTGGCTGCTATGGCTGGCTGTCGGCTAAAGGTGTTCACATGAGCAAGGGAGCTGCTAACTGCCTTTAGTTGCTGGCAGCAGCTTTGTTCTGCTATGGTGGGAGAAGATGAATTGGCTGTAGCTGTTGTCTCCAGGCTGTAAATGCTCGCTCATGCTGCCAGCAACTGGAGCTGGTGACTGTTCCCTCCGCGGTTTGAAGGAAGGGACAGCAGAGTTACGGTGAGCAGAGATGGAGTAGGGTGGCCCACACAGCTCTCCTCTGAGCTGCTAATTAAGTTTTGCTGAATTCCCAACACATTAAAATCCTTTCACTCCATGTGGCCGCTCTTCATTTGCTTTTTTATTGGATAAATGTTACCTTTAGCAGCTCTAGATCTGCTCAAGATCAGGAGCAGTAGCCCGTTTCTCTTTGAGTCCTGCTACGTTTTTGGCTTCAGCTGCATCACGGCTGTAAGTTTCACAGCCAAATGCGTGGAAATACTCCCTTCTGTCTGGTTTGATTTTTAAATTATTTTTTTTCCCCCTACACTTTTCATCAGCCTGCCTGCTGGTTTCGGAGTTACCAGGCACATTGAATGGGAGCTCAGGGTCCGCTTGCTCTGTGCTATTCAGGATTTATACCAAAGTTAATCGTGTTCCTTCTTATTTGTTTCATTTCTGAAGTAACCAGGGGAGAGAGAAAACCTACTGTGTCGCTCTCACAATTGTTTTATAGCTGGTTGTGCCATAAATGCACACAGTGGTGGATGGAGAAGAAAATGTACCGAACCTGCCCCAAAGCACACATGTTCCAGTGGCCCGAGGGTGCTTGCTGTGGGACTGGGTGGAAGCAAACCCAAGGCGGGGGTGGGGGTAGGGATGTTTTGGGGCTGCTGGGGCAGAAAAGAGGGCAGCGTGGCTCGCCAGTTTGGTTTCTGCATCTTCTCAGTGTTCTCCTTTGTGTTCAGCCTGCAGAAGCGCATTGCGGAGTGCCAGTACTGGCCCGTGGAGGTCTGCAGGATGAATGTGGCCTCACCCAGCAAAGGGAAAACTAGCAAAGCCGACAAGGTAAAAGTGGGGAGGGAAATGTTGTTCTGGCTTGCGGAGCAGCATGGCGTTACCGAGCCTTTTCTTTTCAATGCCTTTGTAATACCAAAACCAGCTTTGAACCAGCCAAAGCGAGTCAGGGAGCTAGAGGCTTTTGTAAAGGAATTAATCAGCCTTATAGACCTGTTAAATAGACAAAGGATAATATTTTTTTCCTTATAGCATACAGTCAGAGCTCTCGCTGACAGTCTGCGGTAGCTCGGTGCAAAGGGAGAGGGTGCTTTTTGAGAACTGAGGTAAATTCACTGAGCTTATCTTCGGCCAAGGTTTTTTTTGGAGCATCTTGAAGAAATTCACGCCTTCTTTCTCGGGGTGTAAATAAGTTATGCTTTAGCATATAAACTGGAGTTGTTTAACAAAGAAACAGCCCCTTAGCTAACAGTTCTGTTCCTGGTGGCTGGTTGTGTGACCGCTCCTAATCTGTTCCAGGGCAAAGCCATATAAGTTGGTATAAAACCCTTTCGGCACTCGCCGGTGCCAGGATTTTGCAGCTCTGATGGAGGTCCTTCTCCCTTACCCTCACCAGTCCGCCGCTAGCCCAGACTCTCAGACCTCCTCCGCTACCTGATTTCTGTCAAACCTGAGATGCGCAGCTCTGGTAGGGTCACTTGGATTTCTACCCTCATGGTTGGTAGTTTTGCAGCTGTGCTTGGAAAAGACCGTCCTGAGGAACAGCACAGTGTGGGCACTAGAGAGAAAAGCTGCCCTGCAGGGACTGGGATCGAATTGATATTCTACATATCGAATGACTCCAGTGTTTTCGTCCAGGTTGTCTCGGCTGTGTGCCAGTGACAGAGAGCCACTGGCTCGTCAGGTGCTTCAGTTTGCTGTGTGGCCTCTCCTTAATGGGATCGCTGACCTTGTTTCCTTATGGAGAATAACAGTCCGTTCAGTATCTCTGTCCCTTGCTCTGCGTTTCCAGGGAGATGAGGACAAGCAGATTTTCTTCCATGGCGTGGCGTATGTCAACATGCTGCCTTTGCTGTGCCCTGGTGTGAAGCAGATCCGAGGTGCTTTTCGTGTCTTTACCTACCAAGACAGCGAGGTGTTCGAAAAGGTGAGAGCAGACCAGACAGCCGGGCTCCGCTGCAGCTCTGCAGCTGTGTTTGGGTTGGGAGCAGGCAGCACGGGCAGCGTGGTACTCGCAGGCTGGCTCTGAAACTTCACCGCCCTTCTGGTGATGGAGAAAAATTACGAGCCAAGCTCTGAGGTGCAGACTTCTCGAAGGCAGGGGATTGCTGGGGGTGCCTGAGCAGGTATGGGGGCTGAGAGAGGCTCTGAATCTCCCTCCGCTCCCTTCTCTGCCAGCAGCTGAGCAGGAAGAGCTGTAAGAACGCTCCTCACTCCCCAGTCTGGAACATGGGCAAATGAACTGCGTTGCTGGGAAGAGCAAACAGTGGCTCTAAAAGGATAGCGTTACCCCAGGCAACAACCAAAAAAGCTGTCACCGGAGCTCTTTCAGCTGTAGCTCATGGAGGTTTATTTGTCTTTGCGTTTCTCCCCGCTCTGTTACTAAGAGTGACAGTTACATCTCCATTTTCCCACAGTCCTCCCGGAACAGACCTGAGCTTGTTTCAGGAGGGCAGATGCACAGCCTGTGTTTTTCTGCCCGCGTTCCCCGTAGCGCTACTGTCCAGGCCGCAGGAGCTGGGTGAATTACAGCCCTTCTCCCTGCCTCCGTGGCCCCGCTGGCCTTTGCAAAGCAGGGCCAGGCGCACAGCTCTCTGCTGGTCTCTGCTTCACCGCCATGAATAATGGCCTCTTGGCTGCATGGTACTCCTTGTCCTGTAGCATTTATCTGTCACGAGTGACACGTGCTCTCTCTGTCATTCTTCTGGTTTTGTGGATGCTTTGGGCTGCTCCTCGCCCTTGGTCTAGACGGTCTCGGTACAGCCGCTCCATCCTCCCCCCAGCATCCCCTCAGTTCTCACTAACCCATATAACGGCGATCGCTGGGAGGGCTTGACCGCCTGTCTAGGTGGTCAAGCAGTGCGTAAACAGACAATCTGAAAAACCTCTTCCTTGCAATTCACTGACGTGTGTCAGGGAAGCCGCTCCACACCATGAAGTTGAGCCGGGAGCTCAGATTCACCGCAGGCCTGGCGGGGACACCCAAAAAATTGTAGAGCAGGCCTGGTGAGGGTAGCCAGATTCATCTAACCGTCCACGTCAGCAGACAAGTCCACAGCTGTGAAGCAGGTCCAGGATCAAGCCAGGAATTCAGGCCAGTGGGTCAGGATCGGGGCAGTACGGGGCTGGGCTCCAGAGTATCTACCATGTAGCTCAGGTAAGCATCAAGGGCCAGCGCCTCGGTGAAAATGCAGCTCTAGAGAGAAGACAGGGAGACCCTGCTGAGGTTTTCTCGGGCATCTCATTTCGTAGTCTGACCTGAGGCTTCACAGCTGTATGGTACCAGAGCTGGCCTTGAGCACCGGCAGCTAAACTCAGAGGGGAGGACGAGGTTTTTAATGGATTTAGGACCCTGACAATGTGTTTTGCAATGTGAGAGGTTAAGGCAAAGGGGTGGAGAAGGCTAGTTTATCCCTTGAGTCCCTCTGTTCCCTCTTTTTTTCAGACTAAACGTCAGCACAGTGTTTTCCGGGATCTCAGGACGCAGCTCAGTCTGACTAAGGAAGGGCCGTGGACCCCAGGAATCAGTACTCCCTTTTCCAGAGCTGTTCCCAGCAAGACGCAGAAGGAAGATAAAGAGAAAACCACCAAAGATAAGGATTCCAACAGAAGGGTAAGGTCTTGAGAGGCATATTGCAACGTGGTTGCTCCATTTCCACATCAGAGGTAGCTGGGGCATGCAGAAACCAGGGATTGATGCTGCGTTGCTTCAGCCAACTCAGAGATCCTCATTATCTTGAAATTTTAGTACATGCTGCCTGAACAAATGTACAATGCGCATCCTGAATTTGCAAAGGTGTGAGGTTTCTTGAATCTGAAACAAGAGACATCTTTTCTTTTGCTTCAATAGATGTCCAACGCGCTCAAAATCCAGTTGTCAGATGCCTCTCTGGAAGCAGAAAATGTCACATATCTCAGCCTTGATGGACAGGTAATTATGTATCTCCAAAGAGAAGAAAAGACTGCTAGACCATCACCGTGCCGGTGTCTCACACCTTTCACGCAATTAAATTCTTCAAGAGTGAGTTGGATAAGGGATTTCTTGCGTAGATGCCGCCCTGGAGTTCTTCCAGTGACATCCAGCTGGAGGGCAGTCTAGCATTGGGCTAGAAGGTCTCCAAATAATCAGGCGTTTATTTTGAAGGCTTCCTTCATATTTTGGCTTCTTCCTCAAAACATCTAGAATGCGTATTCATTCTGCCAGCAGATTGATTATCTGGGCTTTCTCCTTTTTCCTAGACCGGTTTCTTGAGCTGAATTTTGCTGCTGTAAATCATTCTGAGGGCAGGTTATAAAACAAGCTGTATCTCTGCAGTTTGAAGAGGACTTGCTGAAGATCTGTAGCTATATGCTCAGTCTTTCATCATGCCAGTAACGGCTCTAGACGGCACGACACTGAGAGAGCAATATTTATCTTCGCAGCAGTACGTTGAAGCAGGAACGTTCCTGGTGATGGAGATCAAGCTGGACAAGGCCTTGGTACCAAAGCGATTGCGAGAGGAGCTCACCAGACGGTGCGTAAAGCCGTGCTGTAACTCTGGGGCTGACAACTCATTTCTGCAGGATAGAAACAGGGCTGCACAGCGAGCCACCTCCTCGGAGCGCTTTGTAAGGACCAGCCGAGGGCCAGAGCCAAAGCCCATTGGAATCGGGGGGAGGATTTGGCCAGACTCCTTAAGAGATGGCATCTGGTGTGTTGGGAAAACACTTGAGTTCATCCGAGCTGGCATCTCCCTGCCGTTCCTTTCAAAAGAGAGACACCAGAGCAGCACAACAGTGTCTGTGTTCCCATCCAGGCTTTGTTTTCCATTAATCCCCGTGTGCTTGCCTCTTGCATGTGATGTTCAGCTGCTTGCTCAGGACCGGCCACAAGCGTGGGCTGCCCTGGGTAGTGCTGCTGTAACTTCTGTCATTTTTTTTTTCTCCTTTTCAGAATTTTTCTCTCAATCTTCTACCCATTTCTTGGCTCCTACGTTAGTTTTCGCATCGTTCCGCTGTAGAGCTGCTCTCTCACCTCTGCTGCTTCCAGTCTTCCCCTGTCTGTTTGATTTGAAGCGGTTGCTTCCCGTCCAGCGGTAGCCCTGCTGTGTTACAGTCTGGGAAGGGCCTGGCATGTATAATTTATTGAATGAAAAAGAGAAAATGCAGCAAAATTAATAAAGTATAACAAGTGTAGGCAGTATATGTCTCTCAAATATGAGCAGCAGCCATTTTTTTGAAGGGAAAGTACGTGTGTTGTCTTCTGTGGTGCCTTCTAGGAAGAACAGGTTGAGGAAGGTGAACCCCCCCCCTTAGAACGGACCTTCTCCTGACCCTTTTTTATACCATTCCTACTCTACCGCGAGTCGCGTGAATTCAGTGTAGTTCCTCCTCGTTCATCTGCCATGCGCAGCTGCGGCTATCAGGCCTGAAAAAATCAGCGCTCCTGAGTTGTGGGAAGGGCCGTGTCTTGGGCAGGGGCTCCAGCTGATGGACACATACACGCGTCCTGGCAGATGAGATCAACGGTGAGGTTCATTTTCTGGAAGGATGTTTAAATACTGCAGCAAACCGTAGCTCTCTTTCTTGGGCCCCATCCAAAATCCTCCGCCAGCCTCCGCTTGGCCCTCCCCTCTCGCTCGCTTTCCCCAGCTTGTTGTTGGTTTTCTTTTTCTCATCTCAAAGTGAAGCAGTTTGGTTTTCATCTGGCGGAGGTAACACCTCTAGTGAGGGGTGCTGTTCCGAGGGTGGGACTGCGAGCGTGGGAGCTGCACCACCCGCTCGTTCGGGCTTTGTGGCTTCCCAAGGGGTGGTGACGGGTCTCTGCGGAGCGAGGGGACCGCTCGGGGCCGTGGCACCGGACCGCACAGCAGAGAGTGCGAGAGGGTCGGGGCTCTGTAAGGTGGCAGAACAGTTACGGGAGTGGTTTATATTTGGTGGGGAATAAGCAATTTGCTTTGCTTGTAGGAGCCAACACGAGGATGTCACACCTTTGCTTGGTGGGCTGGATTGTGTTCTAAGGACCAAAGGTGTTTTCGTACCAGCAAGCAGGAAATCTTGATAAAAATCCCAAAGAATGTAGGCTGTTTTGATGCCAAGGATTTTAATAAAATCGTAGTCAAAAATATGGTAATCCTAAGAGCTTCCGATCAATATTTGAAAGGTCATTTTAACTCTAGTGGTGGCACAAGCAGGGTTGGTACGGTGTCTGGGAGCCAACGCGCGGCCGGGGGATACGGTGCCACAGGCGCACTGTGCGATGTCGGGAACTGATGGAGCGGGTGGCCCTGGGGTTTACAGCGCTAAAATTCTTCGGAGCTGTCCTCCGGTTGGTACCTTTCTTACAGCTGTTCTGGCAGACCCAGGAGGTCGTGAGTTAAAGGAATAGCAGCACGACGAGAAGATCTCCTTCCACAGGAGAGCGTTTCTGATTGCTAGCAATAACAAATGTTAACCCTACCGGTTGGGCTGAGCTTCTACGATGGTTTTAGGTGATGGGTCAGTCAAACCCAGTGAAAACAGCAACTAAATAAATCTTCTCTAATCCCCATGGAGTGTAATCGTCAGCAGGGAGCGAGGCTGCAGCTAGTTCTCCCAAGACATTATGATGAGCTACAAGCGTTGAATGCCGGTGCCTGGTTTAGAGTTCATTCTTGGTCTGAGATTTCTGTCTCCCCCCTCCCGTCCCCGGGTCCCCGTGAGGTGATACGATGACAGGCTGGAGCCCTCGCACTACAGGCTGCCCGCGCGCAAGACAAGCCAACGTTGCTGGCGGTGTGTCTGACTGATGTCTTCTCTCCTCTCGCTGACAGGGTCAAGCAGATGATTCCTCCTCGCCCTCCGCTGCCTCCCCGGACTGCGGGAGCCGAGAAGGTACGTGCGAGAGCCTGTGGCCTTGCCACCACTCTGCCACCTCATCCTGCCTTCATCCCTCTCACACAGGAGAATCTTCATTCTCAGTCTGAGCCCCGCAGCAGCATGTCGATGAGGTTTGAAGAGGAAATACACAGAAAAGAAAATGTCTGGATGCGTTACCTTCGCAGTAGTATGCCTTGGGAAGTCATTCCTGGGCTGCATCGCTCATGTTTGCAGCCCGTACGGAGGGGAGAGATCACAGACGTAGCAAAGGCAGGGAAGGCAGCAGTGTGGGGGTGTTTGGAAGGAAACGCGATGCTGGGGAAAGAGGCTACCAGAACCTTTTATTTACCCGCCCGGGCAGTCCCAACAGTCTCTTGTCTCGGACTAGCCCGTGTGCTTCATCAGACCCAGACAAACATGAATCAGCCTCAGCCACTCTCAGGTCACCCAGAATTTTTGAGGACTTTTGTGTGTGCGACGTCCTCAGAAAATGGTCTGGGAGCACTGGCTCGTCTTCTGTGGGTACAGAGCAGCCACCAAAGGAGAATGTCCTCGGATGGCCCCTGGCCAATGGTAAATTCAAAGCAACAGTGGGGGAAGAAGCAGCATTTCAATAACTGACCCCAGGGCTGCTGCAGAATTGATTTGTGCTGGACTGTCTGGAGGGCACAGAGCGATACATTTTGATTATCGCAGCGCATGGAAGCTTCTGCCAGCGAGATCGTGGAGTTTACAGAGAATGCTCAAGAGAGCTTCTGCCACTGAGATCGTGGAGATTACAGAGAATGCTCAAGAGTGCTGGCCCATGGGTTTAAAAGGCTCCCAGCAAATGAGATATATTTTACTTCCACCCAATTATACTGTTATAGAAGAGACGACAGTGACTGAAATACTGGGTCCTGATTGAAAAATACAGCAGGAGCAGTATCTAATTATGAAGGAGCTCTTTCATATTTCCATGTAGATATTTTCACAGCCCACAGGCGTGGACAGGAAAGGATGCGTGACAGACTAATTGAGACGAGTCAGGCAGAGTTTACGGGAGGCGTGAGCTCTAGTAAATAAAATACGTTTCAAGGTTGATGGCATAAGTGATTTGTGAACTTTGATTATTTATTTATTTCCTAGGCCGTGGAAGATTATCACAACCATGTCACGAGCATTGCCGTCGCCATCCTAAGTGAATACCATGAGCTCTTTGGGAAGCAGCTGCCTGACCGGGGAGCGATAGACCACCAAACCCTGGAGGAACAGAAGCGTCAGCTCAACTTTGAGCTCAATAACTCCGGGAAATATTTTGCTTTTAAGGAGCGACTAAAGGTAGAGAGTCCATTGTGCTTTTTGCTTCCCTACTTGTTTTGTCCTGGCAGTTTCTCAGTGAGGAACTGCTGCTCCGTGGTGGTAACTGAGGGTGATGTGTTGCTCCAAAATCCCTTCCTGCCACTCGGGGCTGTTGCAGTGGGCATGGGGAGGGACAGGTTTTCCCTCTTAACGAAGCAGGCACCGCGCTGCTCTGGTCACACACCAGGAGAACCATTCCTGTTAAAAAGGGGAGACTCCAAAGCCGGTCACATGCGTTCACACCACGCTCATAGCCCGAAGAAAGCAGAGTTGACTGTTCTTGCACACTCGCAGTCGGCGCTGGCAGAAAGAGGGGTTCCCCTCTCTCAGCTGGTCAGCCTCAGCCACGCTTTGCCTGGAGACCCCCTCTTGTGCCGAGGGGACCAGCCTTCCCCCATGTTGTCCCTAAAGGGGCACCGGTGTGTCAGGGAGAGGCAGGGCTGGGAGGTGGGAAAGGAATTCACCCCTGCTTGCTTTTTTTTTTTTTTTTTTTNTTTCTTCTTCAGAACTAAGTTGGAGCTTCAGGCAGAATCAGTGTTCTGGCTCTGTATGATCACAGAGCTGGTGGGGAGCGCAGGGGGGACCTGCCTTGTCCAACTGTCGCGTGTCTCCACAGTATGCTGTTGTGAAGATTGTGAGGGAGAAATACCTGAAGACCACGGCGTTTGAGACCCAAGAGCAACTCCAGGCGTTTCTCAGTGAGCTCTACGTGTACCTCATGGACCAGATGCACATTGCCCTGAATCGGGTAGGGAGAAACCCTGACATGTGTCCCCTCGCCTGGGACGGGTGACTTGGGACACGGCTTCTCTGTGGCTCCGGGGCTCAACGCTGCTTCTCGTGAAGGCAGGGAGACTTCTGCCTTCAAGACAGAAGCAGACTCGTGCTTTCATTTCCTGCAATTATCACATGTGGGCCCCGAGCCGCACTCGGAGGCAGGATCTGGTGCATCTATATCCCACTGCTACGAAATCCTGATGGTGGGATATGTGTGAGATTCCGCTAGTAAAAGCTGCTGTAGCTGGTTCGTGGCGAGGGTGGCTGGGTCTGTGCCATCTGCCACTCACCCCGGCAGAGCGCAGACCTTCCAGCGTGAACTGGCGTCACCAGTAAGTGACACCGCAGAGGAAGTTTTGATACAGTCTTGATCTAGGGGATGTTTTTACTTGCCGCAACTGCAAATAATGGATATTGCCCTGTTGTCCCTGTGTGGCAGAGGTACCTGGGAATGACAGGAATGCGTCCCACCACAAACAGGAGCTGGGACAGCTTGTCTTTCTGACTTGCCCAGCCCCAGCCGCACCAGACTGTAGTCAGCGCAGTGCCGGACTGGGGACTGCTGCTGTGCTGGGATTATGTGACTGGTTCTTACCCTCCCCGAGGCTAACAGAGTCTCGCTCCCTACCAGCTACTGTTCGAGGAAGCTGCTTCCCCTGTCCCCCTGTCCCGCATGACCGAGGAGCAGCTCTGGCTCTTTGCTCGCGAAGCTGAAGTCAACAAGGACTACAAGCTGGCATCTGTCTACCACCAGCAGGTAAAGCAGCCCCTGTTCTTTCCTGCCCGTCTCCGCTGTGTCTGGGCTGGCAGCCAGCACGCCGTCGCGGCGGTGTGGGGCCCATGCCATCCCTGACTGTTCGCTACGGAGGAGGAGGAGGAAGGAGGTGAACGCGACCAGGATATTCAGACTGAATGCGTGAGGGATTTTCTAGGGAGATGCTGCTCTCTGGAGGATGTGAGACAGAGCCTGGGCAGGTCACTGGGGACTTCAGCTTCAGGGCCAGGGGAAATGGAACGAGCTGGTCCAAAAGGCACGCTGGGTCAGCACTGGGGACACTGGGCCTTCTAACAGGAGGCTAGGAGGAGGTCAGCTGAAGCTGGAGGACATGTGTTAGGTGAAGGAGGCTTAGAGGAAGGCCAGCATATCCCAGTAAAGGGAAACCCTAGCATGTGACAGACAAGGGTTTGATTGTTGCTAAACTGGGCTGGGGCGGCCAGGGGAAAGCCGTGGTCATTCCAGAGTTGTCTTCCCCAGTCCGTTGTGTGTGCTGAACGGGATTGCAGCACTCCTCACTCCAACGGTGATCTCTTTTGTCTAGAGGTTAGGTCAGGACCAGCGCAACATCCAGTACTGGCTGGACTATGGGGCGTTCTGCCTCCTGCTCGAGGAGACAACCAAAGCCCAGGAGTGCTTCCGGCAGGCTCTTTCTCTGGACCCCCATCACATCCAAAGGTGCTGCGTACTCCCAGTGGGTGGGTGGGAGGATGGGGGGTGTCCCCCACACCACTGCCTGGGGCCTGCAGGGCTAACCCGTCCGACCCCGTCCCCAGCTTGCTGCTCTGTGGGATTGTGGCTGTCGCGCTGCAGCACTACGAAGAGGCAGAGATTTTTTTTGAGAACGCCTGCTGCTTGGAGCCATCCAGTGTCGTAGCCTGGACGCTTTCAGGTACAAAAGCAAGCCAGCCCATGTGCTCAAGGTGTTCCTGTAGAGCCGAGCGCTGCTTCTGCCCCTGCTCCTCTTCTCCCTGCTCTAATCTGAGGGCTATGGGAAGCGTTTTGCTAAGGGATGGCTGTCTGCTCATGCTGCTTTTTCTGTCTCTCATAGGTTTGTTTTATGAGCTGCAGAATAATAATATTCAGGCGGAAATGGCCTTCCGTGAGGCTAAGAAACTACTGCAAGCACAGCTCGCCAAGGAGAGGGGCATCCCTGAGGTTGCTGCGGGAGAAGGAGGGAAAAAGCAAATTTCTGCTGCATGTGTGAGGTCTCCGAGCCCCGATCCAGGAGAGTCCTTGCCAGGTAACGCCGGGTAAAACCAGGAGGTGCCCTAGCACCAACAAGGAGGGGGCTCGGAGCAGTGTGGGAGATGGTGAACAGTGGAAGGAGAGGAGAAATATCTAAGTATTTCTAAGAGGAGAAATACAAAGGGTAAAGGAAAAATATGTGGACTGTGAGTTAGAATAGATTGACCACGAACTACAGCGGCGAGAGACAACAGCAGCAAGTGTGCTGCTTTAAATGACGAAGCTTTCTGAAAGCGGCATAGCCCATGCCTTGTCTTGCCCGCAGCCTAGCAGAGGGACCTGTCTTTGCATTTATTTGTCTGCCCCAGCCGAGTGCTGCTGACGTACCGACGTGTGCGCAGCGGCTGGAGGAAGCGAGCGTGCTTTCTGCGGCTTTGGGAGGGCAGAGCTGCCCCTGTGACAGTCATACATTAGGGTCACCCAGGTTTAGCTTTCATGAAAGTTGTTGCTGTGACTTCCCAACGCGGCTTGGAAAGCGCTGCCTCACCAATTCGAAGGGCAAAACAGCTGCTCGGTGGCGACCCTGAACCGAAGGCTTCCTTTGGGAGCCTAACTACATCCAGGCTCACCCTGAGCCAAGACTTTCTGTCCCGAGTCCCAAATATTTGGCCAGGCTGCGGGAAATGTCGGCTGGCTTTATTTTTAACGTTATCACCGCTCTGTGCAAAATGCCTCAGGCAGGCAGGCCTAGCGTCATATGCCTTTTTTTCCCCCCTTCTGATTATGAGGGAAGGGATATTGCCTCGTTTATACCCGTTTCTAGCTTCACACGGTAATCTCGTACTCATAACCCCAGACCTAGGTATTGCCTCCCGCAAAGAAATTTCTTCCCAGTTCTGAAAATCTGGTAGATCTTTTATATTTTTCTCTCTTCCCCATCTCTGCGGAATCATGATCCGAACTGGGCAGTTTATGGCAAACCTTTTGTTTTGGGGGTTTCATTCCAGATGGCTCAGCCGAAAGGGCGCCAGAGGCGGTGGAGCCTGCCCTGGCCTGTGCGGCACCCAAGGAAGAGGCTACTGCACCAGAGGCAGCCCTGAAAGGTTAGGGGGTGGGAAACTGGTGTGTAAGGGAGAGCCCAGTGCTGGGAGATGGCCTCATGCCATCAGTGGGGAGGGGAGTAACTTGGCAGCACTGGGCCATGGCCATCCTGATGCCAAGGTGAGACATCGAGGCTTGTTCTCTCTCATCCTGGCTGGGGAATCTTCAGCAAAGCAGGTTCATCCCGATTTTTCACAGCAGCCCATCTCAGGATGGACAGCAAACGGGGGGAACGCAGCTCTCTCCCTACACGTCACTGCACCCAGCAGCCTTCACCAGCTGCTTGGATGTCTCCCTCCCGAGATGCCAGCTCTTAAACTGTCCCTGTGGATCTCCTCTGGTCGTGTGCTGTGTGATCTGCCTTTCTACAGCTCCACTCTCTAATGGGTGGCAAAGAGATGGCAGTGCCGGGTGCTCCAGGCCCGGCTGGGTTGGTTTGGGGAGGCAGGGGGCCTCGCTGTAGTTAACTCTGACAACCTTCAATCGTAAATGTCTACCTTTCCTTCCTCTGAGTTTGGACTGGAATATTAGTGGGTCAAGAGCATTGTTTCTTCTCGCGTCTCTTACAAAAACTTAAGCCCTTCAAAAAGAAATGCTGAGTTGATCTCTGCTTCAGCCTCCTCTGCCACCTCCTGGGTGGGAATCCCACCGTGTTGCTGGGATTCCTTTGTCCCCGCCAGGGTCTCAGCCCCTCCTCTTGCTTCAGAAATAAAAAGCCCAGTTTGGGACTGATGGAGACACCTTTTCTTGCAGCACCATCCCCTGTTTCAGGACTTCGCCAGCCTCCCTGCTCGATCTTCATGAAGACGGTGGAATTCCTGATGAAATTCAATGCCGTCCAGGTCAGCTCAACGCGGAGTGAAGGAGTGGGAAGGGAGGTTTGGTCTCCTTCCCTGGGTTCTTACCAAAGAGCGGGTGGCAAGTTCCAGCAAACCCCTTTCTTGGGCTCAGAGAACAAGCTGTGGCTACCCCAGCTGCCTCACGCGAGAGGGAGCAAGACCACCACTGCCCAGAAATGCAAAACTGTGGCCAGGCAGAGTATTCAGAGCAAAAGGCTGGTCGGGGGGACGCTGTCACCTCAGGCAGGTCGGCGTTCTTGGGCTGCCTCAGCTACAGCACCGCTCGCTGCGGAGGGAACAGCCGAGTCAGGCGGTGCAGATGTGCTCCTCTCTGTACTTTCGGAGATGAGACGCGTTATTGTGATGCTTCCAAGACGCCAGTACTCCTTTCTTGTTTCAGACGCTTGTGTATATCAGAGTAATTTTTATGTCACCTGTGGAATGTCCCTGTCCCACACAGTCGTCTCTGTGGGATCTCTCTGACTGCCACGTTATGCTGTCAGCCTTCATTTTACGTGGCAGGAAGAGTTGCTTAAAGCAAAACAGGACTAGAAGTAATGGAGGTAAATATTCAAAGGAGGCGGGGAAAAAAAAATCTCCTGTCTGTTTTCTGTTTGTGGAAGTGAAATAGTTGCGAGTCAGTCCTCCTGCCGTGTCCTTGTGGGGTGCCTGTGGTTTGCCTGTTTCCCTAACCGCGCCGGCGTGCTCTTCCTCCGCAGTTTGTTCACATGGCGCTTGCCCGCGAGCTGCTGAGCCTTCAGGGAGGTCCCTCCTGCGCATACTACCTGGCGCTGGCCCAGACTTACTTGCTGAAGGAAGATTTCTCCAAATGCGAAGAATGTCTCTGCGAGGCCGTTAGGATCGACTGCATGGTAATTGTCTTGTGTGTTCCCCGGGCGTGCAGCGCGGTGTCCCGAAGCAGGACGCTACCCAAACACCGCAGCAGACACTGCCTGCGTTGTGGCTGTCTGTGAACCGAGAGCCCCCGTTTCATTTCCACTTGAGGAATTCTACTGCTACTCCGCTGCAATTTCTGCAGGGGAGGATAATCATCGCTGATGAACCACATCAGGCTGCGGCTGCAGCGCTGCCCTCCTCATTACCCCGCTTATTACTTGCCTTCTGTCATCTCCTGCACAGACAGGCGGCATTTCTGAGCGAGGACTCCTCTCGCTGCAGCGTCTGCCTTTCTTTTCCCTTTGAACATGTCTATCCTGATCCTCTTTCCCTCTGTTGGTGAGTCAGGCTTTGTTTCATGGGAAACAAGGATGCTATTCAGCAGAGAGGGAAGGCGGCTTTGGAGAGTCAGGTTGAATGGAAGGCAGAGAGGGCTGTGAAGCTGACATCTCCGGATGCCGTTTGTGTACTCAGGATACCTGGGGAGGCTTGCACGGGCCAGGACACCGGGCAAGGAAGGGCTGGAGGGGGCTCCCAGCGCTGTGGTGTTATGCAGGCAGCCCACTGACTTGATTTTAACTCTGTACGTAAAATCTGTCCTGCTATAATCAAACACCGGCCAGCTCTTCCTTTCTGCTGATTACAGGGGTCCCTGTCCCTCTCCCAGGTCTCTGTCCCCTCCCGTCTCCCAGCCACGTCTCACTCCCGGTTTTCTGTGCGCAGAATCCAAATGTCTGGGCTCAGAAAGGGCACCTGTGCTACCTGAAGAGCGACTTCGGTGAGGCAAAGGAGTGCTACGAGCGAGCCATCAGTTTTGTGGAGGATGCTGCGGATATGCACTTCGTCTACCTGCGCCTGGGCTCCATCTACCTGGAAGAGAAAGAGGTGAGGAGCCAGCAGGAGCGGAGGAAGGGAATTTTACACAAAGTAGTAGATTCCCGACCCCAGGTACAAGATGCCATTATTTGTAGCTATAGCCCAGATCTCCCAACGCAGCAAAACCGTGGTGCACTCAACTCCTCGGAGCATGGACTTGTCCTGTTCCTTTGTGCCGGGCTCAGCTGCAAGGTCTCAGGGTGCTGCTGCGCCATTCTCATCATCCTGGCGATGAGGGGGACTTCTACGTGATCCACCCATTTCCCCGCCTGCAGTGCTGCCTCCAGCTCTGTGGCCCCCCACATAAGAAGGACATGGACCTGTTGGAGCGGGGCCGGAGGAGGCCCCGGAGATGCTGCGAGGGCTGGAGCCCCTCTGCTGGGAGGACAGGCTGGGAGAGTTGGGGGGGTTCAGCCTGGAGAAGAGAAGGCTCTGGGGAGACCTCAGAGCCCCTTCCAGTGCCTAAAGGGGCTCCAGGAGAGCTGGGGAGGGACTCTTGGTCAGGGAGTAGAGCTATAGGATGAGATGGAACGGTTTTAAACAGAGGGGAGATTTAGAGGAGATATTAAGAAGAAATTTTCCCTGTGAGGGTGGTGAGCCCCTGGCGCAGGTTGCCCCGAGAAGCTGTGGCTGCCCCATCCCTGGAGGTGTTCAAGGCCAGGTTGGACGGGGCTTGGAGCAACCTGGGCTGGTGGGAGGTGTCCCTGCCCAGGGCAGGGGGGTGGGAACGGGATGGTCCCTTCCAACTCAAACCGTTGTACGATTCCGTGACTGTGTTAGTACCTGCCAGCATCGAGGCACCACGTCGTGGGCAGCGGGCAGGCTCTCAGCGCCCCCCCCCAGCAGCGGTGGGGACGGTGGGTGTCTGAGCCCCACCGGAGATGGGGTGTTTGGCAGATTGCTGAGGAGGGGGGGGCGCTGTCTGCAGAGCGATGTGCTTGATGCAGAGACAAACACCATCGTCTCTCTCCTGGCAGTACGGCCGGGCGAAGCAGACCTACCTGCTCGCCTGCAAGAACTCTGCGTCCTGCCTCACCTGGCTGGGGGTGGGAATCGCCTGCTACAGGGTAAGTGCAATTACCTTCAAGTCGTCTGCGTTTTAATTGGCTCTGTGGCACGGGATGCAGAGCCTGTTTTTGCATGATCCCCTTTATTAAAGTAAAGCTTAGCCGCCTGTGAAACCAATGCCACTGGCCGAGCTGCCACCACAGTCACCCCGAGCTGCTCGTACGGGAGGTGTCAGAGGACAGTCACCCTCTGGGAGCAGCAATCAGTCCCCCCTCGTCCCGCTGCCAGCACCTCCTTCCCCAGGATGTCACGGCAAGCCCGTAATCGGGACCGGGGCTTTGCTCTGAGTGCCTGCCTGCACATGACCTGCGTGTCACCACGAAGGAATTGAGCAGAATGTTAGCAGAGTGGAATCCGGGTGCTTTCCCTGCCCAAAGGAATCCAGCGCCTCTGAAGGGCTGCCAAGGACACCCGGCCACCAGCAGCGCGCTACCTCCCAGAGGTACACCTCGCGAGGTTCCTCCAAGGGAGTTTGGCTGAGGGATGCAAACAGGGAAGGAACTTGAGCTTCTGTTTGCCCCTCGGCCAAATGTGCGCCTCCCGGGAGGCTGCGGACTCCAGCCAGGGAGGCGAGCGGTGGCCTGGGTGCCGGTGGCAGCCCACCGGGCACCAGCTACCCCTGCCTCCCGGGAGCCACCGTGCAGCGGGAAGAGGGATCAGGACCCAAGTCGTGTTTCCCCATGGATCTGGACCGCTCGGCTCCCGGAGGTGAAGGTGTCCGTGCTGCTTTCCTTGCAGCCGGGGGCTGATTTGTAAATTCACTGTATGCTCCCACGGGGGTCGGGAGTCAGCGCCGAGGGGCTTGTGGTCCAGACCGGCGAGCTGGATGCTGGAACTGAGGATAACTGGTTGTCTCTGCCCTAAATCCTTTCCCTGCATCCTTATGAGTGAAACCCTTTCGTTGCACTGATTTCTTCGGCTGTTAGAGCAGACATCAGGGTTCTGAAGCCCTTCCCGCCTGCTCTTTGCCTTTGCTTCACACCTCTCCTTCTCTCTCTCAAGCTGGAAGAAATGGCGGAAGCAGAGGATGCTCTCTCCGAAGCCAATGCCCTAAATAACACCAACGCTGAAGTGTGGGGATACCTCGCCCTCATCTGCCTGCAAGTGAGTGCCCAGCCAGCTACTCCCACCACCAGCCGGAGTCTTCCCGGCATCTGTTCCCGAGCCTGAAAAACATGGTGTAGATCCCAGTGGTAAAAATAGTTTGGGGACCGTGCTGGGATGGCAAAAGCGGCGCCCTTCCTCGCTGCCTGTCATCGCCTGATACACGTATTCCCCCCGCGGCCCGTCCTTCGCGCCGAGCTTTCTTGCAGTACGTTATTTGGCGGAGAACCCGCGGGATGGTTTCCTCAGGGGACGGCTTTTCCTGTCCTTTCCCCCCAGGGAGGACGGCGGCTGGAGGCAGAGCAGTGCTACAAATACACCGTCAAGGTCCGTGTCTCCGCGCTGCCTGCGGGGTCGGCAAGGGCAGGCTGCCGGCCAGCGGGAAGGACTTTCCCTTTTAACCCGCGTGTTTAATTTGACCACGTGGCACAGGAGCTAGGAGGTGTGAAGGCGTGGCGTGGGAAAAGCTGCCCTGGGGGGGGCTCTTGCCTTCGTTTACCGCCCTCCCCTTGTGCCCTAGAGCGTGGCGACCACCCTTTCTCATCCCTGGGGAGTCCCCCGGGGCGGGGATGGCAGCCCCCAGCCGGGGGGGGGGGGTTGGAATGTGGGTGCCCTTGGACTTCCCTGACCGCATCCCCCCCGGCTCTCTCCCGCAGCTGGGCCTGAGGAACGCCGCTTTGCTGCGGGAGATCCGCGCCGCCCAGCAGCGCCTCGGCTTCGGCAACCCGGCGCTCTGAGCCCCCCCCCGCGGGGAGGCGGCACCGCCGATCCCGGACATTCCCCCCCCCCCNGGGAGGCGGCACCGCCGTTCCCGGACATTCCCCCCCCCCCGCCCCGGTCCCGTACCCCCCGCCCACGTGGCGCCGTTCCACATAAACCCCTTTCCCCGCACCGAGGGCTCCGTTTTGCCTCTACCGCCATCGCCCCGCGGCACCGACCCGTCGGGAGTCCCGGTCCCCGTGTCCGCCCCCGCTCCCGGGGGGGGGGGG
>RSEF01000014.1:17016110-17037884 GCA_003993805.1 Himantopus leucocephalus | reverse complement strand
GTCCCTGCCCAGGGCAGGGGGGTGGGAACTGGATGAGCTTTAATGTCCATTCCAACCTAAACCATTCCACGACTCTATGATGACTGCGGCGCCTCGGCAAGCCTCCCAGCCCATCCTGCCAGCAGCCGCACTGCCCTGAATCCTGAGCAGAGCAAGAGGGGAGAGGATTTGGGAGATAACGCAGCGCTTTGAAGAATCAACACGAAAATCCCAGCGAGGGCGTATGTGCCTGGGCAGGACACGGAGATGAAGCATGCCCGCTCCTCTTCCTCCCCTGCAGCCGACTGTCCCGCTGCGGGCTGCAGCCCCAGGGATGGGGACAAGTTTCCACAAGAGGGCACGAGTCCCCTCCTCACCAGCCAGGACAGGGCTGTCACCACTGCAGCCTGCGGCTCTGCTTCCCGCAGGCTGTGCTGTCACAGAGAGATTCATTAGGGGGTTTGTTAATCCCAGCTTCCAAGGCAAACACCGGGAAGCTGCACGGATAGCGGTACGGGGTAGCGCTGGTCCGAGGCGAGGTCTGCAGGGACTGGAAGGCAGAAGAAGCCGATTTGCTCGTTACATGAAACAGATGTCACATAAGCCCTTCGTGTAAACTGCGAATTTCAGCTCGAGCCACGTGAGAAGCCAGAAACACAGCACACACGGTCCCCCGAGCACACACGGTCCTCACCTCCTCAAGTCTCTCAATGTTGGCTTTTAAACACGGGACGCAGGATCTCAGCTCGCTGTTCTCGTCATCCAGCTGCTGCAGCCTGCAACAGCAAAGGGACGTGTAAAAAACTCACCCAAACATCCCAAGCGTAGGAGACTTGGTTGAAACATCGCTAGGAATATTAAACCAGGACCTGCTTGAAGGCAAGCCGGCACTGATTTATCGTTTCAAAGCAAATCCTGTGTCATGGCTTGGGCCGGAATGGCCACTGAAACTTCCGCTATTTCTACTCCCAGGGGAAAGAGAGGGACATCCGCACAATTTCTGGCGAGTCTGCTGTCCAGTGCCATGCCCTCCTCAACGCTATTTTTTACGCCAAGTGCTTCACCGTTCCACGGGTAAGCCTCAGCGCTAAGCACCAAAAAGCAGACACGTCGCCTGGGCAGAGTCAGAGGGTTCAGAGAGGGCTTCAGCTTTGCATTCTCCAGGTAAAGTCACATCGATTTGTCACGGTAACCGTCCTACTACAAGCCCGGTAAAAAAACCCTCACTGCCTTCATTTACTGCAAGGGTTGAACAATAGGAAAATACATTCTGGAAAAGCAGCAAGAAATACCCCATAAAAAAAAAAAAAGAGTTAAATAAATGCAACCTCTCCCACACCAGTTTTTCCTTTGGAAGCCAACAGGCAGCATGAAGCACCCTGTCTGGGACACTGCCTGTCTGACAGCTCTTCCTTCCCAGACATTTGCCTGTTGCCGTGAAGGCGGAAAACATCTGAGCATCAACCGTATTTCCACGGGTCATTCACGGGAACAAGCGCTAAGAAACCACCTCTCCGCTCACACGCTGCGGGGCAGCCCCACGGCTGGAGAACGTGAGCTCAATTCAGGCTGCGTCAGGGAAATTCAAATAGTCTGAGACCAGGTTCACGGAGAGGCTCGATTTAGGAACGAAGGCAGGAGAAGCAGCCAAAACTCAGGGTTTATAATGACTTCAGTTATGACTTTAACCGTGTTCAACTCACTCTCTACCGCACTCTGTGTCCCCAAAGGCTGCGGTTGCAAAGCGTCAGCCTGTACACGTATTCCAGCGTGTACACGTGGGTCCAGGAGACCTGCCACCACCCAGCCCTGCCCCAGCCCCACCTGGCCTGCAGGTTCTCAATCTCAATGCTCTTCTCCCTTTCCATTTTGCTCAGCAGCTCCCTCTGCTTCTTGATCTCCTCCAGGAGTGTTTCGTCAGCTCTCAGCTCCTGCTCCTTCAGCTGTTCCTCGAGAGCGTTTGCTCTGCGGAGAGGAGAGAGAGGATTAGCAGCTCCTGACGGCTCACCCCCGGCACGCTGCCGTCCCAAGGGAGGGATCAAACTCACTTCCCGGCCTTTCTCCCACCCCACAGAATAACTGGGAGAAGGAGACCGTGAAACACAGCGAGGTGTCAGGGGAAGCGCAGCCACTGCTGCCTCAAGCGGCGCGTGTACAAGGGCTTCACTTCGTCCCAGCAGATGCAGTGGGAGCACAACACAGTCCATGGACACTACTGGTGACCAACACGACAGTCAAATAAAATAAGCCAGGTGGCGCATGCTGGTATTGTCTCTGGCTACTTTTTTAAGTCTTCAGGCTCTATCAAAACCCTTCGTAAGAGGGAGGCCAGCAAAGGGGTGAGGTGAGTGTGAAAGCCCAGTGATCATTTCGTAAGTCACAGCATCACCCAGCACGAGCTGCTTAACGGGAAGCTCATCCCAATCCTCCTCCCTTTTCACTCTCCCATTTTCCCCAACACAAAATACGGGATCTGCAGGTCAATTTTTCTCTGCCCGCCGGCATAACTGCAATTTCCACGGGGTCCCGAGGCTGTGACAGCGCAGGCGGTGGCCGCGTTTGCTCAGACAGGGCAGAGGTATTTGCCAGCACTCCCACCTGCCCTCCGGAGCGGGCAGAGGTAGCCCAAACCCCTGGACCCAAAAAATCACCCACCCAACCCCAGCAGCGGTGCGAGAGCCGAGGTTCGCTCGGAGGCTGGTGCGCTGGAGGTTACGCAATCGCTTCGCACGGGCAGGCGGGGAAGGCTTTTGCCAGATGAACCCACCCTTCAACCAGCAACGAGCACTCGCGGGGCTTTACTTGATTAAAAGCCGACTGACACTTCTGGGCCAAGCTGCTAAAGTGAAAACGTTTCCCCCGCTGCAAAGTTCAGCGGGGCTTAGGGAAACCTTTGTTTGCATCGCTCCGTTCCCCGACACGATTGTTACTTAACAGTCTTACAGCCCTATAGATAAACTCCGGCCGGGTTTATCTGCCGAGGGTAAATACGCTGCTGGAAGAGAGAAGCCTGCCAGATTAGTAAAGGCAGCGATTACATCAAGTGGGATCCGAAGGACTACACCCCAGCCAGGATCCGAAAGCAACAGGATCAAGGCTGGTTGCGGGGAGGGCAGAGATGGGTAGCAGGGACCCTGCTGTACCTCCCGCCCAGATCTAACGGGTGAGATAAGGGCCGGAAAGAGTCTATACAGGGCGAGTATGTTCTCCTCCTGGAATGGGAAGCTTTTCAAGGAGCATGACCCCCCTGTGGTCCTCTGAATCAACCCCTGGAGCTCCAGAGAGACCTTTCAGGGTGGACACACAGACAGCGGGCAGTGCATTAAAAAAAAAAGATATTAAAAAAGACCTAAAAAGCACTATAAGTGAGCAGAATACTGCAAAGGAGAGAGATGCCAGCAGGTGGGCCATTTGTCCCAGCTGAGCTGCCAGCAGTTTCTCGAGCTCCTGGGAATTCACCAGAGACCCAGAAAAACGCACGCAGGATGCTGTGATCCCACACACAGCCCTCGTGCAGCCCGAACCCCGGCTGGATTTAACCACGGCCAGGGCGGGATCGGATCGTCGAGGGCAGAGCTGTGAAGCTTTCCTGCCGTTTTCTGGCTGTGTCTCTCCTCTCCTGCTGCCTCCTTTCCCCGTGTGCTCTGGTAGCGCCGCAGCAGCTCCTGCCTGCGTGCAGGGGGAAGGCACGGCGTGCTGCAGCAGGCGCAGGGGGTAAGGAAAGGCACCGCTGGCGATGCTAAGCTGGATTTTGGCCACGGCACAAGCCGGGCTCCCTTACCTGTGCACGAGCTGCAGGTTTTCCTGCTTGAGGCGGCTGTGCTGCTCGCCATTAGCAGCCGTGTCCTTCTCCAGCTCCGTCACCCGCTTCTCCAGAAAGACCACCTGCGCCACAGGAGAGGGGAGGATCAGTCACCCCGTGCTTAAACCCGCTGGCAAAGCCGCCCCAAGTGTCGGAGCAACTCCCACCACCTCCAGCGCACCGTGCGGGTGCTGCCCGCTCGCTTTGGGGCTGCCTCAGTTTGTCGCACCGATTCAGAGCCGGTCGCCCCGACACAGCTCCCGGCATCACCTGCGTCCCGCTCTTCAGCGCGCAAGGCAGCCTGAGCCGCAGGAGGCATCGCTGCGGCTCGCTGCTTAAAAACGGACGGCTGCCACTGGAATCGGGTAGCCATGCCTCGATTTAAACCATCTTTTTACACCCAGGTTTCTGGGGTTTTGATGTCTCCCATGTACCAATACCAGGCCAAACACTTCACTCTTTCCTTTCGTCGCACTCTTCGTGATAAAAGCCTACGCAGAGGTCTAGAGGGATCCCAGCTGGACCACCAGAGCTCTGCTGCGCCCAAGTGCAGCCCTGAGGCTGCGGATAACCTGAAAGCAGGACTGAAACACCCTGCGTTCACAGCTACATGTAAATAAAGTCACGTAGGATGAAACAACGCCATCCTGGGCAGGATCAGAGATGAGCGTTGCCTCCGTGTACCTATACCGGGCTTATTTCAGCTGCCTTCGCATTTTCATTCATTTTCCCTAAATAGTGCCCGACTTTGAAGAGCAAAGGGGGGCAGGAGCGCCCCTCTGCTTCCCACTCAAGCAAGAGTGTGGGCAGGTGGGGAAGCACAGAAGGACAGAGTTCGTGGTCCCCAAAACCCCATTTATAGCCGTACAAGAACAATGACAAAAGGCAGGTAATTGGGAGCACGTCTGCAAAACCCGAAGCATCGCTGCGGGGAGAAGGGCAAGCGACATGCAAGCGTGTTAAAAAGAGAAACATGCAGAGACACAAGGCCTTTCCCAGAAGCGCGTACGTGGTTTCCCAAGCCAGATGCCTTCAGGACTGTGAGTGTTTTATCCAACTTTCAGACTTGGAAAAACATTGGGTTTTTGCATTTTTTTTTTTTAAAGGTCTTCTATGTATTCTAATTATACCCAAGTGCAGCCACACACATATGTATTTCTCTTTCACATGCTGCTCCATGAAGCTATTTGTGATTCCAGAATTAAAAAGCCATTTTCAAGGAGTTTTGGGATTGCAGCAAATGCTTATACAAGCCACAACTCACCTATCTTTACCTTTCCTGCTTTCCCTTAGCTATTTTTACCTAGGGGGGCTCAAACGAAAAGCCTTCTTGTGCTCCTGCCCAGTTCCCATCTTGCCCTTTTCTCGTAACACCCCAGTAAAACCCAACAGGCCCAGCACAAAATCAGCTTTTGTATCCTGACGGCACGAGCAGCAGCGGCAAGAGCGCACCAAGGAAAGGAAGTCCTTGTTTCGCATCAGGTGACTTTGCTCGTCTCAGAAAAGCAGAAATCGGGAACATCTCATTACGCGAAGCAGAAGTGAAAATACAGCCTGCAAACAGCTACCCCCTCCTCCCGGGGAGCTGGAGGGAAGTCCCCCTCCCTGCAAGCGGGGCAGCACACCTCCATCCCTGGGAGAAGGCACCAGTGCCACCTCCTGACTCAACGCAGGACCTCTGCAATTCGACTCGGAGCGCTCTTCCTTCTCCATCCCCTCGGTGCGGAGGGGTTCGTTCGTATGTCCCGCCGGCACTGAGCTACCCGGTGCCAGCTGCGCAGGAAGAGAAGCCGCAGCCCAACTCCTGCCTGGGGGGTCTCGGAGCCTTGCAAGCCACTACATGCTCCAAGACGGCGCAGACAGCATCGCTCTTACCTTGTCCGTGATGTCCTCTTCTGTACACTCCAGCGTATCCCGGTAAGAGTCCTCCATCACCCCCACGGACAGCGCGCTCGTCTGATGCAACTGCCTATAACAGAGACAAACCACCCCAACCCACAGCAACACCAACATTAGAGCGACCATCGCAGGACATGGCAATTCCAGATGACAACCGCTATTACAGGATACGGTCCCTTCTCTCCCCTCCTCAGCTGCCACCTCCTTTTCCAAGGGGATTTAATAGCACTGCTCCTTCTTGGGCCGCAGGATTTACAGCGAAGGATGGCGTGGGCCAGCTCCCCGGCAGAGCAGCGGTCCTTCTCACCACCGAGTTCTCCAACAAGCTCACCGCCTCGGTGCGCCCGGCTAACAGGGCTGAGCGGGTGGCTGCTTACCGGCCGAAGGAACGCGCCCCGCGAGGGGAGCGCAGACGTGGACACATGCCGCTGGGACTTCATACTATGATCATACGTTCTCGCTCTTTGGAATGGGACGAGATAAGAGCTCATTCTTTTCACTTTCTTTCTTTATGAACGTACCACGGCCACGCGTTATCCAGCAAAGGACAGAGTACTCTGCTCTAGCAGCTGATAAGGTTAAGAAGAAGGGGAGGCAGCGGGTGTAAGGGGAGGGAGGGGAGAAGAAAAAAAACCCCTGAACCTGTTGTGAAACACCCCAACCCACCTCCCCTCACCGGCCACGACAGCCCCGAGCGAGCTAATCATTAGCAAGGCCTTGCGACATCGGTGTCCGCAGCGATCTAAAGGACATCCCTTGGAGGAGGCTGATCTGCGCTAAATCCTCGTGGTATCGCTGCAGATCAGCTCCATCGTCTCGTGGCACGAGAAACTGCTACTGCCACGGGGAGGGGTCGTTGTCTTCCAGCTCCGTCAACCCCAGGCAGATGCCACCTGGAGAAAACCACCCTGCTCTCCCACTGCAACTCAAACGAGGAGCAGCTTCATCGACCTTTGAAGCCAGCACCGCTTTGGAGCGGGAGGTGAACGAGAAAACCACAGAGGTCTCTCTGAACCCCAGTTTTTCCCGCGGAATTTGTAACGTGGCCTCTCAAATTCACCCTGCTACGCAATATGCTCAGGCACATATTCACGAAGCATAACTGGCATTTACCGGAGAGACCACAGCTGAGTACCGGCCTTATTTTGCATCCTCATCCTGAGTATATATTTAGATTCTAAAGTCTCGGGCACATTTGCCATTTAAATCATGCCAAGCACAACAGGGCCTAAGCAGCTGAGATTTCTTGGCACAAGCAGGAACCTGGATAACAAAAATCAGGAAAAGAGCCCTTACCAAAATAAAATCAATTTCCTACAAGCAAATGCTTTGGCGTTATTCAGTAATTACAGTATCTGCAACAAAGGGCTTGCTTAGGGCTGATCTGAAGGATCTGGCTCTACTCTGCAGCAAAACCCTCTTATCTCTCGTTATCACAAACTACACTCGACTGCTCTTGAATTAACCAATATTTACTTAAGCCCACAAGTCCCGGCCTCAGAAAAGCATCTTGCAAACGCAAAGGGCCAGGAGGGCTCAATCCCCCATACGACAGGGCATCTCCATCCCCCAAAAGTTTAACTCAAATCCTCCCCAGATTCGCTCTGCCAGACACGGGATGAAAACTAGACCTAAAACAAGAAACCTGGGGACAGGCTGCTCCCTTCAACCCTTCTTTCCTGCCAGTGTTTTTAACAAACATCTAGAAAGTAAGATGAACGGAACTAGGAAATGTAATATCAAGGACCCGCTTCCTTGCCAGGAGGGGAAACGGTGCCAGGGGAGACTTGCTGACCGCAGGAAAAGCGGAGAAGGGAAAGGTGTGAGAGCGCGGCTGGGACGTGCAGAAGCTTCTTGGGTTAGCGGAGGGAGCAGCCCGAGTGCCAGGGCACGGGGGTACCACCATCACCCGAATCGAGCTGCCGATTCCTCTGCAGCACCTCTGCCGCGCTCGGAAACGAGCTAAGAGAAAGCCACTAACGGCGGAGGGCAATCTCCCTCCCGAGCGGGGCAGAGGCAGGCGGGACAGTTAAAGATAAGCCTCAGTATATTCTTAAACACACCACGACACGGGAAGAGGAGGGATGGCGAAGCTGGGAAAGGAAAGACGGGCACCAGACGGCATTGAGAGGGGATGGATCCTCTGCCCCAGAGCAAACTCTGCGGCTTTTCTTGTGCAGGCAGGGATAAAAACGCCCACGAGGAAAGGGCAACTGGCACCACACGAGATGGTCCCGCAGGACACAGCGTTAAACCCCAGGGTGGGGGTTACCTGCAGCCGCCCCCGGGAACTCCCCAAAGCCCCTGAGCCAGCTCCTGCCAAGTCAAGCGCTGAGGATTAATTACACTGAGACAGAACCAAGAGCGTTGGCGAAGGTGGCCGGCTTTTTTGGGGTGCCGGAGAAATCCCTCTGAGCAGGTGGTACAGCCCAGTCCAGTCCTGTAGAGACCCACGACGGTGACGCTGGGGAGGAGACAGCCCCGCCAGGCAGTCCAGAGGGACGTGCCCTTCTAGAGACCCCTTCCCCACTCCACGTGCCCCCCGCTAAGGCACCGGCAGGACGGAGGTGGGGGGGGAAAGCACCCCTACTTTTGTCCTGGAAGAAATCAGGGTGACGCCAGCCTCCGAGCTGCGCGCAAGAGTGAAAAAAAAAAAACCCAAACCCATTTCCAAAAAACCAGCTAGCGCAAACTATATCAGAATTCAACCCGCTTTTCCCCAACACGGCCAGAAGTACGCCGCCGCAAACTTATTCCGACAACCTTCCCCCCGCGGGCCCGGCAGCTGAGCGGTAATACGAGTACGAGCTTACCTTGCTACCTTCTTGCTTGAGAGTCGTTTATTCGGACTGCGAAACGAAATAAAAACAGGAAAGAGTTAGGAAAGCTGACAGTGGAGAAAGCAAGGGAAACAGGAAACTTTAAGCACTCCGGGGCACGTCCTTCGCCGTGGCAGGGGAGCGCCCAGGCAGCATGCACCACCCGCACGGCGCGGCCACCCCCGGCGAACGGCAGGCGAGGAAACCGTTCGCGTCATTGAACAACGCGGCGATAACCGACCGAACGGACTAACGCCGCAGAAAAACCTCACCGCTTCCAGCACCGGCATCCCCTCACCGGCTGATCCCTGTCCTGAAAACCGATCCCTAAGGGAAAGTGCTAAGAATAGCAGGGAGTTTGGTGGGCTTCAGCCCGGAGCCGACGGCAGCTCGAGCTCCGTCTCCTGCGCCCCGCAGCACCCCAGTCCTCCTGCCACCCCCTCCCGGGACCTCCCTGCCCGGCGGCTGCGGGACACGGAGCACCTCCTGCCTGCGAACGGGCACTTCCATCCTTCCGTACGCCGGTTTGCGCTTCGCCCAAAGATTATTCTCGCTATGTGGCTCTGGATCACTGGAGAGTCGCTGCCTCCTCGTAGCTCAGAGATTTCAGGCGTCCCTTTCTGGATTTTAAGCGGGGGCACTGTTATAACCGCTGGGGAGGGGTCCGAGCTCTCCTTTTGATAAGTGACGGAGATCACACACCCCGGCCAGCTGCCACCATACCACAGCGGTCAGGATTTAGCTAACGCTCAGCGTGAGCCAGGGTACGAAGAGCCAAGGTCTGCGTTCCCCTGCGCCTGGGGCTGTGGGGTCTCCCCGCTGAGAAAAACAACAACAACAACAACAAAAAAAAAAGGGCTTTTTCAGAAACGGCTACTTGCTAAGATGCTCCTTCCAGTCCTTTGGTGGCGACTGACGAAGCTGCACGCTAGCGAAGCAAGCGGGGCTTGGGTCTTGTCTTCCGTCCAAACACACACTGTTGTCAAACAGATGTCACCGGGACGCGTCGGGGACATGGAAATCATCGCTGAACGGTGACAGCAAGCACGGCTCTAGCCTGAGCGGAGATGCAGCGATCGCATTCCCTGGTGCTTAGCTCAGTTTAATGAAAAAGAAATACATAAAAATCACCTGGGAGCTCATTCCTGCCTAGAGCTGCAACAGTTACATTAGTTCTTAGAAGGAGGAATTAAAAATAGNTAAAAAAAGCTCAGGATAATTTTTTTTTTTTAAAAAAAAAAAAAAAACCAACAATGACCGAGCAGGGGCTGTCGTTGGAGTTACGAGCCCTCGTGTCAAACTCCAGATTCCCAAGGAGTGCAAGAGCCTCTGCTGGCCGGGCTTCAAGGACGCTCGGCGCCCGCCCCAGGGGAGGAGGTCAGGCCCTCGTGTTTGCCAGCAATTGCAACGAGTCACGTATGTCCCCAGCACCGGAGAGAGAAAATAATATTTTTCTCTTATCGGAAAGCAACGCCGGCACCTGCGGGCCTCTCTGGAGGGGATGAGACACACACCGCCTCTGCTTCAAGGGCATTAAAACAAAACGTACTTTTACAAAACTGGTTCATCGCAAGCTCCTGGCGGATTTCTTCCCTGCCTTGCCACACCACGGGCTCAGGCAGCAGTGCCCCGATGCCAGGACCAGGTTCGCCACCTTCTTCCAAGCGTAAAACGCTGCGTATACACCCACAGCCTCCAAAAGTGAGGCCGTTACACGGCGGCTTGGGCTTCACCCCAGCTGTTGGCATCCTCTGGAGCGGGGGTCTTCAGGCTTTGCCTCCCAGGCACGGTACGAAGCTGCTTGGTTCAGAATTTGGTCCAGTTTCTGCCGCTTTCTTCGCCTGTGGTCTAGGACTCGTCCCCTTGCACTGAAGGCTTCATGTTGCTGGCGACGCTGGGAGCAAACAAGAGGTCCCGCCACGTCCCGCGTGCTGCACGGGGACATGTCTCACGTCCTCACCGCAGAGAGGGTGGGCAACGTCCCTTCCATCGCGTCGGTGCGCAGGGGCACCTGGAACAAATTCCCAGCAAGTCTGTGCACGGGGAAACCCTGAACACTAGACGGAGGAACCATACTTACTCGCCCTGAGCCCAAAGGGCACACGTTCAATCAAAACCTACGGAATTCCCACCGCGACACCACGGGACGGGGAAACCTCCTCTGGAAATCCCATCCATCACAGGAGGCTCCGAGGTGTTAGTTCAGCTTTGCAGGTAAATTTGGCAGAGGAAGCCTGAAATGGAGCGGGGCTACTGCTGCATCCAGGGAAGTCCAGCGTTCTGCTTAAAAACTACATAACCTGAGACTCATCGCTGACCCTCAAGGCCTCCAACAGCAATGACAACTCTTCACTGGAGAAAGAGAAAGGGAGAAATGTACTTTTCCCCTTAAAAAAAAATGTATGGTCAAGCTCCTATTTGTTTTCCCATATATAGCCCAGGAGAGCTCCCGTGTCACCCTGTCCCTGTAGAGGACAGTTAAGAGCCCAAGAGCACGACCAAAAACAAGGCTTGAAAAAGCCCACCAGATGCGAGAAGAATGATTATCACTAACGCCACCATCCTTCCGCTCAGTGGGCTGCAAACAGGTCTGCAAAAAACAAACAAAGAAATATAGGAATCCCTCCCCACTTGTCAAATCAGCAGGTCCGGCTGCTGGCTGGTAGATCTCAAACGTCACATTCAAAAAGCTCGTGAAGTTTCTACGCAAAGGCCCCGGCGTCTATCACGTCTACCCGGCGAGTGGTGGCACGCAGGAGGGCGGGCAGCTGGCGAAGCTGGGCGAAACAAGAATTTACTGCTGCAAAGCGACAGTGTCCGCAGGAGAGGTCCCACAGAGAGCAAGCGGATGTTTCCAGGTTACTGCTGCAGCGGGAGGACGGGCTCTACCCGCCCTTCCAGGTTGAAGCAGCAACTCAGGCGTGTCTCCACGCTGGGCATCACCGGCCAGAAGACCTGGCAGGCTTTTCCGTGGTGACAGAAATACTGTACACGATCAGCTTACGGCTTTAAGTCCTGATATAAGGACTGCATCACTTGGACCGGGGAGAAGCACCCAGCGCTCAGCAAGACATGCAAAGAGGCCGCCCAGAGAGGAAGGGAAGACTCTCATCGTCTGCCAGCATCCGTGGCTCAGACTAAGGGAAACACGTAGCGATAGGACGAGGGGGAATGGCTTCAAACTGGAAGAGGGGAGATTTAGATTAGATATTAGGGAGAAAATTTTCACTTTGAGGGTGCTGAGGCACTGGCCCAGCTGTGGCTGCCCCATCCCTGGAGGTGTTCAAGGCCAGGTTGGACGGGGCTTGGAGCAACCTGGGCTGGTGGGAGGTGTCCCTGCCCAGGGCAGGGGGGTGGGAACTCAATGGTCTTCAAGGTCCCTTCCAACCTAAACCATTCTATGATTCTGCTCACCCTCCATAAAGTCATTACAACCTTTATCACCTGGGGAGGCTCACCTTGGTGAAATTCATCCCCTCTCGCAACCAGGACAACGCACCAGCAAAGGAAAGCTGTGCAAGACAAGGAGAGTCTTCCCTTCCAGAACGTCATTCCCCGACACTGAAACGGCCACACACAAGCCCAATTACCTATTCATTTCAAGATCATTCAGGCGAGCAGAAAGATCCTCGAGGCGGTTGATTTGTTTGTGGCACTGGCTACAGTAAAACTCAAATGCTTCATCTGCGATAATGCTGTGCAGTTTCGCAGCGAGCGGATTGGTGCTAGAGAAATCACAAGGGTCATTTTACCAGGACAGAACAGACAGGGTTGATTTTCATCCGTGGCTTCCAGAAGCTGAGGGTATGTTGGGGCAGGGGAGCTTCTGGCGCGAGATGCAAGACTTGCCATTAAAAACGTTAGGGCGGATTGGGTCACCTCCCCCTCCTCGATTTTCGAAGCCAAATCGCGGTGAATACGGAGTTGCCATAAATTAGCAGGATTTCCACCGCCCCCCTCCCAGAGACTTCGAGCTTGGCCCGCGTTTCCAAACCCCCGTGCCAGCTGGCTCTTGCGGAGGACCCCCTGAGAGCCCCGGGAAGGCAAGGTGCATGCTTTCCACAAACCTACACGACTATAAAGTTTATTTTCCGACACGATTTTCCAAGCAACCTGGTCTCGGGAGGCTCTAGCAACGGTCCTGGTTTGCCTCGGGTAAATGCAGACCGAAGTCACACACCGCTGGACCGGGCGCCACGAGCGAGAGCCAAATCCTTTGGTCGGTCGCACCGTTTTCCAAGGGGATGCTTTAAAAAAATAGAGCATCAGGGCTGCTGCAGACCCACCGTTAGTAAGGCAGAGAGTCAGGTTTTTATTGCAAAGAGCTCCCCTTTTAAGCTAAACTCAAAAAGGCGGTTGCGATCCAACTGTCCGCTAAGCACAGCGAAGCTAAGCGGCAGCGTCGCCTTACTGTAGGGAACATCATTTGGCAAGGGGACGTGGGGGTCTACAGGACTTTAACAGCCTGGGGAGCTAATGGGTCCGCTCAGCGTTTCATTTTCGGGTGCCGACGTGGAAAGCAAGCAGCCGAGGCATTCACCGGCACGTGGCAAACCAGGGAGCCCTCTCCCCCACCTGCCGTGACTCGGGCAGGACAGAGTTTGGCCAAGGGATTCCGAAGAGCCAAGAGTTGGAGGTACTTTGGGGCCAAATCTACACCACAAATCCTTCCCGCGGGGAAAACACGCTTCTGGAAGCCACGGACTTTAATCAGAGAAAGGTTAATAGTGAAAAAAACAAAGCAGTTCAATAAGACAGACAGGTAAAGGTGTGAGCAAACACAAGCAAGCTTAAAACCAAAAGGCATCCGAAAGGGCCAGTCAACCCCGTGATACAGTTCCACACTGGCAAGTCCTGGCCCGGGAGACGCTGAGTGCCCGGGACACCCCAGGAGGGGTGTCCCCTGGCTCCAGCACCTTTGCATAACCCCTCATTGACGTGTTTTTGGGTGGCAGTGGGGTGTCAACAGCCCAGCCACCCCCGGGGTCAGGCCTCTGAGTTTGTGCCGTCTGTACAGTATTTCCGAGCCCCCTTAGAACAGGTAACGGGCCAACGGTAAGTGCCAAATTGCTCATCTTTTCCCGTTCCTGGAAAAAAAAAATAAATTGAAAAACATTCCCCCGACCCTCTAGGGCAGGTTTGGACCCAGCAGTCAGTTGAGCTGCTCAGGCTTTGCGCAGGGTAAGAGGCGACAGAAGCTTTGTGGCACCTGGAAGAAGCGACGTGCCCGTTTCTGGGCGCCGTCCCCGCTGCACGTCAGCCCCGCTCAGCGTGTCCTCCTCGCTCCTGCCGGCAGGCAGAAACGGCTCACCCGGCCGGGCGCATCCCTGGGGGAGGTGTGAACCCGAATCTAACCGGTATTAAGCAAAACGGGAAAAGACGGGTAGAGGAGAACCCACAGGCCGGCCTGGCAACTCTTCGGGTGCGTGCAGATAGACTTGGCCTCTGGCTGCGTTGGTTGCTTGCCCGTGGAGTGGGCGAGAGCTCCACCGCGCTGCGCCTCGGGGCGTCCCCACCTACCCCTCGTGGCAAGCCGCCACGCTTCTGCGCCACGTGCAGCCTTCCCGCCTCCTCCCTCCACCTCGGGGAGTAACGTTCGTCTTCCGCGGGTCATCGGTGCTTACCGACGCAGCCCCGTCGGCAGCCGAAATGGGTGCCCGCAAGGAGCTTTTCCTGGCAGTTGCCACTCATTTGCCACCAAGCGTCGCAGAGAGACTTCTCTTACCGGATGGCTGTGCCAGGGAAGAGGCGGCAACCCAAGAGGAGAGATGGCAAAACACACACACAGTAGGACTAAGCAGGAAAATGTGATGCCCCATAGCGTTCCCTGAAGGCTCTTGGGTGAAGGATCTTCACCTCTGGTGAAGATCGGGAGCTGTGGCAGGAAAATTTGTCGACGTTATTCCCACTTAGAGATTCTTGTGACACGGAAAGGGTGCGTGGCGATGTGACCGTTGACAAGCAATAGCGTTCCTCGTATTCAACCCACAGCCGACGACCCCGTTCAGCCTGAACTAGAGATGTCCTGTAGTTCTTTAAGGTTTGACTACGTTTGAACGCACCGAGGAGGCAGGGCTGGGTTCAGAAAAACAGCACAATCTTGGAGAACGATCGGCTAAGGACCTTCACGCACGCAACGATAATCCAAGGGAAGGGCTAGACCTCAAAGGCATGAGGAAATCCTCCGTTTCAAACAGAACCGCATTCTTAACTCCGGAGTTTTTGCAGGGTTGATCTGCAGCCTGCCTCCCTAAGCAAGCCCCAGCAGCGAGTCTCCAGCACAAACCACCAAGAGCTGCGCGGCCACGTGCCGAGAGAACCCCTCCCGGCAGAGGAAAGATGCTGCAGAGCACGATCCGGTGGATAAGATCCAAAGAGACAGAGCAGCAGAGGGGAGACGGTGCCCTGACAGAGCAAGATTTGAACGCCGGGAGCGTAGGTAACCTGGGAGCTCCGGACTGACGTTAAAGAAAAAGTGTAACTGATTTCAAAGCTCTTTTAGCCGAGTATTTTCTTGCCAGGAGCCTTCTGGACTAGGTTGGAAGCCCACACTCAAAAAGAAACTCAAAATGGACATTAAGGCTGGTTTTTATCCGGGAGCGCTTCCTATGCTGCAGCAGCAGTACAGACGGCCGTACCAGGGAATTCTGCACAGTGCAAGCAAAGGACAAGCGCGGACGAGCGACGTGTCCCTTCCACTGCAGGGTATCCCATCACATCAAGCGCCGGAGCACCATTTTCCTGACGTAACGGGGGGTTAGGCATGCTTTTGCAGCAACGCGGGTTTAGTTAATGTCTTCAAAATCGCTGTTGCACCAGCAAAAAAAAAAAAAAAGTCAGCCCTGACCTGCAGCAAAGCGCAGGTGTGGAGATGTGACAGCAGCTCTTCCCTGTCAGCCCTCTGCCACCAGAATGGCCCAAACTCTAAGACAGGATTTGGGAAACTGGTGGAAAACAAGCGGACAGCAAAAAAACTCACCCCCAAAAACATAATGACAAGTTTATACTGCTGCAGAGTCACAAACACACATCGTCCCAAAGGAAAAAAGTATGTTCTTGTCTTCAACACAAGCGTGCGGCTGGCAGGGACCGCTCCTGCCTCGTGCAGAGGAGCGCTGCCCAACGGAGGAACACTTCCCCGGTGTCCTCTGTCATCACAGAGACTCTGTGGGCTGCAGCAGTGGACGATCATTCCAGTTTTTACATTTTTTCCTTAGAAAGTAAGTATTGACGGGGTTTTGTACTGTCATACCAGCTCCTCGGTTCACCCCGCAGGGGCTGGCAAGCCAACGTTCGCCTGGCTGCAGACCCTAAGGCGAGGAGCGCAGGAAAACGCGACAGCGCGCTTCTTGCTCCGCGCATCCCTTTAGGCTTCCTAGAGAAGGAAGGCTGCCGCGGCTTGCACGGATCCAACCAAGCATCGTATCAAAGCCAAAAGTACAAGCAGAGAGAAAGTAAACAATAAATATGTCATCCAACAGGACCAGGGGTAATGCTGCACGGTGTTTTTCTCTACTGGAAGGTTCTGTAAGGAGCCACATCCCTAAATTATAGAGGTGGAAAGGTGATGCTGCCCTGGATGCGTGTGAAACGCAGGCTGCTCTCCCCCCTGCTGCCGGGCGCCAGCGCCTCTGGATGCGAGGGCGGGCACTGCTCAGGAAAAGGAAAGACCGAGGGAGGCATCTCCTCGTCCACCTCCCAGCGGATTATCCCGTGGTATCCCAAGTTTGCCAGGAACTCCCTCTCGCAGGCCGACTGCTGTGCAAACCCAAAGGAAAGACCTCACACCCACAAAGCCTAGGCGAAGCCACTAAGCAAGTGAAACCGGTTAAAACACGGCCAGCGCAGCGCTGAGCGTTACCTGGGAGAGAGGAACGAGGAGCTGGTAAAGCTGCTTTCCCCATTACACAAGCTCTCGGAGAACAAATCTGCTTCATTCCCTTCTCCGTAATCCTCAAAATGCTCCTCTCCGCTAATGACCGTCACGATGGAGTGGCTGAGGTCCGAGCCCAGGGGCAGGTCGTGCGGATGGGATCTGTGGGAGCAGAGAGGAAGACGTTAGAGGGTGGCCACCGCAGCGGCCTCTCCGATTGCCCACGCTACATCCACCTTCCAAAATCACGTCCCCCATTTCGGCAGCTCTTCCTTACGGCGCAATTCACCCCCGTGCCTTGAACACCGAAGGGGCAGCTCAGGCACCACCGGCAACTTTGCAGCGATTTTTTTTTTTTTTCACAACAAACCAACACTTTTTGCTTGGTGTGACCCAAACACGCCCTAAATGTGTTTCAAGTTACATCGTCAGCCTACACGCCGGGCTCACGCTCGCCGTATAATCCTATCAAGAGCCCAGCGCCGGCGTTTAACACTGTAACCCCCCCCATGACACAAATCCCGCGTGTTCACGGGCAGCTGCCAAACCCGGCAGCGACAGACCCCCGGCAAGACGAAGGAGCCCCTTTCCCTCCTCCTGCTGGGAAAACGCTGTACACTCTCACGACAATCCTGGGGAGGGGGAATGCTGTTTTATGTGTTTTTAACACCCGACCCAGAAGGCTGTGGTGTGTGAAGCCTCAGCCTAAACCCTGAACAGCCCCAGCACGGGTCCCGGGACGTCCCTTGCTTCGCAGAGGGGACACAGCTGGGCACAGAAGTCACAGCTTCTGTAAGTGTCTTTCCACGTGCGCAGCGTTGTACGAAGTCAAGCCCCCACGGCGGTACGCGCCCACGCTGAGGACTTTCCTGCCCAGGGCTGCCGAGGTTTTAAAATTAAGCTGGGGGGAAAAAAGCAGAGGGGATTTGTAAGAACCAGGCTGTGAAAGCAGCCCACGTGTCTACGAGCCACAAGTATGTGTTTTGGGGGGGGACGGGACCGGGACTAGCACCCCTCTCCTCTCCAAAATTCAACGCTTAAAAAAAAAAAAAAACCCAAAAAGATTGCATTTTTATCAAAATTGCTATTTCAGGCTATGCCCCCATCTTCATCCGCTTGCTGGGAGAGGGAAAATGGGGCTATGACTAGATTGCTGTACTAAATCAGAAAGAAAAAAGATTACAGATAAGCCATTTATGACAAAACCCTGCACCATCTGAAGGCTTTGCCCTCATCCTGTTAATAAAAAAACATGTCACCCCTCCAGCCAAACCGGCAGCGGATCTCTGTTTAACCGCACGCAAGTCCAGTCCAGCTTGTGGGCATCCGCACATCTTCCTCGCGCGCTGGAGGAGCACCGTTATTCCCGCCCCGGGATCCGTCGGGAGCCCATCCTCCCCGGCGGTGAGTCAGACGCTGCACCCAGCAGACCATCGCCGAAAGCATCGGAAATCTCTCCAGGAATAGAAGGCAGGGGGTGGAATTTGTAAGCGGCAAGCAAAACCCAAGCCCAAATCTCTAAATTCGGGGCTGCGGTTTTGACCGTACGGCAGCAGATCTGATCAGGCACCTGGAAACCCTCAGCCAGGGATGCTTCGGGCAATAAATAGTATGAGTATTTCATATACACCTATTTGGGGGCTCCAGCAGTTTCGAGATCCAGAATCCAACTGTTCTTTACTACACTCAGCCTAAATAACCACTGAAGCTCAAACCGTCTAAGGTTTTGACACTGCAAAGCAGTGTCCAAGCTTTGATTCAGTCCACCAGCTGCTTGTACTCACCGACTGTCCCCTGGAAGAGCTCTGGGCACTAAAGGTGTAAAACTGTTGTCCTGCCTGGGGTTTCGATGGCACCAAAACCACCTGGGAATACGCTTCCAGAGGTTTCCGTCTCAAGCCTTCCAAGTCTTTCAGCCAAATGAACTTTTTCCTTGATTTTTTTTCAGCTATCTGGAATTCACGCCCATTTAACGCACCTCGTGACAGGCGCCACCATGCTCGGACAGAGCGCCCGAAGGACACCCGACCTTCCCAAGCGCACACTGGGAGCAGCGGGGAAGCCTTAAGAACAACCTAATCTTAAAAAAAAAAAACCCAAAAACATCCCAAGCAAAATATTTGGTACCTACAGGCAGGTGAATCCGAGGCACGTCATTTTCGCCAGAGGACGAGAGCGCACGCAGGCTGCCATGGCCCCTCCAGAGACCTTCTGCTCAGCGGTCGGGGAGCTCAGCAGCCGATTATATCCCGATTTAACTGTCACTGAGCTGAACGCGCTCGGGCGAGGAGAGCCGAGCCAGCTAATCCCATTTTTTTCCCTAATCCGCAGCACCCTTTCAGCCCCGGCGCTGAGCGCCCAAGCAGCACTGACCGCTCACCCGCACCTCCGACGTCCCCAGATGTGATTTTTGGGGTGGGATCTGGGGAAGCCCGGTGCTTTTTAAAAGCAATAGGAACTGTAAAGTACCCACCACAGCACCAAGCCCGGCTGATGCGTTTTTGGCCAAAAAAATTCTGTGTATTAGCAGACCTTAACCAATGACGGTTCCAGAGGTTTCGGAGCAGGTCGGTGCTCTTGGGTCACTATTTAAAGGAGTTATTCCCTCCCTTCCCGCCTGTCAGCATCCCAGTTTCACCCAAAAAAAATCCCCACTTTTCCTGCAAAATCTAAGAACGGAGGCAGGCCCAGGAGCAGTTTGGCCAGCAGCGGTTCAGACCCCGGGAAGATGATCTTAACTCACACTTCTGTGCTTCAGGCACGAGTTTAAAACTAGTTATTACAGGAGGCGGTTGCACATCAAAGGGCGCACGCGTGTTTAGGAAAAACAAGAAGACGATGAGTTCCCCTCCCGACTTGAAAATTATACGTTGCGTTTCTGGCTTAAGCGATAGATTAAAAACTGCGAGTATTTCAGGTGTTTGGATCATCTGAGAACTTACTTTAGAGGTTAAAGATGTTAATGAGGGTACAGAAGTTCTCCCAAGGCAAGCAATGATTAACTCAAAGAGATTGCCAGGCCGAGCTCCAAAACAGCCTACGCATGGTGCGGTCTAATTATTATCATTATTCTTGAAGAAGAGCTATTTTTGGTCTTGCATGAAGTTACAAAGAACAAACCAACCGGTTTCAGCAAGACAGACTCGGCCCACTTTATTTTAAATCCTCGGGGCTGCCTCGCCTGCTCCCAGTTTGCCAAAGTTTCCTGCCCCGCACGGTGAGTTTTGCACCCAACTCACCCATGCTCCGGCTCTTCGATGGGATCCGTGAATTCCGAGTGCACGGTGGAGTCGATGGCACTGTCCGTTTCTACTTCGTCGTGCATCTCGTGATGTACTAGTGTGCTGGTGTCTTCATCCGTGAAGGTTTCGCACTCGCTGTACGTGCTCTCAGAGCCCATGTAAGCGCTGTCGGTCACCTCATTTGCCTGGTTAAAAAAAACAAAACAACACAAGAGGAAAAAAAATAAGATATTATAGCTATGCGGTTACGTCGCACAGCAGGACAAAACACCTACGGGGCAGCTAATTACTGCCGCACTGCATTTCTAAGCACGGAAATCCAACCTCCTGAGAGCAGCGTGAGCCGTACCCCACGTCCAGGCGCTGCTCTGTCTCCAGGTCCACGGACGGAGCAGCCGCCCCGCGGTGCACCACGGCCTTTGGGCCCCGCGTGCTTTGCGACAGCAGCGTTTGGCGAACAGATTACAGAAATATATGCTAAATAAGAGGCGGAGGGAGATTTTGGGGTAAGCGAGTATGGATTTGTCAAGTCCAGGAGGGATTACCCGCTGCTCACTCAGCGGTTCTGATCGCCGGTGCTTTCGCCCGCTTCGTTTTAGGAGGACACATTATCAATCTGAATTCTCCGGAAAAAAAAACACCGTTCAAAACTACCAGTTAGCTCTTAAAGCACTTTCCCCCCTCCTTCTGCTAACACGAGGGCACCTTCCATCCCTCAAAAGCAAATGAGCTGGTTTACAAATCCTCATTACGGCATCTAATTTGCAGGGGCTGCCTCAGCAGGACGCTCCAATCGTCCCACTTCTGCTGGACCAGCGTCTTGAATAATTAGCGCTCCTTCCCCACATCCGTTACCTGCAGGAGGCTCTGGGAAAGAAGCGCGATTTGGTTTTTAAGACACCACGCTACGAGCACGGAGGATCGGGTTTTCCTCCCAGTTCTGCCCCTCAGGCAGGCGTTCCTCTTCCGTCCTGCCGGCTTGCTCGTACGCCGCGGGCAGGGACGGTCCTCCCTGGACACACGTGGTGCTGAGCCTGGAACCATCCCCGTGTTCGGAGGAGAGCTGCGGCAGCGCTAGAAGAAACGCCCTCCTAAAGCAAAAGCTCTTGTTCCCCATCAAATCGCCAGCTCGTTTCCCAGCGTTTACGGGATTTCCCCAGCGCACCTCCCAACAAAGCACATCATTTTTGGCTCCGGGATCTCAAACCGCGGCGGGATCTGTCAGTGCTGAGCTCCAGCTGATCCCCCTGTCACCGGAGGTGTCGGGCAGAGGGATGGGAGCCTGGCCTCAAGAGGGAAAAAAAAAAAAAAAGATGCTCGTGAAAAGCCATTTGCTCCATCTGGAGTTCACCTAACGGGTTCAAACTCGCTCCGTGACCGGCGGCACCCCCTCCGGCACGGCAGCAGGGCAAAGCGGCAGCTTTTGGGACGCGGGCACCGAGAGTGAAGCGAACCTCTCTTCCTCTGCCAGAGAGCACACAGAGCGGCTTTCAGTGCTTTCTCCAAGGATTTTCGCGAAAACGGGATTTCTCAAAGCCCTGCATTACAGCAGCTGGAAAGAAAACACAGACATACTGTCCTTGTGACAGCAGACTGAAAAATTACATTCGAGCCGCTCGTTCAAAGCCAGGTATGTACGCGGCAGGGTGGAATAGTCCTGCTCATTGCGGCAGACGTCGGCCTCTGCTAGAAGAGCGGTTTTTAGGGCACGTGCTGTATTTGTACAGCAAGGAAAGCACCAGACCAAGAGAGACAAACGTCCCGCCGCCACCGTGTTGCCTACACTTCGCAAACGCTGCTCTCGCCAGCCTCGTTCTCCTCTTTCGGGTTAATACTCCAGACCCCAAAGAACTTCTGCAGCTTTCACTGGTTGAAAGCGGCTCAAGACACGACCAACACCTCATTTTGTATCGCCCACGAATTCCCACGGTGCCTCAACACATGCGAAGCCAAAAAGGGATAGCAAGAACTTGTACAGGTGGCTCTGAAAAACCTGAGGGGATGGATGGAGAACTGCTCAACAGCGGTTCCTGTTCTACCAGGACACTGGGGAGCAGAGCAGAGCGACCGAGTCAACACCCTTGGCTTTGCTCCATGCTGAGTGCTCTCTTCAGCATGGCAATCCCAAGCACAAATCCAGGCTGGGCGGGGAATGGATGG
>RSEF01000014.1:16974574-17007347 GCA_003993805.1 Himantopus leucocephalus | reverse complement strand
TGTCTTTCTTGAACTGGGGAGCCCAGAGCTGGACACAGTACTCAAGATGTGGCCTCAGCAGGGCAGAGCAGAGCTGGCGAGATGGACCTGGGAAGCTCTCCTGTTTTGCAGAACCCATCCTGGCCTGGGTTTTGATTACTTCAGACAATTCGTGCTGCTCCCTCTTCCTTTGGCCAAATCTCCGGAACAGCCGGGAGAAGTCAAATAGGAGAAGAAAACAATCTCGGAGGTCACGCTGTTTCTTTCTGCCCAAGTTGGCCTTGGGTTCTGGCCAGCTTGGGCCTTTTACATAAAATGCTGGCGTTGTGCTCTCTGTTTTCTTTTTTGCTTCTGACACATCGAACGTTGTGATGGTGGTGTTTTATATAAAAAGATTACGGGTGTTCCTAGGAGGTGGGCTCTGTCATCTTCAAAACCTCAGTGCCAAGGCAGTTTGAAGTCAGTGGAGGACATGTCCGATGCTCAAGATTTATGAGAACTCTGCCATTTATTTCCAGAAGTCAGAAATAAATCTTAAGTAATTTTTTTCCCAAGATTAATCTCAACTGCTCCTCGTAAAGAAGGATTGAATTAACTATCTGAAAACGATTGAGGCCTGCCATTCCTAGGTGAAGAGCTAACACTTCTCTGTGAATCGAGGCTATCTTGATCTTTGCCAGTGGAGGGCTGGAGCCGCTCTGCTGGGAGGACAGGCTGAGAGAGCTGGGGGTGTTCAGCCTGGAGAAGAGAAGGCTCCGGGGAGACCTCAGAGCCCCTTCCAGTGCCTAAAGGGGCTCCAGGAGAGCTGAGGAGGAACTTCTTACAAGGGCATGGAGTGATAGGACGAGGGGGAATGGCTTCAAACTGGAAGAGGGGAGATGTAGATTAGATATCAGGAAGAAATGTTTCCCTGTGCGGGTGGTGAGGCAGTGGCGCAGGTTGCCCCGAGAAGCTGTGGCTGCCCCATCCCTGGAGGTGTTCAAGGCCAGGTTGGACGGGGCTTGGAGCAACCTGGGCTGGTGGGAGGTGTCCCTGCCCAGGGCAGGGGGTGGGAACTGGATGATCTTCAAGGTCCCTTCCAACCCAAACCATTCTATGATTCTAAGTTGATCTGCCCAATGTTTGGAAACTCCTCTTAGGGGCTTTGGCATCAGAAAGTGCTGGTGAGACTCGTGCTGTGCTGAGCAGCAGAGAAGTAAACTGCAGGGATTTACAAAAATGTTGGATTTGTATGTCTGGATCTAGTTGGGATCAAGCAGGCTACGGAGGAACTTGCAGCGACGTGCAGCGTCCCGGAAAGAAACGCGTAGAAATGGCAGTGTGGCTATATCCTAATGTCATTAAGGACACCACTTAATCAAATATGGGTTGTTTTTGTTTTGTTTTTTTAAAGTGAGGCTCTTATCCACCCTGTTGCTGTTATCTGGGAAACGGCGAGTGGCAGGAGGAGGACCTGGCTGTTGGGTGGCTGAAGGGCCGCCTTCAAGGGGAAGCTTGCGGCACAGGAGACTGTTTGTAGAGAGCGCGTGTAAATGGATTAAAGAAGCGATAACGGGTGCTTGATCTTGCTTAAGCTGGCAAAGTGGCTTTGATTTAATTGTAGGTTATTTTAAGCCAATTTCCCACTAATAATAATTTCTTGCTAAAATAGTCCTTGCTTTCTAGAGCAGGTCTTGAAATAACAAAAGGGGGGGGGGAGAAAGGATGAAATTCGGTATTCCTTTGCGAAGTCATTGAAAATGCATGGTGCCCTACGGAGCATCCGTTTCCAGTTGCTTGGAGAGCAGAGCTGCCTTTGTCTTCCCACACTGTCGTGTTGAGCTCTTGGTTCTCCCGGGGGGGTTAAAGCCAACCCCGGGCTGTTCGAGGACGATCTCCCACCGCTCGGCCCCGTGGCGGTCCGTGGGGAAACTGCTATACGGGGAAACGGGAATTAGCAGAAGCCCGTAGCGTTTCTGCACATTGTCTCATTTGCTCATCTCTCTGACTGCCAGTCGTGGGGTTTGTTTCTTTTTTTTTTTTTTTTGAGGCAGAACTCTCACTTTTCTTTAGTGGTTTACTTTGTTTCTGTGCAGAGGCAGGTCGGGCCTTGGATCTTGATGCATTTATTATTGATAGCACGCGCTGAAAACGTTAGAGGAATGACTAATGGCACGGTCTGTACCGTAGCAGTGCTGTTTTCTGGGGCTATCCATTATCAGGCTTCGACTGGAAGGGAAGTGCGGCGCAGCTGGAGAGACTCAGCTCGGTGGTGAGCTCTTACTAGAATAAAATCATCCCAACTCCAGAGAGCTGCGAAACTCTAGTGACCTTCCAGCGGCTGTATCCTAATTCTGATGATGTGGCCTTGCGATGGCTGTGTACGCTAATTCCGGTAATTCTTTTTAGGACTTACCAACACTGAGCTATATAACTGAAGAATTCCAATAATAAAAGCTAGATTTAGGGATGGGGGTATGTTGTTCTTGAACCAAATTGCTGCGTACTTGTATATTGTTTTTTCAAAATGCTGGAAACTCATTAAGTCTTTCAAGCTGCTGGTTCCTGAGCACCTCTGGTGTTGCAGGTGGCAGCGTGGCACAGTGTGGCACGGGGGCAAAGATAGGACTAGGTGTCAAGAGTCTTCGAAGTTCATGCTCCCATGCTATCGCTGTATTTATCATCCCTAAAAATCTGAAAGCATCTTCACTTGAAGTTGCTTTCTTCGTGAGGGTTATTTGACGTGGATGAGCTAACTTAAAATTGCGAAATGCCACCAAAAAAAAGAAAAGGAAACTTTGCGTATTGTTTTCATTAGTTAATGTGGCTGAGCAAATGGTCCTCAGTGTCCAAAGCTTTCACTTGCAGTGGACAAATCTTGTTGGCGCTTGACACTAATGAGCGGTTTAAATTCCAGATTATTTTGCCCTCCACCGGGACTTGGCGCTCTTGTTGGGTTTTGGGTGCATCTGTGATGTGAACGACAGCGACCTCCTGAGCGCAAATCAGAGTGGAAGTCAGTTTTACCTCTTTCCTTTCAATGTCGTTCCCAGGCATCTGAAGAGGCTTCGCTACGGGCTTTGGAGAGTCTGATGACAGAGTTCTTCCACAATTGCACAACGAATGAGCGGAAACGCGAGATAGGTGAGTTCATGCCACTTCTAAAGGATGGTCCCCTTTGCTTTCTGCTGCTTGTAGACCTCAGCAGAGGTGACGTGGTTATGTTAAATACAGCAGATGAAAGTGCTCTGTCTGAGCCCGAACTGCCATCTTAGCCTCTCCCGCTTATGTGTGAACTTGAAGTAAAGACTTACGTAGTTTGGGTTTTGGAGATCCCATGGCCGGTCCTATAGATAATTAGTATGTTGGTAACTGTTTACTGCTGGGAGCATGGAGATGTAGGTTTTTATCAAGGGTAGTAAGTTGGTTAGGGTAGGAAAAGGATGGTACTTTTATTTTTCCTGTTGTTGGACTGCACGTCCTGGAAAACCTCTGCCTTCCGCCTGGAGACGAAGCGCGGACTTCAGATTTGTTCAGCGTTGAGAAGGGAAAGCAGAAGACTGTCCTAGTTTATTCCCAATTGACATTTCACATTAACAGCGAGATTTCATTTTGGCTGGTATTATTAAATATGTCCTTCTGAAAGCCAGCAGAGACCTTACAGGTGCTCTAGATGAGCTTCTTGCACCCGTGGTTCACGGCTCTACATAGGCTGTTTGCTTTTATTCTTAAGCTTCTGTCATCTTTAACTTCAGTGCCAAAAGTGCAATCAACAAGAAAGACTTCTCCCAGAAATCTGGTAAAATAAGGAATAAGCAACTAGGCAAGGTTGGGGTTTTTTTTTTCTATTGTGGGGGTCTCCTGCTGTGGAAAAGGTAAAAGCCTTCAGTACCCCCTGTTTTCCTGCTTAAGTTGCAGGACAGAAACCAACTGATGAAGGCTTAAATTTGGTTAGCCTGTAAAACAGCCCTTGGAGCTTTTCCCTTTGCCGCATTTGGTACGTACCTACTTGATGGGTACGGGGTTTGGTCAACTCACGAGTGTTGGGAGAGGGTTTTGATATGCTGACTTACGACAAAGTCAATGGCTCTTGCAGGAATTGCATTAAAACAAGGGTGTTTTATAACACTGTGCGTGATCTGAAGCACTCCCAAGCTTTCGCAGTGACCCGGTGTCCCCGCATTTGGCTTTTATAGATAAAATGGCAATGCTCGTAATAGAATTTGTGTGATTTGTTTTAATACTCGGCTATTAGTCTGGTGTAGTATTCATATCAAAACTGTATTCTAAAATGACATACCTATTTTGTTTTCATTAAAGCCTATTGTCAGATCGCTTTTCATACTTCGGAGTGTGATTATTTTTTTTATTATTATTATTTTTTCCCCTCCTCCAGGTTGGTTGAGTCATTCCCCGAACACGGGGTTTCTTCCATGCTCAGTGTGTTGTCGTGCTATCAGTATACGTTCTTACGGATTATTTTTTTTTTACAGCTTTAATGTAATTTTTTTAATACTTTATTTTTTCAGAGGAGCTTTTAAATAACTTTGCCCAGCAGATAGGAGCTTGGAGATTCTGCCTCTATTTCCTGTCAAGTACAAGAAATGACTATGTAATGATGTACAGTTTGACTGTGTTTGAGGTAAGCCGTGTACTGTTGCCTGCTTAGTGCATTTTCTGTCTGGGGCTGTTTCATATGGCAATCGATTTTATTTGAAAATGTTTGTCGAAGATGGCAGTCCCTAGTACGTACGGTGATAAAGGATGCTTTTATTGCTCTCTCCTAGAGAGGTTGCTTAATGGCAGGCTGAGAGTAGGAGAATATGAGTCTTTGTATACAAATTGAAGAATTAATTTCCTGGCATCTCTAAGTACAAATTACCTAGAGTTTCAGAGGCTGCTTGAGTTTCTGCACAATGCTTTTAAGAGCGTTACTGCTTTTATACTCTTTTTATGGTCAGAAATACGTGCGTGATTACCTGATACTAGCTACTGCAAACTTCAGTGCGAAGAGGGAAGACAAAGTTGCTTTTCTTTTTCTGACATCTCATAGTTGTGGCTGACGCTCTTGAACTACATCCTGCAAGCTTATGTGCTGGTTGTACTGGTAAGGTCTCTTTTAGAAGACCACATCCCACTCTTTTACCTATTTATAAAAGAACAAAGTTATGGTTAAAAGCCTAAATATTGATTTGTGTATCTACTGGAAGAAACACAAGTATTCTGTGAACAGCTCTGTTTTATCAACTGATTTGTCAGTGACCAGCGCAGTGTCTTGCCCTAACGATATTGTGGGGTTTGGTTCGTGTCACACCTCACCCCGGTCACTCGTGGCCTCCGCGTTGAGTTCTTGGCTGGGTTGGCAGTCTGAGCTGTGCTTCTAAATCGGAGGAATTATATCCTTTGCAGTGAGCCACTTTTTAGATAGAGCAAACAAGTCTGTTCTTAAAAGTCATGTTGTTTTGGCAAATTATGCGTGGTGGTGGTGTTGACTTCTTCGCTTTAAAACGTTCACTTTATTTATCTGGGGTTGCACGGGGAGTCCGGACTCGATCTGCAAACTGAGTCTGGTTTGCCTTCCTCCCAAAAAGGGGTGATCCAGCCAAACGGTATGGGAGTTGTTCCCTGCTCTGGGGATGGATGTCACATGGCAACAGCCTGCAATAATTAGACTGATTTTTCACGAAGAGGAAAACGCCTCTTCTTCTCTGGAAGGGGGGAAAAAAAAATATTACTAGATAAATAATTGTGCCAAAACTAAGCAGAACAAAGAAATCACTGTCCAAGTGTAAAGTGAGAGACGTGAATCCACAGCTCGGCAGAGAGATTAGGATCTCACCACCTAGGAGCTTGAATTTCCAAAGTTAACTGCTCTAGTGCTGCACATTCGACTGTTCCTCATAGCTGTAGTCTGTCGTCTGCAACTTCATCAGTCTTCCACCAACAGTGGGTACTGAATGTCAGTAAAAGTGTGTATATAAACACAAGGGGCCTTCCCAAAACTTCCCGAGAATGTGGTATTGTCTAGAACGTCTAGGAGATTAAGAGTGGTTCTGGAATAAAAATCCTCATGGCCCCCTTCCAGGTGAACCGTTATCGCTTCTTGCTTTTGGAAAAGAGCACATCTTCCCAAAAGCATTCCACAGATGGAGAAAGCTGCCACTTTCAGGTCAAATGAGTAGGACAAAACTCAGCGGGCATTAGGGCATGAATATTAAAGGTGAAGCATCTTCCAGTTTTATTGGGGCTTCTGAAACTCTCGTTCCGGATTTGCATCGAGGGAACTCTCATTTGGTTGGGTCAGTGTTGTTTTTAAGCAATGCTTCTGGGCAATAAAACCCAAAAAGCAACCTCTTTGAGGCACTTAATGTATAAATATACCTCTGTACCTCTACACGGTGAACTGGTACCTCTCCACAGTACATCCGTACTGTGAATTGGATCCGCTTTGACTATAAATAATCTCCCGTTTTCTGCAGCAAACCACTTTGCAGTATCTCCTGCTTTTGGGTTCTCCAAGCCGTGTGCCTGCTGATGGGTACAGACACTGCCTCAGCGACGGGCCTCCTCAGTGAGTTATCCGGAGAGGCTCCTAATGCTCCAGAGCCCCTAAATGGGATCGTAGCATGGCAGGAAAGCAATTTGCAACTCTGCCTTCTTACGGATTTTGTCCGGTTTTAAGTGGACTAAAAGCTTTCCGTTATAGCAGCAGTCGCTCCGACGGCGAGCTTCCAGCTTAGCTTCAGGAGACCTGGGTGGCATCGGAGTCATCTAAAACTGAACTTGTTTCCCTCTTCACTTTTATTTTCTGCTTCATACAAGGCTACGGTTCCCTGTTTAAAGGGGAAAATCCTAGGTCTCCAGGGTTAAAAGATAATGGAAATACTTCATGTGCATGCCAGCTAGTTCTGCTTGACCCAAAACCAGTTAAGATGGTAAGGTGCTGGTTGCTGTCACTTGTCAGTTAATAGAAGAGCTGGTGCATTCAAAGAGATCTCGGGAGCAATTTCTGGGGCATAGAAACCCATGTTTTGTGAAAGTCTGGTGTTGGAGGACTTCTGCAAACGTGATGCTGTTGTGGTGGGAGTGGGTTTGGGGGTTTTGGTTAGAGCTCATCCCTACGCAGTGTGCGGCTTGGAAGAGACAAGCTCGGTGAGTTGTGTTCGGCAGGTTGAGCCGTCGCTGTCTTGGGTTGCCAGAGTACCCCGTTAGGTAGCAGAGCTTATTCCCAGTTAGTTACTGGTGCAGGGTTTGCCCTCTGTTAAGCTGTTCTTGTTCTGCCTTGCTTAGTTTGCACACACCCACCTCTACACGTTGTTAAAGGTGTCGGGGTTGGTACTGGACTGCTGAGCAGTTAAAGCATCTTAAATTTCAGCTCTTTGCCCAGTGAGCCTGTGTCAGAGCTCGATAAAAACATTTCTGTTTAACCTGTTAATAGCTGCTGCTTTCCTTGTCTACAGGTCTGCCCCTGGCAGCAAAGGAGGTTGAACCACATCAAACATAGATGCTTAAGTTTTTTGGACTGACCATGCTCGGTCAGTGAGAGGCATGGATAGATTTGATACCTTTTCCCTTCCCTTCTCTTCCAGAACCTAATCAATAAGATGTGGCTTGGGGTCCCCTCTCAAGACAAAATGGAGATCCGCAGCTGCTTGCCCAAGCTCCTTCTAGCTCACCATAAAACTCTGCCTTACTTCATCAGGAACAAACTCTGCAAAGTCATCGTGGATATCGGCCGGCAAGACTGGCCAATGTTCTACCATGACTTTTTCACTAACATCTTGCAGGTAAGAGGTTTCTAAAGGGAAAACTTGGTTTCGTTCACAGAGAGAAGTTATTTTGTTCCCTTGAATAGGGGCTGCCCTTGATGAAGACTAAATAATTACATGAAAAACAAAGTTCCTTCTTAAATTCCTTTTCAATTTTGCGAATAACCCTTAGCTTCCTACATGTTGTGTTTCTTTCTAGTGTTCCTTTGTCAAAAAACGTACCATACTATGCAACAAGTATCAACTGCACTTTGAATTTTAAATATTTAGGAGCGGTTGTTGAAAATGAAGGGGTTGTGGGTTGTTCTTTAAAGAAAAAAGTCAGTAAAACTATGGATGCATCAACGGGTGATTCTCAAAAGTGAAGTTTCTGAATGTGGCTGTTGGAGATTTTTCACCTAATAGCCTATATCCTATTTTTCCTGTAAGAGCCCTCGTAAACACCCCAACAGCATCCCATTAGTGACTTTACATGATGAGGTGCCAAAGACTTTTAGGGTATGTATTTGAGGATCCTGGCTGAGACGGTGCCATTAGTTTGAAAACTGGTTGTAATTCAGCGTGGTCCCAGTGAAGCCTGTGCCAGGCTAACGGCTCGCTGCTGCTGGAGCCTAACAAGGCAAACCTCCTCTTTTGGGTCAAGTACCTTAGTTCCAGTTCTCTTAAAATTATTCCTAATCAACTTAAAGAAGCTGTGTCTAAACTGAAGCGCTGCACGGATGTTTTCTGCTGGCATAATTACATGGTTTGAATGCGGCTCTGCCCACAGACAAGCCACAGGGCAGTTACTTAAGAAAAAAAAAAGAAATTCAAAGTCCTTGAGTGTCAGGAGTTTATTTAAGACAAATGGATCTAGTATTAATTGCAAAATTAAAAAAAAAACCGACACACCACTAACTCAGCATACAGAGCTTGTTACTAACTGGTGTATCTCTTTTCAGATAGCTTTCTGTAATCGTGTAGTGCGACGTGCTGCAGTTTTTTCCTGAATTGTCAATTTGACAATACGTACTCCGCCACGACTGTCTACGCTTACGGTTTTGGCTTTCCTTTCACCTGATCTGCAATGGAAATGCTTTCTGAGCCTCTGCTTGCTTTTCTAGCACTCTGGAGGTTATCTTAAGTGATTGCAGAGCCCACTGTGGGTATCTGTTTTTTCCTTAAGCTTCTCCTTGTGAACTCAGCTGCGGAAGGAAATGTTCCCATAAATTAATTTCTATAGCAGACACCTTCTGAAAATATTCAGAGAAAGTGGAAGAAAAAACACTGATACTGAACTCCAAAACCTCAAAATAATGAGTAGCAGCCCAGGAGCAGAATGACTTGCTTTCAGAGTTGCAGATGACTCCTCAGGACTTTCTTCTGAGACCATTTGAAGCAACTTTTTGACTATTTAGCATTAAATCGTATCCTCATACTCTTAAGTAGACTGTAAAACTTTTACTGAACCGTTGGAGGGGTGGAGAAGAAAAGGAACTTGGGCTATGGCATTGTCATTATGCGAAACCAGTAATTCCACATAGAAAGTGCCACTTCTTAGAGATATAAAATTTGTTTAACATTACTGAAGTGCCAGTGCATGGTATTGCTAAACTTCCTGGTATTGTCAGAAAAATATTCTGAGGGGAGATGTTAAGTCTCTCTAATTTACTAACAAGTTGTCTATTTTATTGAATTTTCTTCTTTTTCTTTAATTTTCTTACTGTCTGCTCCTGTGCCATCATGCTTCCTTTCTGAAAGCCAAGCTCGTGGACATCTAGACTTTTAGATGGCCCCTTTTTTCCTCCACGTATTTCACCAAACTGGGTAGCCTGAGCAATACTAACTCAGCCTGTCTCTGGTTTGGTGGGTCAGTGAGATTAGGACCGAAGGCAGCCTGTGTTACAGACTTTACGGCTTCAAGGATTACTTGTAGTACTTGTGATTGGCTTTTATGCACTACTCCAGAGGGAGTAGTGCATAAATCATTTTGGATGTTCCAGGTCAACAGAGAAGAGCAGGATTGAATTTCAGCTGAAAATAAAACTTTGTCCCACTTGGAGTGACTCATTAATATCCCAGTGGCTAACGAAGGCAAAAATCGTTGCTTTCTCTGGTCCTATTCCTATTCTGTCCGTGGTGGAAGTCCCTCTCTGTAGGGTAAATGTGATTTCCAGTTTGAGATGTGATACAGATGCAAGGAGAGGTGGGATCCCTTAGCTGTGTTCTGGTGTCGTCCGCTGTTGGCTGCGGCTCTTTCTATGGGAAGGGATGGGCTTTTTTTAATGGGAAAGCGCTTGGCTGGCGGTGCGGGTCCTGACCTGAGCGTGGCTGCAGCGGCAGCCCCCTTACGTGGTGAAACCGCTGGTGCTGAGGCAATTCTGAGAAGTGATGATGTCAGCAGAAGGCAGTAAAGAGAAGGAACAAACTGTTGCTGGTAAACATGCTGGAACAGAGAATGTGTGCAATGACATTATGAAAGCTCTCTTGAAACCCCAAGGATTCCCATGGTACTTGAACTGTTGCAACGTGGTAGATTAATGGCTCAGAAAATCGAATATTTGCCGTTTTCTTCCCTCAACACACAGCGCCGCAAACTGTGGGAACTGATACTCCTCGAGTCCCGAAGCGCTTCCAAACTGCTTGTAGCGTTACTAACCCCCTGCTTGTCAGCTGATAGCTTTGCAGAATGTTGTCATCACGTGTGACCTCCGTGTGTTTTCCTCTCAGTTAATTCAGTCTCCTGTGACCACTCCTCTGGGACTCATCATGTTGAAAACGACTTCGGAAGAACTGGCGTGTCCGAGGGAAGATCTTAGCGTAGCCCGGAAAGAAGAGCTACGCAAGCTGCTCCTAGACCAGGTGCAAACCGTGCTTGGGCTCCTCACAGGTACGAGTTACGGCACTCGCAGCGGTGAAACAAATGTCCTCCTTCAGCATCCCCAAGGCGCTAGAGAGCTTGCACGTTCTGGGTTCGGTGAAGCAACGTGTGGGCGATGGAGTGGCTGCTCCTGCAGTTTGAACACTCAACCCTCCCCTCGGGTGCTTGGGTCGGCTTGCTATGAAGCAAAGCTTGTGTAGCAGAGCAGCTGTGTAGCTGCGTACGTCCCCCTCTTTATGAAGAGGGATTGAGGTTGTGTGTATGAGCACTTGGTAATTTCTTTGGGCTCACTAGGAGAAGACAATGTTCCCTGTCAAAGCGCTAAAGATGTGTTCTGCCGAAGACCTCCTGCAGTCTCCGGTATGTTTGTTAGATCAAGCTGTCTTTTCTTAGCAGGCTTTTCTGAAAAAATTATCTCTTTGGCCAGGTATTTTGGAGAGCATCTGGGACAAACACAGCGTTACTGCTGCCACTCCACCACCATCCCCAACGTCAGGAGAAAGTGGTAAGGATGGCTAAAGCTGAATACTTGTGTTATCAATACTTAAACATACTTCAAGGGAGGGTGTCAAGTGGGTAGGAACAGTCTTTTTTCAGTGGTGCCCAGTGACAGGACAAGAGGGAACGGGCACAAACTTGAACATAGAAGTTCCATCTAAACATGAGGAGGAACTTCTGCCCTGTGAGGGTGGCAGAGCACTGGCACAGGCTGCCCAGAGAGGTGGGGGAGTCTCCCACTCCGGAGCCATTCCAAACCCGCCTGGACGCCGTCCTGTGCCACTGCTGGAGGTGACCCTGCTCTGGCAGGGGGTGGCACTGGGTGAGCTCCAGAGGTCCCTTCCAACCCTGACCAGTCTGGGATTCTGTATTTAAGGTACAAGATATGATTTCCATGTACTTTAATTTGCAATATCAGGCATAGATCCCTCCCTTTACTGTCTAGCCTTTTGGATTAACCCTTTCTAAGAGCTGTTCGTAGGCCAACAAATTTCTGGTTGGAAAGGCAAACCTAACCTGAAGAACCAATTCCCGCTGCAGGGGATGCCCCACTGAAAATGCCACCTCGTCCTCAGACGGCAAAAAGCTTTCTGAAGTGTCAGTGCAACGTACCCTAACATTAGCGAGTTGGCGTTGTCATCTATGAATTTCGGCTGCAAGCACATCAAAAGCCAGAGCGGAGCAAAACTTGAAGCCCTAATGTAAAAAAACAAAAAAAAAGAAGGTGGTTAGGACTTTGTGCGTGTATGTTGTGAAAGTTTTGTTTTCTACCTATTCCTGTTAGGCTTTTGCGTGGGTGTTTATCTGATCTAAACTCATTTACATACATATTTCTTAGTTACCTGCAAAATGGAGAATGTATTTCTATGCCCTTGTAGTTGGGGCGCGTTTCACCGTTAAGGTTAAATAGGCGATAGATGTAGGGGGTCACCCCAGGCACAAAGCTGATCCTGATGACTACCGGTGTTTCTTGTGCCTTGATGTAACGCGGATCGTTGTTAATGTTCGGCTCAGCCAGGCGTTTTCCAGCAGCATGTGGTGCCTTTGTTCCTGCTTCTTGGAAAACAAAGCAGGAAGAAATACCGTGACGCAGTGAAATCAATATTTTGTTTAAAAGCTCTGATCTTGCCTCTGTCTCCTTTTAACGAGAAAAAAGAAGGGCTTAGGGTCTGGAGACGTGTAATAACCAGTGGTGCACGGGGAGGAGATGAAACCCTTGTGGGTGTGATACCTTTTTCTGCAGGGTCACACTGATACCGAGTTGAGCTCAGTGCGGCGTGTTCTGCGAGTTAACACAGCTCTATCACGTACCTTTGTCTCGCTCGCTCCTCTGGGGGACCTTAAACAGTTAACTGAGAGTTGCAGATCACTTCCTTGTGGCCGGATTGCACTAGTCAGCTTAAGACAGCTGCCTGTGATAAGCTTTTGTTAACGTTTTGGTTCGTGTTAAAACTTTCACGTTTAAGTTTGAGTGGGATTTCAAGGGCTTCTTTCCTGTACAAGAGCTTAAGACACTTTTGTGTTTATATACAAAACATAAACTTAAACAGGGAGAAATATTTCCTTGGGTTTAGGGAGGGTGGATTTTGCTGTAGCTAGCAAAAGTTTAAAGAAAAACAAAATTAACAGAAAAGAACAAGACTTGTAGTATCACTTGGCAAGAGTGCACGTGCTGCTCGGAGAGGGCAGGAGTGACAGCTTCACCCACCCTGGCAGCGTGAGCCTCAGCACTTTAGCGTGACGTTGGGTGAGATTGGGGTCTTCCACGGTAAAAAGCTGATTTACGTTAGCATCAGCTGTTGGTAGCCAGTGCCTCGGTGGTCATTAATGATGCTGTATTTGTACAAAACCGCTTGAATTGCTCGGTGAGCCCAGGTGCAGGCACAGTAGGGGGAACTGCCCCGTGAACCTGTTCCCGAATTACCTTGGAAAAAAACTAACACTGGTTTGCTCTGAGGTGCTGGTAACTTAAACTGACACAGCCCAGAAAATCTATTTTATTGTCTAGAGCTGTAATAAATAAATAACAAAAAAACAGCGGGACAAATTCTGGGCTGGCGGTCAGCGGGAGCCTGTTTGAGATGTCCTCCCAGTTCCTCGGGGAATCGCTGGATGATGCTTGTGCTGAGGCAGCTTTTCATCTACCTGGGCATTCGCCTCGTGACTTTAGATCATATTTCTCCAAGTGAAAGGATGCTGCGCTTCTGTTCTGGGTCTTTCCTTTCTTCCCTTTCAGGGAAAACAAACAAACTTCTTACACAGCATATTTCCAAGATAATTGCGAGTAATTAAGACTATGCTGACAGTTGCTTTAGAAGTTCAGGCTTAATTTCATTGGGCCCTGCCTGTGCAAGCTTGTTTATTTGAAAATTTCTTTGGTTTTTGGTTTTTTTTTTCTGTGCTCTGCCTTAACTACTCTCTCCGTGCTAAAACTGGTTATACTTCAAGTTCTTGAAGTCCAAAAGGAAGAGCACTGAGTGCTTCCCTCTTGTCCACTGCTTGCTCACTTTCTGTATTTTGTGAAGGACTCATCTTCTTTTTCTTCACTTTCTTTATTAACCGACTGTCCCTTGGGTTGTTGTTTGGCGATATGACCGGCAGAAAGATTCAGAGTGGAGTGAGAGCACTGGTGGGGTTACTAACATGGAGAACCTCCGGGGCTTAAAGCCGGACACGCAAGTCGGTGGCAGTCGCGGCATTGCACATCTACTGGTCTTTATTTGCAGGCAGGGATAAATCCATGATTGGAAGGTGCACTATGGGATGAAGGTGGGTTTAGTGAAACTCTGCTGTGAAATTCTACCCTGGAGATGTTAATTGTTTCTCTGTCTTTAACATCTGTGAACTCTGTAAGCTGACCAAATCTTTTCTACCCACGTATTCTTACATTTGAGTCTCATTCGTGCAGCAGAGTATTCCTGTTTACTGGTGACGCTTGAACTTTTTTGTTGCTTAGATGAGGCCACCACCTTTTTCTCTTTACACTCAGGTGAAATTAAAGGTGTTCCAAAAGGCAAAATAAGCTTCAGAGTCCCTATAAATGTTTAATATCTTCCGTCAGAGCCAAAATCTCTTTAGGAACTTGGAAAGCCCATGCTTCCTTTTTCTGCACAGGGAAGCAAAGTGAAATGGTTACTTGCAAGTCTTGCATAGTCTTTAAATAGCACTTGAAGACATTGTTGAACTCATTCTCCTGCCACTTAAGCGAAGGAACTCTGATGTCCTGTGTTGGGAAACATTTGGGTTATTGCATCCGTATAGAATTTACTCAGCCATAATCTCTCAGCCTCCAAATGTTGTCTTTGCATGATTTATAGCTCTTTACTTGATGCATCCCTTCTTTAGGCACATTCATAGAATCGTTTAGACTGGGAAAGACCTTTAAGATCATCAAGTCTAACCGTTAACCCAGCAATGCCAAGTGCGTCGCTAAACCATGTCCCTCAGCGCCACATCTGCCCGTCTTTTAAATCCCTCCAGGGATGGCGACTCCACCACTTACCTGGGCAGCCTGTTCCAATGCTTTTGGGGAAGAAATTTTTCATAATATCCATCCTAAACCTCCCCTGGTGCAACTTGAGGCAGTTTCCTCTTGTCCTGTCACCTCTTCTTGGGAGAAGAGACCAACAGCCCCCTCGCTACACCCTCTTTAATGTATTTATAGAAACATTTTTTTTATTGTCTTTTACGGCAGTAGCCACATTAATGTCCAGTTGGGCTTTGGCCCTTCTAATTTTCTCCCTGCATAACCTCACAGCATCCTTGCAGTCCTCCGGAGTTGCCTGCCCCTTCTTCCAAAGGGCAGAAACTCTCTTCAGGTCATAAACTTACTCACTCACGTGCGGTAAACAGATGAGTAACAGAAATGTTTGCTGCTGCTTACTTGTGCCGAACTAGCCTGATCCCAGCCCCTCCCCGAGAGTGTTCTCCTGGTGCATGAATGCAGTTGACCCTGTAAACTTATCAACTGTTTCCAAAGACACCAAATATAACTTAAAATCCCTTAAACTCGGAGCTTTGGTGATTTAACTGGGTGCCGAGCGTTCAGGCCAACTGCTGTGAGTTACAGGGACCTAATTTACAATTTCTGGTGTTGGTGGATTAATAAGAATCTCTGGTTCTCATTGATTTTTATTTTTTTTTGGTGGAGTTTGTTGGACTTGGACATTTGAAAGAAGCGTGTCGGCTTCTGTGAAAGCACAACGCAAGCAGCTCTTGCGTTGTAGCGTACGTATAGATGTGAGTGTTACCACGGGGGCTGGTTTTAGTAGTAAGACTTAAGTCCAGGGTTATCGAATTCGGCTGAAGTTGCGTGATGCCTTCAATTCCTGGAGCGGAGGAGAAAGAAACAACAGTAATGTATGACAAGGAGTTACGAATTTCATGATATAATACATCAATCTTGATGAAAAATGGAGACTTGAGAGGAATCGGTTCTTCACGCATGCTTTTGAGTACTTTGGGAATTAGCTCAGTAAATCATATCTGTTATTTTCGTACCGGTAGTGTGTTGGGTCATTTCACTTTCAGGAAAAAAAAATTACTCAGGTTTTCTGGGGAGAACTTGAAATTCCGTGACATTGTGAGTGCCTGTGGCTTTCTAAAGGTGAAGAGCTTATTTGTACTCGAGGAAGAGAAGCGTATTGAGCAAGTTGGGGCGGGTGGATAGGTTTTCAGCACGCGGTGTGTGGGAACCTGCAGCTTCTGTGGGGAAGGGCAGCCTAGACGGTGGCGTCTGCTTGGATTTCCGTAAAGCTTTCGAAAAGGCTTCTTGCTAAAAGCTTTTGGGAAAGTAAAGGCAATCGGGGATAAGGGGAGCCTCCGCGTTGTTGATTAATTGGTTGGTTGGTAGGAGGTAGAAGGTAGGTGGAAACAGTCCCCTCTTGCCGTGAGGGGAAGGTCACCTGTGGAATGGTGCTGGGGACTGGGCTCCTGGACGTCCTCGTTGGGGACCTGGGAAAGGGCTTGGTAAAGAGGCGAGGAGGCTTGCCAACAGCAGCGAGACGGTCAGACTGGTGAAAAGGAGGTACGACTGAAGACTCGCAGGAAGATCTTGCACGTCTCTGGGCAAGTGGAAGGTGAAATGCAATGCAGGGGGAAGTATAACCTGCGTTTGGGCGGGGAGAGCAATACTCATGCCAAATCATGGGCTCCACGCTCGCCTTCAGTATCCAGGATTAACTGCTGAGCGTTATGCCAGATTATTCTACGAAAACTTTGATTGGTAGCAGTCAGAACCAGCTAAGTGCTATGGGGCTGTATGGAATTAAGGTTCACCTACGCCTGAATGGTGGCTGCACTTCTGGTCTTCCCATATCAGTAGGTGTAGAGTAAAAATAAAAGCTTCGTAGAAGGACGGTAAAGATGCTTGAGGGTATTGAATGACTTCCATGTAAGTAACAAGAAAAGTAGTACTCTTCATTCTCTCAAAGGCATTGAGAGCGAGGAGCTGCAATAGAAAGCTGTCGAGTGCCATGTAGGAGGTGAATGGAAAGAGATGATGTCTTTTCCCTGTTTGGGTACAGGAGGTAGGAAATGAAAGTAGCAGCTGCCAGGCCCTAAATAAAAACCGTCTTTACCCAATGTATAGTTCAGCTGTGGAACTCTGTCACGGGGTGTTGGAAATACTAAGTTTATCTGGCTTCAGTTAAGAGACTGGATAAACTCACGGAAGAGAAATCCTGAGGCCGTGCAGAATTCTTCAAACCCCACGCGGCTTGGGAAATCTTTGAGACGTGAGCGGTTGGGAGGCTGAGGAATGCGATATGTGCCTGCCCGTGGGCTTTGGTCACTGAGGAAAGGTACTGTACTAAGTAGGTTTTTTTGGCGTGACTCGGAACGTCTGCTCTTATGTCACCCACAAGCTGTCATACGCAAGCAGAGGCAACTCTGCCAAGGTTCAGCGTAACACGGATGTGCCAGAGAACTTGTGCAAGCTTACCTCAAGGATGCTTGACCTGGTGAGGAGAGTGAATTTTATACTAAATTCCTAAAATACACCCCGTGGCTTTGCTGTTATCATCCGGACAAAAGTTCAGAACATCCCAGAACACAAAAATCTGCTGGTTCATCTCGGACAAATCTTTGTCCGATAACTTGCTGAGTGCCAGAGGCTCTGATGGCTTTTGTTTTACAGCTAGGGCTGCCGGTTGCGCCACTTGCAAGCAGTTGCCGTGATTTATAACGGAGATGTGTGCTTTCTTTCCCAGGTGACCTGTTAAGTAGCCTGTTGCAGAGTCCCAGTGCCGCCAAATTGTTGAACCAGCCAATCCCCATCCTCGATACAGAAAGTGAATACATATGTTCCCTGGCACTGGAGTGCCTGGCGCACCTCTTCAGCTGGATCCCTTTGTCTACTAGCATCACCCCGTCACTCCTCACCACCATTTTCCACTTTGCTCGCTTTGGCTGCGACACCCGCGTTCGGAAGATGTCTTCTGTCAACGGCAGCAGCCAGAACTCGGTGTTGGGACAGGAGCGTGGCCGACTTGGCGTCTTGGCCATGTCTTGCATCAATGAACTGATGTCTAAGAACTGCGTGCCTATGGAGTTCGAAGAGTATTTGCTACGGATGTTCCAGCAGACTTTCTACCTCCTGCAGAAGATTACCAAGGAGAACAACGCCCATACGGTGAAGAGCCGGCTAGAGGAACTGGACGAAAGGTAAGAGCAACCAAACAGCGAAGCAGCTGTGCTAGGGCCTCTTGCTTTCTAAAGGACTGTCTTGATTATTTTGCGGTCATGCATGGTGTGTCTAATGGCCTTTTTTTCAGAGTACTGTGCTGGGGGAGACGGGCAGAAAGGTAGGTGCCCGCAGGTAAGGTTCTGCTAAGGGGCTGAGTTTGCTAAGGGACCGTGGTGGCACAGGTTTGTATTCTTTCCTGTCCTCTTCCTCCCCTTTCCCCCGTTCGTTACTGTTTGACTGCAGGTCTGAGGTGGCACAAGAGCTGAACCTGCCCTTCATTCAGTTGTAACAGAAAACAGAAGAGGCTCAGTGAGGTAAAGGCACTGCAGTATTCCCTTTCCTGGTCGGTATCTGCCTTCTCTGCTTAAACTCGAACCTACGAAGAGTGGGTAGATACTCCGCGAGTCATGACTTGAAAGAAAATAGAAGCAGTTCCCTACCCTTCTTTGAGATGTGACGATTTCTGATTGCTTTTTTTATTTTTACTTTTTTTTTTTAATTATTCTTCTTTTCAAACAACACCGAAAGACAGCTTGGGGAGCTCCATTCGCAGCAGCGGCGACTGGCTGCGCCGCAGAGGCTGTCTGGCGTGCTTGGCTGGAGGCAGCAGGGAAGCGGCAGCACCTTGGGAAGCTGCGTATTGTCTTTTTCCCCAAAGTTACTACCAGCCTTGTTGCCTAAAACAACTCGACTCTCTTATATCGAATATTCCGACTCTCAGGAGAGAAAGTGAGACTTGCCGTGCTCTTGTGTTGAGTGGTTGAAGCCGTGCGTTGGCAGGGCGGTGGAAGAGGTGACGGTGACGGCACTCGACGGTGCCTCTCGTGGCGGGCCTGCTGCCGTGGGAAGGCGGGCAGACTGGTGCAGACTGGTGGCAAACGAGTTGCAACTCTGCGAATGTGCTCAGTATCTTGCTACGGATACTCAATGATGGAAATGCATTTCTGGTGCTGCTGTATAAAATATTTCTATTCCCACATGCAGCAGCAAGGCTTTTGAGTTTTTGGGTTGTTTTTTCTTTCTTGTTTTTCTTTGATATCCAATTGGGAGGAAAAAAAAAACAAATTTAGGAAAAAACTGTGAGTCCTTTTGTAGAGATGATTTGCGTGTTTCTTGTGTGAAATTCGCTTCTTTCCATGTCTTCAGATACAGGTGTAACTTTGGGATAGTAAATCTAGATTAATCGTGACTTCTGTATAACAGCAAATTGTACCGGATCATTTTTTGACGAGCTCGCTCCGACTTCAGTATCGCTCGCTTCCTAGAAGACAGACGTGTTCTAGGACGGTAGAAATCTGCCACCCTGGCATACAAGATGCGCGGGCAGAGAGCCGGGGGTTACACTCTGGATTTCGGAAAAGCTCTCCTGGAAACCCACAATTCCTTTTTCAACTTTGTTCTTGCTTTTACGGAGAACGCCAGCCAGCAGCCTTCACTGGCGCGGCTGCGGAAGGTCTGTAGCTGTGTTGACCTTCACAGAGATGGTATCGCCGTATCCTCACGTGCTGCTCCTCAGATGTGTTACCCACAGTCTGTTGTGTCTGTAACTGTGAGACCCCTCTTTATCCATTGGTAAGGTCCGAAATCGGGATGTAACTAAGATGTTCTGGAGACTGGAAAAATCTAGCTGGCTTCTGGAGGAGCGGAGCTTTCTCTGAGCTGATTCTGTTCCTTCCGTGGAAAAGGATGTGAGGATTTTCCTTTGGTCACTTAAGGGCATAGCTATGCTTTTATGTCCAAAAGTGAAGAACTTACCGCGTAAAAGCGTCGTCCTGGTTTGGACTAACAAAATCCTGAACAAAATTGGCACTGAATTGGCGGAGTCAGTTGCCATCTTCAGAACCTGCTTGCCCTGGGTCTGTCCTTCCCCTTCCTCTCGTGGTGCCGGTTGTTTTTGTTCCGTTACAAAATCGGTGTGGTTTTGAGTGGTTGGTACTGCCAAACTAGTCCAGAAAGTGTAAGCTTAAATTGTCTTTTGCTTTATTTGTGTTTGGCTTTGACTTGGAAGATCCCAAAATGTGGGAAACGGCGAGTGAGGACACAAGCAATGGCACGGTGGTGGCAGAAGGGGCTTTGGGGCTGACAGAGGGGCCAAGTGAGAATTTCACAGGTCTCAGATCAGAGCCTCTTTAGACAATAAAAACGACGAAAATTGAAGGCAGTGTTTGGGTCTGGACTCTATTTTTTTCTAGCTTTACTTTCGAAGCGTTTGGTCGGTGATCAGACGTGTTTAGTGATGTCTCGTCAAGTTGGCGGTGCCAAATAAAAAAGGAAACATAATCTTTTTGCATATTCAAAGTATTGCGTGGTTTTTGTAGGCTTGTAATAAGCGACAGTGGCAGTGCTTCTGGTCCTGAGTTGGGTTTTCACTAGAAAGAGTGGGGGTTTCCCCCCCCCCCGCCCCGAAAAAAATCAAGACTTTGCAGAGCGTGGTAAAACCAGACTGTTCAAGCGTGCTTGAAACTTTGCTAAGCCTGATTTCTTATTTAAACGAAAAGCTTGAAGTGCTCTTGCGCTTTCAAGCTCTTACGGTATGGGAAGGATGCAGACACCCCCACTTGTCACAGGATCGCCCGAGCTCTTGCTGTTTGTGTATGATGTCGGAATGTATGGGTCCTGTATGCTGATGGAGTATTTAACGCTCCTTTGTACAGATAGGTACGAAGATGATTTTTAACCTTGAAGAAGCTCATGTTGCGCAAGCCGTGATCTTATTCCACAATAAAAGCTTACTCCACTGTGGTCTTTGTAATTTTTCCCCAGTCGCGTACTCAGGAACCCACCGGTGCTTGCACCGAGGTCGTGCTCTCGCTGGACTCCCGGAAATTTTGCTAGCGGGCTCCTTTTTGGATCTTCACTTTGCACGGTCCCAAGCATTGAGTAGTCCCGTGCTTCGGAGGACGATTTGTCTTTATAGTCTTAATTCCATCAGTAAAAGCCTGGGCTCGGTTCAGAAACTTGTAGGTAGCTGATCTGCGCTGCAGAAGAAGGTGCCCTTTCCAGCTCCGGCTCCGTGGCTCTCCCACTACCTCGTGTAAACTTTTAACACGTGTATCGCTAACTCCCGCGTTAACTTCTCGCTTCCAGCTGAGTTTCCTCAGTGGTACAGTTTTATTTCACTAATCCTGTCTACTTAAGTAAGATGACCCTCGCTATTAAATACTTATTTCTCTAGGGTGGGGGGGGGATTGTGCATATTTGCAGGCCTGACTGAACTCAATTTTATTTATCTGAATATTAAAGTTGCTTTTGACTAGACTGTCTTTTCTGCTGTTTCAGGTATTAATGGAATGAAGGGTTGCCCGTCCTGTAGGTAATTGTTGCAGGGCTTTATATTTTAATTGTTCTGCTGGCTGTTAATTGTAACTTTCTTTTTAATGAAAGGATTTTGAGTGAATTTTATGACTATTTCAATGAAGCTGCTTTGCCCTGTGGCATCCTTCGTGTTTTCTCAGTTGTGTTTTCTCCTTTCCCTTGTAGCTACATTGAGAAGTTTACGGACTTTCTCCGTCTCTTTGTGAGCGTCCACCTACGAAGAATTGAGTCCTACTCCCAGTTCCCCGTGGTTGAATTTCTGGCGCTGTTGTTCAAATACACTTTTCACCAGGTACAGCCCCGCGACACCGTTTTCCCTCGCTCTGTTCTCCGCTCCGTTGCCTTGTGCAGCAGGGCGAGCTGCTTCTCCCCAGTGAAGCTGATACCTAAAGTTAGCTCAGAAAGTTAACTTGTCTTACTGGCGCTTCCCCAGTAGCGCTGGGGACTTGGAAATGGCTTAGTGTGCTCTTGGATTTAGTGGGGAGACAGCGGTCACGTGTAGTTACCTTGCAAGAACGACTCGTCTGGTGTTTAGCTTGGCTTCTGCTTTTTTTTTTTCTGGCTAATGCTTGGAATGGACGATGTTGTCTGGAAAAATGTCTCTAGCTCGCTTGTTTTGTGTTTGGGGATGCTTTTTTTTCACCTAAATCTGCTGCTTTTACTGTATCTGAGGTTTTCCTTGTAACTTTTAGTATTAAAAACCCAACCCCGTGACTTTTGGTACGTGTTCCCTTGCTGTAGAAGCTGTCAAAATGCAACTCGGCCCTATTTACCCCCGCGTGTGGATAATGATTTATAAAACGCTAGAAGCTGATGCGGCAAGCCGTGGGATGGGTTAGTGCTGAGACCAGCCTTGTGATTCCCGCGTTCCCACCCTTGTGCTAAAGCTCCGGTTCATCTTTTAACAGCTGTAAATCTCTCCAGTGACCTCCTAGAAATTTTTCAGTAAAGCAAGAAGTTCCTCTCGTGCATTGAAGCGCGTGCTAACTCGTGTTTTCATTGTGTGAAAACAGTCTTGCCGTGGCTGGAGATACTCATTGTGAATTTTGGTGTATTTCAGCCTACCCATGAAGGTTACTTTTCTTGCTTAGACATCTGGACGCTCTTCTTGGACTATCTGACTAGCAAAATTAAAAGTCGTCTGGCAGACAAAGAAGCAGTGCTCAACAGGTAAGCCATCGGGATGTGACAGCTGCAAAAAGACTTCATGGTCACCATGGAAGGACTGTGAGAAATAAGCTGTTGTTTACTCCAACATCATGTGTGGTTGAGCCCTTTCTTTCCCTAAAATTGTGAAGTATAACAAGTGTAAACTTCAGTGTTTCACGCTCATTCAAAAGAATTCAAACCGAGCGAGTGAGGGCAGAAGAACTGTCACCTACATATGTTGTGTGTGAACCTAGCAGCCAGAGGAAGAAAGCTTTGCAGTCTAAAATAGAACCGTAACACACTTTAGCAAATTTTAGAGCACATTTTAGCACATGCTAGGGGAGGAGACCACAGAGTAAGTTGCCTAGTAACTGTTCGTGCAGCTCGTACGACTAATTAATGAATTAGGACTTTTTTTTTCATTTAGGATTTTAAAACTCCTGTTTAAACGGGGGATGTGTTTCTGAGAAATATCGATGAGACTGTGTTTGGGAGTCAAAAGTCCTACTTTACTTACCTCTGATGCTAGTCACGTATCAGTTGCGACAGCGGTTGCAGCTCTTCCTTTGGAGATGTTGCGTCCTGAAACGGGTGGCTCTCTTTTGATAAAAGCATTTTTGCCGTTTTAAAAATCTGGTGGGTACAGCGGTATCCTGTTGAAGTTTTGGAGGCTTAAAAGTGCCACGGCTTGTGCCATACTACGTTCCGCTAGGGGCAGAAGGAACCTGCTTTCCCTTGAGCACGCTAAATATACGCGGTTGGTTTTTTTTTTTTGAAAGACAACCTGGCATCGTAACCACAAAGAACAAATGCGGAACTAGCTTACAGCGGACAGCTCTCTTCCTTTCAGCATGGGAACTGTGGGTTTTTTAATTTCTCAAGGGGTGTAGGTGTTTGCATTTAAACTTTGTTATAATTTGTTCCTAATTTGCTGCTCTCTGCCTAACGCTATTGAACTCTGCCTTGGCGTTCTGCTCCTCTTTTCTCCGTCTGGCCGACGTGCGCGTAATGTGTCTTATCTTCCTGTCAAATAGTTCGTTATGGGGAAAATTGAAACGAACAATAGCTGTCTCTCTAGGAGGTATGTCAGACTATAAAACCCCCCCCAAAAAAAAAAAGAAATCATGTGAGTGGTTGAAACTTGTACTGTTTTGTCAGAACTACCTGTCCTCGGTGACAACTTCTGCAGCTACAACTTCCTGCGCGCTGCAGTCTGGCAGCCTGGGAGTGGTTACACCGCAGGAGCACAGATGACGTTTCCTGTTCCGTGGTTTATAACCTTTGCGTTTTGTACACACTACGACTTTTACTGCTGGATAAATTGCCAAATCCAGAGTTGCGGCATCTGGTGATGGAAAAGACGGTAATTCAGCCACCTTGCGCAGGCAGCTTTCAGCTGCTTAGCTAGTGACACGGCTGACGAGCGCGACGCTTGGATTGCGTCATGCTCTGAACCTCTGTTAGTGTATGCTAACGCCTAATTTTCCAACCTGATCTCACCTAGAAAAGAGCATGACTTTCTTTCCATCCGCCCCCAGCTGTTTTGGGAAAGGAGGTTTTTAAAACAAGCGATCAAACCAAACCCCCTCGAAGTCCCCAAACTTTGGCGTTGTGTCACCAGGAATGATTGCATGCTCCCGTGGCTGTGCCTGCGCTGATTTTTGCAACGTGGCATCATTCTTAGGTGATCAATGAGAAGGAGGATCTCCTGCGCTCTGTACCGGCTGCGTAGCTCCTGGGAGGTGAAAAGAGATCTTTCAGTGCTGTGCCTTTAGTGTTACAGTGCAAGTGGGGAAAAGTGCTCGCTTCGTTGCAGAGGACAAGGGCCTGAATTCATTTACCAACAGTGCAGGGAAAGAGGATAGCAGAACAAACAGCCTCAGGGCAGGTCCCCTTTTGAGGTAGGCAGCAATAGCTCTGCCCTCTTTCGTCTGTTCCTCATTCGCTGCCCAAAAAGCAGAGCACCGCACTGGCTGCTGAGGAGCAGTTTAGCAACAAGAAGCTGTTGGTGCCTCGTGTTGGTGTACCTCTGCTATTATTCCTGGCAAGCCACTCCTACCTTTCCTGTTTTGAACAGTTGGGCTGCTTCTGTTGAATAACAGTTCGCCCTTTTCTTCCTTTCGGAGGTAGAGGGATATCAGATATTACCAAGACTCTTTCCTTGCAGGTAGCTTGTGACCTGAAACGGCGTGATGCTCTTAATCCCAGGATCTGCCCGGGGTTTCCTCGACAAAGCTGTGTCGCGGGCTCTTTGCAGCGGCTCGCTTTAAACCCTCAGCTGTTCTACGAGTCTTCGCTGCCGCAAGGGCTGTGGGCGCAACAATCCCTGCGGAATTGTATCAAACTCTTGCTCTCTTTTCTCCATGGTCGTAGGTACGAAGACGCCTTGGTTCTGTTGCTGACAGAGGTGTTGAATCGAATCCAGTTCAGGTATAACCAGGCACAGCTGGAGGAGCTGGATGACGAGACACTGGATGATGATGTAAGATGCAGAGTTGAACGAGGACAGCTGCAGATATTAACTCTTGCACTGGTAGCACCTAGAACATCTTTCCCAGAGCTCGTACTTTGGATTACGAGCTAGACAGCCGCTTCCTCACTCCATTGTGTTTAGGGTTTGAGGTTTACAGCAGCATGAAAGGCTTTTAACAAAAACCTACTTAGTCACACCGAAAGGATATGACCTTTGTTTTTAACTTGGTTCTTCTGGGGAAAAATGTTCTAATTATCCAAGGCATTAGGTGCCCATGTCCAGTTGCTTTGGAATTTAAATGCTGGAATATCTCTGAGACAACAGCTTGAAGCTGTATATATTGTTGGTGCTTTCATTTAAGCTTATTTCTCCTAAGTCAGTACTGGTAAACGTCATCTCGATGCTGATAAATGTAGAAGTGGAGTAGGTGGCCAAAATGGAAGCGGCCAGAGCACCGGGAGGGCAGGTTGTTCCGCATAACGGATCCTTGTCACCTGAGCAGTAGCCGTGCTTTAGGAGTGAACGCTTGTGGCTTATCACTCCGGGGACACACGCGTGCACGTCCAAAGCGTGGGCTGGCAAAATTATTCTCTGTCAGGTGCCTGGCAGCGTATGAGAATCATTAAGAGCAGTATCTCTTCGATACCCGTGTGCCTGCAAAAGCCAAGCTCTGGAGAGGAGCTAGCTAGTCCCAAGCATCAGTTAAGACCTACTAGTCTACAAAAAACCATCTGTTTCCCTCTGGAAGCGTTGTGCTTATCCTTGGTGTTTCTTCCCGCAGCAGCAGACCGAGTGGCAGCGGTACTTGCGCCAGAGCTTGGAAGTGGTTGCAAAAGTCATGGAGCTCTTGCCAACTCATGCCTTCTCCACGCTAGTAAGTAGTTAGCCAGACCAAAAGTACGACGTGTGAAACGAGCACCAACTGCTGGAGTTTGTTACAAGCTGTTTGATAGAGGCCACGGTGCCAAGCAAGTAGGGAGATTTGGTTTTTGGGTGCGAAAACTTGGCAAGCAGGAGGCCAGAAATTGAAGGGAAAAGCTTGGGGGTTTTTGGCTTTGTCAAATTTCTTGGTGTTTTCTAAAGGGGGTACTTCAGTGAGCATCTGAGTCCTACTTGCTGGACACGAAACTCTTTACACTTTGAAAGATGGGAATTTCTAAATATTTGGCAGCAATCCGTTACCGTTCTTTATCTTGGCCTTTGCATTAGGAGGCAGCGCTGCGATCTGGGCAGACAAGAGTGTCATTATTAGGGTTTTAAGGAGAGTAAAGTCTTTGTTTAAATGAAAGGCTAGATACAGATGCTGGAAAGAGCGCCTCGGACAATTGGCAATTATATCTGATAAACACAGATAAGTGCTTCTCTCCAGCTAGTGCCACCGCTGTTGCTAGAATCGATGTTGTAAAAGTCGCCTGGCTTCGTAGCGTTATAGTGGTTTTTGAGGAGGAGATCTGGAGGCTGTTGAGCCAGCGGAGGCCAAAATTCAGGGTAGTTGGTGCCTTTTCTCTGGGTGGGAAGAGAGGTGAGTATAGCAGTGGGATCTCAAAGCAAGTCTATTAATTCAGCTGGAAATACTGCATACCTAGACCGCGGAACCGGATTCCCAGGAAGCAGAGAAGCTGCTGCAGAGGTAGAAGATGCCTGACCCGAACTGCTTTTTTTAATTGATATTTTTATTTAAGAAACATGATGACTGAGCTAAGCTCTAGAAGCATATTACTGGAAACTCTGAAGTAGTGAGCAAAATAGCCCTCGTACGAAAGCAGGCGTTCCTCTGCAGCGTGGTGGCACGGCAGGAATCAGCAAGAGGTGAACAAACGGAGCAGCTGTTTCAGTGAGCGAAGGGGTCATACAGCGAAGAGCATGAAGGAACACATTAACTTGAGGAAGACTGTTGGTTTATTTTGTTTAATAATTCTCTTCCTGGAGTTATACAAAGGTGCTCAGCTGTTAATTAGGCACAGCCTGTTAGGAACTTGATAGTGAGTGCTTTCCTCGAGCCCTGTGTTAGTTCGTTTTTGTACACTGGATAATCTGGGAGATGTTCAAGCAGTTTTCCGTGCTTTTCCCGGCAGCCTGCAGTGCCGTTGAATGCAGTGACTAGTCTGTCAGTGGCAAATAATGAAAACAACGTACAGCAGCTGCCGGGACTCTGTGCCGTGCTGGACAAAGAAAGGCTGCGGTTCCCTGTGCCGATGGATGAGTGAACTTCCCATAAAATCAACCACTTCAAATGTGGTGACTTTGCCCGTAGAAATTAAGTAGAACTATGCCAGACTGAAAGGGTTGGAAAAAAATATTCTTTCAGGTGGGATATCTGTAAGGGAAAGGTCAGTGTGCCGTTTTGTCCTGTATGTATACAAACGCATTCAGGCACGAGGCAAATAACCCCCCTAAAAGATACCACTGAAGTACCTTGGCTGGCCAAATGCTGCTTGGAAGGATTTCTGGTCTCAGTTCATAACGCACTCCCCCGTGGTAGTGTAACCCGTTGCTCAGCTGAAGTATCACCAGGATCAGGCGTGTAGCCAGCAGAGCGCTGCGGTACTTCGCCTCCGTACTCTGGTACAGAGACACCAAACTCACCTTCTTTGGTTGAATAATATTTGGATAGCTGCGTCTTGAGAAGCCGATGGGTGGTGAGGATGGTGGATGCAGCGCAGGCTTCCTGCGCTCCAGGCTCTGCCTCTCCCCTGCTCTGTTTGGTCTGGGTTATACATCCATCTGCGTATTCATGCTGGTGGCATGCTGTGCCATCACTTGTACTTGACAGAGCATTGTCTTGTTAGGCCGATGGCTGGTGTTTGTGGGAAAATGAGAGCTACTGCAGAGGATTGCCTTCAGGGTGGTGACCTCTGTTGTTTTCCTGATGGCTATGAAGACATGAGAAGCTGTGGCACGCAGGATCGGCCCACAACCCAGCAACTTGCCTTTTCTCCAAATGTCGTTTTGAAGGCGCTAGGGAGAAAGAAGAAAACTGTGCTCTAAGAGAGTAATTACTAGTTGGGTGTTAATTGTCTGCCAAGCCCCAAAATCACACTCGTTTCTCGTCTCTTCTAGTTTCCGGTTCTGCAGGATAACTTGGAAGTTTATCTGGGACTCCAGCAGTTTGTGGTCACTTCAGGGACAGGTAATAACCACCGTGCAGCACTGCGGTCCTCACCCTTTGAAGACCTGATTGCAAAAACACTCTAGACCTGCTTTGGTGTTGCTTCTTCCGTATTCTGTTGAGGATCTGAACACACGCGTGGTGTCTAGTGGCTCAGTAGTCAAACTCCAATAGCAGAGAAAAATCTAATAATGTGATTTATTTATTTGTTGGTATGGTTCTTTCCTTGTTCTGGTACTTGAAGTGAAGATACCATATGTGTTAAGAACAAGTATGCAGCATCAAATACTACAGTAACACGGAGGGGTAACAGTTACTACTTTCCTCCCATTAAAATCTTTTAAAGAAAGGTCGCGCTCCTGTTTGTGTTGGGCTCAGATGTGGTGTGAAGTTGTCCACCATAAGAGCATTTTTATTTAGGCTTGAATTGAGACCTTTGTGAGTCAGTGAGAAGATGAAGTGTTTAGGATGTAGTAGTAGTTTCTGAAGACTACCTGGCATTTCAGGAGCCTTTATATGTGTAAAGTAGTTTACAAAGATACCAGTGCTCTCAAATGAAGAAAAAGCACGAGCGCAGCTTTGTTGCTCCTTCCTGAGAAATAAGGAAAGTAGTAGTAGTGAGATCTGTATGAAAGAAGATTATAGCTAAGGTTATATTTAAGTTTTCTGGTATGACCAGTAATGGAATCTGCTACGTCTTCAATACCTCTATACACGGCAGAATGGCTATGGTTGTATAGACAGTTCAGGAAAAAATACTTGCAATTTTAGGGTCATTTCAGACCTAGGATAAAGCAATGCGTAGGTTTTGAGTGCTGTAGCAAGTCTCTGTTAGAAGCTGTCATGTGGACTGGCTGTTTAGCTGGTAGATCAGAAGCGGCAGCTCAGATGCAGCTGAGGATTCAGAACTGGGTGGCAGCGCGCTGGTGCCGATGGTACAGGGCGGCAGGCTTGTTGCTTGAAGGCTTTAGCTGAGATTAAATACGGGCAGGGGAAAGAAAAACAGAATTTCTTCGAACTGTGGTGTTGCAGAACGTGTTTGCTTTTTTTAGTAAAAGATCTGGAATGTTTGGAGAGCAGGTACGCGCAGCCTGGGCAACTGCACAGGTAATAAGACTGGCAAATCTAGTTGTCGGTACATTTCTTGTATCTGAGAAATATGAAAGTAAATAACCAGGCTTCCCATCAAAAGCAAATACGCTCTTGTTCCAAACGTGCGTCTGCTGCTGGAACGTTTATGGCAGTGTAGCCAGCAGAGGGAGTGTGAGTAATGGCCTTCTCACCAGAGCTGGGATTGCTTTTTGATGTCAACAGATAACCGAAAAGGCTCCTGTTTATATAGGAATTAGTATCAAATAGAAGAAAACAAACATGTAAAAAGCTCAAATAGTTGGTATCATCCATTTCAGCCTTTAAAGAGGAATTTGAAGCGTGGCAATCGGAACAGTTGAACTTGTCTTACTCGGTTTGAGTATTTCAGTCACTTGGACAGCGCTCTGATTTGAACTGCGACCCACTGCCGAGCTAATTTAAGAAGAATGCTTGTAATGTAATTAGAATAAACTTTGCATTTCCTGTAGCTTTGTAGTTAGGTTTCCCATCCTAAAGAGCTGTATTTATTAGTCACAAGGTTATGTGTGTTTTTCCTTGCACGAGGATTTTAAGTACGAGTTTTCAGACTGCTCGGCTCTTAGTCGGTGGCTGTTAACACCAGTGATTATTTACACTTAAGTCTTTTGGCTTCATTGCTAATGAACCATAATGTCATTTCAGGTCACAGGCTGAACATCACTGCAGAGAACGATTGCCGCCGTTTGCACTGCTCCTTGAGGGACCTGAGCTCCTTGCTGCAGGCCGTCGGTCGGTTAGCCGAATACTTCATTGGGGATGTGTTCGCTGCCAGGTTCAACGATGCTCTTACAGTGGTGGAGAGGTGGGTATGGGAGGGGGAGTCGCTGTCCCTTCACCGGGACAGGGAGCAATCGTCACCACTGCAGTGAGTGTGAAAACCAAGGTTTCTTTCTGCCTCCCCTTGTTATGATTAAATTGAGGAAAAACTTGAAGAACTCGCTGGCCAAACCTTCATCATTACATTCATCAGTGCTCAGTTTCCTGGACGGCTTTCTAAATCCTTAACCAAAGGAATAACTAATAGGGGGGATTAAATAAAATCAGTCCCTTGAAAAGATTGAGGTGCTTCTTTTCCAGCATCTGCGTTTGTGATGCAATGAAATGTGACGTAGAGTCTGATTACTTCAGAGTTGTATCTCTACTTCAGCATTGTATGATCAGAGGGCTGGAGCCCCTCTGCTGGGAGGACAGGCTGAGAGAGTTGAGGGTGTTCAGCCTGGAGAAGAGAAGGCTCCGGGGAGACCTTAGAGCCCCTTCCAGTGCCTAAAGGGGCTCCAGGAGAGCTGCAGAGGGACTTTTTACAAGGGCATGGAGTGATAGGATGAGGGGAAATGACTTCAAACTGGAAGAAGGGAGATTTAGATTACATATTAGGAAGTAATTCTTTCTTGTGAGGGTGGTGAGCACCTGGCGCAGGTTGCCCCGAGAAGCTGTGGCTGCCCCATCCCTGGAGGTGTTCAAGGCCAGGTTGGACGGGGCTTGGAGCAACCTGGGCTGGTGGGAGGTGTCCCTGCCCAGGGCAGGGGGGTGGGAACTGGATGATCTCCAAGGTCCCTTCCAACCTAAACCATTCTATGCTCTCTCAAAGCTAAATCACCAAAATCTCTTTTCGTAAATGAAGAGCTCTGTGAAAACTGAAAGGCAGAGGTCATTTGGTTCTTCACCTCCTAGAAACTTAATTAACACATTGCAGAATTTCGGGGCTTTACACAGCTGTTTCTTCATTTCCATGCAGGAACGTCATACTCAGTCCATCTTATCACAAACAATGAAACAGGCTCTAAATTCTTTTCAACTAAATGGTCTAAATCTTGTCTACTTATTAGCTAAATATTGACACAGACTTGCCAAGAGCTGTATTCATATAAGACGTTTGAGTGCATTTGTACATGTGTATATCCATCTTACGGTCCCTTTACACTGCCGTATATGTATTCCCTTCCAGGCTGGTAAAAGTCACGCTATATGGATCCCAAATTAAACTGTACAACATCGAAACTGCAGTACCATCTGTATTGAAACCTGACCTTATCGATGTGTGAGTATGAGATATACACTTCAAATGATCGTATCCAAATTGGGTACTTACGTGGGGTGGAGGAAGCGTTAGATCTCCTCGGTCTGGTGCTCTAACCACTCGCTTGGCAAATGTTCCGTAAAGCGCATCTCTCCGGTGATTGCTAGCTAACCAGGGGGGCGCTGCCTTTTAACTGGGGAAGGTCAAGGCCGCTGCCGGCATTTTGGACCACTGTTTCCTCAAATCGATGTACTCAGGTTATTTAAAGAAAAACATATTTGCGATGACGAGTAAAAATGCCCCTTATATTAGCTCTGAAAGCAAACTCTTACTCTGCCCTGTACTGACGGCTGTAAAAGCTTAGTTCTCTTGCAGTGTAATTAAATGATGAAATAAGTGTTACAATAGGTGTATTTTAAGAAATGGATCCACTGTCGGTATGTAGTTCCAGTTTATGGGGGTTTTTTGCTACCAAAGTCGGATCTATGGCTCCGGTAAAAGATGTTCTTCCTAGTACAGGGTTTCAAGTCCTTGGCTTCCAAGACAAACATATGCCTTCCAGCTGTGCAAGCCATTTCTGAAACAAATGAATACCTTCCATCCAGAAGTTGACATTAAGTGTGAAATCTTGATGCTGCTAGTAATAGAACACCGCTGTGACAGCCTTTTAGAGACCTTCCATTCCTCAGGCTGTGTAGTACAAACGTGTTTCTTACCAGCTGGTGTTCTGTGAGCAGAACTTAAGGTTGTTCTTTTAAACACGCCAAGTGCTTGTTCTAATTTGCAATTGCACAAGTAGCAGCTCCTTGAAAAACCCCGGCTAGATTTCACCATAGAATTCCGTGGTTTTCTCCTAATAATCCCAAGTTACTGGCGCTGAGTTTTGTGCAAGTGATATTTTTTTTTAATGGTCTCTTTCCTTTTCTGATTTAAAATAATGTGGGAGGTTTTTTCCTGATAGTGAGGGTTTTGTCCTTTTCTCTCTCCAATGCCCCTGACGAAACCTGTGGTCCGTTTTCTAACGCTAGCTTAACCAAGGTACGCTGTCAGACGTTTGGAGGACACCTGTCTGGACCCAAAGAAATGTCCTGACTCAAAAATCTTAATGTAGCGCTGTGCCAAAAGTATAATGCTAAAGCATGGTCACGGTCAACCTGGCAGTTGGTTATAATTTGACCACATCGATTTATGTAGCTTTGGCTTAATACTGTTGCTCAGTGGGTGAGTCCAGTTACTGCACACCCTTAAATATGCCTTGAATGTACACGGTCCGGGACAAAAACCAAAAAAAGTATTAATTTTTAAAGAAAAAGCTGCCAACTTTGTCTGAGAATGCCAATATTCTTCTCCAATGTGCTGTCAAAACTACCCACCGTGCTCAGGATTTGTGCCCTCCTGCAGCTGTGCTGCTCGCGTACCTTCGATCCCCTGTACGTGTCTTACCCTCGCTCTGCTCCTCCGCAGCCACGCTCAGTCCCTGGCAGCGCTGCAAGCCTACGCGCACTGGCTCGCCCAGTTCTACAGCGAAGTTCACCGGCAGAACCCGGAGCAGTTCATCTCTCTCGTCTCCACCGCTCTGGAGGCGATCACGCCCCTCATCAGCTCTAAGGTACCTCCGTCGGTAGGAGGCTAGGCTCTGTCTGGAGCAGGAGACCCTCAAGCGGCACTGCTGTTGCGTTCAGGTGTTTAACGGTCTCCTCTGGACCGCGCTGTGGGCCCTGCTGTGAATCAGTCTGTGAGAGCTGGGTGTTTAAGTGCATCAAGAGGAGTGTGGCCAGCAGGTCGAGGGAGGTCATCCTCCCCCTCTGC
>RSEF01000014.1:16960038-16974474 GCA_003993805.1 Himantopus leucocephalus | reverse complement strand
ACTTGATGATCTTGAAGGTCCCTTCCAACCTTAACGATTCTATAATTTGTGTCACACCAGGGTAGTTTGAATGTCTGGGACTACAGCAGCTTCTCTGGTGAAGAGCAAGGTATTCCAGGAAAACTTGTGGATCTAGGTGGGATTTTCTCAGTGAAGCAGGCGTGGGGGAGGCAGAACAAAGTTGAGATGCAGAGAGGATCCGAGACAGCAAGCTGATGCTCTGACTCCAGTGAACTGTTGTTTTCAGAACAGGCTAGTGGCCTCATGCAATTGCTATTTATTGGCGATAAAAGGCTCTATAGAGGAGTTGAGCGGCTTCAGCTTACCGTGGTTATTAAATAAAGTGTGTTGGGACTGATGAAGAATTAGCTGCGGTGCTGATCAGCTAACTGCATAACCACGCGCTGGAGATGACTTCTGAAGTCAGAAGGGTTTTTTCAGTTCCTGCCAAAAAAAAAAAAAAACCCAAAGAGGAGCTGGATTGTCTCCTACCCATCCCAAGTTGCGTTGCTGTTTTGCATTTCCTTGTGTTTCCTGTTAACCCTGTACGAGCAGTGAGCAACTGGACATCAGCCCAGACCATCGCCAGAGCTTTCTCCAAGCGCTCCGCGTAGGCGCACCAGACTAAGGGCCTTGCTGATAGTATTCTCTTTGTTCCGAGTTGTTTGGTGCTGGCTAAACTTGTCATCCCTGGCGGTTTTCAGGAATGGATGAACAATCTTTAAGACCTGCAGTACCGGCTGTTGGTTTCAGTTTCTAGTGGTGACCTTGCTGCTAAATTTCCAAGAATAAATGGGGTTCCCTGAACGGGAGGAGCGAATCTTACATAAAAGACTTGTCAATGCCCTTGAATGTTACCATAACGTGTTCTTTTTGTTTTCCTGTTCTGTTCTCAGATGTGACAGATGAGATGTTGAGCTTCTTCCTCACTCTGTTTCAAGGACTGAGGGTGCAGATGGGAGTGCCTTTCACCGAGCAGATCATACAGACCTTCCTAAACATGTTCACCAGGTATTGTCCCATGTTGGTTGCTTCTTTCTCATCCCTCGGCATGATTTATCATAGTAAGCTGCTCACACAACAGGTCCCTGCCCCTAAAGAGTGTAATGCTTCCAACCACTTTGTGTCCAGACTTTTGTCATGTCCCAGGGCTGAATCTGGGCTGAGAGAGTTGGGGGTGTTCCAACTGGAGAAGAGAAGGCTCCGGGGAGACCTTATGGCGGCCTTCCAGTCCCTAAAGGGGGCCTACGGGAGAGCTGGGGAGGGACGTTTTACAAGGGCATGGAGTGATAGGACGAGGGGGAATGGCTTCGAACTGGAAGAAGGTAGATTTGGATTAAATGTTAGGAAGAAATGTTTCCCTGTGCGGGTGGTGAGCCCCTGGCGCAGGTTGCCCCGAGAAGCTGTGGCTGCCCCATCCCTGGAGGTGTTCAAGGCCAGGTTGGACGGGGCTTGGAGCAACGTGGGCTGGTGGGAGGTGTCCCTGCCCAGGGCAGGGGGGGGAACTGGTCTGTATTAGTCGAGCAAGTTTAGAGACACTACCTGCTTTCCTTTAAGTAACCGTGCAGATCTCTGGGAAGGTTCCTATGCAAAGACTTTGTTTTTTTGTCGTAGAGAGCAGTTGGCAGAGAGCATCCTCCACGAGGGCAGCACTGGCTGTCGGGTGGTGGAGAAGTTTCTGAAAATTCTGCAAGTGGTGGTACAAGAGCCAGGCCAAGTATTCAAGCCTTTTCTCCCCAGCGTCATCTCCCTGTGCATGGAGCAGGTCTACCCCATCATTGCAGAGGTAGGACTGTTCTTACGCGAGGTGAAGGAAGGGGGAGACGGGAAGGGAAGGCATCGCTGGGAGTGTGGGAGCAATGAAGCTTTTGGCTTTCCAAGAGCTGTAAATGTCAACCCCTATGCGGGGACTGGGTGACGAAGCAAGTGTGGGTGGAGGATTTTGTCAGGAATTGTCAAGAGAGGCTAAAATTACAGACGTGCTCAAAGCAGGAGGTAAAACTCAAAACTCGGTGATGTGTTCTTAGCATGATCCAACAGTTGCCGAGTTTGGTGCCTTCCTTAGGAGATGCTTTGATGCTCTGGTACCTGGGCTGGTACCCAGCACCTGAGAGGGTGCTGCTAGAGTGGGATCCAGGGCATGAGTGGCATTCCAGCACGGCAGCCCGCTTGGAGTTGTTTATTCTCCTCTCCTCCTAGCGCTCATCTCCTGATGTGAAAGCAGAGTTGTTCGAGCTGCTTTTCCGGGTCCTCCACCATAATTGGCGGTACTTCTTCAAATCTAGCGTGTTGGCTAGCGTCCAAAGAGGAGTGGCAGAAGAGCAGATGGAGAACGAAGCACAGTTCAGTGCCATTATGCAGGTAACTCGGCTACTCCCGCCGTTCTCCAGAACCCTTTCTGCAATGGAGCATACGCCCCTTGTGGCGGTGCGTTAAACGTGTGGCTGGTGGGGGATTAGACCGTGTCTTGAGCGAGGGTTTGCCTTTGGGAACTGCTGAAAAATCAAAGTGTTTGTAGAGTGGTCTTGCACGGTGCCTCTCTGAGCCGGGGAGCAAGCAGTGAGGAAGGAATGTTAATTCCTTTCCATGCCTCATCCTGCATCTGGACCTAAAAATAAATCACTGACGCTGACCCATTTACTTCTGCTACAAGTCTTGTGGCTAACGCTAGGACAAATTGTCAGCACAGGAAAGTTGGGGTTTTTTCCCCAAAACCAAGATGTCTTTCGGTTTGTATGGAGTTGTTCTATGCCGTACCATCGGAACGGGTAGAGAAGGGTCAGTGGGGTCATACCCTATGGGCTTTGGCCTGGGGAATTAAAAAGACAAAGGCAGTATGCCAGCATGTACACAGAGCCAGCAAATTTTTAAGAATAGCAGACTGTATTCCACATTGTCACTTAGGTCAGAGCTGGCCAAACGAGTTCCCGTCCAGTTAGATGTAATGACTGTCCCCAAAACAGGTAGTGCAACTCACAAGTAAAATGAGAAGAAGAAAAAAATCAACCTCCTAATCTGTTATCAGCGTACGTGGCGTGGGGCCCTTCCCCTCCAGCCCCGGTCAGTGTAAACAGACGCATGTTTGCACCGTGCTCTGCAACCTCGGGGCAGGGCTTGTTCCTCCCCGGGCAGCGAACGCCGGAGGGCAGGGCCGTGGGCTTAGACTTCAGGTGGGAGGACTTTTTGAAGAGCTGCCTCATCGTGGAGTGCTTCTCCCTGGTCCCTGCTGTTCCGCGAGTGAAGAGGGAGCTGTTGTACTGATACAAACTGTATTGGTGTTTCTCTCTTGGCTGTTCCTGACCTTAAGATCTTGTGATATGACCGAGGCCCAAGCTGGTCCCTGGGAAGGGCTGTCTGAGCATCTCTGTCTCTTCCGTAGCAGTGTAACCCTCCGGGTCTTGGTTTTTCGGTAAAGGTTCTCCATTGCGAGAACAGCCAGTGTCTTGTGTTGAGGCTATTACTCGTTTGTGTGCTGGTTTCCACAGGAGATCCGAGTCCAGACCTGGCTCAGCCTTGAAGGGACTCGGGACTTTTTTTGTCCGTCTAACAATAAATGGCTGATATGGGGAAATAAACTCCTGTGTTTGTGACACCTTGGAGCAGCAACTGGTAAAATTCTGCTGCCTACCTCTGTACAGAGCTTACCTCTTCTGCCTGCCACATCTGTACAGTGTTTCAGAGGAGCTCAGGGTGTGGAAGGTGTTTTTTCCCTGAAGTCTGTGTAGGTTTACCGGACTAGTTCAGCGAAGTCCAGCAAATTTTGTTCCTAGGCTCTTTCCTGCTTCTGTATCGCCCAGGTCAGCCTCCCAGCTCTAACTTTTTTCCGATTTACTGCAGTAACACGTTAAACACATCCGCCAGTCACCCTGGTCTCTTGACTCAGTTTGAGAACAAAACCAGTGCGTGTGTTCTGGTTTTTACGTGCTCACTGCGCTGCCTTAGGTAGCGTCCTTGAGAAACAGCCGAATCCTTCGGGAGCAAACTGCCTGCCGAGAGAGCTGTGCTCGGCACCCGCGTTCCGCTTCAGTGCGAGCTTGGCCCACCCGTTCCCAACGGACCCAGCGTAGCCACTGTTCCGCAAGGATACTGAACGTGTTTCCACCGAAGTTCCTTCCTTCCCCTTGGTCTGGCAGCAGCGCGGTTGACTTTAAGCAACTGCCTCTCTTAGTAGTTTGCTGCGCTGAGAAGCAGCGGAGGCTCCCAGGGGTTTTGTTCTGGTCTCAGGGTGACTGAGACCAACCTGGCAGGTCTAATATTCATTGTAATATCAGTCCCCTTCCCTCAATTCTGCTTCGTTCGTAGGCGTTTGGCCAGTCCTTCCTGCAACCTGACATTCACCTCTTCAAGCAGAACCTTTTCTACCTGGAGACGCTGAACACCAAGCAGAAGCTCTACCACAAGGTGGGTCCCGGTTGACCAGCGCGCGCTCTGCGCACGGTAATAGGCGGGTGCTCTTCTGAGATTCGTTTTAAACTGCTCGGAAACCGAAGGTCAGGATTTGGGAGGTTTTGTGGCACAGCCTTTGGTTGGTTGCTGTCATCCTAACGGATGCGTTGCTGGTCAGAGTGACATTGCCACCTCCCCGATACCGCTGCAGTGGGCGCAGGAGAGATCCCAACCCTAGTCGGTCAAAGCAAAGCCTTGATGCGTTCCCTCCTGTGACAACGAGGGAAAGCAAAGAACGTGCACGGTGCAGGTGCAATTTGTCTGAGGAAGTAGAAATTGGGATCACCAGTGGGACAGTGGCCGAGTCCCTCCGTCATTCTCATCTAGGTCAGCCATGGGGTATCCATTACTTACAGCCGGTCACTGCCGGGTGGCTGTCCATCGCTGTCATGTAGGACCCGTCCTCCGGATCCTCTAATTTAGACCTGTTAGCTGCTGTCGTGAAGGATTAGAGTTGGAATCCAGGCTCTTACCCTTCTGGTTAGCCTGTGAAAGCAGAGCTTCCAGGTTCGCGTCTGCGGTCGCAGCTGAAGGACAGCCCATCATGTTAACAGCTGCCTGTCGCAGACTTCGAGGTAGCTAGCCAGATTCCCTGGCTTTCAGGAGCGCTGTGCGGGGCTAAAACTGGACGGAGTTTGGATAGAAGTTGATGCTGTTTTGCTTAAATGCCAATGCTTAAAACTTGAGTCAGACCCACGGTGTAAAGCGTGGCCAAATTCCCTGGTAACTTTTAAAGCTGATGTTCATCTAGCTTATTGTAGCCATTTGTGATCTTGGCTCGGCTTGGAAAATTCTCTCTGCGCTCACGAGAGCTCGCAGACCCCGCTGACAGCTCAGAAGCTGCTGAAGCGGCCCCGTGCCGCCGCGCTCGCTTGCCTGGTCTGACCTCGAGGAGTTTGTCTGAAGCGCCGTGCTGGCTGCTGCGGTGCCTCTTGCGAGAGGATTGCTGGCGTGAAGACGCCTAACTGTGTGCTTCTCTCACTGTGCAGAAGATCTTCCGGACGACCATGCTGTTCCAGTTTGTGAATGTGCTACTTCAGGTGCTGGTCCACAAGTCGCACGACCTGTTGCAGGAGGAGATCGGCATTGCCACCTACAATATGGCCTCAGTGGACTTTGATGGCTTCTACTCAGCCTTTCTCCCCGAGTTCCTGGCCAGTTGCGATGGTGTGGACTCGAACCAGAAAAACGTGCTGGGAAGGAATTTCAAAATGGACAGGGTAAGAAGGGGAAATGTTGCTCCCGGTGTTCCTGGGATGCGCGGAGTTTTTCCTCCTAGAACACGCTGGCAGACAGCCCTGAGCTTCTCAGGGCAGCGTTTTGAGGCAGTTCCCCCTTTTTTTTTGCAAACCCTTCCGTACTCAGCAACGCCCAGCGGAGGATTTTTCACCGTAGGTAACAGAACTGCCGTCTCACCTCTCGGACTGCTGAACGCTGTGGCGGTTACGGAATAGCTTCCCCACTGGGGAACCGTGTTTTCGGGGTTGGACTAGATGAACCGCAGAGGTCTCTTCCAACCTTGACCATTCTGTGATCCTGTGTAATATGTTTCCCGGAGGAAGTTTTCATAGGGGTAGACTGACGTTTTCTAGAGTGGGACACTCGGATCCTTGCCAAAATGTCACCCCAGCTGCTCGCCGTGTGTTTGAGGGTTACAGTGAAGACAACAGCGGAGTAGCTGCAATGGCTCACAACTCTTTCAAACTCCTAGCGTGAGCGTGGAGCAAACTGGGGTGTCCGTAACCTCCCTGTGGAACATCACGGCAGTGCAGCGGGTCACGGCTTCCATCTGCTGAAGCTTGCTTGTCCGTAGAGTGTTTCCTCCCCCGTGGGAGGTGGAGGGGATTTGAAACCAAGGGTGAGGGTAGGAAAGGAGCCTTGGGAGACTCACGGGGCTCCAGAAGGCAGTCGCTCTTCAGGAAAACTGGCTCTTGTTTTGGGGAATGTGGCAGCCTTGGTGGGAACGCCGTGAGCGGTTGCTGCTGCGGATGGCCGTGTCGTGACCATTCGCATAGTGCCTGACCGCACGCTGAGAAGCCGGTGGCCTGAACAGAGCTCAACTCCCCGTAGTCAGCTCTCCGCGTGGAGCAGCTCTGGGGCCATCTCCGCTCCCTGCGCGTGGGCTGCAGAAACTGGAGGAAGGGGTCTCTTGTTCTCACGTATGAAAATACACGTGGGGGTTTGGCCCTCTCGGTTCCTTTCCGTTCTCCGCCGTGTGACGGCGCTTGTAGGGTATTACTCTGTTTGCGGTACAATGTGTTGTTTGATCTTTTCCAGGATCTGCCGTCGTTTACCCAGAATGTGCACAGACTGGTGAATGACCTGCGTTACTACAGACTCTGCAACGACAGTTTGCCCCCTGGAACTGTGAAACTATAGTTACTGCACTGGACTCGCGTTTTGATCACTGTAGGGAACGGATCCGTGTTTCGTTTTGCCGCCACCTTCTCTTCCTCCCTGGTTCTGTCAGTACTGCAGGACGCGGCGTCTTGCACATGGGCACATCTTCTTGGATTCACGCACCACGCTTCCTCTCTCTTTTTTTTTTNTTTTTTTTTTTTTTTTTCCTCCCCTTCACCCTCTTTTCCCAACCCAAAGGCCCCCAGCTGGAGTCAGCACCGTCTGCAGGATGTGTCTTAACGCCCAACCGTGGGGCATCTCAACTGTACGGAAAGCCCTCTCGCCGGGGTTTTGTTCCACTAACGTAGCACTTTGTTGCGTCCGGAGATTTCTGTGGAGTTGTCTTGAGAGATCATGTACGTGTCGAACGTGAGGCAGAAGCGCCAAAGACTACTTCAGACATTCGTACCTTCGTGTCATTCCACCTTCCTGCCCCTGCCCGCCTCTCGGAGGAGGAGACTCGTGATGTTGGGACTGTTTTGGCACTTCTGTCACTCCCTTTGTTTTTAAATTGCCTTGAAAACCTCCCTGCTGTTTGTGGGGATTAGAGACTTTTTGGGGTTGGTTTTTTTTTGGTTTTTTTTTTTTTAAAAAAAAAAACGTTTTTCTCATCATTCCATTGTGATACTAAAACAACATGCTTAATGGAAATAAAGTGCTTACTTTGTTGTTTTAAATAACTTGTAGTTTTAGTTGCCCTGTAGGCCTGTCTGTCACCCAAGCCGTTCTGCTACGTGAACATGCGTTTCGCGACGCAGGCGGCGATCCACAGCCGTTCCCCGTGATCGGGCAAGAGGACCGGCAGCGGGTGCCTGCGTTGCCCGTACTGCGCCCGGCGTGCAGGTACGCCTTGTCCGAGCTCCTGAAAGGTGGCGGTGCTGGACCAGGGCAGATCGGCGGTGGCTTTTTTTTTCCTCCGCTCTCCCCTCGTCGTGTTTACTACCCGCCTTCCCTGGCGCTTCCTGGTGCGGTGGGCTGTTTATTCCCTCCAGCAGTCTGTTGTCCGAATTGATCGAGAGCTGCCCGCAGGAAGAAAAATCCAACGTTCACCCTGTTGCGTCGCAGGAGACCTGAGTTGAAGGGCAGCCGCTGGCCACAGTGACCCCATAGCGGCACCTGAGCGTAAGGTTATAATCCCAGACCCCGGAGCAGACAGGACCAGGTTTTGTGGAGCGTGCGAATCTCCGATCGGGCAGCTGGGAGGGATTTTCTCTGCGGCGTCCGGTCAGCTAGAGCATTAAATCACTCTCGGTTCTCTGTGGTTACGAGGGCAGCTGCAGTAAGGGCTGCGTGGTGGGAACGGGACCTGTCGCTGTGCAGGGAGCGAGCCCGGAGCGGGTGTTAAGGTTCGCACGGGTTCTCCCGTGCACGTTCGTAGACGTGGAGTCAAAGTGAGATGGCTGCGTGGGGACAAACGGGGGTACCGGGGGGGACATGGAGGGCGGGGAGCGCTTGCTCCACAGTTCCTCTAACTATGGTTTTGTGGAAAAAAAACCAAACCACCATCCTGCGAGGCGCATGTTTGCTCTTTGGAGATAAGGTACGCTGTTTGGATAACCTGTGCCACAGACAGAACCTTGCATCCAGGCTGGCTGAACTGGGACCAGTTTGATGTTTGAGCTTCGTACCCCTGCCGTGAGCAGCTCGAGGGGAAAGTTGCGCGCGAAGCGGAGTCCAGCCTGCTGAGGACGTGCCTCACCAGGCGCAGTCCTTGCAACCGAGGGCTGGGAACCACACGCCCGTCACCTCTGCCGATGGTGAAGACCAGTATGAAGGCGGGTGATGATCTGCCACCCCACTGCAGAACTTCCCACCTCCCCTGAGAGCGGAGGGCAGAACCCGCAGCAGGAGCACGTGGCGCGGAGCAGCCAGCTCTGGAGTAACTCAGTGTCACTGTCTGCGCTTGAAACTTGGAGTCCTCCTTTTTCCTGGTGTATGAAGACACGGAGCAGGCTCCAAGCCTGTCCCCGGAGCCTCTCCCTCCTCCCGAGCTGCCACCCAGTTGTGTCTTGCTCCCGGCCGCAGTGGGGGACAGCAGTAGCTGTCTGTCACCCAGCACCCCGGCTGTGGCTTCCATCCACGTGCTGCGGGCACGGCTCCCCTTTGGGCTGGCGGAGCTTCTGGTTCTTGCCACACATTTGGTTGACAGAGGGTGAAAGTGCGTGTTTTTTTTCCATGTTTTTCCCTCGCTGAGCAGCTGGTCAAGGGCAGCAGCTGGAAGGTGGCCAAAGCCCAGGCTGGAACCCACCAACTGATTCTCCTGTGCTGGCCCCGGCCCTCGGGGCGAGCAGGGCAGCTCCGTGGGTGGATACGGAAGGACACCTGGTTTCTGTGTACGTGACCGCCTTAATCTTGCCCAAAGAAACCCCTTTGTACCATCAGCCACTGGAGAGCGGCCGTTTTCCCCCCCCCTCCAGCCTCCTGTTTGCGTGGGTGCCACCAGCTTCTGGCCAGCAAAAAGTCCATTTGGCGAGAGTTGGGGATCTCTCTGCCCCCGGGGAAGCCACGTCGGGTGGTTTTTGCAGCCCCCCCAGCCCTGGCAGCCCCGTTAATCGCTTTGGGCCAGTGTGGTGGGCACGTTCCTCCACTCATCCTTCAAATTATCACGGGTTTAGAAAACGGGCTCGAAGCGATCGGGATTTTCCATGAACTTGCAGGTATTTTAATAGCAATGTTTGCGTCGAGCTGCTCTCCCAAGAGTGTGGAAGCTCAATAACGAGGGATGTGCCAGCGTGCGGTGTGGGATGGGGCTTTTTTCGCCTGCGGGGCCGCCCGTGCCCCTGGGGAGCAGAGCTCCCTCATCCATTTAATTCAACCCGAAGGAAAACTCGAATCCACGCTGGAGCGATGCTGGGGTGAGGAGCATCCCTCTCTCCTGCATGCAGGGCTGTGCCTGTCACCGCTTCACAAACTCCCCGTCTTTTCTACCTCCTTCAGCACGGGCTGGCGTGAAGGAGGGGACCCTGCTGCCTCTGTCCTTGTCACCTCTGCCTTCACAGGGCTCGTCTCCTCACCTGGACCATCGGCGCAAAGCACAAAGTAGATCTGGTTTTTGGTGGGGTCAAGGTGGGGGGGGTGTCCCTCGTGTCCCTGGGTCACCCGTGGGATGAGTGCAGGCTCCGCTCCCACCCTGGCAGGGCTTGGGGCTCAGCCCTGCCAAGGAAAGGGCTCGCTCTGTGCCGGGGGATGCTCCCTATCAGCATGTCCCACGCTGGGACGCTCCGTGCCAGGAGGATGCTCCGGTCTGGGGATGCTCTGTACCGGTGATGCTCCATGTCCGGAGGATGCTCCGTGCCGCAGACACTCTGTGCCAGGAGGATGCCTCGTACTGGGGCTGTTCTCTACCTGGGATGCTCTGTGCCGGTAGGATGCTCCATTCCGGGGATGCCCCGTACTGGAGCTGCTCTGTACCGGGGATGCTCCGTTCCGGGGATGCTCCACACTAGGGATGCCCCGTAGCGGGAATACTCCGTGCCCGGAGCTTGCTCCGTGCTGGGAGGATGCTCTGTACCGGGATGCTCCGTGCCGGGAGGATGCTCTGTACCGGGATGCTCCGTGCCCGGAGCTTTTTCTGTGCTGGGGGGGATGCTCCGTGCCGGGATGCTCCGTACCGGGATGCTCCGTGCAGGCGCGGCGGCCGCCCGCTCCCGGCGGCTGCTTTAAGGGGAGGGACGAAAACCCGACCCGTCCCCGGGCTCGGCTCGGGCCCTTAAAGCCTCCGCGGGGCGGCGGAGCTCCGCCGCGGCCAGGTCCGACCCTCCGGCCCCGCCATGGGCTCCCTGGGGCGCTGCCTGGCCCGGAGCCTGCTGCGGGGGCAGCCGGCCCTGAGCCGCCCCCCCGGGCCCCGCTGCTACGGCTCCGGTGAGACACCGCCCCGTCCCGTCCCTGTCCCCGGCCCCTGCCCCGTCCTGTCTCTGGGGACCCCGTCCCCATCCCCGTCCCGTCCCGTCCACGGGGACCCTGTTCCCATCCCCGTCCTGCCCTCCGCTCCTTCCCCACCCTGCCCTTGGAAACCTTGTCCCCTTCCCCATCCTGTCCCTGGGGACACTGTCCCCATCCTTGTCCTTCCCTGGGGGACCCTGTCCCCATCCTGCCCCTGGGAACCTTGTCACCTTCCCCATCCTGTCCCTGGGGACCTTGTCCCCTTCCCCATCCTGTCCCTGAAGACCCTGTCCCCATCCTTGTCCTTCCCTGGGGACCTTATCCCCATCCTCATCCTGTCCCTGGGGACCCTGTCCCCATCCTTGTCCTTCCCTGGGGGACCCTGTCCCCATCCTGCCCCTGGGAACCTTGTCCCCTTCCCCATCCTGCCCCTGGGGACCCTGTCCCTAGCCTCATCCTGCCCTGGGGACCCTGTCCCCATCCTTATCCTGTCCTTGGGGACCTTGTCCCCTTCCCTATCCTGCCCCTGGGTCCTGTCCCCATCCCCATCCTGCCCCTTGGCGTTCCTGTCCCCATCCCACCCCTGTGGTGCCCCCAGTGTCCCCCGTCCCTCCCCCCAGGGGCAGCCCCCCAACAGGGTGTCCGGCCCATGGAATCGTTCCCTTCTTCATGGTGTGGGTCAGCGCCGGGGTCTCATCCCGTGTGTTGGGACGGGGCAGAGGCTGGAGCTGGTGGCTCCCCTGGCACCGTCCTGTGAGTCCCGAGGGCTTTGGTGTCCCCAGGGCCGGGATGGGGCAACCCCTGCGCCGTGCCCAGGGTGGGAGCCACGCGAAGCCGGGTGACATCCAGCAACGCCCAGAAAAGCGGGTGAAATTGTGGGGTCTGCTCCCCCCGCCGGCACCGGGGCCGGCTTGGCGTCCTCCGTCCCTCTCCCTTCCTCGCCTTCCTGTCCTCTTCCTCCGGCAGATGGGATGCGCTGTCCCTTGGGGGACTTCTGTCCCCTCCTGCCAGCGCGGCTCCAGCAGGGCCAGCGGCGGGGACGCGGCGATGCCGGACCCTGCCGGCCCATGGTGGCACGGGTGACGGTGACACCAGATCCTGCGGTGCCACAGGTGGCAGTGACGCCGGATCCTGCCGTCCCACGGTGCTGCTCCCCACCAGCAGAGGACTGTGACTGGGGACCGGCTTTGTGCCAGGGCTGGGGACCGGCTGCTGTGGGTGGGGGGAAGCACCCGAGGCCCTGCAGGAGCGATGGCACACGGGGTGACACCATGCCATGGGGACACGGCAGTGCGGTGCGCTCGGCCGAAACCAGAGCCACACTGGGTTAAAGAGTGTTTCCCGGCCGTGGACGTGTCCCCAACGCCCATCAGGGCTTGGCAGCGTGTCCCTCGCGTCCCTGCTGGGACCCCACCACTCTGCAAGGCACAGCTTGGCCAGGGGGGCACAGCCCCGGCATGGGGACAGGGTCACCGAGCAGCGACCCGTGGTGCCCCGGCAGCAGCGGTGGGGTCCCGCTGCCACAACCCATGTCCCATGCCCGGCGGTGACCCGTGTGCCACGCTCAGTGGTGACGCTGACCCCTCCGTCCCCGCGCAGCCCCCCCGGAGCTGCAGGAGAAGACGCTGGTGCTGGTGAAGCCGGACGCGGTGCAGCGGCGGCTGGTGGGGGACGTCATCCAGCGCTTCGAGCGGCGTGGCTTCAAGCTGGTGGCCATGAAGCTGCTCCAGGTACCCCTCCCCACTGAGATGTCACCCGTCCCCCCCAGGCGGGGGTCCCTGCTCCCCGTGTGGCACACAGCCGGCTCAGGGGGCGGGGGGGTGCCGGGAGTGGGGTGTCCCCACTGTCACCTTGCGCTGCCATCAGGCGGACCAGGGGCTCCTGGACAAGCACTACCAGCAGCTGCGGCAGAAGCCCTTCTACCCGGCGCTCCTCGCCTACATGACCTCGGGGCCACTGGTGGCCATGGTGAGGGGACTGGATGGGGCGCCAGGGGGGGTTTGGGGGTGTCATGGGTGTCCGGGTGGCTCAGGCGTCCCCTGTCCCGCAGGTGTGGGAGGGCTACAACGTGGTCAGGTCCACGCGGGCCATGGTGGGGGACACCAACTCGGCGGCGGCGGCGGCGGGGACCATCCGGGGGGACTTCAGCATGCACGTCAGCAGGTAGGGGCGCGGGGCGGGGGAACGCCGGCGCTGGCACCCCGCGGTTCCACGGCATCGTCCCCGTCCCCGCGCAGGAACGTGGTCCACGCCAGCGACTCGGTGGAGACGGCCCAGCGGGAGATCGGCTACTGGTTCCAGCGGGACGAGCTGGTGGCCTGGGAGAGCGGGGACCGGGACTACACCTACGGGCCATAGGGTGGCCCCGGCCCCGGGAAGGACCCCCAGACCCCCCATAAACCCCAGTGCCCTCAACCATGGCTCCGGTCCCCTCCCTTGGACACCACCAGGAAGCGTCGTAGGGCTCAGAGGGGCACTGGGGTAGTACTGGGGGGCACTGGGAGGGTACTGGGGTGTCCCTAGAGGTCACTGGGGTGGTACTGGGAAGCTCTGGGAGGCACTGGTATGTCCCTGGGGTGCATTGGGGAGGCACTGGGCACCTCTGGGAGGCAATCGGCTGTCCCCGGGGGGCACTGGGATGGTACTGGGAGGCTCTGGGAGACACTGGGGTGTCCTTGTGAAGTGCTGCTGTGTCTTTTGGGAAGAGTAGGGTGGTACTGGGAAGCACTGGTCTGTCCCCTGGGCCCCTTGGGGCAGTACTGGAAATCTGTGGGAGGCACTGGGGTGTTCACGGCGGGGCACTGGGCTAGTACTGGTCATCTGTGGGAGGCACTGGGCTGTCCTTCGGAGCACTGAGATGTTTCTGGGAAGCACTGGTCAGCTCTGGGAGGCACTGGTGTCTCCCTGGAGACACTGGAATGGAACTGGCCATGTCTGGGAAGCACTGGGCTATCCCCAGGGGGCACTGGAATAGCACTGGGCAGCTCTGGGAGGCACTGGTCTCGCCCTGGAGGCACTGGAACGGCACTGGGCAGCTGTGGGAAACACTGGGCTGTCTCCAGGGGGCACTGGGACTGTACTGGGCTGTCCCCGGAGGCAGTGGACAGTACTGGAAAGCTCTAGGAGGGAGTGGGAAGCTGTGGGAGGTACTGGGGCGGTATTGGGAAGCTGTGGGAGGCACTGGGCTGTCCCCGGAGGCACTGGACAATACTGGGAGGCTGGGGGAGGGATTGGAATGCTCTGGGAGGCTCTGGGGCGGTATTGGGAAACTCTGGGAAGCACTGGGCTGTCCCCAGGGGTACTGGGCTGGTACTGGAGGGCTCTGGGAGGCACTGGGCAGCTCTGGGAGGCACTGGGCTGTCTTCATAAGCACTGGACAGTACTGGGATGCTCTGGGAGGCACTGGAAAGGTCTGGGAGGCACTGGGCTGTCTCTGGGGCCATTGGGATGGTACTGGTCAGCTTTGGGAGGCACTGGACTGTCCTTCAGGGCACTGGGGTGGTACTGGCAATCTCTGGGAGGCACTGGGCTTTCCCCAGGGGGCACTGGGACTGTACTGGGCTGTCCCCGGAGGCACTGGACAGTACTGGGAGGCTCTGGGATGCACTGGAAAGCTCTGGGAGGCACTGGGCTGTCCCTGGCAGGCACTGGAACAGTACTGGGAAGCTCTGGGAGGCACTGGGCTGTCCCCAGGAGGCACTGGGACTG
>RSEF01000014.1:16938593-16959938 GCA_003993805.1 Himantopus leucocephalus | reverse complement strand
GAGGAGTAGGGTGGTACTGGGAAGCACTGGTCTGTCCCCTGGGGCCATTGGGGCAGTACTGGAAAGCTCTGGGAGGCACTGGGATGTTTATGGGGGGTACTGGGCCAGTACTGGGAAGTTCCCGGGGGGCACTGGGCTGTCCTTCGGGGCACTGAGGTGGTACTGGCAATCTCTGGGAAGCACTGGTCAGCTCTGGGAGGCACTGGTCTCCCCCTGGAGGCACTGGAGTGGCACTGGGCAGCTGAGGGAGGCACTGGGCTGTCCCCGGGGGCCATTGGGGCAGTACTGGTCAGCTCTGGGAGGCACTGGGCTGTCCCTGGGGGCCATTGGGGCAGTACTGGTCAGCTCTGGGAGGCACTGGGCTGTCGGTGGGAGTACTGGAATGGTACTGGGGGACTCTGGGAAGTACTGGGGGACTCTGGGAGGCACTGAGCTCTCTCTGAAAGCACTGGACAGTACTGGGGTGATCTGGGAGGCACTGGAAAGGTCTGGGAGGCACTGGAAAGGTCTGGGAGGCACTGGGCTGTCTCCGGGGCCATTGGGATGTACTGGTCGGCTCTGGAAGGCACTGGACTGTCCTTCAGGGCACTGGGGTGGTACTGGCAATCTCTGGGAAGCACTGGTCAGCTCTGGGAGGCACTGGTCTCTCCCCAGAGGCACTGGAGTAGCACTGGTCAGCTCTGGGAGGCACTGGGCTGTCCCCGGAGGCACTGGACAATACTGGGAGGCTGGGGGAGGGACTGGAAAGCTCTGGGAGTCTGTGGGGCAGTATTGGGAAGCTGTGGGAGGCACTGGTCATCTCTGGGAGGCACTGGGCTGTCCCCAGGGGTACTGGGCTGGTACTGGGGGGCTCTGGGAGGCACTGGTCAGTTGTGGGAGCACTGGGCTGTCCCCAGGGGTACTGGGCTGGTACTGGGGAGCTCTGGGGGGCTCTGGGAGGCACTGGTCAGCTGTGGGAGGCACTGGGCTGTCTCCGGGGGCATTGGGATGGTACTGGTCAGCTGTGGGAGACACTGGGCTGTCCCTGGGGGGCACTGAGAGAGTACTGGGCTGTCCCTGGAGGCACTGGGATAGTACTGGTCAGCTGTGGGAGCTTCTGAGCTGTCCCCAGAGGAGACTGGGGTGGTACTGGGAGGCTGTGGGAGACACTGGGGTGTCCCTGTGAAGTGCTGGTGTGTGTTTGGGGAGGAGTAGGGTGGTACTGGGAAGCACTGGTCTGTCCCCTGGGCCCCTTGGGGCAGTACTGGAAAGCTCTGGGAGGCACTGGGATGTTCATGAGGGACACTGAGGTGGTACTGGCAATCTCTGGGAAGCACTGGCCAGCTCTGGGAGGCACTGGTCTCTCCCTGGAGGCACTGTAGTGGCACTGGGCAGCTCTGGGAGGCACTGGGCTGTCCCCGGAGGAACTGGACAATACTGGCAGGCTCTGGAGGGACTGGAAAGCTCTGGGAGGCTCTGGGGCGGTATTGGGAAGCTGTGGGAGGCACTGGTCATCTCTGGGAGGCACTGGGCTCTCCCTAGGGGGCACTGGGGTGGTACTGAAAATCTCTGGGAACCACTGGTCAGCTGTGGGAGGCACTGGGCTGTCCCCAGAGGACACTGGGATGGTACTGGGATGCTCTGGGAGGCACTGGGCTGTCCCCGGGGCTACTGGGATGGAACTGAAGGGCTCTGGGAGGCACCGGGCAGCTGTGGGAGGCACTGGGCTGTCCCCAGGGGCACAGGAACGGTACTGGGCAGCTCTGGGAGGCACTGGGCTGTCCCTGGGGGCACTGGGAGAGTAATGGGCTGTCCCTGAAGGCACTGGGATGGTACTGGGCAGCTCTGGGAGCCTCTGCACTGTCCCTAGAGGAGACTGGGGTGGTACTGGGAGGCTGTGGGAGACACTGGGGTGTCCCTGTGAAGTGCTGGTGTGTGTTTGGGGAGGAGTAGGGTGGTACTGGGAAGCACTGGTCTGTCCTTCGGGGCACTGAGGTGGTACTGGGAATCTCTGGGAAGCACTGGTCAGCTCTGGAGGCACTGGTGTCTCCCCGTAGGCACTGGAGTGGCACTGGGCAGCTGTGGGAGGCACTGGGCTGTCCCCAGGTCTACTGGGCTGGTGCTGGGGGGCTCTGGGAGGCACTGGGCAGCTCTGGGAGGCACTTGGCTGTCCCCAGTTGTACTGGGCTGGTACTGGGGGGCTCTGGGAGGTACTGGGCAGCTCTGGGAGGCACTGGACTGTCCTTCAGGGCACTGGGGTGGTACGGGGAATCTCTGGGAAGCACTGGTCAGCTCTGGGAGGCACTGGGCTGTCCCCGGAGACACTGGACAATACTGGGAAGCTGGGGGAGGGACTGGAAAGCTCTGGGAGGCTCTGGGGTGTTGTTGGGAAGCTCTGGGAAGCACTGGGCTGACCCCAGGCGTACTGGGCTGGTACTGGGGGGCTCTGGGAGGCACTGGGCTGTCCCTAGGGGGCACTGGGGTGGTACCGGCAATCTGGGAAGAACTGGTCAGCCCTGGGAGGCACTGGGCTGTCCTGAGGGGCACTGGAATAGTACTGGGATGCTCTGGGAGGCACTGGTCTGTCTCCAGGGGGCACTGGGACTGTACTGGGCTGTCCCCAGTGCCATTGGGATGGTACTGGTCAGCTCTGGGAGGCACTGGGCTGTCCTTCAGGGCACTGGGGTGGTACTGGGAATCTCTGGGAAGCACTGAGATGTCTCCGAGGGGCACTGGGGACGTACTGGAGAGCTGTGGGAGGCACTGGCCTGTCCTCGGGGGGCACTGGGGCGGTACTGGGAACCTGTGGGAGGCACTGGGCTATCCCCGAGGGCCCTGTGATGGTAATGGGCAGGTCTGGGAGGCACTGGGGGGCACTGGGATATCTCTGTGAGCGCCGCGGGTTGCCGTGCTGTCGCTGTCTCACCAGTGTGTCACTGGGGACACTGGGCGGCGCTGTGGGACGCCTTTCCCGCCCTGCGCCGTTGCCTGGCAACGCTGCGGACGCCGGCGCATGCGCCTTACGCTGTGTGCGTGCCGGGACTACATCTCCCGGCAGCCCTTGCGCGGCGCGCGGGCCCGGCCTCCTCCGCGGCGCGGCGGCTGCGGGTCACGGTGCCGCCGGCGGTGCGCGGCGATCCCTGCGCCATGGCGGAGAGCGCGGCGGCCTCCCGGGCGCCGCCGGACGTGGACACCGACGACTGCCTCCGCGAGTACCGCCACCTCTTCAGCCCCGACCTGCTGGCGTGAGTGCCGGGGCGCTCGGGGGCAGGGCCGCGGCCTGGGCGGGGGGGGGGCGGGCAGGGCCTCCCGCGGCCTACGCGCTGGTCGGGGCCGCCCCGGCCGGGGGTTGTGCCTGGCGTTGGGCTCTCTGACCGTCCCTTTGTTCCCCCCAGGGGCCAGGTGGCGTTTATCACCGGCGGCGGCTCCGGCATCGGTTTCCGCATCGCCGAGATCTTCATGAGGTGCGGGGAGCCCGGCGGGGCTGCGGTCGGTGGGCAGCGGCGGCGGGAGGGGGCCGTGCCCGGCCTCCTCGGGCGCCGGTGGGATGAAGAGGGTAGAAGGTTCCCCTCCCTTGAGGCGGCTGTGGTAACGGGGCGGGGTGCGAAGCCTCACAGAGCCCTCAGGGCTGCGGGCAGATGTGGGCAGCCCTGCCTGCGGCGGGCTCCGGTGGTTCGGGGGGGGTGTGGGAAGCGGGGGCCGGCACTGTCACAGGGCAGGGGTAGGTCTCTGGTGTGGTGGGACTCTTCCCCGCTTTGAGTCCTGCAAGCCTGGAGGAGCAGCAGTTCAGCAGTTCCTCCCCTCCAAGGGTGTTGTGCCACCTCCCACTGCGCGCCTGCCGAACTCCTGCTAACCCCCCGTGGTCTGAGATGGCTGCGAGGAGCCGGCGCTGTGCGATCCTTCTCACCAGCCCCTTCTTTGCAGGCACGGCTGCCGGACGGTCATTGCAAGCCGGAACCTGCAGCGAGTGTCGGAGGTGAGTTCTGTGGGCTTCAGCGGGACAGGCAGGCAGAAGGGAGCGCTGTGAACGCCTGGAAATCCTTCTGCCCTCTCCTCTGGCTGGAGCTGCGAGCCCTGGGAGTACTGCAACAGTAGAAACGGCTCACCCGTGTTACCCCATCTTCTCCGAGTGCTCAGGCAGAAGCAGGGAGCGGTGATGCGCAGGATGGGTATGGGTTTAGGGTGGTCTGCACCCACTGCACCTCACAGCACAGCTCAGTTAATTGTGGTGATACCTTCCCCTGGCAGCTTTGGAAGTGTCTGTTTCAGGTATCACGTTGCTTTTTTGTTGATGACACAGAAACAAACTGTGGTGAAGGTTTTTCAGTGGCAGAACCCAAGGCCAAATGTGAATCTCAGCTTCAAGTAGGGCAAGACCCCCTTGTCCAGAGGTTACGTGGGTTGAGGTGGGTACGCTGAGCCCCAAAATCTCAGCTATATTGCATCTTGAGACGGAGGAGAGGACACAGGTCTGGAAAGCAGTGACTGGATTAGACTGTAGCTACCCTATGGATAAGCTGGGCAGAACAAACACCCACCCCTGTGTGTCTGACCCCACGCTGGAGTTTGACTGGTCATGGTTTACATTCCTCATCATGGCTTGTGGTGTAGTCTCAGGCTGAAAGCAGCTCTGAGAGAGCTTTGCAGCCATCTGTGGAGTTCACTGAAATATAATAAAGATCAAAATCGGCGCTTGGGAGTGAGCTGGCATGACCCAGCTGCCTCCAAGAGGGGGTTAGTGCTGTCATTTCACATTCTCTCGTGCTCGCGTGCCAGAAAACGAGCTGCAAAGCTCAGCAGCTTTTCAGTCCTCAGGGGCTGGGGTCTTCTGAGTACACGGGGGCTGCTTGCCCAGGCTCTTGACGCTCGGTGTATGTGTGTGCTGGACGGGGCTCAAAGCTCACAGAAGGTCCCAGCGAGCCTGAGCAGGAACGTGGAACGTCGCTGGGTGTTGCGCAGGGTTGCTGCTGAGTTTGCATGTCCCCTGCGCTTAATTTGCTGGGGAGATTCATGTTCTTAACGAGCTCCTTGGGGGTGGTTTGTGGCAGACGACGAGCTGCAGAGCTGGCCCGCTCTGCCTCGCGGGCAGACTGGGCAACCGCTGGTCTGCGTTTGCTCTTTTGCCTACTGACATTTTTGGATCTAAAGGTTAATTATGTCTGGGCTCATGCCAAAACTGCCTTGTTGGGGTCCAACCTTTGTACTTGCCCTGCAGAGACGTTGCTCGCGATGTGCTGCGGGGATGACAGGCCGCAGAGGTAACCGGGCTTAGCGAGTTGTGGCCTCAGGGCCGGCCTGGCGTTCAATTGGGACAGGACGTGCAGGAGCTTTCTCTGGCTACTCCGGGGCTTTAGCTGCAGGGTGCTGCTGGGCTGAAGCTGGCCGTGTTTAGGCAGGTCTCTCCCCTGCCCACAGTGGTTGCTGCGTGCTGACAGGGATGTGGCTCCTGCCTGATTTCTTGCATGTCTGTTACGAGGTCTGGGTCTAACCCTTACAGAAGGAGAGAGTCTCAGAAAGAACCTGACTTCTCTGTGGTTTGGGGTTTTTTTTTGTAGGCCTCTAAAAAGCTGGTGGCAGCCACAGGCCAGCAGTGCCTGCCTCTGTCCATAGATGTCAGGCAGCCCCAGACCATTGTGGCAGCGGTGGATGAGGCGCTGAAAGAGTTCAAGCGGATTGACATCCTCGTTAACGGTGAGCTGCTGGAGCGGGCAGGGGGAAGACTGGGTACAGACTCACTGCTAGGAAGGGCATTTCCCTGCACGGAGGTTGTGTTTGCTTAGTGTCTGGCTTGTGCTGCTTTGGCCTGGGAGCATCTGGACAGCCCCTGAGAGTGCAAAGGGGACAGTCTCAGAGGAAGCAAAGACCTGTTCATAACATGTGGCCATCTGATCATGCCTGCTCCCGCTGCACAGCACCCTCCGGCCCTCAGGCTGGCTGTGCTGCTGGGCACCCAGAGCTACAAGCTCTTTATCCCCTTATCAGGGCTGTTTTCATGTGCTGTCCAGTCTACGCCGACAGTATCGCTCACCGTCCCTCTCACAGAAGCTCCCTGAACCTGCCCGATCTCTCTTGGCCCCGTCCTGACTGTACCCCCGGCTGCTTTTTCTTCAGGTGCTGCGGGAAACTTTCTGTGCCCAGCCAGTGCCCTGTCCTTCAACGCCTTCAAGACGGTGATAGATATCGACACCATTGGCACCTTCAACACCTCCAAAGTCCTCTTTGAGAAATATTTCCGGGTAAGTAGAACCGGAGCCAGAGGACTTGCTGGAAAGGCTTCTGGTAGGCAGGGGCTTAGCGTCAAACAAACCAGACTTTGCTCCTGAGAAATTCAGGAAAGGGTGGAGGGCAGAAGGGGCCCTCCCTGTGTACCCAGGGCCATGCTGCCGGGCCTCTGCTACCCACCCTGCTCAGATCCCGTGCGTTGCCTCCTAGTGATGGCAGCCCCCATGCAGGAACTGGGAATCCTGCCTGTCCCTGCCCCTGGGGACTGTTGTGGCACCTTTCCATGCTCTGCCACCTGCCAGGAAAGCAGCTGTGATCTGCAGCTCCTTTTTCTACTCCTCTGCTTTCCCTTGGCCTTTGCTTGTCCCCTGCCTTTCCCCCCTCCCCTGGAATGGCCCCGCTGGCTGCCCCGGCTCAGTGAGACGAGGTGGGCAGTGCAGCCTTGGGGTTGGTTAGCAACACAGAGGTGGCAGTGCCCACGGGTGACTGTCCCTCCTAGCCCAGCTCTCTTGTCCCACCGCTCTCCTACATGACCACTTGTGCTGCTCCCTGCCTAATGCCACATCTCCTTTCCTTCCCCAGGACCACGGTGGGGTCATCGTTAACATCACGGCAACGCTGAGCTATCGAGGACAGGCCCTCCAGGTGCATGCTGGTACTGCTAAGGCTGCCATAGGTACCTAAATGCTCCTTGCTGGGGCTCTGCGAGCTGTGTGGGGCCAGTAAGGAAGCCGGTTCTTCCCCAAATACTGGGATGGGAAGATGCCCATGGGAGAGGTGAATATGAATCAGTGTGGTTACTATGTGTCTGAGTTTGGGATGAGGCTGTTCTGTCCTTGAGGGCGCTTTGCTCTTGGCCAGAGTCTCCTGTGGCTTTTTGGCCTCTAAAAAGTTCCTGGAATAGCTTTGCTTTCTCTTTCTTATTCCCATCGTAATCCTTTCCCAGATGCCATGACCCGTCACCTTGCTGTGGAGTGGGGACCCAACAACATCCGAGTGAACAGCTTGGCGCCGGGCCCCATTACAGGCACCGAGGGCTACCGGCGGCTGGGTAAGGCAACCTGGGGCTCCTGTCTCTGCCTCGCCAGCGGCTTGCTGGCGTCTGTCTGGGAGGGGACTGCGGTGGACCACCAGTGCCACGCAGCTTGTGGGGTGTGTGATGCGGCCAGGGCTATTGTTGCTGGGCACGACTCTCATGTGACTCAGCTGGCACGTCTCTTTGGGGGAGCAGCCCTTCCCGCAACCCTTCCCGGTACCTCTCAGGGTGCTGATTTTTTCTGTCGAGCGGCTGCTTTTTGTGCTCTCTGACACCATGATGTAATATGCTCTCCAAAACTCAACCTGGCCAGTTTCCTTGCCTGACGGTGTAGCTCTTGCAGTCCGTCAGCGGTGTGCCAGTTTAGCCCTGCAGGCTGGGAAATCTCCCCGAGGTCCTGTATTGAACTCCCCGTTGCAGTACGAATCCCACCGCTGAGCTTGAGCTCCCCTCCTTTAACTCTCTTCTCAGGCCTTTGTCTCTGGCTGTGCCAGGATCTCATCTAGGTTCCCTGGGGCGCTCGGCAAGCCCCGTGCGAGCAGTGCTACAGCGTCTGGCAGGCAGTGGTGGTGGGCAGGTGGTCCCGTCGTCCTAGCTGACTCTTTCTTTTACCGCTCAGGTGGGAGATTCGCTGAGGAAGCAAGCCAGTTCGACATGATCCCCCTCCAGCGCGCAGGAAACAAGACGGAGATCGCCCACAGCACGCTGTACCTGGCGAGCTGCCTTTCCTCCTACGTGACGGGCACCACCCTGGTCGTGGATGGCGGGAGCTGGCTGACCTCTGCCAACAACTTCCCCGCCTTGCTGGGTATTGCTTCATCCTCTGCTAAACTCTAGGTGACGTGCATTTCCCCCTCCGCGGGATTAGAGCAGGGCTCGTGTCAGAAACCCTGTTGCCCCGTGGTACAGGGGCATTGCTGCCGTACCGACGGGTACGGCATTACCTCCTTGGAGTGCCTTGGTCATCTCCTACCAGTAGCAGGCTCTGCCCCTCCTGAGGCAGCTGCCTGGCACGTACTGTGTTGGGGAGGAGGGAGCAGACGCTGGGTGTCAGGGTCTCCGGGTGAGGGAAGCCAGCTCAAGTCTCGACTCGGCAGCGCTTTTCTCAAGCCGCCTTCTGCTTTTGGGAGGGTGGAGCAGGGTCACCCCCCCACGCTGTCGTCAGAGCAGACACCGAGCAACACAGGGAAACATCTCTTGAGTCCTTGTGGACAGTCCTAGGAATGATTTGGGAAAGGCAGGAGAACTTGCCGGGTTTTTCCTCTGAGCCTGCGGTTGATGTGGTACCTCTTGTCGTTCCTGCTGGAGGATGCTTGTCTGGACACCTCTGAGTGTCCCCTGAAGCGATGTGGTGCCCCTTTTCTGTGCCCTACCAGCAGGACTGGGCAGAGAGAGTCCTGACAGTCTCCGCTACCCCTTTCTTCATTGCATGATTTACTGCAGCGTGTCTTGTGTTGCGATTGAGCTGCACGCAGGACTCGTGTTGGCTGCGTACGCCTGCGGAGGTGGGAAGGGAGCTGGCGCCTGGGGCCTGGCGCTTTCTGGGAGAGGGGTCTCCTTTCCTCCCCTCTCCCCTCCCTGCGTGGGTCCTGCCTGGCAGCATCCGCGAGCAGGACTGTGTACCCACCTCCCTGCTGTCTTGCAGATTTCTGGGCTGCAGGAGCAAACAAAAATCAATGATGGACAGCCTGGGATTGACCGATGGACAGAAACGTGACCGAACGCTGCTGCTCTGGGACATCTCGGGGTGACGTCTCCCAGAGTCGGAGCCGATAGCTGGTGGTGGTGGTGGTGACGCTGCCGATCCTGCCTCTGCCTGGGGGAGGGAGCACGGGGGGTGCTGGATGGGGAGCACCCCTATTCTGCGCCGTTACTTTCTTCTGAGCTGACGTGGCTGAGGGCGCAGGGACAGGCTGGGATGTTCACTGCCCATTTGTGTCTCCCTCCGAGTTGCTCTCCTGGCCTTTCCCGGGTCCCAGGCAGTGCTGCCCATGGATATCCATCCTCTTCCTCCCCTCTCCTCCATCTCAGCCTGAGAGCTGCCCCAGACCCCCAGCAGCAGCTCCTTTTTGGGAGAGGGACAGTTCAGCCTGTCCTGGGTTAAGATTGGCCTCGTGCTGGGGGCAGCTCTCAGGGCAGGGGGGTGGGAGAAACGAGGACCAAGCTGTCCCCTGGCAGGGGGAAACGGCCCTCTCTCCTCCGGGGGGCTCCTGGATGGAGCAGCAGTTGTCCCTTGAGCAGATTCAGCTGGGATGTCCCTGTCCCAGGAGCAGAGGTGGTGCGAGGTGGAAGCCCACCAGAGCTGGCTCTGTACTGCTGTGGACCGTGGGACTGTATCTGTTGGGAGCCCGAGATGTCCGTCTGTCACGCCAGTCTCATGCTGTCCCCTTTCTCTGTACAGACACTACAGCTGAGGGTGAATCAAGGGTTAGCTGGAATTCGGTCCTTTTCCGAGCAGGGCGCCGAGCCGCAGGGGCCGCACCGGCTCTGCGCTGGGCTGCTGGAGCCGAACGCGTCCCCCAGTGCCAGCGCCTCGGGGGACACACACCGCTCGCGTGCAGCCGCCTCCTGCTGCTGACGGCAATTTTTAAGCTTATCCTGAATTCCGTGAAGCTTGTTTTCCTACTTGTGATTGCATTTCCTACTTGATTGTAGGCTTGCCAGGTTTTGCTCCTTCCTCCAGGCCACGAATAAAGAACATCCACCCTGAGCTGCAACGCTTCCCGTCTCTTCGCCTCCGCAGGGGCTTGATCCACGGCCTCTGACTGCTGGGAGCTCGGGAAGGTTTGCGTGTGCTCCTTGTCTTCTTGCGAGGATGGAAAACCGCTGTTCCCACTAGCAAAGCCTTGTGTGGCCCCAGTTCTTGGTGGCAGTTGGGCCGTGGCACCCTAGAACCACGGTGCTTGGGGACCTGCCACCTCCTGGGCCCCAGCTGGCTCTGGGGACGTGGTTCCAGCAGATGTTTCGTCCCTCGGCAGAGGTGCTGAGGGACTCGGTGAGTGACGCGCCGACCCCTTCAGAGGGGATGGGGATGTGGTGCTTGGACTGGGATCTGGGGTTGGATCTGCATCCTTTGCCTGGGTGTCTCCCGGGATTTGCCTCCAGCCACAATATCCCTCTTTCCCAGATAACAGGACAAAGGATTTTCTCTTGGAGAAGGTACTTGTGTGACGTTTCTTGGTCCCAGTTGCAGTCTTCTGCTCTCTCACCTCCATCCCGAGTTCTTGGGAGGGTCCCACGTATTTTAACTGCGTCTTTGTTGAACCGCCACCGCGTGAGTTGGGGACTGTCTGTCTGTCCCTGCGTGTAGTATCAGACGAGGTCCCTCCTGGGGAGGTGGTGGCCTGGCCATGCACCACCAGCCCTAGGGGAACGAAGGAGCTCCGAGCCCGGCCTTGACCTTGTCCTGGAGCTGCAGGAACCCACGGTGGGGTGCAGAGCCGCAGCTCGCAGCGTCAGGCTCGGCCCTCCAGCCCTGCCGGCGCGTTGTCCCCCCCTGCCGGGGTGGCAGCGAGCGCAGGCGGGGGACCTGGTCGGTTGAGCTGTCTGGAAACTGGGGGGAATTGTAACACCGAGGGGGTTTCGCAGGGGACGGTTCAGGCAGATGTCGCCCGGGGAGCGCAGCCGGCGCAGCCGTGAGCGTTCCTCCTCCTGCAGGACCGACAAAACGAGCCCACTCCCGCTCCGGTGAGCTTTGGGGATGGCTGCGATGAGGAAAAAGTGTTCGGAGCGGAGGTTTCAATCCTTCCCAGCACCGGCCTGATCAGACGTTTTTTTTTCCTCCCTCCCATCCAGGGATGCTGCTGACCTCCGGCTTTTGGGGCTGAATGGGCCGGATCTCCCTGGCTTTGGGAATTGTGCCCCAAGCCGGCTTGTCCCGAGATCGCCCGGGCAGCCTGGCCGCGAGGGGCCCTGGGCAAGGGCCACCACGGCGGCGGTGCTCGGTGACACCCCCCCCCCCCCCCCCCCCCCAGNCCCCCCCCCCCCGCCCCGGTGGGATGCGTGGGACCCCCTTTACGGTGGTCCCCGGTGTGTAGTGACCCCCTCCCGGAGGGATGCGCGGCCCGCACGTGCTCGCGCGCCGCGTGGCCCCTCCCTTCCCGCGCCGCGCACGAGCCGGGGGCGGGGCAAGGGGCGGGGCCTCCGCGCCTCCCGGCGCCGCGTCGGGGTGGGGCCGGCACTGGCCGCCGGGTGACGTCAGCGCCGCGGCTACTGCGGCGGGTGCCGGGTGTGGATCTGGCGGTTCGCCGCGGGCTGCCCCGCAGCGGCGGCGCGGGCGGGCGGGTTTGTTTCTCGGCGCCGCCGCCTCCCCACCGCTGCTTCCCTCCTCCCCGTTCTGCACCGTTCCCCCCCCCCCGNTCGGAGCCGCCGCTCCCGGACCGGCGGGGCGGGGCGGGGCTGTGGAGCCGCCCCCCGGTGGCGGCGCGGCGGGCGGGGCCGCCGCCGCCGCCACCTCCTCCTCGCACAAAGCCGTGTGTCCGGAGCGCGGGCGGAGCTACCGCTGGGACCGGCACCGGCACCGCCGCACCCGGTTACCGGCACCGCCCCGCCGGGCGGCCGCGATGTGAAGGGGTGATGGCGGCGGGGCATGGCGGGCGGGCGGCGGCGGCGGCGGCGGCGGGCGCTGAGCGCCGCCGGTGAACATGGAGCCGCATCCGCCGGCGGCCGTGCCCGAGCCCCCGCTCCCCCGGGGGCCGCGGCGGGACGGGACGGGGCCGGAGCTGGAACCGGGGCCGGAGCTGGAGCCGGGTTTCTGGGTACCTGAGGCCGCCCAGCCCGCCCCGGGGCCGCCGCCGTGGTCCCCACCGGAGCAGGGGGGTTACCCGGAGTGCCCCACCGAGCCCCCGGCCCGGTGTGAGGAGGAGGAGGAGGAACCGCGCCTCCGCCCCGTCTTCGACGCCCTGGACCGGGATGGCGACGGCTTCGTGCGGGTGGAGGAGTTCGTCCAGTTCGCCACGGCCTACGGCGCCGAGCAGGTGAGGCCTGCGCCCGCCCCGCGGCCTGCGCCCACCCCGGGGCCCGGTGAGGCCTGCGGGGCCCGGCCAGGCCCGGGCCTCCCCTCACACCTCAGGCCCGGCGGCGGGTGTCCGTGGGGCTGCGTGTCCCCCGCCGGGGAAGGAGCCGTGGGCGCTGGGCGTGAGGCGAGGCGGTGGCTCCCTGCGGCGGTTGGCGTGAGCCAGTGGGGAGCCTCCGTGCCGGGCCTTGGGTGGTCCCCAGGCTGCTGAAGGGGCGGCGGGCCAAGGCGGCTTGCGTCAATGGCGGCAGCCGTGGGAAGAGCCTTTTAACACCGGTAAAGGCAGTGTCTGCGTCGCCGGCATCTGGGTTGACCCAGGTGAAGGGCACTCGTGGGCTGGAATGGATGCAGGAGGTATGGATGGAGCCAGGAGAAGCTGGAGCTTGCGTTTTCCCGATCCGGTGGGAACGGAGCATCCCGGGAGCGCCGTTGGGAGCCCGCATCCCTTCTCTTTGTTCTCCATGGCTAACACATTTAGGTTTGAGCAGCTCCTGGGTGTAAGGGACCAGCAGCCAGATCCCGGCACCTCAAGCTGCTCCGTGCCCCCCTCGGCTCGCCGCTGAGGATCCCTGCAGGGGCTTCTTGGCACCGCGCTGAGCACGCAGGAGCTCACTTGTCACGGGCTTGACCATCCCGAATGCGCTTTTTTTTTTTCTCCTTCTTCCTCCTTTCTGCTGCTTTGTGCCATGGTGAGGTTGTGTTTCCTTGCAGCAGATCAGATGCGATGTAATTTGAAGCTGCCTGGTACGACCCAAAATGGAGAGAGCTCCAGCAGCGTGCCAGGGGATGGAAATGAATTTGTTGATGTTTTTGTACGTTGGCCTGTGCTGGCGTTGCTGCAAGAAAATAGGTTTATTTTTTAAGGCGTGCAGGTATTGTTAACGAAGTTTCTGTGTGCTCACCCAGGAGATCTGCTTTAATCCTCTAGCTGTAGCTGCTGTGCATGCATTGAAATGGCATGACAAAGCAAATCGTCGTGTGTGAAGGAGTGTTTTGGTGGAGGAGGGTTTTTTAATCTCTGTCCTCGTGGTATAACCATCTCTTAAAGATAAAATAGAAGCGTTTCTTTTAGAAAGCGCCTCTATACAGTGGAAATATGTGACTTCTTTGTCAGTTTGTTGCTGGTAATGGACACTGTGTGTGCAGACGGCATCGGTTACTGCCTCGTTGCGTGATTAACCGGGTAGCGTCATGGCACGGGGGGGGAGTTACGGGATCATCTCGGCAACGCACTCCCGCATCTGCCGGGTGAGAAAAGCTTTATTCAGCGTAAAGCCTCCAACGTGCATCTTCCTGCTGTGGTCCAGGCGCTCTGTGCTGCTGTGTGTGTGTGTGTGTCCCCTGTTGCCGGCAGAAAAAGCAGAAGCGGACGGTCTGTTCAGGTCGGTGTGCGAGTCACTCTGCAGAGGCTCACAGACCCTGTGCGCGATGGCCGTCATCTCGGGGCGCGGTGGGGTTTCACCAGGGGACCCTTCGCCTTAGCGTGCCTTTCCCTGCGCATTTGGCACGGAGCAGCCCAAGTACGTGGGAAATAAGGGCCGACAGACCGTGTGTGCGTGGTAGGTGGGTTCGGCGTTTGGTAGCGCCGGCAGCTTGTGCGGCTGAGCCCAGACCTGCCGCTCCGGCCCCGCGCAATCGCCTTGTGCCTTGATTCTGACGTGGGAATTGTGCCAGCGCTTCAAAGGTGCGACAGTAAGCCTGTAAAGTGCTTGGAGATCTTGGCCTCAGGAGTGGTTGCAAACTGTCGAGGGCTCTCCTAAATGAAGCAAGGCATCCAGGGAGGTTTTGTGCCACTAAGAGCTGTCGGTTCATACGGACCCAGCTTAAAGTGGTTGTCTGCAGGCTTCTTGCCTGGCTGTCCCTTTAAAGTTTCTCGTTCCTTCCCACTGAGCGCGGCTACCAGTAATGCTGTCCATGCTGAAAAATACATTATGCTTTTTATATACGTTTATCTTCAGCAAGAGACTTGTATAGGTAGCGCTTGGCGTGCAGAACAACTGTCTCTCGGTACAGCAAGTGCTGAGCACCCTGGTGAGGTTGATGTGACAACGGCTGAGCCAACAGGTAATGGGCACCCCAGGGACGCAGCCCGGGACCTTTTGCAGAGGCATGCCAGAAGAGGAAAAAGTCATGTTTGTGACGCCTCTGCGTGCAAGAGGACTTATTGCGCGCCTGCAGCTTAGAAAAGCCAGAAGGTGAGGGAGGAGGTGTTGGTGATGGGGTCTGTAGTCTCCCAGCAGGTGCGCAGAGTGATAAAGGGAGGAGTTCTGGGGAAGTTTCTTGACCCCTTTGGTTTTAAGCAGACGTAACTTGGGGCAAAAAAAGGGGTCTTTTGAAAAATGGAAATCTAGCTCAGGTGAAAGTTAAAGGATAGGGAACATCACCAGGTGGGTAAAATGGTGTTAAGATTACTAAAAGGAAACTTCAAAAGGTTGTAGCAGGACTGGAACTGGGAAGCTTGCAGGAGAGGTGCCAGGGTTGGATGGCTGATGGAGATATTGGGTAGCAATCGGCAGGGAGTTAACGAGGAGTAAATTCCAATCCTCTTAGTGTCCCTCTCTCCTAGCAAGAGGAGGAGGTACCTGCTTCCTCTTCTTCTCCCCGTCCTTCCTCCTGGCTCTGTCCACAGGGGTGGATGCGTGGAAGGTACGCATGGGGTGGTGGAACAAACTGCTAAATTTAGGCACAGCAAGTCATCGCAGCCAGCTGATTCATCTGAGGGTTCGGAGAGGGTTGAAGGGTAAAGGAAAGCGCGTGTGTGTGTACAACCACATGTACTGGGGAGCTGGAGAGCAGCAAGTGTTGTCTTTAGCGTTCAGTAAAACACCAGAGGCATTTATGGGCTACTGAGCTCAGTGCTGTCGGATTATTTGGCTGAAACGATTATTAGCTAAATGTCAAAGGAAAAGAGACCAACTGGCATTTATTCCATAAAAATGACATGGCTGTGAATGTCTGTTGTGATTTTTTTTTTTTTTTAAATTTTATTTTTTATTTCTCTGCATGATGAAAACCACGGGTAGAAAAACTGGGGAGGTGGGGGGTTGGTTTGTTTTGGTTTTGGTTGTTTGTTTTTTTTAAGTAGCTTGGGTTGCTGAAAGACTGTCCTAAAGAGCTTCATGGCTGTGGTATTGGCAGTGAAGTCCTGGTACGGACTAGAAGAGGTGAAGGCGTGGAAATCTAAAGGCAGTTGGTGTGGTGTTCTGTGAAATGATGGAAGTGGCTAGGGATTGAGGCTGTTGCCTTCAGAGGAAGGGATGATGCTGAGGTCCCAGCGGCTGGGGATGACACCCCTAGATAGGGGTAGCCTTGAGCAGAGAAGACGCAGCCATGTGGCGGTCCTCCAGCAATCTGTAATGGGTGGCCGTTTGTCAAACACGGACTATCGTGCCGCTTGAAAAGCTTGCTGGGACCTGTTATGCACTCTGTGGACTGTAAACAAGATGTGCTTGGGGGGAGGAAGGTCTTGAGGATGGCTTGACTCCGTGCAAAAACCTCTGGACCGCTCACTAGTAGCATGTGAAGCAGCATCTAATGGTGTTATATTTTTATTGTTTCCTTTCCCTCCCCTTTATCGCCGCGTTTCACCAGGGATCCGATGCTCCCTTGGAGCCGCTGTGCGTGCAGCGGCAGCGGAAGGGGCTGCTGGCCCCGAAGACTGGAGGAGGAAGGCTGGTTTGGACGGCGAGTTGGGAGGTAGAGGCACACTTGACGTGACTTTTATGTCACCTTGTAAAGCGAGGGAGGTTGTATCTTGCAGTTCTGCGGGTTATGCAGAACCGAAGGCCACTGTGCGATGGTTTTAAAGCAGCGCATACGTAATTTGTGTTGCCTGTTGGGCAGTTTGCACTGTGTCTGATTGCGGTGACAGAGGCCAAGCCTTTTCGCGTTGGATTTGTTACCGGCTAGAAATGCAGGGTTGCATCGGGGCGGTGGAGGACTGAGCATCTGTGAGGCATGAGGCGAAGCCATCCTGCTGGCATCTTGGGTTGGTTTTTTTCTTCTTTTTTTTGTTTTGATCTAGAAGAGGTGGAGGTGGAAAAGCCTCTCGCACCGCATGATCTCGCTGCCTCTGCTCAATTAAGAGAAGTCCCAGAGTTTGTCTAACCTATTTTCAAAGGCTCCAAGCTCTACGGCATCTCTGCCCTCCGTCCTCTGACAGACACCTTCAGCCTTTTTTTTTTTTCCTCTCGATGATCAGTTCAAGCTTCCTTTGTTTTGCTTTCCTTAACGTTTACATCCTCCAAATCTCTGTCCTTGACTACCAGCCTTCCTCTGCCCCCACATCAGCTATCCTCAACTGAGCTCTCCGTATTCAGCTTTACGCTTTTCCCTGCGTGATGGTTTCTGCCGCTTTTTCCCGGGTTTGTTGTGCTTTTCCGACCTCCCTTTTCTGACCTTTTCAGCGTGGTGTAATGAGGTGCCCAGCCCGAGCTGGGTGCTACAGGAGGAGTCGCGTTTTGGGGGTGGCAGGTCTCACCCCAGAGAGGGGCTGCAGAGAATCTTGGGGTTCGTTTTTTATCTTTAAACAGAACAATCTGCAAGATTTGGCAATTACTTTCTGGAATGAAGTCTGCATAGTGCCAAACCACAGCTTTTCAGTGGCTCCCCGGCCCCCCGGTGAATCCAGGCTTGTTTTTCCTGCTCACCTCTGATGGATCCCATGGGAATTGTGTGTAGACCCTGGATCAAATGCTCCTTACCTCCAGCGTAGTCTTCTCTTGGAGTTGCTGACATTGCATCTGATCTTGGACGCCCTCCCTGTTCCCCTTAGTCTTCTCCCACTTCCCTGTGAAATCTAATAGTTTGGACCTCTGTCGTGAGGAAACCTCAGGTTTGGGGTATTTTTTTAAATCTTTTGAGGGTTCTGACATCCTTTGAGCGGAGGAAATACTGGCTTTGCCTCTAAAGAGATTTCTAAAAGTATCCTGCGTGGATTTGCAGGCCACGTAAATGTGAGTGAAGCTTCAATTGCCTCCAACTGTGTTGCTGCTGCTGCACCTTCCGGAGCTCTTAATTGCTGTTTAACTTTGGTGTCCGTTGTTGAGAGCGGAGTTGGGATTGCGGTGAGGGCGATACTGTGGGTGTATAATAATTTGAGCGTGCCTGTGGATGCGCTCACGTGTGTGTGTGTGTGTGTTTTGGAAGAGGAGCGGATCTGAAATATTTTGCTTGCTTTGACCAAGGGCCCAGTTTTTCACCATAGAAACTCGTGGCAAAGCTCTTTTTCATCTTGTTGGGTCAGGCGTGAGCCCTTCCTCACCTCAAATACCGGGGCTGGTTTGGCTGGGAGCAGAGCGCAGCGCTCAGCCTGCCTCTTCAAAGGATGTTTTAGAGAATCATCGAATTTGTCGTCGTTAATAACACATCTGTATTCTGCGGGAGCTCGAAGATGGGGAGTTTTTCTTTCACCCTCTGAGAGGAAAAAAGCTTCCGAGCCAACATATTTCATGCAATGTATTTTGGGCGAGGTGCTCGCCGCTTAGCTGAAAATGGAATTTGCAAAGAAGTTTATTCATTTGTAAATGTCCCAAAGACTCCACTGAAGGCATGATTTCTGTGCTCCCGGGTTTTTTGCTTCTCCTGCTAAGCTTTGGCTTTAAGCTTCTTGAAGGCGTCCCTTCTCGGAGCGGCTGGGAAGGGTTGGGAGCGTATCGTACCACAAACAGATCTTTTTGATGATATGCTTCATACTTAACATTTGCGGCCGTAATCAGATTGACGGCTTATCCGGGCTGGATCGAGTCTGGCAGGACCGTGAATACTCAAAGACATGGTTTGTCTGCACGGGCTGGGAGGAGGGTGGCGACGGTAATTTTATCCCAGCTACTAGTTTATTTGAGAAAACCTTTTTATTCATCTTTTCTTTTTTTTTTTTTTTTTTTTCCCCCCTTCAGCTTGAGAATGCAGCTATTGCTGAGCGGGGTGTTTGCTTTATTTTAATTACAGATTTTGGTAAAAGTTCGATGTGTGCCTCTGGAATTTGAGGTCATTTCTGCGAATAAAGCAGCGTTCTCCCCTCCGCTTCCCAGGAAAAAAAAAAAAAAGAAAAAACATCAGCGCCACCTTTGTAGAGCTGGCGAATGCTGCGGGCGAGGAGGCAAACGCGGGATTTCCAGGGAAGCGGGCTGTGGATGTGGCACCCAGTAATCCCCAGCTGTGAGACCAGTTTGTACTGGGTGAGCGCTGGCAAAGGCTGGGTCAGGAGCCCTAACCGGGGAAAAGGACCCCATCTAAAGGTTTTCAGGGTTGGGTTTTTTTTAATTATTTATTAAAAATGTTTGCGAGGACTTTTTCCTGGGGTTGGGCTTGGGTTTTTTTATACAATAAAAATTCTTCCAAAGTTTCGCTTAACGTTTGCCACGCGGTGTGGGGTTTCCCTCTGTAAGATAGAGACGGATGCACGAGAGGCTTTCTGCCTTCTCGGGAGCAGGATATTGTCTAAGGCTGTGACTAATAAAAATTGGATTGGGGTCATCTTAATTAACTGACTGGAATGTGATACTGCACCACAACGCGGTGATTCGGCTCTTTCAGAGTCATTTCAACCTGGTATTGCTTATAACTGCGCGCTCTCAAAGCATTTCGCAGTTGCTTATATCATTATGTAGCTCAATACAGCCAGTAATTGATAGTCATTACAACAATTGCCTACATAATTTCTCTCAATTTTATTCTTGTTTTGACTTTCGTTTACCGCTTGTTGTCAGACCAGATCCTCTTTGAACTCGGAGGCTTTTTTTTTTTTTTTTCCCCCCTTCTGGCTTTTGATTTTGCAAAAACAAATGATTTCCCATTAGTCGCAGCCTACGGCTCTGCTTGGGCAGGGTGATCTGCTGGGCCACCCTCGGCTCACCTTCTCCCCCAGGACCATGGGGTTCCCAGCGCTGGAAAGCTGCTGGCACCTTCTGGGATGGACCATGGCTTTCCCTATTTCTCCTGCCTGGCTTCATCCTTCTGAAATCCTGCTTGGGTTTCTGCTGTAGGGCACAGGATGGGTTCCTCCACGCGAGCCTGGAGTGAGCAACTCCAGCCCTTCCCTCTCTCCTTGTTTGCTTAAATTCAAACACCCGTGGAAAACGTGGGTACGACGCTGCCAAACTGGTTCTGGTGAGCTTCTCCAGCAGCGGTGCTTCGCTGGTGGCACGTTTTATCCGGCGTGCTGCGGTCAGGGGAGCGCGGTGCCGGTCAGGGACGCGGCAGAAAGGGAGCTCTGACAACTTGAAGCTTAAAATGCCAGCCGACTCATCAGGTCCGAGCCCACCGCTTTGGCAGGAAGGAGTGTTCACGGGGCTGAATAGGATTAGGTAGCGACTGGAGATCTCGCTACTGTGTCCATGGCGCAAAATGTGCCTGCCGACACAGATAGTGAATTAGTCCTTGGGGGAACTGCGCGTTTTGTACTTCCAATGACTCTTGCGGCTCCCACATGCCGAAAGCATTTCCACCTCCTCTCGGACTGTAATGCGTATTCTCGGTGCTGCATTAAGCTGCCCGGAGCCGCTCTCCTGACGGTGCTTTTTTCGCAACATCTGCAGTACAGCTGTTGGCTTGGTTTGGCTAGTTAAGCCTGCGAGACACACTCATGCTTCTCTAGTTGTCTGGCAGAACCCCCAAAAGCTCCTCCAGCCTTCATTTTCCCACTTTAAAAGCATTACGTCTTTCATTTCCCCTTTCAAATTGCTTTTTAAGAGGATGCTTCTGCCTACAGGAGGTCCGCACTATAGCGTTGCTGGTGGCAGCAGGGCGGTGACGGCCGGTGCGTCGCTGGTGACGCAGGTGGAGGCAGCAGGGCGGTCCAGGCATGGCCGGGGTGTGTGACGATGGCGAAGCACGCGTGGGATGCTGCCGAAGGCTGATGCTTGCCGCTGGTGCTGCTGAGCTGTAGGTCCGGGTCTGAGGCTTCCTGGTGGACACAGGACTTTAAGCGAACACAGTGATGGATTTCAGAAAGTGTAAAAATCACTGTTTCTTAATATCTTTGTGTGTTTCTGTTCGATAGCAGGAAGATGCTGGAATACTTCCAGGCTCAAAGGGAGCTCATACTCTGTATGTGTGTGGAGGAGTCACAGTTAATATCTGTGGTGCCTGGGATGAACCTTATTTTGGGAATCCAAAACATCCAAGCCCAAGGAATAGCCCCAAAGATGCAATGGGGCAGTGGAAATGCCAGTTTGGGCGTTTGGCGTGGCTCTGAGTTGGACAGAAATCGTCTCTTCTTCCCAAACTTTGGTTCGTGATGAGGTTTCCCCTTCCCTGTAAAGTCTCTGCTGGAGTTGGTGTGGGGCAGAGAGTAAGTTATTAATGGCTTTAGGGGCTGTGGGAAGAGGAGGAAACGCGACCAAGGGCAGCCTTGGGGACAGATTCTGCTACCAAACTGCTGCTACCGCCAAGCTTGAATGGATGGTGTTTGCTCCGCAGGCTGAAAGTGAGTTTAAGCAGAACCCAAATCAACGTAAGTGGCGGTAGGTACTTCCGCAGCACGTCGCTATTGCAGTTTTGGGGCTGGCTGGGGTTTTTCTCAATGGAGGTGGGGAAGTGAGAGCCCCGTCGAGCTGCGGGTCTGGGACGGGGCTCCACCACTGCTGGTGCGCGGCTGTGAACGTCCCGGGGTCGATGCCTGCTTTTAACCCGGGCTTTGGTCGGGGTTTTTCCCCTTCTCTAGGGAGAAAACTGCTCTTGAAGCAGAGACGCGTGGAGGCAGCTTGGTGCTCGCTGTGCACTGAGTGCTGCACCTCCCCGTGCAGCTCTTTATGTTGTAAAAGCAAAAAACCTCGAAACAGAAAGAAATACCAGTGATACCAAAGTCTGGAATTTGCTTGCTGAGTGTTATCTTATTTGAGGCGCCTAATTAAGCTGAAGCAAGCAATCAGGCAGCAGTGGTATTTGATGCAAATTTGAGCGCTTGCTTAAATGACACCAGTTCTGGTGTTGCCTATGTGGGTCCTGGCTCTGGTGTGTCCCCAGCACTGCAGATGCCACCAGGGTCCTGGCATGGAGCTCCAGCTCTGGAGCCCCCAACATAAAAAGGACATGGACGTTCCAAAAGGACATAGGAAGTTCCATCTCAACACGAGGAGGAACTTCTTCCCTG
>RSEF01000014.1:16912788-16938493 GCA_003993805.1 Himantopus leucocephalus | reverse complement strand
GGAACTGGATGATCTTCAAGGTCCCTTCTGACCTAAACCATTCTATGATTTTGGGTGGTGTGGGAGGTCTACTTGGAAGAAAGGCAACACCTTCGCTTTTGGAAGGATGCTTTCCCCCCCCTCCTCTCTTCCAGGTGGATCCAAGCAAGGTAGGATATATATTGGGAAAGGCCATTTGTTCTGTTTTCTGTCTTACGGTTTCCAGAGCAGTTGCCTGCTGCACCTAACGAAGGAGGACCTGCTGGAGCCCGCCCAGCAGCAGACAGCTCTGCCAGGCAGGGCAGCACCGTGCTCTGCTGAAAACCACTCATTTGCTGCTCCCAGCAGGTTGCTTCGTACCACGGCTTCTCTCATCTCCCCCTCCGAGACAGCTCCAGCTTTCCCAGGTACAGCACTACAGGACATGTGGAATAAAACGCACGTTGGGAGCTCACTGCTTAGCAGAAGGAGAACAAAAAAACCACGCGCCCCAAGACAGCAATTTCTTTTTACACTCGCGACGCTGAGCGGTATTTCTCGATCATGTTCTCATTTGCTGAACCTCTCCGAAATCCTTGCAGGCTGGAAATTATTTCGAATCATGTATCCAAGACAACAAGGGTAATTCTTCCCTGGCATATTAAACGTAGACACCGGCAGAGCTCTGATCTTTAGACGATTACCCCGAATTCAGTATGAGAATCCATTTACATCTTTCCAAAAAGGAGATTTCAGGATTCACCACCTTTTTTCCTTCGGGTCACCTTGTCGTTTCAAGGAAACGATGGCCCAGCAGCAGAAGTATTTCATCCCAGCGGGGCACACACCCGCCTTGTTGGTATTCCTGCCCAGAATAGCTTGCAGCACTGACAGAGCTCGTCTATGTTAAATTAGCCCTTAGAAAACATCCCTGCTCTGAATCTCAGAAGACTGTCCCTTGACGCAGGTGTGAGGAGCAAAAAGCGAGAGCCCTTGCCTGCACGAACGCTGCGACACAGACTGTCACAGCCTCTAAACCGCTCAGTCCGGCGGTTAAAAAGCCCATTTGTGTCCATGTGCCAGATAGAGAAACAACATGAAAACCCATCTCCCTTCCCGCCCCCCCGTCCCAGATCTATCCAGCTATTACTGGATTTTGGACCTGTCTTTCAAAAAGGAAAAGTAATCTAATACTTAATCCGTCCCCTGAAAGCCTTCTGGGGGAGGAACCCAGGATCACACGCTCTTAAGGCTGTGTTCATCCAGGCGGTCCCGAAGGGAATAAGGGACTTGGTCAGGGTGACAGCGCAAGTCCGTTGACTTGATCGAGAACGGGAGCCGGCAAACCGGCTCAAGAGAAAACCCGCGCTTGGCTGGGAAATGAGATGGTGACCCGGTCGAGTGTCAAGCACGGGTCGTCGAAGCGAGAGCTTCGAGCCATCTTAAGTGATGGAGCTGTGCTTCTCACTAACATGGGGAAGAGCAGTTGCCCGACACCCAGTTTACCATGAGGAAACTCAGAAGAACAGCTTGAGCCTTTTATCAAGAAGTCGCAAGGCCAAAATAACGTACTATGGACTATACAAAGCAAAGACATATATATTTGCATGCAAATATAAAGGAGGTTGGGAGTCCCTTCGCAAGTAACAATTTGTGGGATTAAAAAAAAAAAAGGGTACCAAGACATAGGAGTCAAAAAAATAAAGAGGAAAGTTTGGGAAAGGAAAAGCAGAAGAAAGCTATTCAGTCCCCCTGTGGGATTAGGGAACCAGACAGCCATTTGCTCTGAAGGCACCTGCAGCGCCTTCTGCTCCAGGCTGAAGGCACGGGGCAGGAACAGAGGAAGCCTACCAAGCAAAGCCCAAAAGGCCACAAACACGGACAGGTCACCGTAGCAGCAGCTTCCTTTCTAGCTGGGGAAAACAGATACGGAATGTCACGCCGATACGTTCCTGTGCTAAGCAGTACAGAAGGGAAGGGAAGGATGGAGGCCATAACTTTAATAAAAGGAAAAAAACCACTCCAGATAAGCATCCTTGATCAAGCCCAATAACAGCGAGGAAAAACAAAATAAAATCTACATTTTGCTCTTCTGCTCTGCTTTTTACTGGCCAAATAGCACTAAGTGCCAACGTCCGACCGCTCCGCTGTGCCTCTCAGGTAGGCTCCTGGTTGGTACATCTCAAAATTAGGCTCAGGTTCTCCAAAGTCAGGAACTCCAGCAACGAGACAAACACGACAGCAGCAGGCACCCATCCCACGTTGCTGGGGTTTCACCGCAAAAAGGATCTCAGGGCACCATGCTCTGGCATTCTGTGTGCTAAGGCAGCACTAGCCGTGGGTTTTTGCTTGAATGCCGATTTTAACTTAAACAGCACCGAACGCTTAGTGCAAATTCTCTGGGCCGGTCACCCACAGATTAAAGGATTCCTCTTTACTACATGTTAAGTGTTCCTGAGCCCTATCACGGCAAATGCTCTTCTCCCCCAGCCAAACCCTCCCTGCTCAAGTCTCACGCTGTACGCAGCTGACATTTGCAGGATTTAACAGAGCTCATACTTGCCTCAAACGTGACAAAGTCATCAAACTCATCAGGACAGGCCGGGGCTTCCTCCTCGGGGGTATATCCCATATCATACAACTGGCTGTCGGGATCTGCAGAGGAAAACAAAAAGAGAAAGAGAATGACCAAAAGGAAAGGCGCACCCTCAAATGAAGGACACCTTTGGAAGACGCAACAGCAGAAGGACGAGAACTCCCTTTTGCACGCACCGGTGCCTTCAGCTTTCAGAAAGGACCTCTGCTCCCAGGCATCCCACCACCACCTCGGCTGGAAGGCAGGTGGGACGGCTGCTCCCTTGGCAGAGGTCCTACCAGGCCCCTCACCGCTCCGACGGGGCTAGCGCCTGGATTCATCCCTACCCCGCCATGGTCTCCGTTCCTTTTCCCGGTTTGTTCCCTATCTCCGCTTCCTGCATCCTCTTATTCTTCTCCCAGAAGGCTTTAATCCTGCTGTGGGCAGGGAATACGTTAGATCTATGTGTGACAGCCAACTACCATGGGAACCGCGGAGAAAGCAGGCTGCACCAAAGCTTTTATCATCTACTGCTCCTCCCGTGGCCAGCCACATCAGGAGCCATCCTCACAGGGGGACAGGAAAATAGGAGGTTTTCAAGGAGATTTCTTAAAAAAAAAAAAAAACCAAACCAAAACCGTTGCTCCTCCCACCCCCAAACACCCATCTGCAGCAGAGCGGATCGGCATTTCTCCGACCCCTTCAACCGAGGAAGGGAGCGTAAATTCCCCGTGCTCCTTCAAGCAACAGCTAATGCCCGATCCAGCACACGACCTAGATCACAGGCTGGAAACACCAAATCAAGATCAGATGCTGCAGTCCCAAAATAAATAGCAGGCTCAAAACCACATGCCTTGGAGCTGCAAGCGTTGCGGCACTAGGTTTGTCTGATGTCGATAAACTTGGCCGGGCAGAGGGGAGTCGTTCTGTCGGTGCTCCTAGGAAAGCTGGGCAATCGCCTGGATTCGGGGAGGGACACGCTTTCCTTTTACAGCTGCTCGAGACGGAGGATGAGAGCAGAGCTACAAGTGCAGGGTCTGCTTTTTGCGTCCTTCGGGCCGGTGGCTTCCCAGCCGGATGGCAGCACGGCCAGGTCAAACGGCGTCCAGGCTCGAGTCCAAACCGAAGGGGCACGATAAGTCGCAGGATGCTTTGCTGCAGCCGAGCAGCACGGCCACCCGGACGGGATCGTACGAAGCCCCCCCTCCAAGGGTATATCCCTTCTATAGTCACAGCCAAGGCTCCCGCTTCGGGTCCATCTCCAGATTATCAAGAAAGGCCATTTTTCATTAAGGGATCTGTACGGTTAGTATAAAGTCAAGGGATTTGGCACAGGACAGAACAAAGAGTTGGGCTTGCAGCAACACCCATCCCACCCAAACACCCTCCCCAAGCGTCTCTTTCGGCTGACCATTAAATCCAAACACAGTCAGGGCCCCAGGAGATACTGGAGACACCAACCCAATGGGTACCAGCAACCCACGGGGGTGGGAGAAGCTGAGCATGTGGCACCGAGAAAGGGGTCCTCCCCTAACCTGGCTCTGGGGCTCCCAGGGGTTAGCCTGTAAATCAAAAACCAGCAATAAGCCAAATTGCTTTTCCAGAAACCAGTATACGATGCTGTGCTCACGGCGGGGTCATGGCTTCATCGGATGAAAAGTGCTCTTGTTCACAATTTATGGTTCCGATACACCCCACTCGCGGCACCGGAGCTGCTATGAGCTGTGCTTCCAGCTGCCGGAACTCTGGCACGTAACCCTGAGGAAGGCAGGGAGATGCACGGGGAAAACGCTGCTGCCCGAGCACGTGGCTCAAGGCAAAGCAGTCTCAGGCCACCTCCTACTCTAACTAATGGGTTTAGCCCTGAAGTACCTTAAGACATTATTCTCCTCCTCCTCAAATGCTACCCTGTCCCCACCCGCAGATCTGAGCCTACAATCAGGAGGAGTTTTCCCATCAGTTATCCCTGTCCCCATCCCAAAATTTGAGAGCCTCCTTGCTGACAGCAGGGAGGACCACGGGGACGGGGACAGTGACCTGCTTGCTGCAAAGCCATGGGAGCACCTGAGAGCGAGTCTCACCAAGAGGAGCTTCTGCCCACTTCTGGGAAAACCAAACAGTGCTCCTGAGAGGGAACCTGTGTCACATCATCGAAACAGAGGGGACAGCCTGCCACGTGTCTTGCTGACTATAGACCACGGCACACAGGCAATGGCCACCTCCAGAGAGGTGGCTGTGACGTGCACGGCAGCAGCCAAAGAGCCGGATCAGCTCACCGGGACGCAGGCTGCAGGCACAGTGCCTTGGTCCTGTGCCCGGCCAGGGTTCTGCCCTGCAGCATGTGCCACCCAGCGTGAGCCCCGGTGACAGCTCTGCTCTCCGCAACCTCTAAGCATGCCCTGGCACAGCGCAAACGCTTCATCTGCGGCACATCTGAAGCCCAGAGCCGACGGCGGCGAGGCTCCAGCCCAACAGCTGGGTGCCGGGAAGCTGCCAGTGGTTCCAGCTGCCTGATCTCACACCTCTGCTAACACGGCCAGGCAAACCAGCCAGCCTTACCGGTGCCCACCCTGCAAGGCCATCTCCAGCGCTGCTTGGTGGCACCCCGCGGCAGCCCCGGGAACCGCAGAGCACCCCGAAGGCGGCAGAGCCAGGCACAAGCTGCTCCCTTCGGCTTATTCCTCTATCATTTCTTTTCCTCCCCCTCCAAGTAACACAGAAAAAGCTTCTAGCTTTTCTACAGACACAGATAAAGATATTTATTCTGCTCGTTCCTTCCAAAAAGACTAGAAAAGGGAGGATTTACAGTCAAGCGAAGGCTTCCAGTTCCCTTCGGAAGCAGGGGTATAAAGCGTGGGCGGACCACGCACAACCAGCTCCCCAACATCAGCTGCCTCCAGTACAGCTCTTGCCCAAACCGCCTGCTCCTGGAGCCTTCCCAGCCCTTCGGGTGTTTCTTGGTGTAGGGGCGAACGTGAGACTGGTTGCTCCATCTGTCTGCAGAGCTGCAGAGCAGGCAGCCCAAAGAGGGGGGGGTGTCTCTGCGCAGGCAAGGCTTATTTTCACAGCAAGCTCCACTGCAAAAAGCAAGGGAAGACCCTTTGAGAGGTCACCTGCACCCTCGCTGGTGGCGCGACCAGCAAAAACCATGCCCAGGAGACAGCACTCCGGGTTTCCACCTCCCCGTGCTCCGTGTCAGAGAGCAAAAGACAAACATCACCACGAACAAAGGTTGACTTTTCTGCTGGATTCATTCCCTCCCCCTCTGAAAAAGCCATATGGTGCTTTGTGTATAGGGAGAGTTGCCATGGAGAGCTTGCCTGCAAGTCTTCCAGCACAATAGGCTGCATAAGCTTTCAAATTCCTGTCCGAAAGAGCCACAAAAACCCCAAGAGACCTTTGCTGCTCAACTGGCACTCCCTACCTGAAGACCACCAAGGGCCCCGCTAGCTGGTTTCCCCCCAGAACGCAGGAGGATGGCCGTGGGCCACCAGCAGTAGCACTGCATGACACTGGTCCAGCAGCACACGGTGAGCACAAATGCTCAAATTCCCTCTGCTCTCCCCCTTGGACCTCAAAGCCAAATCCCAGCTGATGCCCTACTCTCCTTCACATCCCCTCCTCCATGCCCCTGGCGCCATAAAGCACACTTTCATCTCTTATACCCATCCCTGATTTCACTTCACCTCTTTCCTTCCTCCTCTTTGGGAGTCGATGTGGTCGGCACACTTGGAGTCACCTCTTTCCAACGCTGCTCAAAATCACAGCTTTTGCCCAGAGATGCGGATGTCATTAGGGACTCCCTTCTGTCCTCGCATCCGAGTGTCCGCGACCAGCTTCTCCTGTGGTTTCAGCTCTATCCGTCACTCCCACTGCCAGTCCCGTTACCTCCACACAGAGCCAAAAGTCTCAAAGCTAAAAACCAGGCTCCACGACACCCTACAGGGAGCCTTAGTGCCCAACAGTCTTCCTGCAAAGAAGCTCCAAGTTATCTGCTAGGTCTTTCTCCTAAATTAATTGCACTAATTTATTTGACTGGAATCCATGAGCAGGCTACCAGGCATCTGGATAAAGCTTCAGTTGGATTATTGTGGCAGCACAGTTTCACCAGGGTAATGTGGCCGATGTAGAATTTACACAAGTAATTGTAACCAGTAAGACCAGGCACACGTCCTACATCATCCAGTGATGCCAAGTTGATTTGGGGAAAAAAAAATAAAATATAAAAAGCAGATTAAGTCCACTATGAGGCATCCGCAGTATCCCTTTGACGCCTTTTCCTCTCCCTGCCTCGAAGCTTCCTTTTGCCCAGCGCATGCTCGTTCAAAGCCCGCTGAGATGATCACCTTCCAAGCTCATCGCACTGACCACACCACTTACGTGGGAGACGGAGATCTGCCTTCATAGAGGCTCTTCTGCAAGTCCAGTCAGGCACAGCACTTTCTTTTCCCCCACGCATTTAATTTACTGCTTTCCCCAGTGCTGCCCTGTTTCTTGCTGGCTTACGGCTCTGCACTAAATCCTGCATCTCCCTCTATTCTTAAGATGTCCCGATTCCTCCCAGTGTTTCAAAAAATAATAAATCATTGTCCAAACACTGCTGTGTAAAGCTTCTGACGAGGACCATCTCTGTCCAAACACATCTATGTGTTCTCCCACTGATGGGAATATTCGCTCTTGTCTTATGCAGACTGCAAGCCAAGGGCAACCTCCCTCCGGTGTCCATCAAGCCTCTGGAGCCACTGGCCAACTCTCAAGAGCAGCACTGCCAACAGCAGAGACAGTCAGCCGCACGGAGATTTCTCCTGGACGTACGGCACACATGCAGCTGGAGGACAAGCAGGACGGGTCCTGGGCTCTTCGTGGGGCTGAATGAGTGCTGAGCTCCTGCAGATGACGCACCCTCCGCCGTCTCGTTGTGCTGGCAGGAGAACCGCTGTGCTTCAAACGGGCTTGGACGGGCAATAGGAAGCCGGGCTTTTCAAGAAACGCAAGACAGCTTAGAGCTAGAGGAACAGAAGTCCCGGGGTACAGAAGGCTCCTGAAATAGATTCTAAAAACTGCTTTCAGAAGACAGGATTTCAGTGAAAAGGCACCTTGAGTGAAGAGCTGTGGGTACTGTAGTGACACAGGTCAGAAACAGAGCCAGTTTTATCGGCTTCATATAGGAATGACCTAGAAAAACAGAGCCTTTCAGAAGTATTTAAGTCATCTGCCAACACACACTGTACATACCGCTGCAAGCCACAGAGCCACAAACTCAAAGGGATTCAAACAGTATGGATTATGTGCAGCTAACAGACCTGAATTATTCAACACGGGAATAAGGCGAGGAACCTGCATGAATGGCACAAAACAAAACAGACCCCCCCCAAAAAAGGCACGACGAAGTTACGGTTGGCTTTAGAGAGGACAACTGATAGAAACTGTCTTCCCTTACTGGGTACGCTGCTTGAAAATGAGGTGGCAAAAGACACACAGCCAAGCATTAAAGAGTTACCGGCATTGAGGAGCATCTTCCATCCAAAGCAAAGGGACAGAGAGGAAGCCACTGTCCAGTATTTCCAGAGGCAGCTCAGGGTCTTGTGCTTTCACTGAAGCTCAAGCACCTGCGTGTTGTTGATCACTGCGGGATAAAGCTAGCACCAGTCCAACCATCCACCCTTCTGCTTTCCGTAAGCGATCCCGGAGTACGTTTACAGTCCGATGCTCACACACAAAGCGGTAGCACTGACCGGAGCTGGAAAGAGCAGCTTTCTGCTATCTGCTTTTCCTGTAATTCAACCTGCTGACTCCTCCAGCGATGAGACAACGGGCCAGGAGCACTTAGTGAAGACTATCAGTTTACAACCAAAAATTACACGAACGGAATAACCGAGAGGCAAGCTCAGGCTCCCAAGGAGGCAGCGTCAGAATTAAGGTTGCTTACACAACCCTCATCTGAGCCCCTCTCAGCTAATGCGCTTTAGCAATCCTTCATTTCTTGAATATCACTGCTCATGGGTTGGTACTTATCGCATATTCCTTTTGATCCTCTTCATACTGTGCAGGCCCTCAAGCTTTGTTTAGACACACCATCTAAAGACATAATGAAAAGAATTAATTTCATGATATCCAAGCGCTCTGGAAGCATAAAATCTAGCTGCCTTCACTTCATCTCGGAGACGAGACGAGCATTGCTGCCTCCGCTGCGGTGACACAGATGGATCAGAGGCAGGAAGCCACCACTAACACGTGGGATTTGGTATTGAGTTTAACATACGAGTCCTCGTTTTTTATTTTCTCAGCAATTTGAGCCGTCTTCAGTGAGCGCTAGTCATCGAGACCAGCTCAAATTCCTCCAGACTTGTGTCAGCCTGGAACAAAGGCTGACTGCTGGAGGTGTGGAAAACGAGGAGCAGGCTTGTGGCCACCAGCAAGTGGTTCAGAGCCACTTTGTGACGTATAAGCAGAAAAGACCGAGAGACTAAGCCTCCAAAATAGCACAACTTCCCCTGGTGAGGACACCTCTTGCTATCCTTCATCTCCTTCACTCTAGCTTCTACTTTCAACAACTGTGTGTTTCAGGAAACGAAGCCGGATTTCGCAGCCAACAGCTTTACCCCCTGTTCTGCGAGGAGACTGAGGCAGGACCCATTGAAAGAGCGCACGCAACTATGCAAACAATATAACATCCTAATTTAGCTTCCCAGAGCACACTCAATGTAGACGCAACCTTTGGGACATCTGTTAGCCGGTCTCTTGCCAAGCGTTTAAGTACATGCAAGCGGAAACTCTTCCAGATGCTCCACACCGCGCTTGATTTGGGCAGGAGCACACAGAAGACAAGTGGCACCTCTAAGATACGATAACCCCACCAGCAAAATAAAATTAAAGAGAGAACCCTGGCTCAGGAGCCCGGACGCACCGGGGCTTTTGACACACCAGATAACACGGGCAGAAACAAAACTGTTTCTCAGCCCGCTCATTAGAGGCCCCTTGCGTCAGCTGGGGCACCGGCTGGATGGCACCGTCCCACCATGAAGCACTTCAGCCTTCCACACCGGCTCCAGCTCAAAGCTCCCACGTGGAGAAATCACGATAACAGTTAAAGCCAGTTCAGTCCTCCCCGGCTCACGGCTTCCAACCCTGTGCCCGAGAAACGCGTGCAGCGTACTTACCTTCAAGCGTCGCTAAACCTCATTGGCAATGCAATGCCTGCGTGAATCCAGGCGCAGCTTGCCTGCAGGAACAACCCCTGGCATTAAAAAGAAGTCCTTTCGACACCTATAGCACTTACAAATCATGACATGCAGACATTAGTATTCGTCATTCAGCACTCGCAGGTCTTACTTGCCATACAGTTATTTATAAAGCGGGCAAGTCTGAGATCGGAGGCCATGTCCCGACCACAACTCAGCCTGAGTTTGGGAGGAAAAAAAATCGAGGAAAGAAAGGACAGAAGAAGAGACATTAAACTACACCTGCAGGAAGAATTTTTCCCAGTGTGGCATTTCACAGATCTGAGCCATCTCTTAGAAGTGATGGCTGTGTTGCTCAAAAACGTCCTGTCTGTTCCAGTGAGGGTCCCGCAGCCAGTTCGCCCTCCTGCTGCTGGCCACAGTAGAGCCGTTCGGAGTCCCTGTCCTCTGAAGTCCCTTGAAAGCTACGCGGCTTAACAGGGAAATGCTGCTGAAAGCTCATGTGATTGAACACCCTCCCCTTTTTCTCCCCCCAACTCTCAACATTGCTAAAAAATCCCTTCTAAAAATGAGCCAAACTGTGTCCCATGCATCACTGAAGGAGAGGGGAGCTGTACTTTTAAAAAGTGCTTTTTGCTCCAACTGGCTTCTGTAGAAGAAACGTTGCCCAAACAAAAGCCAAAGTAATGGAGGAGGGTCCTATAAGCTTGGGGTTTAATCTTTTTTCCAGCATAAGATTCCCCAAAGTGAGGAGGACGGTGTCAGAGACACCGTCAGCGCAGGCTGACGGCCGTTCCTGCCGTTATTGAGACAATGCAAATCAAGGAGTGACTTAAGGCAGCACTCCAAACCCACGACCTACGCAATGCAGGCACCAGCAGGGATCAGCAGCGCTTCATTCAAAGCTGACTTAATTACTGGGGATATAAACTTTTAATAAAACTCACTCAGACAGTTTTCAAGGGTTTTGGTAATATTTTGTTGGTGAGAAGAGAATCCACTGCCGTTACTTGTGCCTGACCAGTCTCCTGGAGATGGAAGAAGGACAGCTGAGGAACACAACTGTATCGGAAGCATTAGACCTTTTCAATCCAGAGTATGAGATCTCTGAGAAGGGAACCAAGGGGCTGAGATGTTACAAACACAGAGTCATAGAATGGTTTGGGTTGGAAGGGACCTTGAAGATCATCTAGTCCCACCCCCCTGCCCTGGGCAGGGACACCTCCCACCAGCCCAGGTTGCTCCAAGCCCCGTCCAACCTGGCCTTGAACACCTCCAGGGATGGGGCAGCCACAGCTTCTCAGGGCAACCTGTGCCAGGGGCTCACCACCCGCACAGGGAAAAATTTCTTCCCAGTATCTCATCTAAATCTCCCTTCTTCCAGTTTGAAGCCATTCCCCCTCGTCCTATCACTCCATGACCTTGTAAAAAGTCCCTTTAGGTACTGGAAGGCCGCAATAAGGTCTCCCCGGAGCTGTCTCTTCTCCAGCCTGAACACCCCCAACTCTCTCAGCCTGTTCTCCCAGCAGAGGGGCTCCAGCCCTCGCAGCATCTCCGGGGCTTCCTCTGGCCCGGCTCCAACAGATCCATGTCCTTCTTGTGTTGGGGGCTCCAGAGCTGGAGGCAGTACTCCAGGTGGGGTCTCCCCAGAGCAGAGTAGAGGGGCAGAATCCTCTCCCTTGACCTGCCGGCCACACTTCTTCTGATGCAGCCATGATGTTGCCCAGTTCCTACCACCTAAACGGGCACGTTTTTATTAGAAGTCGCCGCATTATCTCTGCTGACCTCTCTATAACTATTGACTGCATTAATAAAACTACACGCAAAACAAAACAGGCTTCAAAACGAAGCAAGCGGAGAAGCGACGGGAGAAGGTGAGGCGCTCTCAAGAGGAGCATGGGAGCAAAGCCGTCCTACCGTGCACGCGTTGGGCTGCAACGGGCGCCAGTAGTCCTCCACTGCCGTCCTGTGAAACTCTAATCGGTGAATTCAGCACCGGTCACCTCGTTAGCAGGAGTCTTTCCTATCTGACAGAGAAATAAGCTGCCCAGTGGCTAGACGGATTTACAGGAGCAGTCACGGACTGTACACATTTGGAAAAGAAGATCGTCAAGGAGAAATACACCCGAGGGAGACACGCACGAGATGAAGGAGCCGTGGTTAGGCAGAACACCAGGGAAAAGGTTTCTCTCAATGCAGGGGATGCCCACCAGAGCCAGCCCGCCCGCCGCTCACCCGTCACAGCCCAATCCAGCGGCTCTGCAATTAGGACCAATTTCCCGGCAAAGCCACATCACACTCAGCTTCTCCTGTCTAAGAGCGAGACCAGGAAACGCTCAGAAAAAACAGCTTTTGCCACATCAATCTGTCAGGGCGTCACAAGGGTACACTCACCGCAGAGTCACAAGCCTCCGGGCCGTGACAGAGCCGAGCAGGGCTCTCAGAGGAGCAAAAGTCGAAGGTGAGTAATTATCCCTTCATTAATAACACCAGATTGACTGGATTCCTAACAAGACACGGTCTGACAGCTCTGGCTTGCCTGCTGGCGCAGAGGCAGGATGACGGGCTACTTACTTTCCTTTCCCAAAGCTCGGGAAGCCAACCCTACCCCATCTCTGGTCAGACCTTTCCGCTGAGGCTGGAGGAGATGTTCCCCAGCTTCCTGGGTTGAGCCGAGCATCAATAATAATCCCTCGCTCCGGAGCTAACATCCAAACCTGAGAAATCAAAACAGGCAGGACCCCCGGTCTCCCAAAAGCATTCACAGCAGCAGATGTGGAACAAAACAGCATACTCCCGACACAGAAAATAAAACATACGATGGAGAAATAGTGAGACGGCAGATGGGTGATGAGAAATGTCTATTTTCTAACAGAAGTCGCCTTTGTTTTCTTTTTAGTCATCATCCCCGTAGAAGAGAGTGTGCTAAGAATCATTCCAAGGCTCTAATAAAACGCTGCTCTCTATTTTTATACTGACCATCTCCCCAAGAAAACAGGTAGTCCCTGCAGAGTTTTTCCTTCTCCTTTGCCAGAGAAATTGATTTTCTTTTGGGCGTCAAACTTAGGCCTTTCATTTAGTATTTAACCTCACCCCACGCTCAGGTTACGGTCTAAGCAGCCAGAGGTTCCCTTGATTTTACTTCATCAGGGGACACGGAAGCCCGTTCAATCTGTAATTTGCTGTGATTTGCAAGAGATCCGGCTAATGCTTTCCCCTCAAAAGGAGTCGTGTACAGATGGGGATACTTTGGGCATTTAATCGCAGGGCAGCTGCTTGCCGCGGTTAAGCGAGGGGCAGCTTTGAACTAGATTTCCCTCGGACTGCGTGTGTATTTTGGACCTGCAGCCTGTTACACTCCGTGACGGTGACCGGCCGCAACAAGAATGCTCCGGCGTATGCTTCAAAATATTCATAAAGAAAGAATTCTCCACAATGAGAGAGATGCTCGTACCAATCTCCCGTTCCCCGGGACGCCGAGGGCTGCCGAGCCTTCGCGGCGGTTTTACGGCAGCGCGTTTGAGCAATTCCCCCGCCGTTCTCATCCCAGAGCTGCGAGGAGGCCTACGGACACGGTTTCTCCCGACACTTTCTGCGCTTCTCCCGAAAGTAGGTCAATGCAGTATGTCATCTGCCAGGCTGTTTTTGGGAAGACACGCTCCCTGCTCAGGCATGGCGCGCATCGAGCGGGCCAGCTTCATCCCTGATGTAACCCCTCACCCAGCTGCCAAGTTATAAAAATGAATAAAACCCATTGTTTACCTAAATTACAAGGAGAAACGCAAACCAAAAAAAAAAAGCCATAGCGAGCCAGAAGCGTTCCCCCCCGCCAGCCAGCATCCCAGTCCTTTCCCCAGCATATTACAGCAGAAATAAATAGTGATTTTAAAAAAAGAGCTCGAGGGCGATGCGGGCTGTGCGGTTCTGCTCACCGCTGCTCCGGAGCTCGGCAGCGGGACAGGTTTCGCAGCTGAGAAACATCTCCCCCATTCGCCGCCGCTCCCGCCTTGAAGGGGAACAAGCAGTTACTCCCGCTCATCCAAATCTCCCTGCTTACGCTAACGCGGGGAAAGTTTGCAGCCAGAGTTAACCTTGCGGAATCCTGGCAGCTGCACGGCTGGAGATAAATAGTTTTGCGGGTGGTGTTTTTGTTCCCGGTTTTGCTTTTAAGAAGTAAATATCCTTCCTCCCACTTGAGCCAGTTTGGAGTTTATCCTTTCCAGCGTGAAAGTACTCCAAAGCAGAGGATAAGCGCGTGCAGCGGGAGAGCCGTGCGTTGACCTCCCGTCTCTTCGCTGCTCTTGTGGAGGTGGCAGAGCTGCTCCCTGCCCCACGGCGACTGCGGGCGAGCTGAGGAGCATCCTCGCCCTCCAGCCTCGCAGCCCCCTCGGCTGGGATACAAACGGTTATTAAAAACAAGCGTGGAGCACAAAGCTACGTTGGCAACGGTAGGTGTCCAAGTGGTACGGCTGTCCCCTTGTTTCAAGAGGTGCCACAACAAAGGATTTGGCAACAGGCATGCGAGGAAGAATCCCCTTTGAGGCTGGGCTAGGAGCTGTACAGGCTGTGCAGCATTTTGGGGCTCCCGGGAGCAAAAGACTGACTTTTCTTCTCCAAAGACATAGCGTGATGTGGGCTGGAGGGAGAGAGCAAACACCCCAGTGCCGTCTGCCCTGAGGCTTTCTCCTGTGTCCTCCCCTCACCGAGGAACAGCCTCTAGGGATGAAAGTTGGGCTGGACTCAGTTCTTCGTCTGTTTGTACCTTCACGCAGGTGACCTCCATCCCATCCCTATCACAGGAGAGGGTCTCTGTGCCCCCACAGCCCCCCCCCGACCCTCTCCTCTCAGAGATGCCTCTGCAGGAGAGGGATGGAGAGAGACCTCAGGCTGTATGGACCGCAGGGTACCACCAAAGCAGCTCGCCTCCATCACAGACTAGCGCGTATCCCCTACGAGCAGGGAGACTTACACAGACTCAACAGACAACCCCCACACATTTTCACGGGCAGGCCCAGTGGTTTCCAAGACAAGTGTTTAAATACCGCTATTTCAAGAAAAAACCCAAACCAACAAGTTCAGTACTTCCAGGAAAGGCTTGGCTGCTTCTGTCCCGAGCAGAAGGGGTCACAGATGACGAGCACGTGGTCTCCAAACTTAAAAAGCACGCTAATGGTGCTACGAGCGTCCCTCTGCGCTAGAGGGATGAGATCTCTGATCTACAAAGAACAACACTACAAAGAACAGCGGGGGGATTTTTTTTTTTTTCCCTTCAAGTATACATATAAATTTTAAAATGACATTTAAGTCTTCGTTCCTTTCAGGGGCAGAATTAACACTCATCTTCATAAACTCCTTATCCCAACAAGCAGTACATACAGTACATACATATATATATATACACACGTGCCAGAGCAGAGCAAGATGCAATGCAAAAAAAAAAAAAATAAATGCAGAAGATATAATCAGAGCAATTTTGGTTTTATTCTTGCTCATGAATCAATCTTGATTTCCCATTCACGGCAGCCCCCGTTCCCTGAACGACAGCTGTACGCAAGGAGGCATCTGTCCTACCTTCAGCCATCAAACGAGCTGCCTCCCTAATCGGTGATGGTTCCTTCAGCCATCAAACGAGCTGCCTCCCTAATCGGTGATGGTTCCTTCAGCCATCAAACGAGCTGCCTCCCTCATCGGTGATGGTTTAAGCCAGGGCGAGGAACAGGCAAGATCAGCGGGAAAGTCTTCGCTGCAGCAATGCCGCACGAATAAAGAGATCAGCAGATCCGATGAGAACGTAGGAAGCGCTCACACCAGTGCCAGATACTCACCGAGTTTAGTCAAACGTGCACACGAGCTCTCCTTCCATCTGCTAAGCTTCAGTGAAGACTTTCCTTTTAAAAAAGCAAAGGCCTTGAATGTTAAATTGGGCCTGGGTACCCCCACCGAGAAAGCCTGCTTAGATGTCAGCAGTAGCCTGTTGCGAATACTACCACATTTCCAGCATCGGTCTGGAAGAGGGACCACTGAAGACGCACGCAAACACAGCCTCAGAAATAATTACTGGATTGGGAGCGTGTAAGGGAACGCAAGCTTTGGCTTCTGGAATTATCCCCGTGCAAGGAAAGCTTTCATTTTGCGGAGCAAAAGCCATCTGCAATGCAGATCCTACAGAGGAGGTGGGGAGAAAAAAAAACGACACACAAACCAAACGGTGGTTTATGTTACCAGACGGAGCCAGATATCCAACACGCTCCGCACCTTCAAACGCTCTGCGGAGCCGGAGCAGATCCGTGTCACCAGGGCAGCAGCCAGCCTGGCTCTCCAGAAATTAATTCAGAGCCACCGCGTGCTATCTGACAGACTCATACAAGCACTAAGTGGTTCAGGGGCACCCAGAGCCGTGGTCTCGGAAATGCCATCTAAGCGCTATCAGATCCAGAGGCGTCTCCGAGACGCCGGATCAGCAAGTAAACGGTGCAGGAGCGAGAACGCTGCTGCTCCCCTGGCAGCGAGGATGGAGAGCCCGACCTGCGCGAGGGGTGAGCAACGTAGGGGATAATGACTCGGATCTGGTGTTGAGAACTGATGCAGTTCCCTCTCTTGGCCGTAAGCTTTTAAGATATAACGCTCACAGCCTTCATCCCGGGGGAGGGCTGGATATGTGGGGGTTTTTTCTTTCAGGAAATTCCCAAATTTGCATTTGGCTACCAGGAACACACCAACCATTTCGGGACATGAAATGCCACTTGCAGAAACTGCGGCCGCTCCTCCGAGGATACACCCATCGAAATCCTCCCAGGGCTGCTCTGGAGAGCCGAGTGATGCAGCCCCACGAAGACTCCGACTGACTCCAGTTCATGCTGCTGCCAGTTCCAATTAGCAACGGCACGGTGCTTTTACACGGGCTCTTTGCAGCATCTTGCCGAAGCCAGCCAGCCCAGCCGAAGCCCTGAGCGCCGGCCAGCCCTTTATTTGCTGTTCACCACCCTGCCCCTCCACTCGCCCCAGCCCCGCGCTCTCCCCTTCAGCCTGTCCTTTGGATACCCAGCAAATGCCTTCGGGAAGCTGATCGCACTCCTGCCGAACGCCTCTCATTCAGCCCCCCAAGGGGTATCCGCACTGAGCTGCGGCTCGTTCGTTCCGCACGGCGGGTGACTCCTGAACCAGTTACTCCCCGCCCCGCCAAAGCCGGCATTGCCGGGGGTCTCCCCGAGTCCTGTCCCCGCTCGCTCCTGCCGTCCCTGCAAATAGGAACTCCCTTATAGCTTCCAGGTTTGGATGTTGGCTCTGGAGCTGCATTTTCCATCTTCCCAAATCCAAAGAGCTTTTAGTTGAAGCATTTGAAAAAAAAAAAAATATAAATAAATAAAAAGAGATTTGACTATTTCCATCCTCTGGCCCTCCCCTGAGCTCATGAACGCATCTATTTCTCAGTGGAGGCACTGTCTGCTCTCAATGCACAGGGGCCCCTTTGTTCGGGGATCAGAAGCCAAGGCAGAAGGGATGGACGAGGCTGGGAGGAATGCACCTTCCCCCGCCTGACACAGCGGTTATTCGAACCGACACCAGCAGCACAGCCCCTGCGGGCAGGAGGGTACCTGCACAGAGCCCATTTCTAGTGGGTTGGGTTTTTTTTTTTTGGAAGACAGATGTTACAGATGTTCAGAGCGTGGTTACACGCCTTGTTCATTACTGCTTTTGAGCTGGAGTAAAAGCACTGGTGTGCTACAAAGAGGAGACGTTAAACACGTCCTACTGGATGCCGAGAGGCGTCTAGAAAACCAGGTGTCTGAAGCTTAAAAGGTTTTTAAATATCCTGACAAAGAAAGGAATCTGCTCACGAGCCCAACCCATGTTGGTTGTTTGCATCCAGCTGTGGCTGACACCACCCAGGCTTTGTGATTGCCAACTAACTCTCCCTCCAGCAGTTCCTGCATCCAACACGCAGCAGACCAGAGCTTCTCTTTGGTCCAGGCACCTTGGCTTCAAATTATACACACCATCACACCACCCCCCGTCCCGCGCTCAGCTCCTTGCCACACAAACAGAGATCTTACTCCTGGTCTGAGTTTCCTAAGCGGCTTGCATACAATCCCTCATACCTGTTTCTTACGGAGAAGATACCTCAAGAGCTGCTTCTAAGCACGACGAACACAGCAGTCGCGCTGGCTCCCCGCTTCTTTTCCGCTGCAGGATGACTGGCAAGACTTCCCGTTGGATCTCACTGATGGTAGCCAGGCGCACCAGGTTTCCCCCTGGCTGTGGATTCCACCTTATCTGGCTTCTTTAACCATGCTCTATAACATACTCTCCTCCTTCAAATTATTCAAATTCAAATCATTACTGCCTCCGCTACATTATCAGCTTCTCAAGTGTTATATACAATATAAAATTGTATTTAGATACAATACAAGGTCCTAAAAATCTCACTTTTCAGAGTTATTTATCATCCCTGACTCACCAACCCGGCCAGACAGAAGGTTACAGCAGCGGAGGGATAAGAGTTGTTTCCTGGCAGCGGAGAGATGGCATCGTGGCTTTCACCGCTGTCCGAGTGGTTAAACGGTGCTTTGCTGCGCACTGAAGGCAGAGGCAAGTTCGAGGAGTCCTAAGATCAGCGTGTTCCTCAGCCAGCGGGAACATACCTCGAACAGCTGGCACAGGGATAGGACCGGGGAGTTTAGTATCCTCCCTGGACGTAAAGGCCAACTGAACACGAAAGCGGTTGTAAGGAAAGCAGCCGACTCTGCGAGTTTCGCTAGTTTTGTAACCGCACCTTCCGTTTGCCAAGCTAGGCCAGAAGAGCTCGAGTAAAGTCACAGCTATTCTCCTACAGACAGCCTCCAAGAGAGGGGGGAGAGGGAGAGAAAAGTGGAGCATCTTCAGAAATAAACCCTGCCCTGCACTTGAGACAGACGCTGCAAGGCACGAGCTTACATCAGGTCTCACTTCAGCGGCTGACCAAAGAACTACAGAGTACCAAGAAACGCAACAGAACAACCTCTGGCTAAAAATAGGGCAAGCTAATTAACAAAACCTTGTTAAAAGGGACACCCGGCAGCAAGCGTAACCTCTTCTTTCTTTGCAAAGGGATGATCAATATTGACTGTCTCAGCAGCAGATCCTCAAGATCACTTCAACATGAGCAACTGCTCAGCCGGTGAGACTCAAAGATAACTCCGTACCCTGTCCTGGGTTTCTTTTATAGCTCTTTAATGCTGCACAATGTTAGAGAGCTCTGCCTTTCTTAACCACAGTAATAAATACATATCTATCTCTTTCAAGTTTAATAAATAGGGATCCTAAAAGCTTTGTCTGGATCCGCTTTTTCCATTCAATTAATATAACACAACACCAGAGCGATGAATTATTGAAGAGAAATACAAACCAGAGCTTTCACAAACATGCTCGCCTCCAATAGCGATTTATTACAAATTAATAGCATGCTGCATTTCCTCCTGCACCACGAGAACTGGGAATCAGCTGCACCGCCACGCTTACACCGGCCACCAAAGCTTCGGAGCTGCCGGCAAACACTACAGTCCCGAGGACAAATAAACTGGGGGGGTGGGAGAGGGGAACAGGAGGGACGGATGACTGAGAAAAACAGAAGTCGCTTCTACCTCGAGGGTTGTCTGCTCATGAAACAACACGGTTTGTACAGGAATAATCCATCAGTCTTTTCCACATCCTCGCTTGTATCAGCGCTCAGAAGCACGCTCAGTGTGCAGGGCTAACACGGTGCACGTTCACAGCTGCACGAAAGCAACGCTGAAGTTCGAGACTAGCAATACTGTCAACAGAACCGATTCGCGTGTGTGATCATTCAATATTTCCACATATAAAATTACATCTGCTCAGCGGGCAGCTTTCAATATTTTTCACACCCTGGCCTTCACAACACGCTTGCCCCAAAATGACCCTCTAACACTCGTATTAGAGATGAATCCCAAATTGGAAAAAAATCCAAACAACCCCACAACATCTTTTCTTCAGCAAAGTGATTCAAATGCCAACCAGCCAGAAAGAGACTTCACGTTTCCCCAAAATACTGCTCTGGAAGAGCTTGCAAGAAGTCCATCAAGAGCAACACGGGGATTGTCGGGGGCCTGTTTAAAGATTCCCCACCAGTCAGTGAGCTCAAAGCTCTTGCGTAACGTGTTTCTCGCTAGAAACCATTTGAGCATGTTGATCCTCCAAATAGTTGGGAGCAAAGGCAAATGCAGTGCCCAGCGTTTGGAAGATGTTACGCTCTACAGCAGACAGACGGACGGACATCTCCAACAGTGTGTCAGCCGAGTCGCTCCGAGCAGCAAACCCCCACGAAACCACAGGCGAGAGCAGACACCAAACCAGGAGGGATTTTCCCCTCGATGGCTTTTCTGTTTCCAACGTACGTTTGGGAAGGAACGTTCCTGATAAACAGGAGGAACGTGCAACCACCACCACAACTGCTGGTCCACCTTTACCGACCCTGTTACGAAACGCGCCCGGCCTCTCCCCTTGCCCTCCTCCCAACGCAGGGTGGTGACTTTCAGAAAACCAACCCCAGCTGGTTTTCACTGTGTGACTTCTCAGCTCCGTCGACCCCCCGGGGCATTAAAATTCAGCGTTGCCCTGTCCTCCCTCGCAGCACAGCAGCAAACTCACCTCCATTTTTGATAGCTCTGATCCCCCGATGGAAGTCTTCGAAGCTGATGACTCCAAGTCCGCTCGGATCGAGGTACTTTGTCAGGTCCTTTACCTGCAAGCACAAAAGCAGCGTTACCCACATAGCATCTTCCATCAGAGAAACACCTTGTAACAAACTTTTCCTCCTTACAAGAAAGATTTGAGCTAATAGAAGTGAATTTCTTAAATTGACACTAAACTCCGGCTGTTCTCCTTGAAGGGAACATAAGTAATCAGCACAGAGGGGTTAATTAGTACTTGGCTGGTGCTGAAACTATTGCTTACTCTTGAAACATAAGTTAGGGCAGCATTTCTTGCAATGAGGTCCTTCTCTGCCAGGGATTTGTTTATTTTCATGGTTTTTAAAGAGGTCCTATCTTAATTGGGAAAACTTAGTAATAGGCTGCCCAGTAGGAGGGCCCAATTAAGAGGATTCAGTGATAATGAACTGTTCCACGTTACAAATTTAGGCTATATAATTGAAACATTTTCACCATTAGACAATGCCCGAGGGGGAAGGAATCACGTCAGCTAGCGAGGATTAGGATGCGGGTGCCGGAGCAGGCACACACGTGGAGCAAGGGACGCCGGCAAGACCTGGTGAGGATGATCTGGGCACTTCGAGCGGAACAGGCTGGAGTTTGAGGGCCAAACCGAAGTCATTCCTCGTGGTCCAACCAAAGTCCATTTGGTTGCCTCCTTCCAGGCTGCCAGCAGCCTGCCCTTCAGAAAACCCTTTACACCGCTGATGCTTCGCAAGCGAAGACGATCAGACTTTTTTTTCTGCTTTAAAAAGAAACACAGACCCTCGTTTTAAGAGATACTGAGGCACCTTTGTGTATTTTAGAGCCGCATCCTTCGGCTCAGAAGCAAGCTGTCGTGGTTTAGGTTTGTGTCCTCAAACCAGGACACAAGCCCAGGAGGGAGCAGGGTGTAAGAGGTGAAAGACGGAATTGCACAATTAGGTCCGTACTCAAAGGCTGCCCTGGCCCTGCCAAACACATCCACCTCTCCTCCTCCTCCTCTGGAGCAGAGGCTCAGGAGAAGTCTTCAGACGGTCTGCGGTGCCGGAGTTGTTCAGCTCTCATGAGCACAACCGGTTGCCTTTTGACTCGCTTGGGTGATCTCTTGGTTTTGGTTTGTTCTTGGGGAGAAAAAAAGATGGTGACTCACCAAACCTCAGCTTCCAGGGAAGGAAACCTCCCATCTAAGAGGAAACTTAAACATCTAAGGGCAAGGAGGACAACCCAGCCCGGCCGCGGTGCTCAGAGCCGCCTGACTCATTACGCATCAGCGGGGGGCTTGGTTTGCTTGCTTTGATTTTGTTTTTCTTAAACCCAGGTCTGCGTTTTATATAGGAAAAATAAAAATCACATCTGCGACACGCTCAGGGCTGTTCACCCGCGCGTCCACGTGGTTTCGAACAGGATGGGGGGAGGCAGGAGATGGATCCGCTTCAGACATCCCACCTCCCCGCAGCAGCGGTGAGCACGCTGCCAGCACAGAGAAAACCACGGGGATGTAAAAAAAAAAAACCCAACACCACTTGGCTGTGCCTCTACGGGTTTGCCATGAGAGAAATCCCCAAGGCCCAGCACGGCACAGGCTTGCCCGCCTGCCGGCTTACTCCATCACAAACAGGGAGAAGACAACACAAGCGTCTTTTCCCTTTTTCTGGGGAACTTTTTTGGGTAGACAGATAAACAAAAAAGGGCTGAACTCACACGGCACACGATGACTTGCACGAGTCAGGCTTCTCGTACGTTAAACAAAGGTATTTTAGACTAATAAAAGCAACTCTCAGGAACGTGTCGGTTCCAGTTAACGCATCTGGCAGCTTCTTCGAGTTCAAAAGCTGTAGCGTAATTTGTTATCTGTGCATATAGATAACAGAAATGCAAGTGACATTTAATTAGACTTGATAAGCCTGTAAGTCATTATCATGACACGCTCTGAGGTATAGTTTCTGTAAAGATCTGGCCACGGTGACACACGGGACACGCCAGGCAGGGCTGCTCATAGCGCTGCCGCAGTGCGGGCAGCTTCGAGCCCTCGTGCCAATACCCCAGCAAGGCACCTCTCTCATGCAAAAAAGAGACAGAGCAGCTGGACAAGTATTTTGCTTATGCAAAAAAGCCACCTATGTATTCAAATTAAGCTGCGAGCCGGGGGGAATTGAGTGGAAATGTTTCTTAAAACTTCACAACCCTGACATTACGGATGCAAACGAACAAAAGGCACGCAACTTGTGAAGCTCAAGCCCACGGTAGCACGTCTGTGCTGACCCAAACCCGCCTCTATTTGCTGTCCAGGCTTAAAAAGAACTTCGATCATTAAATAACTGATTGAGCCAGCATTGCCAGATTGAGTGTGAGTGGCCACTGACGCTCAGAGCTCACAACATACAGAAGACAAGACCATTGGCAGTGCCTGCCTGGTCCCCGCAGCCCCTGCGAGAAGCTGCCTGTGGAGCGCAGCATCTCCCAGCACCCACAGCGAGGGAGCCCGGGGAGACATCCCCATGAGCATCTGAACCTCCAGCCTCCATTGCCTCCGGGGCTGCAAGCTCCTGAAGCTCACTCCCTGCTCCGTACAAAAGCATCAGGAATGGCCAACGACAGCTCCAGCATCTCCCTCCTGGGTTGTGACTGCCAGTTTTCTCCATTTCCACGACGAGGCTAAAACCCCTACCTTATTAGGACAGATGGAAAAAAAAAAGCAACCAACAAAACCAACAAGAATTATGGCTCAAACAGGTTTAGATTAGCAAATCTTGGCAGTTCTGAAGTCACAGATTTGTTGCTTTTAGCTCAAGACTAATCTGCAAGAGTGGAGTAGTAACACCGCACTCCTATTAGCACAAAAGCAAAAGTGAACGCTCTACCAAACTCCAGTGTTAATCTAAACACAGGCAGATAGAAACCACAGTCACGGGGAGGTACCTTCTTTTGGCCAGCATGAAATATTCCAAACAAAGGTTTTGCTTAATGTGTGTGTTTGTAGCTGGTTATAAACTCTTCCCGAAGACGAGCGAGCAGCTAGAAATACAGAGCATTAATGAGTCAGAGAGGATGACGCGGTTTAAGTAGCTGATATAAATCCTGGTGGAAAGTGAGAGGTTTCGATGACCGCAAGTCAATCTGCTTTAAGCTGAGCACAGACACAAGCCTGCAGGAGCAGAACCGGTGGTGAGAGCTGCCGATGGGGCCGCGCTCGCCCCTGTGTCGGGGACGAGGCACAGCCTGGACCGAAGCCGTAAAGAGCTCCTGGCACGAGTCCATGAGGGATTTCTCCTGGTAATGGCCATGGAGAGGAAAGCAGATTGGGGAGGAGGAGGGAGGTCATCTGGCATCTACAACAGACCAACAACTCATTGCACCAACCCCACTACCACGTCGTCTTCTCTATTAAAGTGCTCTGCACACAGGCAGGGCATTTCGCCTTCCAAAACCAACAAGATTTGCTGCCGACCGACCCTCACCTCCAAGAGCCCCCTCCGAGCACGTACGCCAGCACCATGCCCTACGGCTGTACCGGCTGGTAGCAGCTTCCCCACCATGCACACAAAGAGCTTCCTCGCTTCGACGCGGTGAAATCAGTTCAGTAAGTGATGTGGAGCCTCCGCTGAGCCGACGCTGACAACTCCCAAATTCAAATTAACGCAAAGGCTCGGCAGGCACACAGCGAAAGGTTCCCAGGGAGGTGAGGAATTCCCCAGCGGTGAGTGGCCCTGTTAAGCAGGCTGGAGGAAGAGGAAAAGGAAAAGGAAGCTCCAGGCCTTTTCCCTTTACCTTACGGATGCTCCACGTCTCCACCACACAGCAGAACAACATATCCACTGTGCTCGTTTTAAGCGTTGATCTCCGAAGGGAGGGAGGGCTGCGCTGGCCAGCGGACACCCTCCTTGTAACCCCTGAGCCTGCCAGAAGTTTTCCTTCATATTCTGGCAGAGACTGGGGCTGAATCAGCTTCCAAAAAGAAATTCTTCTAAGGTGTGAAACGAGGGTGGGAGTTTTCCAGGTGCCAAAGCAGTCAGGCACCCCAAAAGGAAGAGCCGGCGGAGGTCAGCTCCTGCGGTTGTATGGTATCTCATATGGATGATGCTTCACACCTAGCCACAACCAGGGCCACGTCTCGTCCTCCCCGCCACATAAGCTAGTTATTTGATGATACCATAGCAAGAGTAAATAAGACAGCATTTCAGTACTGCTTTACACAGACTCCGGAAGCAAATCCAAAGGAGACAGAGAGGAGGAATCAACACTGACAAATTCACGATACAATATCCTGCAATACCCGAGGCAGGCAGGCAAGAAGGCTGCAGCTCCCACCAAGAACTTGCGCACCTGCAGTCTCACGCATGCTGAGATGAGCAAAGACGGATGCTTTTGCCTTCAGGTTGCTCCCTTCTTTCCTTGGAAAGGATTCAGCGTGTGGTCTCAGTCTTCTGAGTAATAGGACAAGCACCGGAGTAAGTCATGGGAAACAGCGAGGGTGAAGATCTGGTCTGCTTAACGGAGGACTTCTACTCTCCAAAGGGAGCAACCACATGGATTATGTGCAAAAAGTACCTAGAGGGCTGCTAAAAAGGCACCAAGAAACCTGTCCAGGTAAGGAACGACATGCCAGAGACTTACTGGCGGATTATTTTGGCCACTTGAGCAACCAACAGGGACAGACCAGCCCATCCAGGAAAAAGTCCACAAAACCTCTAAGCCCAGTCCAGATTCTAACTGGGTGACAGGGCATGCTTATTGCTGGCGGGGCCTTGATTTTAGCCCAAAACATCAGATGAACCGTTAACACAACCACCAGAGGAAGACCTTGTTGCCATCCCTTGGCCTGATGGCAGCAGCTACCTGTGAGCAGCTCAAAACACATTCACATTTCACTTACCGAAAAACTATTTCTACAGAGAGGCAAAGCTTTAGCCTAAAAAATGAGTGTTGAGGCACTCGGACTGGAGCCTTGAAAGCAACTGCTCAGCTCGAGGGCAGGTTGGGTACCCCCGCCTCAGGCAGACATTCCAGCAATGAGGTTGTGGTGGGCAGAGAAAATATGTGGTCGCACGTGTACATCCTGGCCGGCTCCGGTTACTGGCCCCTCTGCCTCCGACTGCCAGGCTCGGCAAGCCGGGCTGCGCTCGCAACCCTCCTCGACATGAACGTGCAGATGCCCAAGCACAAATCCAGGCTGGGCGGAGGACGGACTGAGAGCAGCCCTGAGGAGAAGGACCTGGGGGTATTTCTGGATGAGAAGCTCAACGTGAGCTGGCAATGCGCGATCACAGCCCAGAAAGCCAACCGTATCCTGGGCTGCATCA
>RSEF01000014.1:16889080-16905420 GCA_003993805.1 Himantopus leucocephalus | reverse complement strand
CGTGACTCACCGCAGCTCGGCGGCTCGTTTTGCAGGCTGAGCTCCAGATGGTGTCCTGTCCCCCCCCCATCTCCCCCTGCCCCGGGGAGCTGCCGTCTCGCTGCTGGCGGCATCCTGGCAACTCTCTCCCCCCATGGCCGCTTCTCACTCCAGGTAAAGAACCGATCCTCCTCTTTCTCCTCCACCTTTCCTCCTACCTGTTTTCCTCCGGGGCAGGTGGAAGGCATCACTCGCCGGACTGCGGCTGGCCGTGTCCTGGCTTTGTCCCTCTCGCTACGGGCTGACGTCGCCGCGTGGTGGCTTTGGGGTGGATGGGGAAAATGGGGAGGGCAGCATCTCGGCTGCTGTGCGCTGGCCTCCTCCTCTGCTGGAAATGGATGTGGAGCAAGGAGGATGCTCAGCAGGTCAGAAAACTCCCGTACAAGGTCTCCTGAAGGGATGGACTCTCGCCTCGGGGGCGGGGGGCGGGCAAATTGTGCGAGGGGCTCCCTGCTGCTCACCCTGGCACGAGGCTGGAGCCGGTGGCGGCTTTCCCAGGGTCCCATCCTGCCCCACATAGCCATAACGTGGTCCTGGGGCACCTATGGAGGTTTCTTCCAGCCACGTCCCCATCCCCAAACCCGGGTACCCCATGGCTTTGCCACGCTGCCCTGAAGACCTTCCCGCGTGAACCCATGGAATGCCAGTGGACTCATCCCGCAGCGATGCTCGATTTGGGGCTCCAGCATGGAGGTGCATGAGCCAGAGCTGCAATGCCCCAGAGGAGGACCACAAACATCCCGTTGTCATCGCCCAGCGCGGTCCCTGCCGACCCTTTGGGCTCTGTGGGGTCGGCGGGGACCGCGCCGGAGAGGAGAATCCATCTGGAGGGGATTTGCTCGCTGGTCCTTTGAATGGGGATGTGAGGAACAAGCTGTTCCTCTCCATATTGATGCATCTCAGGCAGGGTCTCCATAGCGACTGCAGCGCTTGTGGCTCGGCTGAGGCCGGATCCTGACCCGTGGGGTGCTGCAGAGCCGGTCGCAGGCACGGGGAGGGCGGCTGGGACAGTCCGAGCATCACTGGGATGGATGTGGCACTGGAGCCAGGTGCTCCATCCCCCAAGGGCTGAACTGCCCACCCTCAGGACAGCCGTCGTCCCCCACTGTCCCTGCCCAGAGACAACCCGTCACTGCTGCTCTGCACTGGGGAGAAGGGGGGGGATGCATCCGCATCCTCCTCTTGGCTGTGGTCCTGGCAGCCCATCAGCACGTGACGGCGATTTTAGCACCTCGAGCTGCGCTCGGCCAGGTCCCAGCGGCTCCGCAAGAGACACGGCTGCTTGAAACGCCTTCCCAACTCCTCCTGCAACGGGTAAGACCCTGGGAGACCACCACCCTGTCCTGCTGGGGTGGGTTTTGGGATGCTGGCTGCGCCGCCCGGCTGTCACCAAGGAGACACAGTTGATAAATACACACGTTAAAGGCAGGGTTCACCATTAGAGATGGGAATATCGCCCCTGAAGGGTCTCCTGCATCGAAGGTCTTGGTGCCCCTCAGGCAACCTGAGAGCTGCAGGGGGGGCTCAGCGTCCTGGTTTGAGGTCAAACAGGGCCAATTTTCTGTTGAGTACCACGACACTCGGGAAGAGGAGAGCATCCTCCAGCGTCCTGCCCCAGTGCCACTACGGGCTAGATGCCAAACCACACAACGGCGCAGGGCTACGTCCCTTCCTCCAAGCACCGGTACCAGACGTACCAGCTGAAACACCTCCTGAAATGCAAGCAGGTTTCATTTTATCTCGCCCGTTAGCGAGGGGGAAATTCATACATGTGGATTATCGTAGACTTCGCTCACCGCGCTGCTTTGCTTCCCATACAGAAGTAATTCGCGGAACAGAAACGCTAATCAACACATCCTGACTTGCAATTATTCAGTGAACTTCTCAGAAAAACCTGCCGGACCGTTACCCGGGAGAGAAATTCATCAGCATGTGAATGCCCACGGACCCACGTGAGGAGGGAGACGGCAGAAGTCGGCGAGAACGTTACTCACCGCAAGCTGCGCCGCTTGCGGCTGGACTCGGGAGGCTGCTGCGCACGCGCAGGCGCACCGAAGGCTTTTTGTATACGCTAAAAAACAAAGTATTTTTAATATCAGCAGATGGTGCTATTAAAGATAGCTGCGAAAGTGCAGCCCGACAAGACGCGGAGGCAGACCCACATGAGCGCGGAGCCGCTTGCCCTGGGGTTTGCTCTTTTCGGAAGCTGTTGCCCGATTCCGAGCAAAAGCTGTTTCTTGCTTGAACCTCCCTGATGCAGGAGAGATCCCGAGCTTTGCCCGGCCACAGAGCGCTGTTTCTTTCTGACGGGCAATGGTTTGGGGTGGGTCCGCCCCCTCATACAGAGCAACAGCTTAATTACCTTCTGGGAGCCATCGAGTGGCTCCAGCCAACGAGGACATCACCACCAACTTCATGGGGCTGGACCATCACGCCTCACCTCCGGGAGATTCGCTGTTTTGGGGCTTATTCCTGCAAACACCACGAGGAATGTAACATTTAATACTCTATTATACGCCCCAGCGTTTGCCTGGTGGCTACAGTCTCTGTTACAATCTGATTATAAAGAGATAATACGTCAACTTGTCCAGAGCCAGAAATCAGCCAAACACCGCTGGATCCCACCCATTTAGGACCAGTTAGGGGATTTTGTAGAGAATCAGCTGCTCGGACATTTCTTTCCGATAAATGCTGGTTTCAAGAGCTACTGGGGAACACGGGACTTTGGAGGGACAGGGAGAGATGCTCTTTTGAGTAGAGAAGGAAGAAACTTGCCCGTCACATCCCAAGAGATGCCTTGGAGGGTGCCCCAATCCAGCACCTTGCAGGGGTCGTACAGGACCTGGAGCTCTGAGCTCGGGGTTTCGCACAGCGTTCCCATCCCATTTTCACCCCATTTCCATCCCCTTGGGCAGCGCCAGCCGGAAGATCCCACTCCATCCTCACTGTTCTGCAATAAAGGTCACTTCCAAGCCGGTGCTCGAGCGCCGCGTTGCCACACGCTCATGATAAATGACTGTTCCCAGCTCGTAAAGGCACTATTGAATTTGGCACTTACTCAGAGAAACCCTCAGCAGATGCCGTCCTTCCAGAGAGCCCCCCTGGGCGCGCGGGTTGTCGGGTCTGTATTCAAAGCTGACCAAGTCTCTTTAGTTTCCGTCGCGTCTCTCGCCTTACTCGAGCAGGACGGTTTAAACGATAAGATCAAGAACTTCTCTGAATATCATCTATATTCACATCCTGCCCCGGAGCTGGACTTTTTGTACCCGTCCTCTGCTGAAGGGCACGGCTTGCCGCCTTCCTCCATATGTAAAGCCTCGGCAGGCAGCGCAGCATCCATATTCCACGCCAGGGTCGCTATAACTCCCGGCATCAGGAATTCCAGGAGCAGATAAGAGGCCGCATCTTTTATTTCCTTCCTGCCCATTAGCAGCCTGGTCGCAACTTTTTCTCTTCCCACCTATTTAAGTAGAATCGTGCCTGATCTATGGCTTGCTTGTCTTTTTTTTTCTGGCCGGACTGGTGGTGTAGCCGCATCCCGGGGATGCAGCATCTCCTTTTCAGCCGCTGGTGTGGAAATAAGGGTGGCGGACACCTTCCCGTGTGGGTGGGATGGACGAGGGGCTGGAGCTGGGCTTTGCTCTGCGCCCAGCTGCATTTACAGCCCTGGGGGGGACACGCAGGTGACTTTCTAAAGGTGAAGGTCTTGGGGGTTGGACTAGATGATCTCCAGAGGTCCCTTCCAACCCTGACCATTCTGTGAAACACAGCCCTGAAGGTGACTTTGGGAAAAATCCCTTTGGGGAAAAAAAAAAAAAAGAAAAAAAAAATCACTTTGCCCCCCTCTTTGAGCCAGCGGCGGCATTTTTGTCATCCTCGGGGCACTGGCATGACCTCCCCCTGCGTGCCCTGTGGACAGGGTACACGGCTGCTTGCCAGAAACGGAGGGGACACGAGCAGGTTTCCAGGCTGGCAGTGCCAGGAATAAAAGATTAAACGGTGGCTGCCACAGGTTGGGTTTTCTGGGGCTGTATCCCACCAGCTAAACCCTGCCGAGCCCCAGCGGGGCAGCTACAGGCAGGTTTGGAGCAGGACTGTGTCCCCTGCCAGCGTGTCCTGCCCCGCTCTTTCACTCGCATGAGCAGAGGCATCCCAGTGTCCCACTGCTTGTCCTCCCCATCGGCCCCCAGCGATGGCCGGAGGAGAGCAGCCAGGGTGGTGATGCTCCCGTATGGATGTCCTCCACCAAAGCCGCTTCTTTCATCCACAGCTGGACCTGACCTCTGAAAACCTCTCCCTCCATCACGCCTGGGTTTGCCGGGTCTCCGTGCTCTACCAAACCACAGGCTCCCCACCCCCGCGCTCCTCTCGGGAGGTTTCGCGTACCTTCGTGGCCAAACTGCAAAGAACTCCAGCGCCAGCAGCGGCGAAGGCTGTTGTCTGAAACATCAGACGCCACATGGCTCCGGGTCCGCTCTCCCTGAGTTTCATTTTTGCCCCACTGAAACGCAGAGAAGGCAAACCCAGAAATTTTCTCCCAATGAGCCCATTTTAAATCAATCCTTCAGCCAGCGCATGAAAACATGTTCCGGAGTAGCTGAGACAACGTGGATGAAGCGGAACGGGCAGCGGTTGGCCTCCCGCTGACCACATCTCCCCGATCACCTCCTCCCACCAGCAGCTTGGCCTGCTTTCAGCTCTCCATAGACTTGTGTTCTCACCATCACTTGGCTTTTTCTGATTCTTTTTCCCCGTTCCCGTTTATAAAGCCCGGGTCCAGCCGTTAAAGAGGCAGCCGGTAACGCCGGACACCTGCGCCGCGGGGCGGTGGTGCTCGTGGCGGGAATTCCTGCCTCGGCAAGGACATCAGTAATAAACGGATGATACCGGTAACGCGCTGGCAGTCCTCTTGGAGAAGCGCGTGGTTCAAAGCCCTCTACTCACGTTTTTGTAGACCCCCAAATGATGTTATCTCACTTTTTCAGCCAGTTGGGGTGAAAATTGACAATTTCTGGCATTTCAAATATGGATTCAGGGCAGCCACCAGCCCCGCACCTTTCCCCATCGGCTGTCAGAGCTGGATGCGTCTGGGGACGCGTGGACACGGCCCCATCCCACCCCACCACCCCGATGTCCCTCGGCAGCCCCTGGGCTACAGACGAGCCAGCGCCCGTGATGTGCTTTGCAGCCACCACGGTCCCTGTGACAGACAGGGATGGGGAGGAGGATGACGCTGGGCTCCTCGCAGCGGTGGCTCTGCCAGGGACTGTCCCCTGCAGCCACTGCTGGTCCTGGGCATAGCAATGACCTGTGTCTTCACCCTCCATCCCTATTGACCCCGCTCCAAGTGAAACCACTGCTAAATGTCGTTAAGCTTAACTGTCATTAAGCTGGGTAGGGTCTGGGCTCACCCCAGGTGTAATCACTTAAGGTCATCTTCAGCAGAGCCTCCCACCGACTACTTAAGTGCCAGACCAGGGCAGGAGAGGGGTTGTTCTCCAAAATGTTTAAGGAGTGGCCTGGAATATCTTCTTTGTTACTTCCCAGAATGTGTGTTTGCTGTCACTCTGAGGAACAGTGGATGAAGGCACACAGGCTGCTGCCACCCCTGGCCTGGGGACATCTCCCAATCCTGTCTATGTGGGCTGAGGAGCAAAGGTGGGTACGCTGCTGTGGTGGGGGAACCTGTGCGTGCCCCAGCGGTGGTGCTGGCCCTCGGCTGCTTTGAGGACAGAGATATTTTCTATAGCTTTGACATCCTGTTTTGCAGAGCAGGGGCAAATAACTAGGGGCTTAAGAAACTGCTCCATCTTATAACGTGTCCTGGGTCCTTCTCAGCCTTCCAGCTGCCCCAGGCATTGGGTTGTTGCCACCTTATGGTATAGCGGTATGGAAGACAACGTATTTTTACCCAGGACTGGGTAAAGCAGTCATCTGCATGACTCTGTTATGCTCAGACAAGGGGTCAGGCTGCTCGGACCTGCAGGGTGAGGTGTGCTCTGCATTTCCCTCTTGCCAGCAGATCTGAAGGGGCTTGAAAAACATCATGTGGGGTTGCTAACCCTACTTGTGATACGTAAGACTGCTTACAGCTGGGGAAATAGAGGCATGGAGCCTGTAGAAGCTGTGTTGTGTCATAGCCTGGAGAAGAGAAGACTCTGGGGAGACCTTATAGCAGCTTTCCAGTATCTGAAGGGCACCTACAAGGGTGCTGGAGACGGACTTCTTACAAGGGCATGGAGTGATAGGACGAGGGGGAATGGCTTCAGACTGAAAGAGGGGAGATTTAGATTAGATATCAGGAAGAAATTTTTCCCTGTGCGGGTGGTGAGCCCCTGGCGCAGGTTGCCCCGAGAAGCTGTGGCTGCCCCATCCCTGGAGGTGTTCAAGGCCAGGTTGGACGGGGCTTGGAGCAACCTGGGCTGGTGGGAGGTGTCCCTGCCCAGGGCACGGGGGTGGAACTGGATGATCTTCAAGGTCCCTTCCAACCCAAACCATTCTATGATAGGGCAGGTCACTTGAGGTGGGGCTGCTGGACCTTGGAAGCCCAGCTACCAGTTGAGATGCCAGGATGCATCTCCTCCAGCATCCTGCCCGAAGCCCGTGGGTTTCCGAGGCCACAGCGTGCTGGGCACGGTGCTATGTGGCAGCACGCTCAGCTGTTTAACTTGCTGGGAAAACTCTCCCCCTGCTTCTCCTCGCTTTGGGGAAAATAAAGTAAGAAAGTGACTTGCTGGCTTCATCGCAGTTTCTTGCACGTGTTACCGCATGAGTTTCCCAATTAGCCGGTGGAGCGGGCGGCGCTGAGGCTGGGCTACGCACGGGGTTAGTGGAGCGGCGGCTGCTCCCCTCTCGCTGTTTGCGGGGATACTGCTCCTCTGCTCACACACAGCTCTCCTCTGAGGCTCCTCCGTGAAGAGCCCGGGCTGCCCGGCACCCGCTGCTGTTCTAGGCTCTTTCTGGCATCGGATTTCTGCGTTATGTATGAAATCTTCACGAAAATATGGGGTTTGGGACTGGGTGTATTTAAAGGTATCGATTGATGCCACTAGCTGGGCTGAAAACAGCCCCTTGGATTTTTATGGGTTGTCCAGGGCTGCCTGCGTGTGACTTTCCTTCTGATGACAGAAGGGCTAATTAATTGTTATACAGAGTCGAGGCTGCGTAGTGCCCCGGTTATTGCCCCTTCCCTGCTCGCTCCCGTTTCTGCTGTAGCAGAGAGGCTCTCCGGGAGCAGCAGTGTGGACTCCACGCCTTCTGTGTCGGCAATTTCTGCCTGCAAGGAGATTTACTTCCCCAAAAAGACTTTTTTTTTTTTTAGCTCTCGGATACCGGCTGGGCTCCTTTCTGCTGGGTATCGCCAGCACCGGGGGCTTGCACGACCCGCTCGGAGGGCGCTGCCCACAGCGGAGCACCCATGTGTAGCGACGGGACGTCAGCAAACCCATTTACTGATGAGGTGCGGGCAGGCATGACCCCAGACTCCTGCTCTGCGCCTTGCCCACCCTGGAGGGTGATCATCATCCCGTGATTCAGTAGGCTTTGGACTGGATTTCGAGGGTGTATTCACTTCTTTCAGTTCATGAATCCTGAAGCCGGGTCCTGGCTTCACTGGCAACGTGATGTGTTTTCTGGAGCTGCAGTAAAGAGAGATTTCTGGATGTACGTATCGCCTCTGCTCATAAAGAGGCACAGCCATCCTCATCATGAGGTTTTGTTTTTTTCTTGATGTGACCAGAGATCTTCCAACAGCTTAACGGCTGATGAAGGCGCCCAGCCTGCAGAGAAAACAATCTATCGCTTGCCCAGGGAGCCAGAGATCCTCGTTACCTAACCCAGGGAGGAGGATAATTCCCCAAATCCCATCATATCTGCAGTGCAATAGCTTTTGCTTCAACAGCAGAGAGGTGACGAGGTCTCCCCACATCCGCCGTACGCTGCAGACGGAGGTGGCGGCACAGCCGCAGCGCGGGCAGCTGCTGGGGGCGATGCTGAATTCGTGGAGGAGGGATAACTTCCCCCGGCTCAATTTCACACTTGAGTGTATTTTTGCAATAGAAAAAGGTAGTTACAAGAAAGGGGTTATTTCCAGATGAGGCATGTCCCTGCTGTCGCTCGTCTCTTCCTTGTGATCGTGCCCGGCTTGGTCTGGCCGGCGTTCCTGCCGGGCGGTGAAGCCGGGTGCTGGGATCCTGTTGGTTTTTTCTGGAGAGCCAGGGTCCCGCGGGAGGGCCCGGCAGCACCAGTCCCTCTCCAGGCACTGTCACCCACCCCCCTGCAGGTAAGGGGGTTACTTGGGTCGTAAAAATCTTCTGTCACCCCAGCTGTGCCCAGTGCCACCCCAGGGATTATAGAGTCATAGAATGGTTTGGGTTGGAAGGGACATTAAAGCTCATCCAGTTCCCACCCCCTGCCCTGGGCAGGGACACCTCCCACCAGCCCAGGTTGCTCCAAGCCCTGTCCAACCTGGCCTTGAACACCTCCAGGGATGGGGCAGACACAGCTTCTCTGGTGCAGGTTGCCCAGAGCCTCATCACCCTCACAGGAAAGAATTTCTTCCTGATATCTAATCTAAATCTCCCCTCTTCCAGTTTAAAACCATTCCCCCTCACCTGACCATGATCTCCTACTTCTTGCATCGCGCCGGCTGTGCCCCATGCCCAGCCTGAAGCCCCTCCATCACTTCCCCTCCAAACATTTCCTTGTCACAAACCTATTTTTGGGTGTATTGAACCCAAAGCGGCTGCCCTGCCCTGTTAACAGAGCGACACTTAATTCTGCCGCTGAGATCACAGCTTTCTGCCGGCACAGGGACATAAAATTGCCGGACTGGCTCAGCCCCAAGTTTTATTTATCTGAGACCCCGACTCCCCCCGTGAGCTGGGACTCGTGGAGCGGCCGTTTCACCGATGATGGTTTAACCCCGAAGCAGAGCTGGGAGCAGACGACAAACGCAGCTCCCAGCACTTCGGGACTTCCATTGCAGCTTGATAAATCCAAAAAGGTTTTTAAGCAAGCTGTTCCTTCTCCTGGCAGCCTAAAAGGTTGTGTGCTGAAACAGCTGCTAGCTGTTTAAATGCTAATATTATTTCTGCATTTCCCTATGGGCTCTTCCCCTCTCTTTTTCCAGAGGGCAGAGCTCCATCCCCATCCCACCGCAGGTCTTGGCATGGCTCCTGTTGTTGACTGGGCAGCCACCAGGCTCCCCATCATGTGGTTTCCCCAGCTGCGGTGGTCCGCAAGCCCACCCGAGGCTGCGTGGTGGGGGCTGAGGGCACAGACCTCCACGATGCCACCAGCTGCTGCCAGAAAGCAGCACCTTGAAAGCAACAGGGGAGGATGGAAAGCCACACTTGGGGCAAAAAGTGGCACCTGAGCAGGTAAGGAGTGCTTGGGATGGTCCTGGAAGAGTTCTCGCTTCCCCTTGCATCCCTAGTTTTGATGGTGTTGCCCAAATGCTGATTGCAATTCGTTAAAGAACGTAGCCATGCCAAGAGCAGAGCCTGGAGCAGGGGACCTTGCCCAGGAGCGCTTGCTTCACCCTTGCACTGCGCAGGGCTTGTGCTCCTCGGCCGTGACGTTGTCCCAAATCCGGGTTCTTTACCCGGCGTGCAAGCCAAAACCACACAGAGCAGAGGTGTCTCCAAGTTTATTCCACTAATGCGCAGAAATGGGGTGTTCATCCCAAAACGGGAGCACCCCTTAGTTTCAAAAATCCCCACTTTTATACACTGATTATTACGTATTCAAACAATTAATACATATTCATTGTTATTCTCTCTAATGATTGGTTGAGATTTCTTCGCTTCCGATGTAAACTAGTGCGCAGACTGTGTCGTCTTCTTCCATTGTTCTCTTCTGAGTAGGTGGCATTATTTGGGGAGGTGCTCAATGAGTCAGTGGTCGCGATCTCCCCCTGCCGAGATTAACTTTTACCTACTCCTCCTCTAATCTTGGCAATTCCAGGTGGTTTTCTCGGTTTGCTGACCAGACCAACAGTTCATCGCTCTCTTGACAAGAATATCCTGCTTATCAACAAAGCTATGTAGTCTAGTAGTTAGTTCCTTAATAAAATCCGAGATAAATCATGTCTAGTTACTAATTCTCTATTTTAATATTAGGTAAATAATTAAATAGGGTTGGGGCTGCGTAGAGGACTTTTAGCAGCAGCAGGTTTCCTTGGTTGCTTCAATTGCGTTTTATGGTGTTTTTTTTCCTTGTAGTTAATATCAGTTTTACTACGACAGTGAAAACGGCTTTTTATTTGGTGAGGCTCCTCAAAAAGGGTGAATTGGGCAACCGGTGACCATGTCCTTCCAAGCCTGCTTTGACTCTTCCTCCTTGTCGCCTTGGCTGGTTGTTCCCCGTACCCTTCCCTCCAGGTAAGTCAAGAACGAAGATGTTGACTTTACAGAAAAACACACCGGAAGTTTTCATGAGAAAACGATGGGGTTTGGATCCCTTTGCCTCGTAGTGAAGACGATCCGGGCTTTCGGCTCCCGGGGACGTAGGGAGTGTGGTGTTGGCTGTAAATCGGGCTGTGCCGTGCCAGCTTCAATTGGACGCCCTGAAATTTGGCGGATTCTGGGAAACAAGCACTTAGTGCCGGCTTCAGGCAGGCCAAGTGGCGCTCGGCTTTGGAGGCAGCTAATGGAGAGTGGAAACATAACCTTATTTTTCACTGCATATAAATGAGAAGCCAGGCTCTCCTCTCCTGACCTGTCAGGCAAAGTCTGAGATAGATCTGGGAAATCTACTCGCTTGGGGATGTTTTTTCATCCTGAGCGGCTTCTCTCGCTTATCTGCTGAGTGATCAAAGGGAGGCCGTTGATTTATTACCCCTTCTGCTTGATACATGGGCTGCAGCTCATCCCGGGTACCGCGCTCCGCTCTAATGCCGGCGCATTAAGAAGGAGAGAGCCTGCTCCGCAATGTAATTACGGGGAACGTGACATTCCTGGATATTTTTCCTTCCCCAGACGCAGAGGCTCCGTATTTCCCCGGGGGTTCCTCAGCCCAAAGAGCTGAGTTGAGGGTTAACGTTAAATAAAGCGGGAAGGAAGGAAGCGTGCTGGTGAAACTCCCTGCCCTGCGGACACCAAGGAGAGTGGAAGCTGAGCCAGCCCTCGGCAGCGAGCGGAAACCTCGGACTGTGGGGACTGAGGCGGTAAATGTTGCAGCCCAGGGTTGAAAACAGTTTTTAGGGGAGAACTGATCTGGCCCAGCCGGGTAATGGGGGAGGATGTGATTCGAGGAGCAAAAACTCGATGCCCAACTCGCAAGTGAATGCAAAAAACTGGACACACAATGTCTGTATGACACATCCACTGATGAGCCAAAAAACCCCCTCATCATTTCCTAACCTGCCTTTTTTTTTTCTTTTTTTTCCACCAGCCCCTCTGAACGAATTACTCTGGCGGATTCCCTTCCCAGCCTCTTAAGCTATAAAGGGTCTATTTGCAAAACTAATGCCCTCCTGCAGCATTTATCTCATGGGTAGCTTGGGGGGAGGGGGAAAGAAAGATATTGAAGCATACAGTGACTTCACACAAGGGTCTCCTGGGATATAAAAGAAGCTTGAGGCCTTTTTACCCTTTTTCTTACCCAACAGATGAGTGTCGCTTTACTCTGTGCTTGAGGAATCTCGAGAATACCTCATTGCATTTTTTTTTTATTCCTGATTTAAAAAAACATTAGAGAAATCGGAGTAAAAATAACTCGCCTTCTCGCTCCATCGTATTTTCACCAGCACGTTCTGTCCTAGCCCTGCCAAGAGCTACAGCCCTGCCATCCCCGGCGTCGAGGACCGAATCCGCAGTGCCAGAATAACCAGGTAAAGCGACATCAGAAAAAGCGCAGGAAAACCCTGAAGCTCTTTTTCTTTGCTTTGAAGGTCACTTTTCAGAAGGGCACTGGGCAACGAGGGGACTTGGGTGGTGCTGGAGGGAGGTTTGACCACGCTGGAGCTGCTGGGGGCTGGAGGCGGGGGCGGAGGGGCTGCGCTCGGGTGCTAGAAGCTTGTTTTGGCTACAAAAAGCTCTTTTCTGATTTGATGTGTGCGTTTCTAGGCCGATACCAGGCTGCAATTGTGAAGGAAAAAGGGGCGCGGGCTGTCCAAACCACCCCGGCAGGAACCGGGGCGCAGCCCGACCCAGGAGAGCTGGGCAGCCTCCTGCCCGTGACACCAGCGTGGGGACAAAGCCCAGTCTCCGAAAAGCCTGGTTCTCCGCCCTGTTGCGTGTCTCTCTTAGAAACTGGGTGATTCTGCACCTTTGAGGGCAAAATCAAGTGTAGCCGCTCTCTTAACACGTGGGGAACCAGGTGGTGGGACCAGGGGAAGAACAGCGGTTTAATTCATAGAACCAGAGAGCAGTTTGGGTTGGAAGGGACCCTTAAAAGTCATCTAGTCTAACCTCCTGCAATGAGCAGGGACGCTTATTTCCTTTTTTTATATGTATTTATATTTATTTTGGGGACACTTGTTTACTTGCAACGTGACTATGGCAGAGCTGGAGGCACGCAGCAGCGCAGCTGAGCGTCCGAGCAGGCGACAGGGATGCGATTTTTTTTTTCCTCCCGCTCCCGCGGTTCAGCCTGTCCCTGGGTGTTTGCGGCCGCGGTGGCGATGCCACTACCTGTCCTCGCACGCCCAAACTCCCCACCGGCACGGCTCACCCGGCCGCTGCATGCGGTTTCTTTGTGAAATTTAAGGCATGAAAAAAAAAATCTCCTTTCCAATTTTCTGGCAGAGGCACCGCAGCTGCTCCTCGGGGCTGGAACAAGTCCCGTCGTCACAACCGGCCCGTGACACTCCTCCTCCGCCTGCCACATCCCCCAGCGTGGTCCAGGTCAGCATGACCCCAGGTAACTGTTTGCCCCACGGGAATAACATGAAACAACAACTCTTCCTGAAGCATAATTCCTTCTTACCAGAAGAAAATAACGTTTTAGGCCAATCTGCTTCGTACCGGGATGTAAGGATGTGAGAATTTCACTCGAAAACATGCGATAGCAACTTTAATGCCAAGCTCTGCCAAAAAAAAAAAAACCAACTTGGGGAAAGAATGCTAGCACAACTAAAAATAAATTATATATATATAGCCAAAAAACCTCCCCTTCGTCCGCAGGAATATGGCAACAAGAGCTCGGAGGGCTGAAAGGACCGACACAGGGGAAGATTAATAGAGTTGATTATTTCCGTGTTGAGAAGCTGACAGATGTTTTGGGGGGGGAGATGCCCTGAAGGGACGGGGTGGCGCGTGGCCCCAGATGGGGAGCTTGAGGGGTTGCAGCCAGCGCTGCCGAGCTGCGATGGGGAGAGACGAACAACCGCTGGCTGCCGGCCAGGAGCCTCCGACCGCCAGATCGATAACGCTGTTTTAGATGTAAAGAGTGTTTGGCGAGGAAAGGGGTCTCGACGTGCAAATCTTTAAGATTTATTCTGCAAGTCCTAAAATGGCAATAATGGGGTGAAGCAGGAAAAAAAAAAAACAAAAACCCCAACCATCTGTGGAGGTTGTATGTTTGAGCTCCGCGTATGGAGTCGGGGGATCCTGTGTGGGCAGATGTGGCCAAATTGTACTTTTTTCCCCCCCAAAAGAGAGAGGAGTTGCTTACAAGCAGAGGAGACTGGTGGGGGGGGCTACAAGGTCTGCCCGTCCTCGCGGTGAGGTGGTTTCTCCTTCCCTGTCCTTCCTGTAGCTCGTTGATCGCAGAGCTCGTCTCCTGCCTTGGGCTGGACACTGAGGCTCTCCCGGTGCATGGCAAAATTGGGCACTTTTTTTTTTGCTAAATTGGGAGCTGACACGGAGACATCAGGCTGCCTGATGGGATATTTGAATGATGGACTGTTTAAAAGCACGTAGCCCGGATCAATGGTGTTCAGCTGCCCAGGTCAGTGGTTTCTTGGTGAAATCTCTGATTAATGGATGCTCAGGAGCCAAAGGATGACTCGACTTCAGTGGTGTGTTTGGGGATGGCTGGGAGCCAGAGAGAGGGGCTAAAAGGGGTTGGTTGAGTCCTGAAACCAGAACGGAGGCAGTAAATATGACGAGACGATGCTAACGTGCCTGGGGTGTGGAGGGGTCTGCCTGGCCCCGCTTGCAGCACGCGTAGCGCTCGTCAGCCCTCAAGTGATTTGGGGAGCCCCAAAATTCACGTTTCGGAGCAAAGCTGGTCGCTGCAGGGGCTGCTAATTCCTTATCGCCCGCGGTTTGGGCCGCAAGGTGGGGTCACCACCTCCTGCTGGAAACCAGCCTGAGCGGCAGTCGGTGCCGCTGGATGCTCACACACCGCTTGGATGGTGTTTGCCACCCCCAGCTGGGCTCCTCCTACACCTCTACCAGGCCCCCAGCAGCAGTTGTGGCTTCCCACAGCCCTACAGAAACGAAATTTCATCTAAATGAAATTAGAGGTTTGGATGGAGACCAGGCACTGCAGATGTGCTGTGAAGGTATTACCATCTGTACTCGGAAGCCTGCAATGTCGTCTGATAGCTCACCCACTGCCACGGAAACCTGCACGAAAATTTTAGGTTTTCCTTCCTTTCCAACAGAATTTCCAGCTTTTCTAGTGATGGGGGGGGGAACCCATCCCTCAACAGTGTTAACTGGGCTGTGGAATGAGGAGCTGTTCCCATGGAGGTTAGTTCACATGTCTAAGGAATAAGCAGAGGTGTGAAGCGTTTTATCCTTCAGGCGCGGGTTTTCGGAGATGGGAAGGCAGCGGGGAGAAAGGCTTAGCCCTTGTGGATGTGGCGTGAGCTCCTTGCCACGGTTATGTGGCTGTGGCTTGCTCCTCTGTGAGCCCCTACGTAGTTCAAAGCTACATCCGCTCCGTCTCCAGCAGCACATTTGTGCTGCCTAATATTAATATATTACTATTAATATTTATATAAAGCAAAGAGCTGAGGTAAACAGTATACTGACAATTTATTACATTTATTTTACAGCTTTGGCTTTCCCCCACGTACTTTATCCCACCTGCCTGTTGCCCCCTAGTCAATGTAACGCAGCCACAGAGCAGGGGAATGTCATCTTCCTTCTCAGGTCCCCCTGCCCAAGTCATTGTATGGCTGATTACGCTCCTGAACTAGTGAATCTTTGAAGGTTTGCTATCTCATGGCCTTCTGGCACGAGAAACCCAGCCTCTAATCGTGTCTTCTATTTTCTAATGTAGCTACATCATTTCAATATTTATTCGTTGTAGGATTCACTGCCGTTTCCTTGCTTTTGATTGCTTTTTCAGTCATGTGGATAGGGTACTGCTCAATACAGAGCCCACGCGTGCATGTCTTATACACGCTTGGACAGTAAGAACTGGAAAACTGTGGACTGCTCCACAAAATGTCCCGAGACATCCATAGATCAGCCTGACATCTAGATTATTTTTCAGCTCATCCCACCCCGCGATATTGATGACCCTGTCAGTGAGAGCTGCGGCCAGCCTTTCTGCAGAGTCCCGTGGTCAGAGCTCCCGTTCCTTTAGGACATCTGAAACCACCAAGTGTTAGCGGAGAAGCTGTCATACTGTTCTTACTTGATGCATCAACATGAAAACTGCTGTTGGTTATGTCTGTAGGGGCAAACTGAGGACACCAAGAGCCTTTAAGAAGTTTGTTATGAAACTGCCGACAGGATCAGTCAGCGTCGGTTGTGGGTAGGACCTGAGAGGTCACAAGAAGCTGTGTCGGCTGGCCTGGGGAGGCTGGTTTCTGTGGGCGGCTCTGGGGACGGATGATGAATGCGCAGGGGTCTGGCCACGCGCAGTCTGGGCTGCGCCAAAGACCTGTTGTGCATTTCAGCCAGTGCTCCACATACTGCAGTCGCTGTCCGGATGGCTGTGGCACCCTGGATGCCCATCAGCAAATGTGTGACCGTAGAGAGGATCATGTTCCTGCCTGCCTTCCTCCTCATCCTCAGCTCAGCCCTGCGACGCTGGAGCAGCCGGGCAGAGCAGCCGGGCAGAGCTGTGTGCCGAGCTCCTGTCTTCGGAGAGATCCCAGTCCTCCCCTGCAGAGCAGGTGGCAGCTGGATGTGCTGACTCCAACAGGGACCCGGGATGTGGCGGCAGTGGGTTTGTGTCTGCTCAGGTGAGGTGAGGACACGGGTTTTCATACCCCTGGTGATGGTTGTGCCGTCCTGTGGGGGAGCACGGCCTTATCCTCAAACCACAGCAGCCACGGTTAAATGTGGCACAGGTACTGTTGGGTCTTCTCTGAAACTGACCATGGAATGGTTTGAGTTGGGAGGGACCTTTAAAGGTCATCCAGTTCCCACCCCCCTGCCCTGGGCAGGGACACC
>RSEF01000014.1:16871047-16882420 GCA_003993805.1 Himantopus leucocephalus | reverse complement strand
GGGAGGTGTCCCTGCCCAGGGCAGGGGGGTGGGAACTAGATGAGCTTTAAGCTCCGGTCTAGCTCTAACCATTCTATGACTCTATGAAGTCAGGAAACCCATTCTGTAGTGCAAGAACAAACAATTACCAAGTTGGAATTTGTCCCCCTGAGCTAATTTGCTCTTTCTGTTTAGTCCCTTCCTTTTGAGTTCCCAAAGGGAAGGTATTAATGTCTGGGTGAGACCTTCATGCGCAGTCTGCTTGTTCAAGAGAGGAACAGTAACTTATCTGCCTTAAGTCTCCAGATGCTACCTCTCAACTTTGGTTATGAAGTGTGCTGTTCACTTCCAACTCCAATTTATCAGTTCTGCGAAAAGCGGTTATTGCAGTGTTTGAGCTGGACGTACTGAACTCAGAACTTGCTAAGTAATTATGGAAGCTTTGGGAAGAAGTGTATGTGAGAAACGTTAAACCAATCTAATTTCCAAATGCTTGCTGTGGATTGTGTTGCATCCTTTTGTTCTAAGTGTGGGTTTTTTTCATACACTTCACTATCTGGCTTCACGTAGCCTGAGCCTGGTAGTATTAAGAGCTGCTAGGTTAGAGTAGCATCACCGTAGGTATCCTAGACCATAAACTGTATCTCTTCCTCTCTCAGCCCATGCAAAGGGCTCAGCTGAGCACCCTGTTCCTTCCTCTTCTTTCCCACAGATCTCTGATAGCAGTTTACCTTCCTAAAGACTTTTCCCCGAAGCAAAGTCCTCATAAGAGCCCGTGCTAGATTTTTTTTACTATGATAGCTTTCCTTTATGATACTTTGCATTAGAAAACATTTTAGCTTTTTTCCTCGTTTTTACGGTAGTGTGAATGAAGTTCAGTTAATTAACACGTATTTCCTTGAAAAGATAAACCTTTCAAGAAACTTGCGGTATTTTTGTGGCTTTTGTTGATGAAAGTGCACTTCAGTAGTGATCCAACAGATCTGATGGTTTATTTTGATAAACGTGATCACTGGAGTTGGTGTGTCAGAATTTAGTGGGAGAGGATGCTACATCCCGTGGCACCTGTGTACTGGGAACCGACCAACATCAATGCTGTTGGGGCTCCTTCTGCTGAGCCTCCTAAGGTGGACTTGGTGTTTCTCTTGGGTAAGTGCTATCCTGTCAGCTTGAACGGCTAATGCTCTGCTGCCCCCTTTATTGAAGTACTTTTACCGTATTTAATACAGTACTCTTAGTAAACAATTCTTCCACAAGAAGCAGCAAAATGCAAGGTTAGCAGGGTTTAACGCAGGAAAAGAATAACCTGGAAAGACTGAGTCATGTTGTAAAGTAGTATAGGATTTGTTACTTTTCAAAAGAATTTGATTCTTTTGAAAATAAATATGTCAATGACAGGTAATGGCTAGCTGGCACAGAGGAAGGGTTTCAAGATTAAACAAGCTTTCTCTGAAGAAGGACAATGAATCAAATTTAATAATTTAAAATAATGACACTGGAGCAGAAATGAATCCCCATCCCCTTCCACCCACACTGGTGGTGCCGGTGCTATGATAACAGTTGGTGAATTTCTGGTGAGTATCAGTTAAGTGTACAAAATACTCTCAAGTATGCTTTCTATGCGTTTCAATAGAAATGATTACTGTGAAATGACTATTAATGATGAGAGGCAATGACTGTTTCGGCTCATGAAAGCGAGGGAGAAGATGGGAATAATGAGAATAAGGAGGAGACAGATGGTCTTGTAATAGGGGCTGATGATTTTCAATTCATTCAATGTGTGCTCATCCACTGGAAGGATGACCTCTAAAAAAGTTTAAATGGCCAGTGGTGATGGCTTTCAGATGTTCCTCGGGCCAAAACAGTAAAGATGTATAAATGTCTGTAAAAGCTAAATATTTGTTAGTATGAACCTTGATACGGGATCTGGAGAACCTGCTAGAACAAGGTCAAGTTTTCTTTTCTGGTGCAGAACTCTGTATTCGGAGCAGTGGCTCGTTTGCTTGAGAACACATTCTCCAAAGCACTTTGCTTGATTTATTATCGGGGGGTGGGGGAGATTGCTGCTTCTGTATTCATCAGAAAGCTCTATCGCGGTGATAGCACTTCACAATTACTGAGGTGGCCTCATCAGTCAAAGAATAACAACCTCTAGTTGCAAAAATCTCTCTCTGTGCCAGAAGGCCAGGATCCTGCTTTGTTGCTGGCTCTAAGCAGCTGTAAGCCAGCTTCCCTGTGGTTCTACACTGTTTACTGAGTGCAACATCGTGTTATATGGAAAGGAATTTTTTAGTTTTCAGTTTTGATAACTTTTGTAGGAAAATGAAAGTCCTGGTCAAATTACTATAGACAAGAGATGGGAAACCAAAGGATGACTCTGGTAATACTGCCAGCTGTGACTTCTGGGTTTGGTTTTTTACTGAAGTGAGATGATCTGCTAACAATAAGCACTGCAGAGTTCAAGGTTAAAATGAATATTAGTTTATGCGGCATGATCTGTGTTGTTTTGTAGGTCCGCAGTTTGTCCTCTGATCCTTAACCATAAACTCTCAAAGGGCTCATCACCTATCAGAAGGCAATGTTCAGCGCATTCAGGCTGCTCCGTTGCAGAGGGAACAACCCCTCCTCCTCACCTCCCAGCCTGTCCTTTCCAGAGTGCCTGTATCCATCTAGCACAACCCTCCAAACATGGAAACTGTCTCGTCCTGTTTCTGTAACCCTGACGGATCAAAGCTACGCACCTTCTGATTCCTCCTGATTTGTTTCCTGTGATGTATTCCTTGTGTTCAGGCACTTGAGATGGGATCCCGCTTGTGCTGCCTTCTCAAGGAATGTACCAGAGCCTCTCCTTCACTTGTCACAGTGCCCCCGCTTCTCCTCGGGCTATCATCACCACCGTCATTCCTTCACATACCTAGTTGGAAGCTAGCAAGCCTGTTGGTAAAGATTCTTCTACCCCACTTCTTCCAGGTGGATTATATCTCTCTCCCATAGTCTTCATTCCTCAACAGAATAAAAAGGAATAAAACCCGTAGCATTGCAGTCACTTTTAGTCAAGCATAACTACAGCCGTGTTCCAATTCAAATCATAAAACCGGACATGAATTTAGGGTGAGGTATTTAATAGCATGATAGGAAGCATCATCTTCTATTCTTAAAAAACAGTACCTATCGTGAACTTTAACTGTGCAACTTCAATGTTGTGTTCCCTTACCTTTCTGTTGTACCTAGCAGGCTTCCTCTTATTAAGAGTACTGTCACATTCCCTGTTCAGGCACCGCACAATTTCTCCTCGTCCTTATATCTCACCCTTGCCGAATGACTGGCAACACTCTATTATGAAAAACAAATGCCGTTGCGTGCGTGTAGCAAGAGCTAATCTCAGCTGCTTTGTTCTATAACAAAGCAAGAAACAGCTGCTGAGATTAATAGGCAAGGTGAAGATGAGGCGGTTCAATCCATCATCAAATTGGTTCACTTTAAGTGTACTACAGAGCAGTAGGTTTACCACTATTCTCTAGCAAATCATGAGAGGGAAAAAAAAAAACCTACCAGAAGGAAACGTTGTTTTCCCTTACTAAGATGAAAAGGTTATACAGAGAGAGAGAGAGAGATGTCTCTCTAGACTTCTGGGATTGGGAGGACATTTGAGAACAGAAGAAATAGCCTAGGCCAAAATTGAAATGTTAGCAGCCAAACAAAAAAAAAAGTCAGTGATCTCCAGTTCTTGTCCTGTTGTTCTTTCATACTTATCCCCTTCCTATAGTCCCCATTTCTTTTCCTTTTCTTATTTTCTGCTTAGTGGTAACCATGTAGTGTGTCAGTTCTCTCCAGGGCACAAATTCTTGGTATTCAAAATCCCGCTAGTGTTTCCTCCACAACTTTCCTAACAAAACTTTGAGGTTAACTTTAAAAAAAACAAAACAAAAAAAACCCCAAAGAGATATTTTACATGGTGAAATGCTGCTTTGCCATCTGCAGGGCAGAGTTGTCTTGAATCTCATGACTTCAGCAGCTTGATTGTATTGTTTAAACCAATACTCAACAGCATTAGGTATATCATAAAAGACTGGCAGTCAAGAAATCGTGGATCACTTGCCCTAAGTCAAACACTGAGTGGGTGCCAGAACTAGTCGCCTGTGGGTGTGCTACTGGAGGGTATTCTCTGTGGTGGCATATTGGCCTCTCTTTAAAAACAAAAAAATCCCCAACCAGTCCCCCCCGACTCCAGACCCTGCACATAGTCGTGTGTAGTTTGCATGCTGTTGTAATTACATGCTGTTCGGTAATCCTTCTCTTAAAGAAATTATAAAAAAAGTTAAAAGATGAAAAAGTATTTCTCGGGCTCTGCTTTTGTATAGCTTTCTGTGAAAAGATTTTCAAAGCCAACTGCCATTCGCCCTGCTGTAGGAACTCGCTGTTGACGTTTTACGTGGCTGTTTGACAGAATGTTTTAATATAATCTAACCTATTGCTCTGTTGTATTTTATTGCACTATTCCAAAGAATTTCGTAGTCAAATACGAGATGTAAAGCCACTTGCATTACCAGTTAAAAGTAGATTGAGATACAGAATATCTGTATTGTGCTCATTCAAACTCCATTCTACAAAAAACATACATTTGTCTTTAGCGCATTCAGGGTGCTATAGAAGACGGGTAACATTCTTGCTGAATTGGGCGCAGTTGACTGTAAACATAAGTGAAACTTACTTGTTTTAAAAGCCTTCTTTTGTCCTAGTGTGTCAACAAAAGGTTCTTTATTTCCTGTTGCTGTTGAGTGTATATAGAGCATTTGTTTCTCTGTCACAGGGTAAGGCGCCTGCTATGGAAAGCTGGTGACATAACTGGTGACTAAGGTGAACTGAACCCATATATACCAAAAGACGTGGACAAACTACTAGCAATGAAAAATGGTTCTGACTTGATGATATAAGGAAACTTTTTCACCGTTTGGATAGTCAGGTATCGGAACGGGTTGCTCAGGTTGGTCGGTCTCTCTCCTTGGAGGTTTTTACCACCCAATTAGCTCAAGCCCTGAGCACTGTGGTCTGATCCTGTCGCTGCTCCTGCTTGGAGCAAGAGGTTGGATTGGCGACTTCCAAAGGTCCCATGGAGCCGGGGTTGTTCTGCAGGTCTAAGCGTTGGCAACCAAGTCCTGCCTTGCAGCCCACTTCGCTAGGCTGGCTGCTCCGAGTTTGCAAAGTGATTGATTTGATTACTCATCAAAGGGCAGATTTACACCTAGGAAAGGCTGCATAATATATGCGACAGAGGAGGAAAAGCTCCATCTCAGCAGAGATCTGTCTGTCTCTGAAGCAGGATTTTCAGTCTCAATAATCTCTGGTGTCCTGAAAGGTCCGGGAGCCCCTTCTGACCAGGCAGGCTGGCTCTGATTTTGTGTTAATTGGTGCTTTAATTGCATTCATTTGACACTGTGGTTCCACAGTGTATGCTGCCGCTTAATTTGGGTAAAGTTAGCTTGTAGAGCAAGATACGTGCAAGTGCGTGCCTGCAGCATTTCAGTCTTGTTTGTTTACTGGAGAGTCTGAACAGGGCGCTTAAATGTTGGCTCCTGCTCGTACGGCATCCCGAGGCACCCAGCCTGTTCCCCACGGGTGCTTTGCGAGGTCAGGGCCACATCTCTTGTTTCATGGAGCTGTCACTCTGCCACTCCGTGCAGAAAACGTGACTGTCGTCCTGTGCGGAGTCTATTGAAGTCCGTTGTACGACGTTACGTGTTGAAAGAGCATCCGCAGCGTTCTGGTCATCACGCCCTTAGCTTTTCTGCCTTGTCACATTTTGGGAGCCCTGGGTCGCACAGAAGTGGCCAGCCTAAAACAGGAAAACATCTCTGGTTAGCACGGTCTTGTTGTCACTGAGCTGACATAAATTGCACCTGTTGAGATAATGTGAAGACTGTGGTGTGGTGTCTGCAGGGAAGGTGGAAGCTGGTCAGGCCAAAAAATGCAGCCTCCTGGTTGCAGCCATGAGAAGTAGCAGGGAGAAAGAGAAGCTGAAACTGCTGTGGATTCAGCTGTTGAGAAGTTGTCATTGTTTTTAAACTCAAAAATCTTAAACCAATTAAGCTGTCGTAATTCTTTCACTAATAGATCTAAGATTTCTCTTTTAAGTGAGTGTGTAACTTCAAAAAAATTACGTGATAAATCTTGTTTACTTTCTAGATGTATGATCTGCCATCGCTTCTGCCCCCTCCTTTGAAGATCTTACTTGTTAAGGACTATAAACAGCACTTAACTGATGCTATCCTGATTCCAGCTGGTTCCAGGCTGCCCTTCTGAAACAGTTCTTGTTGCTGCAGTTTTTGATACGCTTTTGCAGGGTGCGCTCTGGCAGCACGGCTAAACTGATGGAGCGATGGGCTGCTGTTGAAAGGGACAACGTTGTACAGTCAGCAGCTCCCTTGGGCTGTCAGTGGCATTTGACCGACTGTGCATTGAGCTATTCAGGAACCTAAACCAGTAGAAAATCCACATTTTTCCTGCTAGTCAAGTCTCTGGGCTGGCTTGGTAGGAGGTCAGCTGAACTGCTGGCAGCACTGCAAGTAAGAGGCTAGAAGAAGGGGGGAGAAGTGGCTCATCTGTATGTTTAAACCATTTTCTTAGACTTCATTTCTCTTGTATTTTCAGTCCATAAACCAGCACTGAAGCTGAAACAGTACCCTGCGTTCTTACCACTGCTGTGTTTCCCACAACGGCAACACCCCGTCCTCTGTTGTGCCAGTCAAGAATTAGTGTAGCCACGTGCTGAACTGCACTGGAGAATTTGCCTGGCTTAATTTTGTTTTGATGGATTAGTTTTCACCAGGTTTCTTTTGTGTCGCTGCACAAATGCTCGCACCAGAGCGGGAGGGTGATAAAAAGGAAGGAGCGAGTGGCGCGGGGTGCCGGGGTGGGTGACTGCTTATTTGACTGAATCTGCATTGCCAGCTTCAGCGGTTTTAACGTGTGCCTGGAATTACAGTATTAGGCAATGATTATATCTGTACCTGTTATTTCACTCGTCTGTGAACATTTTTAAAATGTTTTCTGGGTTTATGAATTTGTCCCTGTGACGTTTGGGAAATATCCTTTCTTTTTTGCATCCCTGTAGGATTTCTTTGCAGTCTGTAGGCTGCAACAGCCGGTGGGGTTGAGATTCAGGTAGCTGATTGATCCCTCGCTTGCTCTGTTTGTCCCAAAGACAGCAGTGGGGGAGCTGTACTGTAGATGTTTGCTGGGGCCAGGGGAAGACTTGATTAAATAACTATCTAAATCTTATGACTGACTGGGAGAAACCAGATGGGGAGGAAGAGGTAGGAAAGAAGATAGCAACTGTGAGGCTCAGTCAGAAAATGCTGGGACCCACTGGTGCAGAGGGAGGTCTTGGAATGGGCACATACTACGAAGACCAAAGGAAACGTTGGTAGCTAGAAACCTCTGAAAACTTTGCCTTATGTCTACATTCATTTTGACTTTCATCAGTCTTTTAAAAAGGCTTTGCTAACACTGAGGGGGATGGAAAATGTTAATTATTGCAGTGGTTACCTTTCTTCTCAGTGGGACTGAGCTGTGCAAGTTTGCAGACAGCGTACAGATGTGTTGCTGCTATACGGAGGTCACTTGTGTCGTGGTCAACAGCACGGATTGAGTGGAGGCAGGTAACCTTTACTGGCCCGCTTACCATAACTGCACCGTCCTCAGCATCCTTGCATCTTCCCTTTCCTTTAATCTTCAGTCACACTCTCCTGTCCTCACTGTCATTTGTTCCTTAGAGAGAGAATTAATAAAGAGGAGCAGCTTCCTAAATAAGGTATTTAAAATGTTCTGAATCTACACGAAACAAGTTATAAAAATATGCTTGTGTCTTTCCTTCCTTGTTCTTGCAGATGGAATTAGCTTCTCCCTGCAGAATATACATCCATCATTTCAGAGATTTCAGTAGTTTATGTTGTTGCAAGTTGCTGCTGGAGTGTCTCATTCAGTATGATTTTGCATCATGACCTTTCTGCTTTATAGCCCTGGAAGCTGTCATGCCTGCTTCGGTTTTGCAGTGTTATTTATCCATTAGCAGTCTTCCTAGCATCCGTGGAGCCTCTGTTAGCGCTGGAGAGTTTGTACGGCGGACAATTTGCATGGTTATCTAAAGCAGATTTTTGGATCAGAATTTATTCCCTCTGTGGCCTTGAGAGAGGTACTGAGCTGGGTTTCTCACCAGGTACAGGTGACTTATATCAATTCCCCTTACCACATAAGCATCTTCTCTGCAAGCTGTTTCGGCATGAATTTCAGCTCCCAAGCCATAGATGTTTATGCCAAGCTGTGATGTGTCAGGGCAGCCAGTCCCCAGCCCTCTGTTTTGCAACTTCCATGAGTGCTGGGTGGGACTTGGTGGGTCTGCTTAGAGGTCAGTGGGACGAGATTGTCCTCTCTCAGCTAGCACACTATTGCCATACCTGTGGATATATTTTTCTACCTGAACGTGTAAAAAGGTTGCCCACCGTTCAACCATTTTCAGATATTCTTCTTACTTTCTTCCCTCTGTCCCGTGGACGTTCCAGCCAAGCCCATGTTTCCTTTCTGCAAATGCACTGTACGTGTGCAGATTTGACTGTGTCAAACCAGCTGATGGTTTTAATTATAAGTATATTTTTGCATAGAAAAATTAAACACTCAGAAAAATCTTAGTTCAATCCACAGTCACTTAGCTTTCCCATCTACTTGTCTTGCTTGACTGGAATTGAAGAGACTAAAACTAGCAAAATTTCTGGCCAAATCCTTCGATCAGTTGTTTGCCACCTGTCTAGTATTGTAGGTTCTATCTGAATCTGATTGTATGCATTTGTATCTTGCCTACTCCATCATGTTTAGTTTGATACTCACCGTTAACGTTACCCAAATTTAAACTGGATGTCGCTAAAAATATATTTTTCTCTCTTCTGCTTCTATTGGAATAGTGAACCTTAGTTCCTAACATTCAGTCTCTTGGTATCTGTGCTAGATTTTAGTCCTAACTGGATAAAGAACTTCATGAACTCAGCCAAACACCTCCTACAATTGGTTTGTGGTGTTCAGCAATCAAATAGTCTCTTTAGTCTGCCGGGTCTAGATTAAAATTACTCTCATCAGCTCCTGTCTACAGAGCCAGCCGTGTTTTCTTACTAAGCCATTATACTGGAATGAGAACGTCTGTCTTAACTGCCACTGCCCCAATACCATCAACCTGCTTCTTCCCTTCTGGGCTGTCACGTTTCTTATTCAGTTGAGTGTGCGAGACTTGGGTTTTATAAGTCTTTGTGGGCCTTTTGGTAACACTTTCTATTATCATTGGCCTTCATTTGAATGGACTGAGATTTGTGATTTGTTTCTTTTCCTCAGCACAGCAACCACTGTTCTACCTACCTTTTTCTACTTGCTCTGAGCTGCATTTGTCATAACTTTATCGTACCATCATTACAATAGTGCTTCTCAGCATATTTTTATCTAAAAACCTGCTATATTCAAAAAAGAAAATCAACAAACTACTTTGTGCAGTCTTATTGTCGTGGTTCTATGCACCCAAATTCTACGCTGTAACGTATGCCTATACTTCTCCAGCTTATTGGTAGGGCTTTTTGCTCCCATTTTGTTTGCACACGTGGAAATGTGTGAATTTATCCTCGGTTGGTTTGTGTATTATGAAGCTGCTGTCATTTCACAAACTGCTTCTGGTGTTTAATGGAATATTGGTTGAAAACAACTACCAGAGACTGCTTTCCAAAGAAAGCAACTTCCATTCTGTATCAGCAGTCATTTTCTGTGGGATGAAGACAAGTGAACTCATTTTCAATGGGATAAATGGGGTTTCAGCCGGTGGGAACGTATGGTTGATTTTTCAGTGCACTGTTTTACCTGAGTATATGCTTTATACCCTGACCCTCATGGGCAAAGTAAGGAGGAGCTCCCATGTTTTAATTAAAACCATTTTTTCATAAAATACTTTCCATGCTGAAATTTTCTAATCTCGTTTTACCCGTGAGTGCTGTTAACGGTTGTTGTGGGACCATCCAATTAGCTACTTGGCTGTGTGGCAGCTTTTCTAATTCAGTTGTTTTCACCTCTTACAGGAAACAGCAAACATGCTACGTCTTATGCAGAACAGGCTGAAGGAAGAGGAACAGCACCTGCTTAAGAGTGGAAGTAAGTGAGATTTCTTCACCGCTTTTATTAGCAGAGAAATTGTTAAGTACTTGCTACTTCATGTATAGGTATCCACTTACAAGCATGAAGCGGAGGGAACATGGGATAGATGACAGAGTTAACAGGCTACATTAGAAAAAGTGGAACGATAATAACTGTAAAAGGACAACGGTGAAATAGGGAACCTAACCTCTGTGAAATGCTCCTCTGCCTCGGGAACTTTACCTGCGGTGCTGAGGGATGAAAACAGTCATCCACTAAACTCACCGTGCAATTGCAGTGAGCGGATTTTTAGCCTTCATTTTGCAATTATCAACGCCTGTACGGGCTTGCTGTGGACACAGCGCTTGTCCCAGCACGATGGAATTACTGATGAAGGGTTGGTTTGCGAACAAACTTGGTTAGAGGATTCTACTCTGCAAAATGCTTGCACGTAGGTGAGTAGTCTCATTGGTTTGTGGGACTGCTTGGCTGCCTCGCGTTACACGTGGTGCCGGTGTGCCTTGCAAAACCGGCCTGTAGTTTCTGTCCTCAGTAATTAGCCCGCCACACTGCGTGGCACGGACTATGGTTATGTGTTCGGACCAATTCTTTGTGATGTGTCTATCAGATCATAGCTTTCACAGATGAAAAACTCTCAGCTTGAAATCCTCTTTAATACATCGCCGATCTTCAAAGTGGGATCTACGTTTGCCTGCTTGCATTTGCTTGATTTTAGTGTACCTGCAAAATGTGAATGCAATTAAAAATTGGGATTTTTTTCTTTTTTTCTAAACTTACTCTTAATTAATTAGGATTCTAGCTGAGGATCAGAAGGGAATAATAACCCCTTGAGATTTTGTAGAAAGCTAACAAACCAGATTTTGCTCCTTTTGAGCCAAGCGTCAGCAAGAACTTCCTCATTAATTACCCCTGTGAATTTAATATTGCAATATGTGCATTTTTATATGGTAGTGGGAGAAAATAGGAGGGAAGTTAATTCTCAGGATCAGAGGGAGAGTTCATGAAAGCTGAAATTGAGTAAAGACATAAAAGTTGCGCTTCACAGTTTGATTGCTGGCAGAGATTTTCAGAGCAAGCTCATGAAAGAGGAAAAGCGCAGGGTCCTGCACCTGGGTTGGGGTAACCCCCAGTATCGATCCAGGTTGGGGATGAAAGGATGGGGAGAGAGAAGTCTGAGGAGAAGGACGTGGGGGTGTTGGTGGATGAGAAGCTCAA
>RSEF01000014.1:16838490-16860672 GCA_003993805.1 Himantopus leucocephalus | reverse complement strand
AAAAATGACTCTGTACTTGTAGTTGATCATATGTTAATGCTGTAGTTTATTTCCCCCTTTTTATTTACTTTAATGTTTTTTAAGGTTTGTTTGTTTATAATTCAAAAGCATAAACAACTGGAGGTAGTGGTGGACTTTGTGGTGGGAGTTGTAATAGTGTTTCCAGTGCAATTTGCTGATGTGAAATATGTTGTGCAATAGGAAAGGTAGGATTTACAGATACCCGTGTTATTATGGGGTCTAGCCATGGAACTAAAGAGCAAAACTTCTGAGCAGTTATCTCACATATTTTTCTGCAAGTTTCCAAGGTCCCATAGCACCATGGTAGCTTTTCTCAAAATATTGTGGCTTATTTACATAAATTTTCAGTGTTTGTTTTCTTTGTTCTCTTGCAACTGATGATAAGCCCCATAGGCATTATAGCAGCAAAATATTTTAATGGGTTGGAAGCTGTTAAGGGAAAATAGTTATTCCTAAATTTTCTTTTGTATTTTTAATTACCCATTAGATTGCATCTTCTGAAAAGTAAATTGGAGAGGAATTTTGTGATGGTATTTGGAAAAACTGGGAGGCAGTGGGGAAGTGGAAATCAAAGGGATGTTGGGTGACAGTGTGAGGGAAGAGGTTATAAGAAGTTGAAATCTGTAGAAAACGATCCTGGATCGCTTTTTGTGGGGTGTTTCTTGTTTAGTCCTTAAATCTTGTAAATTTTGTTTCAGTAATAGAAGAAACATTAAAGAAAAAGGATGCGAACCAACTGGAGAGAGCCCATAAGAGAGGAGCTGAGATAGGTAGATGTCTAGAAACGAGCAAAAGAATTGCAGTTCTTTTTATTCTGGAGTGAAAAGCTGGATGGGAGAGAGATCTGTGCTCTTCGGGTGCAGCGAAGTCTGCCTGCTGAGAGGAAAGGAGCCAGGGCAAGAAACCCTCGACTGAAATTGCTGCAAAAGCACTGGGCATGTTGGGAGGAAACAACAACAACTGAAGAAGTAGTTAAGGAGCTATCTGTAGTAGACTTTGGAGGTCTGGCCTGGGGCAGGTGAGTGCCTGGACCGGTCAGCAGTCCTTTGAGCCTTTTCCTTCATTACTTCTGTGAAGGTAATTCACCACCTTCTGGAAAGGATCAGAAAGCTGTGAATAGTGAGGGATTGCTGCTGTAACAGCTTAGCTGTGCCGCTGTAAATAAAGATGCAGTATTTCAGCAAGATGGCATTAAAAGAATTTTAATCCTCTTTTCGAATAATTTGGTGTAGAGCTGTTGCTGATTTACTGGGGGGGAGATTGTTGTTTTGGGGTTGGTTTTTTTTTTTTGTGTTGTGAACTGTGTGACTTGTCCAGGACACAAAATAAAAGAGAATTGCTCTGCTTGAAGTGGGTAGAGATGATCTTTGCTGTCATCAAAAGCTACATGGAGTAATAATGTGATGCGAAAGTGCTGCCTTTCCTTCCTACAAAGGTTTAGTACCTGGCAGTCGTGGTAGCCCAGCCTGATTGTGTGTTCCCAGAGGTGCCCATGGACACAGGTTTGCTCACACAGGTTGCAAAATAGTGACCCAGATGTGTGGTGGTATCATAGTGCCTATTTCTGAGATGAAAATGTGGTCTTGAACAGGTAATTGTATGCTTGCCTTACCTCCTCATGACAGCAGCTGAACAGAGCAAGGTGCATCACAGGGTTAGCGTTCCTATTTTTTCTTTACTTTTTTTTAACACTTAATCAGTCTCTGCTTCTTATTACCAAAGTTTTTTCCTATTGGTAGAAATTCAACATGCAATGATATTAATTTTTATCTTTATATGCACGCATGTGTAGGTATATAATTAAATGCATTGATTCTGTTAGTTCAGAACTGAAAAAAAATACTGCAAATGAATGTTCTGGGAGTTTGTTCTGCCTTTAATGTGAAAACCATTGGATGCTGCAGCCATATCAAATGCCAAGATAGAAACTGGATCCCTCTTTACGTTCTAGCTGTCGGTGAGGTGGTGCCGCTGCCGCAGAGGCAGCCTGTGTCCCTGGCAGGTAGATGTGACAGTCCAGGCTGTCGCTGCCTGCGCCTGAGCGAATCTGGCTGTTGTGGCTTCTCTTTCTGTGCTTATCTATGTTTGCCTTGGCCAGCCGGATCCAATTCCACTTCAGTTAGCCAGGCCTCGGTTCACAGCGCTGGTGATCCCTGGTCTGAAGGTGTTTTTGTTGTGGGTACACTTGTATGATAAGTTTTTGTGATTATAAATGTATTTGTTGGTGGAATTTACTCTGCTCTGGTCTGCGAGCCTCGCCGTAATGTCCCCAGGTCTGTTTAACTGGAAACTTCACTTGTGCTGTCTAAACTTGCAAAAACAAACCAGACGTAACTATTTGGAAAGGTTGTTGTGTGAGCTGTTCTTTCTGTATATTTTCCAAATTTATATTGCAAACACTAAGATGAAAGTGAAAAAAAGAGGTGATTGGGGTGAAAGTATGAGCCATGAATAGTAAAAGATCCATTTCCTCTTCGTCTTTGTGTAAACAAGAGCGCATGTGTGTCGTGAAACATTCTCAAATATTTTCTATTCTTATTTTTTTTTCTTATCTACCACTACAATTGCATAGGCTTGCTTATTGATAAGTAGGTATCAAAGATTAAGAAAATAAACTACTTTTTTTGATTTGGCAAAGTTGCCAAGTGATGGAAATAATATGTGTGTGTGAGAAAACATTCTCTGAGGTCGGTGAGCCTAATGACTTTATTGGTAATATTTCAGACGTAATGCCTCTCTCAGCTATGAGGGGAGACATCAAATAATTAATTGAATACCATGTTAGCAGTTCTCTCCTTGCAGTTGTCTGCAGGGAGACTAAATAAAAATACCTAAGAAAAAAACATGTGACTAAGATCAAAATATCCTTAGGGGAGGATCACTTTAAGGGCTGTTTTTAGGTACCTAAAACTTGAGACTGTCCTTCCCCCCCCTCCCCCAGTTTGGTTTTGTATGGTGTTTTGCTTGGGGTTTCTTTGTGTGTTGTTTTTTTTTTTTAATCAATATTGTTTATTTTCATAATCGGGAAAATTGTTGCCTTCAAGTACTGTATTTTGAAGGGTCTCAGGAAGCTTTAGGGAATTGTGTTTATATTAATTAGTTTACGCCAGGGATCTTACCTAAGAATTTCTTTGCATCTGTATTAGTTTTTATAGCTCTCTAATTTTCTTGTTAAATTGCACAGGGCCATGTTTAACGTGGAAAGGCTGCCAGTGCGTGTTTGTATGCAGTTTCCTCAATAATTTGTTCTGTCTTTGAGTTTGCAACTTGAGTCTTTTATTTGGTTTTGTTCAAGTCTGATGTAACAGTGCCAGATCTAATTACTTAAATTTCCCATTTTAAGCCTCCTTACAATTTAAACATTTTCTACTACATTGAACTTTCACGAGTCTTGAACTTATGCAGACTATACCTTGCATTTAATTTGCAATTTGAAATCACAGTGGGAGCTGTGTCTCTAACTCCCTTGGATCTGTCTGTCCACAGGTTGGGGAAACCAAGTTTTAAGCTTGGATTGGGGAAGAAAATGAAAGTGTAAATATATTTTGCTTGCCTCACTGGGGCTGTTTTACTAGAAAGCAAGCTGTGTTGAGCAATTTGTAGTCCTTACTCATTCGGTACAGCGCGTTCCCAAGAAATGCCAGGGAGAACCAGTGGCCTCTTTCTCCAGTCTCCCACTTGTGTGGGATTGATGCGATTGGGATAGACTTGAGATTTAGTCCAATAAACTAAATCCTGTCTTTTGACAGGAAGGAAACAGGCCTTTTAATTTCTCCATCCAGTTGCCAAACACAGGGTTTTTTTTTCAGTATTGCTGGAGTTTGATGTTGTTTGCTGGAGGACAAGAGAATGCCTACAGGTGCTCAGCCTGTGCCGGCGGTGGCCACGGCGCATTTCTCTGCAGGATTTTCTGTTACAGGAGGCTACGTGTTTCCCTTCGGTGTTCTGCAGTGTTCCTGTGCTCGTAACGTTGTGCAAAAACTAACCAGCAAAGGTACATCCCTACAAATCGTCCTCCAGGCTTGGTGTTAACGCTCCTCAGGCTGCATCTCACTTGCACTCCTTCCCCCCCCCATTAATGTAACTTTTATTCCAATTAAATTACGGAAACACGAGGGAAAATGTGTACATTTGAAGAGGCTGGTTCTTTTCTGCTAGTGCAGTGTTTGTTAAGTGCTGCTTGGAGTTTGCCTCCCTACAACATTTCAGCTTTTGCTTTGTTTTAGGGGAGGGGCAGAAGTGAGCTAAGGGGTTTGTGAGTAGGGGAGGTAATGAGGCTTTGCTGCTTGTCATGTCATGCTGACAGTGTTCCTGTGGCTGCATGGTTTTTTTTTGCCTTCCCCCCTCCATGTAAATTAGGATTGTTGAATCGCATTGCCTTCCCAACTGCCATTTGGAAAATTTGTTTTACCTTCTTTAATGAAATCTTAGAAACGTTTTCCCCCCTCACCTCCAGCTTCTTTTCCGCGTGCCTCTTCCCTTCCTTCCAGTCCTTCCTTCCAGCTTTCCACTCTGAGATGGAAGCCACAAGAAAGGGTTGATTTAGAGTTTGGTACAACTGAAGGAGTGAGAAGCTGAAGCAAAGGGAGTAAATGAAGTAATGGGAGTAAGTAGCCAGGGTAGGATGGTTGGAAACTTGCGGAGCAGATCTGCTGATGGACAGGCGTTCCTCGTCGGTCTGCAGCTGATCCGCTACAGGGGTTTCCCCTCTTCCTCTGGTCACTCGTTTTCTTCCTTGTAGTTGTCCAGTTAATGTACTCACCAGGACAGGATTCCCGAAGAAACAGCCAAAAACTGGATTGAAAGGGTCACAGTCATCCTTTCAATTTTATATGGGCTGTGATCTGGAACATTATGCAATCTCACTGCTGATGAATTGGCAGTGAATCTCCAGGCCGTTCGTCCTTCAAAATCTGCTTTAGCTGGTTTTAATACCATGAAAATGTAAAGATGTAAGTGGCAGAGTAGCTGAGCACCGTGTTGGTTCCTCTGTGGGAAAGGAGCCCGTCTCTGGTGGGCTAGGAAGCACCCATAAACCTTTCTCAATCCAAGTAGTGTGTTTTAACTCTGGATTTATGGGATTTACAATAGAGCAAAAGGGAAAGTAAATAATACGATATCTGGAGCATCTCTTTTGAACTTGAAAATAAGTGAGTTCTAGGATGGGAAGAACCAGGATGACTCCAGGGAGAGCAGCTTGCCCAGGGATGCCAGCGCCGCGGGATGAAGCCTGGCGTGGGTGCTTCCCCGCCTTCCCCCCGCCCAGACCACAGCCACCAACTCGGGGGGCCATAAAAGGAAACAACATTTCTTGTCAAAATACAGCTGCCCAGCCTGTTTGCTTTCTGGGAAAAATGTCCAGTAACTCTGCTGAGCCAGCCTTGTGATGTGAGGATTAAAAGTATAAACATTTACTTACTCTTAACTAGAATCGTTGGCTTTTCAGAACCCATAGGGCAGGGGAATAACATAATGCTGCCCACTGATGAACGGTCGCCATGGAGCGATATAAAGCCCAGATGAAGATACAAAGTTCAAAACAGTTTGCTTTTTTTTAAAAAAAAAAAAAGTCTCTTATTTTATCAGGAGGAATATAGCAGACAGACTCATTATTTGCAGAAATCATGCATCTTTGAAGTAAATTCAATTTTGAATAAAAAGTAGCAAAGAGTTTTCCTCATTGTTTAATTTGAATTATAACGCTTTTCCCTTATTGCTCAGAGAATTTTAAATTTCTGTAGGTTTTTTAAATGATGCAAGAAAGTCTTCTGTTGGCATATAATATAAACTAAGTGAGTGGAAAAGTAAATATTTAAGGCTGACATATTGAAGTGTAAATAGCCGTTACTGCGTCTAATGTTTCAACTGTAAAAATATTTCTCAAGGTCTGTTAGTATGCACCATTGCTGATTAAAATGATCGTGTTTTTTAAAAGTTGCACTTATATTTTGGAAAGTATATCTGAAATTGGTCACAAATAGGTCTTTGACAGCTGTGGTGCATCAGATCCCTTACGCATTTGTCACTCATCTCCTGGGAAGGTCTGATCCGCTTGTCAGCCAACACAAATTAACAGGCAGCGAAGTTTATCATTCCCAGAGGTTTATCCATATTCCAGGCTGGATTTGGAGCTGTTTGTCTAACCCAAAAATGAGGAAGATGGTGGGGCAGCAGGAGCTGGGGAAGCAGCTCAAAGCATCACGGTATTCTGCCTGGCTGCTGGCCCTCCCTGGGGAAGCTCCAGTGAGGGATGCTTGCCTTGCCCCTTACAGGTACTGTTAATTAACTTTTCTCACCTCGAGCATCTCAGCAGGCGAACGGAGTTTGGTTTTGCTCCCTCTCTTTGGAACTTGATCTTTAGCACTTGTGTTTTGCAAGAATATTTACCGTACCTTGTGTCTTGAAGTACCTTGTCCCGTGGCCTCGGTTGAGGGACTCTCCTATGGATTTCCCGTTCTTGCGGGTTTAACGAAGATTGTAAGTGTTGTTTTAGCACAGTTCTTGTGTTTAACAGTAATTATACAAGCTTTACTGTATCCTATCTGTGTCATCAAGACTGGCTGGCTTCCATGCGGGCACGAAACCAGTGAGATGGGAGCTTTTAGAGTGCTTTGACATTGCACAACAGCTGTATGCTACTTAAAGCTAAAGTTTAGCTCAGCCCTAGCCAACCTGACATTTGAACTTAAAGTAAATCATGTTAAACATTAGAAATAATATTACAGGGAGGCGTCCTGCTATTGAAAAGACTTATTAGGATAACAGGTAACACTCACCTGGAATTAATTAGCTAAATCTGCTTTGGAAATTTTGTATTTTATATATAGAACATGTTTTTACTAAAAATTTTGTAAAAGGGAATAGTGTGAGAGATCTTTCCAAATTTCAGCTCTTCCAGCTCTTAAAATACTGAGTTTAAAATGCAAAAATTCAGTCTTGGATTGCACTGCAGTATGTGAATACACTGGAGCCTCTCAGAGTGTTTTCTTACCTTTCTGAAATGTAGCTTGTTCGGACCAGATTAATAAATTTGTCAGTGATACGCACAGTTATAAATGTTAATTGTCATAGTCTCTGTAGATGCTGCTGCTATCTTTGTCAGCTCATGCTTTCTCTTGTTTATTCTATCTTTAATTCTGCCTGCTAATACTGAGTCACATTTTGAAGTTGTGGTTTGGAGGTGCCTTTCCAGGACCACGAGCTCTCCGCTAGTGAAGCACTATATTACATTATTTTCTCTAGTAGCAACTTTTCGTGGTGGTAACTCGTATCCTCTTGTTCTCCTCCTGAACCACCTGAACCTGTCTTCACGGCAGGGCGGAATTTTTGGTTGCTGGGAGAGCAGCCCAATACAGGGTTCATTTTGCATAGCAGCACAGGGACAGCAGCTGGACAACTTCTGTTTCTACCTGGCTGTCCTCGTGATGGGATTATAATATTCATGGCAAGGGTCTTTTCATGCCACTAGGTGGGTCCAGCAAGAGGAGGTGGAGGATTAAGGGCAACTGCTTCCATTTAAACTAAGTCCTCTGGTTGTCACAGCATTAGGAAAGGCAACTGGGCACAACACAAACATGTCCCCAGGAAAGGTTCGTAGTCGTGTTATTCATTAACTGAATTATATCAGTAATTTTTATTCATTGAAAAATAAATGGTTCCTAAGAGCTTCTGTGGCCAAGAAAGAAGTCTCCAATTTTTTTTTCAGTAGCTGTTCAAATATGTACAGTGAATCATTGTTACATATTTAGCAATGAATACTTGCTCTACCACTCCTGTACCTGTGATCAGGGTGATGTAGTAGCATTTTTGTATTTATTTAGTAAATTATTTGTATATTTGTTTCTAATCTAATATATAGTTATATAATAATGCTAATGAAAATCAAGAACATTCTCTTAAGTGCTCTAAAAACAAAAAAAAATCTCTACCCTTGTGAGCTCTGGTTTAAATAAACAAGATAGATGCCACAGAGAGGTATAGGCCACAGCAGAAATAAATCTGCATTCAGGGTATGAACATACTTAAATATTTTTTTTTTTTAAATAAGATTTTAAAAAGTACTATCTAATGTCCTATCTTACATATTTAAAAGTCTAAAAGCTTTGTTCATAATCATCGAACATGCTGTGCTGATCGTGCAATACAGATAAATGAGGCTGCTTCGCACTTAACGAAAGTCTGATCTTGCCAACTTTCCTCTTACAGATTTGTTCTCTCCTCCATTCGATCTGCTGCATTGTTTGCAGCCTACTGCTGCTTTTCCATCTCACTAATTCTATAATTTGTTTATTTGCTCTCTGACATACCTGAATCAACACTTGCCAAGCGTGGCAGAGTACGGTTGCCCTGCAGCCTGCTGCGCAGCAGGAGATCCCCAGGCACACTGCGTAAGTGGATAAGGGCTGGTTGTGGTACTACAGAGCTCACCACAAACTCTTTTTACCTTCTATTTTTCTCAAATGGTGCTTTCTTTTTTTTTTTTTAATCCCTTCTACAGACTGCTCATTTGCTACATTTTAAACATATTCATGTACTTCTGTCCACCTGGCTGTTTGGGAATGAGCTGTCCAAACTCATCATAGAATGGCTTAGGTCGGAAGGGACCTTGAAGATCATCAAGTTCCAACCCCTCTGCCATAGGCAGGGACACCTCCCACCAGCCCAGGTTGCTCCAAGCCCCCTCCAACCTGGCCTTGAACACCTCCAGGGATGGGGCAGCCACAGCTTCTCGGGGCAACCTGCGCCAGTGCCTCACCACCCTCACAGTGAAGAATTTCTTCCTAATATCTAATCTAAATCTCCCCTCTTCCAGTTTGAAACCATTCCCCCTCNTTACTATAGATAGTAATTGTAAACTGTACATCTATATCCCATTTTACATTTTATTTCAATTGGTAAATCCTATCAGTAATTGATTAGAAATGTTCTTCAGGGAGGCTAGACATGGTACGGTCAGGTCTCTGAAGGTGCTTGCTTTTTCCTAGTTTCCTTTCTCTTGCTAGAAAATTTAGATTTTTCTCACTGTAGTACTGAAGGCATGACACCATCACCCGGCTGTTTGAACGTGAGAGTGATACGTGTAGTAAGAATGTGAGAGCGGCCAGTAGATGCTTCCCTAACCCCAGAGCTCAGAAAGGGCCAGCACGCTTCATAAGGTAGGAATCACTGATTTGACTTCCGTGAAGAATATCTCTTTCTGCCTAGAGTAGTGTTAGCTCCAATACATTTGTGTAATTTATAAAGCTTTAATACCAACGGGTTTTACAGGTTGCACGTAGTTAATTCTTATCCCACAATGATACGTTGAGCAAATGCTTAATTTCTTTTATTGCCCGAGAAATGCTGAGTGCTAATTTACGATGCAGTCGCATTCGGGTTGAATCTTAATTTTATGTGTGTGTCACTTAACAACAGATGCTTTGGGGAGTAAAGGCTCCTATAATTAGATTTGGCATATGTTTTCATGATAGGTGAAAGAGTTTGCATGCTTCTAGAATAAATATTTTCTGCAGCCTGTATTTATAATAATGGTAAACAATTGAACATGTTAGCTCTAAGCCCTACATGTTTAGTGTAAGCTGTGGCTTTTGGAACATGTACCCTTGTGATTCAAAAATATTGAGTCCTTTCTAATGGCATTTTTTTGTTGTTGTTTTACTACTCCAAAAAAGGGAAAGATCAAAGTGCAGTCTGTTCTTTCCTGCCCTTCTAGATATACAAAACAGCTGCAAAGCACAATCAACTATTGTAGTGATATGTGCCCGAGATCTATAAATAGACATAAGGCTTCAAGCTTGAACTGTGCTGCTAGAGAGGCCAGGGGATTTTTGCTTGGGGTTACTAAACATTCCCTTGCTTGTTTGTGGTTTAGAGCCATAATTTCCTAGGCTGCTATATTCCAATTAAATTTGAATTCAAAATGATTTTACCATGAAGGCTTTACATGACTTCACTGTTTGCAGTTTCCTCATTCCCTGTTTTTTTAAGGGTTTTTTTTTCCAACACGCAAGAGTTTTGCAAGTTTCTAAAGGACACCAATTTAAATACAAGAACCAAATTGTTTGCCAAAAGTGTATTGCTGTGATGTATGGCCTTGGTGGGAATTTTATGGAGGTACGCGTGAAGAGTGAGAATCTGCATCATGTTTCATTAAATTGTGGTCTGGACTCTCCTTCAACCTGGAAAATGTGTAGTGTGGTGCTTGATAAGAGCTTCATGTTCTTTTGAACTGGAACGTAGGAGGCTGCTGCAAGTACGCTCTGCCTCACTGTGCAAAAGAGTAATAAAATCGGTATGGCATTTTTAGAGCTGTTAGAGCTGTTCCCAGATTTTTTAATTCAATATGCCGCATACTTTTTCTTCCTCGTGTTAGCTCGTATTGGAAGAGCTGGTGAGAGTGTGAGAGCTGGGGACTTGCTAGATGATGAGAAAAAAATTAGTGTATTTGGCAGAAGTAAGGTGTTGGAGATAATTTGGGGCTTGAGTATCCAGGATGTGGTTGAAGCTGCTGCTGGCAAAGGTGAAGGAGACTTGAAACTGCTCATCTCCTTTCCACACTCTCTCTTCCTGAAAAAAAAATATTGATTCCCATTGCATTTCAGCAACATTAGCACCTGACAATATCGGTAGTGCTGTCCTGCTTTAAATTTAAATGAGCAGGAGTGATAAAAATAACTACTTTAGCATTTAAAATTAGCGCTTCTCAGATGTAACCTTCATGCTTTGAGTCAGGTGAACCAGTTCATCTCTTGAGCCTTCCTTCTTTCAACAACAGGACTTGAAATTCGGTTTATTGCTGTATATCAGGAGTGATTTAGGAGGTCTTGGCCTGTACAGGCATCCCACTGAAGGTGTTTCATGAAGCTTTTGGTGCACAAATACCATTTCAATATACGTGGTCAGCATCTTCCAAGGCCTTGTGAGGTTATGGTGGAAATTGCTCAGCCAGAGAACAGAGTGGGAATTTCTAAAACACTTGATGTTAAACAGTGTTGTTTCTGAAGAAATAGCAATAAAAATGTTGAAGGAATCACGTAGAAATCGCAACTGGAAAAGATACTTCTTTTTTAATAATGCACAGGGTTATAATATTTATTGCAGGACCCAGAGTTTCGTATGAGATGCCGGTATGTTTGTAGGGCTGCTGTTCTGAAGGGTGGTGATGGTTACTGAGCGGTGTTTGCCCACAGCTTTTGTCAATCAGACAAAATTCATGATGAATTCAGATTTACCTGAACTGAAAAAATTGATCTAGTATGACCTGCTGCTTATGTATTCCTCTGCTGGATCAATGAAAATCAAAACTAAACAGGCACATAACAGATCTTCGAGACAAACAAAACTTTTCCTATGGTTTTCTGTGTGTCAGCCTTTTGGCTTCACAGTAGCTATTCTGTGCCTTCCTGATACACTGTTTTTTTCCGTGAGATCGTATTTGGTTTCTGATGTTGTTATGGGCCCCTCAGTTGAACTCCTGAAATCACCTTGTTATCTTGGACAAAGCGTAGCTGTTGTGATAGTCCTCGCAACAGTTCCCTGTTTGAGTTGGCAAATTTTTTCCTGAACTTGCTGTACCCTCCAGTAGATAAAGTGGCAATCAAAAAGCAACACAGGCTTTACACCAAAGGATCAGATTCAGGCTTCGCTGAGCACAGCTACATTTTTATTTATTTATTTATTACCTCCAGGCTTCTGTGCTTGCTGGTTTGCCTTTGCAAAACTGCACTTTGCCAAAGTGCAGCTAGCCTGGATGGGTGCAGCGTGCCGCTCCAGCTGAAAAGACAAATGCTTTGCTTGTGCTTCGGTGCTAATGGGAGAGCAGACCTAAAATAATCAATTTTCCTCTAAAGTAAACAACTTTTGTGCTTCTGACATAAAAGATGAAAAGCACGCCTCCTTTTAAAAGCAGAGCTTGCTCCTTAAGTTTATTAAAATAAAATAATTGTCTGTGCTTCATATGAGGGGTTTTTTTTTAAGAAACACTATATGATTTCCATATTATATATATTCTTTGTATTCTACAAACAGGACCCCCAGCTGTTGTGCAATACCTTCGGTAGATGGCTATGACGCAGTGGACCCTTCAGTAACTATTAGAAAAGTATTTCCTTTCTCAGTTGTAAGTTCATACGCTCCTGTTCCAGTTTCCCAAGTGAACTCTTGCATGAAATTCCGGTGGCCTGGATCAATGAGAAATTAAAACATCCTTTCTTGCACTGGGCAGCTAATTGGGAAAAAAAAAAAGACATTGAATTACGGGTTTAGCACAAAAAGTTTGGGTTAGGCTGGATTTTGTGCTCTGCAGGAGGATAATGCGTTTTGTTTTGAAGTTTCATTTTCCTAAGAGATATGAATGGAGGTTTCCAGCTAAGGGAAGTGTCTCAAGTGGAAAAAAACCTGCTGGCTGGGCATGTAACCTGTTGGGCCTTTTTCTGTTCAGCAGAGAGCTGCAGCCGTGCGCTGGCAGAGCAGGGGAAGCCTTCTTCGAAAATTATTAGCTGCATAATGCAATTACTTTTGGCTTGCCCGTTTTGGTACAGCTTTTGATTTTTTTATTTTTTTTTTCCTGTGGAAGAATTGATCATTCTCTAGGCTCCAGTGGAAGACTGCTGTATTAGCAATGCATATTTGCACGTTCGTATATATTGCAATATACTTCTAATTCTGATTTTCCCGGTGTTTCTAAGATATCCTATGATGATGCTTTCTAAGGGAGAAAAATCTCTCACTTCTACATGATACCACAGCATTGACATGTCTTCCTTTGTATTAAAAATTATTTTCACAAAGTTTTTGTTTAAGTTTGTTAGCAAAGCTTTTTAGATGTAATCATTTGGGAGGGTACTCTTTATTTTGACATAAAATTATTCTATAATTTTGTATCATTGGTTCAGAAAGGCGAGTGTGCAAGAGCAGCAGGAGGAGCGAAGTCCAGTCAGGAGGAGGGCAAAATGCCCATAAAGTATAGAGATCTTGCTGTACGCAAAAATGACGTGAAAACTGAGGTGTAGACTCGTGTGACTGAGGTTTTGATGTTAGTGACGGGGAATACGTGTACTCAGTAACCTGTGAACTTACCTGGTGAGCCATGCACTCTGTTTAAAACCATTTCATGATATCAGTGTCTTTAATTTCATTACGTTGGTTGTTTAATTTCAGTTTTCTTGAAGGAAGATGTCCTGGTTTGAGGTAAAACAGAACTGAAGGGTGACTTTAACACTGTCAGTTTTTCTGTTTGGAAGCTGCCTGTGCATCTCTTGAGTTTTGTGGCTGCCTTGCTAGACTCTAGATATGCCGTTGCTTCTAAACCAGCAAGAGATAATCCTGGTTATCTCAGAGTGATACTAACAAGTGTCAGCAGTTGGTTATAAAATGCTCCCTTTACCTAAAATAGTATATACAAGTGTGAGGGTGACAAAAAGCATATTCTCTTTCTCATTCAAACAATCTCATAGTGTTTCTTAGCTATTTATGAAAAAATAATTGCTTGTTATCAGTTTTAAAACAACCCACTTTTTAAGATGAGTAAGCTAAAATCACTGTGATTCATCATGCTTCTCAGAAACCTTGATCCCTAACCTCAGGGAAAGCGTAATGCCACAAAATACTTCTTTCTTCATTGAGGAATTTTGTTTTTAAATGCTTGGTTCTTCAAGTAAATCATGAAAGGCTTCATTAGGCAAGTGATTCGGTAGCAGTACAAAGAAATCAGACCAGAGAGTGCCCCTTCCAGTTCTGACAGAGTTTTAACAGCAACAGCAGCACAGAAGCAAATACAGGGGTCGGGGAAATATTTAGCCTTTAGATTTCTTTCAATTTTGCTAAGCATAGCCAAGAGCCCTTTTTTATGGTTTGGTAGGGGAGGGGATATTTCTTTTATTTCTGTGTTTTCACTTGATTTTTAGGTTTTTAGGGTCTCTTTTTAGCTTTTTTTCCCTGCAGGTATAGGTACAATTCAATACGTAGTTTTCACAAGAATCATCTTCTGGAGACCTGAAATGTGATTTCTACTTTTCCCAGTGTTCTTTGCACTATACTTGAAAGTGATTAAGAGACTTCTAATAATGCCACATCTAAATGAGATGGGATTTAAGTTATGCAGGTACAGCACGACACCAGCCCAAAGCCCCAAAAATGAAGCTGTAGAGGGGCTGATCCCGTAATTTCCATAGATACCTGGGCTTATTTATGTAGGTACCTTGCAGGGCTACTCTCTTGCTATGTGCTATAACACCCTTTGCAGGGAGGCTGGAAAAAGAGAACAGACTTTCATGCTGTGTGTGCTGATCTCATGGTTTAATACTCTGCTTGAAGATGCCCGGGCACTACAAGGTGGAGGGTGACGCAGGAATTCGCGTGGTCTAAAGTAAGTTTTCATAGCAGAAACTTTCTGCTGATAAACCTGTTACATGGTATCATTTAACCACAAAGAAAGCTTCCATAAGAAGAACTTTTCCCTCCTTTCTTTCCAAAATGTGAAACATTTGGCATATCCTGAAATTACTGTCTCTTACATCAGTTTATCAACAGATTACTCAGGGTAGTTAGCTATCTAGCATGCAAGCATAACGGAAACATTATTTATAGTGTATTTTGTATAGAAGTGAGATGCCTCTTCCTAAGAGCTAGAAGACTGGCTGAATCAGTTCACCAGTAGATTAACTGGAGGAGATAGTGGGCCACTGTCTTGTGGTTTTGGTTTTTCAAGAGGAGATGAGTTTCCGTAGTGAACTATCTATTTATACCAGCTCAGAGCCCACTGATTTTCACCCCGGTTGTTTTTGCATTCCAGACGCATTCCTGTACTCCTCAGTAATAACTTTTAGCCTGAGAGAAGTTTGAAATGTAATCAGCTAGTTATTAGCACGAAGTCTGAGAATGTTTTTTCAAAGGATGAAGAAATGAAATCTGGGACGTGAGCTGAGGGAGGAGCTGGTTGTTGGGGGCTTGCTTTGGTATGAAGCATGCTGCCGGGTTTGGTCCAGATGCAGAGAGTAATAATAGATGATCTATGGAATATTCAAACCTTGGAACAACAGAAATGCTGATTTTACCCATGTCTGTTTTATGTCACTTGAAAGACTTCTACTTGCTTGTCAGCCAGTGGTGTTAGTATCTCCTTCAGTCTTAAAACTAGGTTTGAGTATCAGCACTGGGCAAAGACTTGTTGCTCTTAGTATGAGGATGAACTCATTTCAAACACAGTAATAAGCTGAAAGCATATGTCAACAGGCTTGCATTTGGAGAGTGTTTGATTTAACTGTGTGTTATTTAATGTCATCCACACTAGGTAGATTGAGTGACAAGACGTAATGATGATCAAGCAAATCCATTGATTAACAAGTGACAAATCTCAGTATTAATTTCATTGGGCAGTTTAATATTTGGATACATGAAAGAGTTTGTCATGTATGTTCTATATTTTATGGGCATGTTTCACCTAACTTCTGATTATCTGTCATGGTAATCTATGCATGTGATACGGCATTTGAAGTGGATGCACAGGACGAGAGGTAGTATGGTTTAAGTCTTGGCACGAGATACCTGTTTGCTCTAATGTCTCCTGACCCAGGCATTTGGCGTCTGTGTGCTGGGAGCTTTGACTGATGGGATGAAGACCCTCAACAACTACTCACGACAGAAGGTTTGTTCCCTGTCCATGTAGTTTGGGAGGGATCATCACCCTTCTTGCCCTTCATGTCATAGTAATAAGAGATGCAGCGTACTCCATTAGACAGTGATATAATGGGAGAGGGCAGCAGATGTCCTAGAAGATCCCTTGTTATGATGGTTCTCAACCTGTTCGGATTTGCAGACTGCTACGTGTATGGGTGCTTTGGCACACTTAGAGACTCAAAGCCGGCTCTCAGCAGGCTTGTTTTCCTTGGGTTTCGTTCACAGACTCCTAATAACTACTTCATAAATTCAGAGTCTAAGGATCACAGGCTGAAAACAACTGGAAGTTGAATCAGCTATTGAATAAGACTCTTGCAGTGGACAGGGCGGCTGTGTTTTTCTCACCGGCGTAACCAGCCAAGAGCAGGGCACCCTTCGTGTGGGGTGGTGGGTGCTGTCTTGCAACCAGCCATCGCAGGAACCGTTATGTCCTTGAGGGTCTGCTCCATGTGTAGCAACACATGGTCGGTCTCCACGGTGGGTTTAGTGCCATGTCCCGGGTAAAAGGGATCTGTGTTGGGGATCCGATCTGGAGTCCAAAGCTGTGGCTGCCGTGTGAAGAGGACAGGGACGGTTAATGTGTCGTGTCAGGACTAGCGGTTGTCTGTTACACAGGGAGGAAATGGAAGGAATTTCAGAAACGTTTTGACTGTGTGAATAAACACAGTTCTGGAAACAGTTCTTATTTAACTTTGTTTTGCGACTTTCAAATTCTTTTTATTTTGGGGAGGGATTGTTTGTTTATGTATTTTACTTAAGGAGGGGAAATAAACTCTCTGAAAAGATGCTCTCTGCTTGGGGGAGAAGCAACACTCAGTAGCTGTTCTCAGCAGTGGCTCTCAAATTAATCTTTCTTTTGTGCTAGAAACACTGCAAATACTCTGTGGTTGAAGTTTGCCATCTAAATTAAAAATACAGCTGTATAGTAATGCCTACTTACATGGTGGCTGCACTTAAGGGTTTCTTCTTCACCACCTTAGCGGTGTTTATACTACTACTATATATTGTTACTCTGAAGTGCCTCCCAAAGCAGTTTTATATGCGTTAATTTTATTTTTCAATACTGAATTAGTAACCATTTAAAAGTGTCAACCACATGTAAACAAGTTATGAAAAACAACTTACCTTGAATTACAGCTGCCTGTTTGTATTGCACAAGGCGCAATGTTGGGCGAATTGTGAAATGGCCAAATTCAGTAGTGCAACATCACTTCTATTTATCTGGTTTCTTGTAGCCCATTTGAATAAATATCTTGATGCTCGCACGATTCCCACAGCCGGCGATCCTGGTAGTGGCATTGCTGGATTGCCGTGTATGTTGAAACACGCCGGCTCCGCTCCAGTCCATCTGCCACGTGGTGAGCAGCGTTTTTGCAGGCTCTGTCGAAGCTGTGCTTGCTCACTGCATAGCTCTGCAGTTCTGACCGAAGAGCAACACAGCTTGGATGGGAAAAAAAAATCCTTGTTAACTGATTTAACAATAATGAAATGTATTTAACAAATATATGATCTTCAAACTGTGCTGGTAGGCTCTGATGACAGGTGAAAAAATTATGATCTTTTTCTTTGCTTTGAAAACTGATACAGAGGTGTAATTTAAAAAAAAAATCCTCTTATTTTTAAGGCAGGAGTTATCTGTCATACACAAATTTATTTATTTTGATTTGATCCCTTAAGGACAAATCTTTGTTTTTTTCAGAATATGGCTTAGGCTAATCAATGCAATGAAGTGTTATTCAAGGTAACGTCAGCGAATGTACTTCGATCAAATTTCACAAAAAATTCTCGTTGCCTGGAGAATATTTCTGGTTCATTCTTTTCAGTTAAGTATGTAGTGTTACTTGCAGAGAGCAGGGGTCATCTTTATAAAGATGCCCCAGTGCAAATAAGCAGGTGTGGCGAAAAGATGGCCAACGTTTGTAGGGAAGTTGAATAGCAGCAGCAGTGGTGCGCAATTCCTAAAGCCCTGCCATGCCTTCTCAAATAATAGCTTTTATTTTAACTCCTTTTTGTAATAGGAAGAGGTGATAGGTTACACATGTGGCTACGCAATACTGAGGAAAGGTTAAATGAGGAGGGTCGTTCTTACCAGTGCATGATGGATATTTGGAAATGTATGAGTTAGAGTTTTCATACATGAGGTCATAAAGACGCCTGAGATGATACACTTCCACCTTGACTTAAGTGATAATGTGGGTGCTTGCTGTGTGCTTTCAATATTATTTGATCAGTTGCTTGGAAAAAAAAAACTGCAGATGACAGCATGGTGTTGGGTTTTTACTTTACCTTTGAAGTGTCAGGCTGTGAATTTTTAACAATGCAACCAAAAAAAGTTCCATAAGCAGAGCCCACCAGCTCGTAGTAGGTTTGCACGCCCTTCTTAATTGATTTAGGTTTACTTGCAGTTGCATAGCTCTGCGCGAGGGCATAATTAGCCTGTAGGATTGCCCTGGCTTAAATAAAATGCTGATTTAGCATGTCAAATCCAGACTACCTGCATTATGCAAGAGGGAAAGAATTTGCCTGATTGTAGTCCTGTCAACACAAAGCGATTGCACCAGTATAACAAAATAGACTTCTAAAGTCTTGTTTAAATTGGTGTGTGCTCTTGTCTGGATTCTATTAAAAAAACGTTAGTACCGAGAGCCACAATAGCTGACTGTGTTACCAAGGGCCGAAGCAGGCTCCGGTTGCATCAGACTATTGTTTTTTTAATTGGAATACTTTTGTGCATCCTGCACGCTTGCTATTCATCATTTCTAAAATATCAATCAAAAAGATAGGTGGCATCTTCCAGTCCCGAGTGAAATTTTCCTGGGTGGGATTTCTAATAAACTTCTAACTGCTTTCAATCTGGCCATGCTTTTTTAGTTTAAAACAAATAAATTCCCATTCCCGAGAGCCTAGAGCTGACAAAACTTTCACTTGGAGCCTCTCTCTCTTCCACTTAACTAAATTCCGACGGTGTTTTGCAGAGGCTGCTATGGCCCTCCGTAGTTCCTGAGGTATGCCAGCCAGTAGGTGGACAGAAGAAAATTTAATACCCAAGATGTGTTTCTGGGATGCTTGTGGCTTTGTATAATTGTCCTGTCTAGAGGAGTGGAATTTTTCTTGAAAAATCCTCATCTTTCCCTCGATCGGTGTTTTATAATGCTGTTGGTTAAATAGATTGTTTGAAGTCCTTGCCTTGGAGAGAGCCCCTGTGTAGTTTTCTGATCGCTTGTTTCCCTCCCGCAGTAAAATGTCGCTTTAAGTTGGAAACAGTTTTTTGTTTATTCGATAATAAAATAAAAGGAAGTTTTGGAAGTATATGTTAACGTATCCCCAAAGGATCATTGCGCTCTTTGAACAAGCTGGAATGCCAGAGCTTCCCACGTGTGCACATTCACCAGGGAAATGCTGACAGATGCTTGATGGAAAGCTTGGATTGAAGAGACTATACGGGAAGCTTCTCCCAACGGCTTCCTCTATCATCTTGCTGATTTCTGTGATGTTCTTGTGGCCTGGCCACCAGCAGTAATTTAATGGAAGTACAGGGATGCATGGAATGCAAAGGTGTTAGGGAGCAACTCCTGGGTCTCGATGCGTGGTCCTGCGTTTGTTGAAGTGGAAAGCTAGGTAGAAGTTAAGGTTGGTTATTGCCGTGGCTATCTGGTTTTGAACTTTGAGGTACGTTCTTGTCAATGACGAAGGGGGTGGGGACGGACACTGCAAACTCACATTTGCACCTGAAACAAGAAACTGGAAGAAAACGTCTCTCTTTAATGTCTTCAAAAGACTTTATGGTGTTGTGACCTAATCATTTTTCTTAAAGAACACAGTCCCTGGCATGCCAAAACAGGCATGTTGTATATCTAAAATGTATTTACATCTGCTTTACATCACAGCAGCCATGCAGAGCGGGCTGTGTGTCTCCATACCGCAGCTCACAACGTACAGTGGCTGTAGCAGCGAGCAGGGCAGTGCTGGAGGGTGGCTTTACTGGGGCTGAGGTTGCTCAGTTCTCATCCCTGCTGCAAAGCATCCCTTCTGCTCCTCTGTCTCTGCAGTTCCTTCCCCGCCGGCACCTCATTTGCAATCCAGCCAGCAAAGCAAATGTTGAATTTCTAAACAGGCTGTATTCATAGTTAGATTCAATTTCTAATTCATTATTCTTTAGCTATATTTTCAGAAAAGGTATTCTGTGGTAGGAATGTCACAATTTTTGGAGAAGTTTGAACCGCCTGAAAAAGCCATGCCCCTGCGTGCTTGGTTGGCTCTTATTTTGGCAGCTGTATTGTTCAAAAATTTCATTTTCTCTCATCATGCTTATTCCTTCCCAGCTGTTAATTATAACACAGAGGGGAAAAAGGGTAGTCAATGAATGTGAAAAATAATGCCAATAAGTTAATAGGAGATGCTTTTTCGCACACGTAATTGCATCATGGCTTTTGTTTTCACAGAGGTATCACAGAGACCAAGACTGCAGGAGAGCTTACGGAAGGGTTGAGCAGTGCCAGTGGAAGCCAGACAGTATCTTTACCAGTTAATTCCAAATATCCTAGAGCTAGAATTAGGTCCTCTTTGCTTTAAGTGTAGAAACATCATATATCTCTTAGGTTTTATGAGGAATCCTTAGGACAGAGATAATCGTTTATCTGCAGCACTTTATTAAATTTGCTGGACTTCAAGCTTCTCTTGTGGAGCACGCGATTTCCCCCGGCAAGACTGAAAAATCCCAGGCTTACCGTTTGACTCAAACCTGACCCGATGGAGTTAAAAAAAGAGTTCAAAACCAAGAGTCACTCCAGGGAATGGGCTTCTCTGCTGTTCGCTTTCAGGCCGTGGTTGGTGGCACACGGGCACCGGCAAAGCTGGTGGAGCAGAAAATAAATCAGGGCAGTTGTAAACCCCAGCATGGGGATCAGTCTCGCTCGTCAGCCCGTCTTTCATTTTGCCAGTGGAGTTTAAAAATATGTACGTAAATATATTCCTGAGCCAACAGTGGTAGCTAGACCTTTGTGTTTGAGCTGTGTGTCTGTGCTGGATTTGCTGAGGCCTTTTTCTGCCCGGTGTTTCTTGTTTGGGTTTGGTTTTTTTATCCCACCCAGGTGAGAAGAAGATAAAAGAGACCGAAGGAGGATAGACCAGCAGCCCGCAACATTATTGCTGCAGTTTAGCTATAAATGTAGATTGTGGGTTTGGGTATAGGGTTCCACACTCAAAACTGGCAGATGTTGAATACCAAAATTACACATATGTTGTTGATCAGCATTTTCCAAGCCCACTGTTGTCTGTTAGCTGATCAAAAGTAAGCATTTTGCTAAACAAAAGAGGCATAAGAAAAACAGTGGTTTTCCATAATACAGAAGATGCCTCTGGTTTCTCTGGCTCTTTACAGTTCTTTTTTGGAGATTATGAAGATAGGTCTGGGGTTTTGTTGTTTTGGAGTTTCTTTTGTGTTTTCAGTCTATAAAGTTCTGTTTCTTATTATCATTGTTTCTCCTTTCCAGAGACCTAAGATAACAAGTTGGCTCATAAATTCCCTTTCTAATTTTAGCCACAGGAAATGTTGCTCCATACATTGAAAGTGCTTTTCCAGGTAGGCTGGTTTGTTAGAATCCAGGCGTTTGGGGTTACGTGCTTTTGTTTGCGCAGAGCTGGAAGTGGTTTCTACGGCTTAGAGGGTGGGACTTATTTCATCGGAAATACAGCTTTGCAGGTTGGAGAAAATTACTTTTAATTTTTGTAAAGTCATCCAATGTCGCCTTGCGCAGCCCTGCGGTGACAGAAAGTACCTATTGATTTAAAAGACGGTGATGTGCTTTTGGTTTCCAGCTATATCGCTGAAATATCTGGAGATAAAAAGCTGAAATTCAGGACTAGAGCGGGACAATTCTTAAAGAGTATTTTTAGGGCTTTAAAAAAAAATAATCTCATGACTTTTTTTTTTAATGTCATTCTACATAGCCCGTTTACCGGACCGGTAGGATGTGTTGTGTCTGACTTCCCTGGCACTTCCACCACTATTTTCCAAGAAGTCCGGATATCATAATGTGGGGGTTTTTAGATTGTATTTAATAATATTGAAGTGTTCAGTAAACCGCTGTGGTGTGTGATGTTGCACACAAACCACATCTCACACAGAAGTGGTAGAAATTTACGAATGTTTTGTATAGGGGTTATAAGAATTAACATAGAAGTCTTCCTTAATTGTGTGTGAACAAGTCTGCAGGCTTTGGCTCTGCAGGGACCAGATTGCTTTCAGGCATGAAGACGGCAAGAGGGAGGGACTGTGCCATGCAGGACACCTCTGCCGGTGGTCTTCTGCAAGGAGCAAGCTGCTCCTGTCGGACCTCGCAGCACTAACCTCTCGTGCTGGGTTTGAGAGATCAGGTCCCTGTGCTGAGGGAGAGGTGCGGGTTTTTGGAGCCTGCCCCCAGAACCTGGAGGAAGGACGGCAAGAGGGAGGGGATTCTGCCCCTCTGCTCTGGGGAGACCCCCCTG